>CM052546.1:34409960-34461292 GCA_028533065.1 Trachops cirrhosus
TGACAGCAAGAAGATGAGAACTTCCAGAGGAGGCTGAGCACAGCAGGGGTTTTGTCGATCAGTGACTCAAATTCCAGAAGGCATTTGTTTCCAGAGTAGGCGTGGACGACCGAGTCAGGTTAGAGAAGTCCCCCAGATGACAGATCAGAGTCATGTAGGGATGAGAAGGTAGGTGTTGACAGAGGCCAGGGAGGCTTGAATTTCTTGTGGTGTCCAAGGGAAACAGACTTAAGGCCTGATACTGTTGTATTAGTCCTGGTTATCCCTTAAAGGAGCAGTGCTAGCCAGTGGAACTGTCTGCAGTGACAGAGATGTTCTAAATCTCTGGGGTCACCTATGGAAGCCAACAGTCACGTGTGGCTATTGAGCATGTGAAATGTGGCTCATGGGACTGAGGAGCTGAATTTTAAATGATATTTAATTCTAATTAAGATTTAAATTTTAAAAGCCACATCACTCAGAATGGTAGATAATTAATTCTAATGATAACCCTTTATGGAGTTTCTTAGGGGAGGCCAGCAGCATTGAGGCAGGCAACATGCTGGTGAAATGCACCTTCTCTTTCTCACTGCCTCCCGCTGAGGAAGAGCCTGGCTGGAGGAGAGGCACTTTCAGCAGGAATACCCACAAGTCTGTGGCCTGTTACTTTCTGCTGAGGTGGTTAGAGGTTGAGGGAGATATATTGAGAATCCTAACCTCTGCCATCCTGCCAAGTCTCTTGTTTGTATATATAATTTCTACTCTCGTCGAGCAGCCATTGTTTCCACTGTTAGTTCTAGTTCATGTGTTTTATTTTTGATCACTTGTCTTTGGGCTTTTGGAAACAAATGTACTGATGTCTACATAGTATGTATTGATAACTGTTCTGTAATGTTTCGGTTGTTTACTGTTCATTCAGTTTGTAAAAGTTAGTATGGGAACCAATTAAGACTAATACCTAAGCCAAATTATAGACAGGCTGATAAGTGCTTATTCTAAGGATGTGCTTGAATCTTTGGATAAGGCTAAGAAATAAGTCAGGAAGAATAATAATGACAATTAACAATTTGTGTTTGCTGAGTGCTTTCTGTGGGTTGGACACTCTTACAACTTATTTGAATTATCTGATGTGATCCTTACTGACTCCCATGAGGGGAGATGCTACATCATCTCATTTTGTAGGGAAGTCAGCTAATACACTGTATTTTGCCATGTATAGTGCGCACCAACGTTTCATGAAACGTCGCCCTAACTTTCTTGAAAAAAATCTTTCATTTGAATTTTTAAATTCAATTATTTATATTTAGATACTTGTTTTTCATATTATAAAGGAATTTTAGCATTTATTTTTGAACATATCATGATACTAGAAATATTATGTAACAAATAAATTACAAAACACAAGAACAGGTACAAGGTCTTTCAGGCACTACCCATGTATAATGTTCACCCTTATTTTCCCCTCAAAAATGTGAGCAAAAAAGTGCGCATTATACATGGTAAAATACAATAGTACTTAGGTTACTGGCCTGCGGCAAACAGCTAGTAGAGCGTCAGTTTGGACACCATTTTGCCCAGCTCTGAAGTTGGCGTACTTTATTCCACTAGGCCCTGCTCCTTCCTTGCATCTTAACAGTGCCAAGGCGAGTCCCTAGTGCAGCTCCTTAGGGTGTTTCCATCCAGTGGTATAAAAAGGGCTGAGTTAGTGGTCGTAGGTTTGCAGGTGACTCTCCCAGCAATTAGTGACACCTTTCCTCTCCGTTTTGCTTACCTTGGCCTGGTCATTGTTTTCCTGGTAGTTTTCCTCAGATTCCATTGTTCCCTTTTGAGTTTTTGGCTATCATCACCAGCAGCAAGGGTTTTGGATTTCAGTTTCATACTGAATTCTCGGCCTGTAGCTACTTGAAATGGCCGTCTTAACCCTCACAAACTGGAGTTGGAAGCTCCTTTAATAGCAGCTTAACACTTTCTGTTCCTTTGTAAAGGGTAGTGGGTTTCAGAGGAAAAATTGGGCTGCACGGCCCAGTCCAGTTCACCCTGGCCATGACATTAGATAGGAGAATTAGCAGACAGTTCCCAGCCACCTGCCAGGTCTCTCCACTCACTTACATTCTTTTCCACCTGCCCACTCCCTCACCACTTGGACTTCGTCTCTTCCCGCCCTTTACCTTCTTACTTCTCAGGAGAGAGGCACCTGCTCCTGTGGAAGAACATGTGCTGCTCTGAAGTCAGTCTTGCACTGCATTCCATTGGGGTTTTGTTGTTGTTTTAGTTTTGAGATCTTGATCAGGTTATTTACTATTTCATCATCTATAAAATACAGATGATATACGCCTTGTAGGGTTTTATTTTAAGGATTAGAGATTATAAGGTCCCCGGTACAACAAGAGCTCTTTTTCCCCTTGAATCCATTGCTATGATTTAATTGGGCAAATGTTTATTAGCATTTAATATGTGCTATATTCTGCTGGGGATGCCGAAGAGATCAAAACAAAACTCACAATCTCTGAGTTCAGAAAGTTGCATGGTGTAGAAAAGACTGGCATACAAACAAGTGACAGAACTGTGCTGGGTGCAATAGAAGTATATAAAGTGCTAGAAGCAATTAATTCTTCTCCAGTCCTGTCTGTGGAGTGGTTTCCAAGTATTCCTTTTAAAAAAAATACTTGGTAGTTAAGATTGGGGACAAATGGAAAGACAGAGAGAAAAAACAACTCTTAAAGGTTTCTGTAATCTGTGAGGTGCCAACCTTTTAAGAATTGATTTCAGCAAGGCACTTGATAAAATCTCTCATGAAGTCCTTGTACATAAGATGGAGAAATGTGGGCTGGCTGATAGAGTAGGAGGAGGATTTGGTGGTGGTTATACAACGATGTCGAGGATGTTTTTCTCCAGCAGTACTTTATTTTTACTTACAAAATCTCTGGGTTGGAAGGAACCTTAGAAATAGATTGCCTACTCTCTGTAATCTGATCTTTTTTCTCCCTTTTAATTTTTAATTTCAACAGTACAGAAAGTATGTAGTGAAAAACACACCTCCTTACTATTCCAGTCATCAAGTGTTCCTGCCATTCTCTCCAGAGACAAACACTGTTCATAGCTGCTTGTGTGTCATTATGCATATCTGGTTTCATATCTGGCTTCATTATGCATATCTCTTTACACTTGGTATTATAGTTGTTTGAGTGTGTGTGCTGTTTCCCTTAATACACTATACCCTCCTTAGGGCCCCTCCTCATAATTTTCTCTATCTCCCCAAATTACTTGCACATCAAAGATTCTCTATAAATATTTGCTTGATTAAGTATTTAAAAGAAACTTGGGCCAGGGAGGAGAAGACAGGCTTCTCTGGTAACATGCCACAGTTCTCTGCCCTTGGCCCTATCCTTTAAAACCGTTTTCCCCCAGTGAGTTGAAGATGTAGAAAGCCTGTTTGTTACATGTACAGATGACACAAAGCTGGAAAAGAGAGCTAATAATATCAGATGACAGAATCAAGACCACAAACGAGCCCTGCCTGGTGTGGCTTAGTGGACTGAGCGCCGGCCTGTGAACCAAAGGGTCACTGGTTTGATTCCCAGTCAGGGCACATGCCTGGGTTTCAGGCCAGGTCCCCAGTAGGGAGCGCTCGAGAGGCAACCGCACAGTGATGTTTCTCTCCCTCTCTTTCTCCCTCCCTTCCCCTCTCACTAAAAATAAATAAAGTCTTAAAAAGAGAAAAGAAAAAAAGACGACAAATGAACTGAACAGATTGGAATGTTCATCTGAAAAGAACAGGGACAACTATAAAGTCCTGTATTTAAAGGGGGAAAATACCCAACAATGTAGTTACTTAAGTATAGAATTAGGACACCTGTCTTAATAACATTATTTGAAGGTGATTTAGGAAGGTAGGGATGGACCTTAATTGCCTTTAAGCTCAATTTAAGCCAGTCAGAATTTTGACTGGAAAAGTACAAAACCTCCTTTGGGTGCTGCAGTTTGGGATAGTACACACAAACCTTTCTTGGTGTGGACTGGGTCTTTAGATCTCATGGCAAAGGGGAGGTAAATAGATCTCATTAGCAAATACGGGCAGCTGGCAGTTGCAGTACATATAGTGACAGGGGCTACTCTCTGTATTAGAAAGGCAGAGGTTTCCCAGAAAGTGCACGTCTCCCAGTGGAATAAGATTTTAAACTTTGCTTCTTCCTCTACATTTCCTCTTTTATATTCAGAGTTTGCTGCCAACTAACAGTTTTTCTTCTTCTTTTTTCTTTTCGTGTTGAAAGTGTTGACTTGGAGAAAAATAGAGGCTCAGAGCAAGAGCAGCAGTGGGACGGCTGCCCAGACTCCCCTGGACGTTGAGAAGTGAGTAGGTTTGCTGTGTTTAGGGAGCTCCTGTTCAACATGCGTGGCTTAGACCAAATAGAGAGACCAGTTCCTCTCCTACCCTGGGTTTCTTTGGCCTGCCAATCACTGTTCCCTTGGATGCCCGACTTTCTTATTCCCAGTCTGTGTCAGTGTGTGTGGCCTCTGTATATCCTTTTCTATTATCCTAAAAAAACCTGCTGCCTGTTCTAGTTCCATATTGTTTTTAACTTTGGAATCAGAGCGTAAGTGAAAACAGTAAAGCTAAATTTCAACTCATCAGCTTGGGTTTTTTTTTTAAGATTTTATTTATTTATTTTTAGAAAGGGGGAGGGAGGGAGAAAGACAGGGAAACATCAATATGTGGTTGTTTCTCGCATGCTCCCTACTGGGGACCTGGTCCACAACCCAGGCATGTGCCCTGACTGGGAATTGAACCGGCGACCCTTTGGTTCATAGGCCGTCGCTAAATCCACTGAGCCACACCAGCCAGGGCAATTCATCAGTTTTTAAAGTGGTTTAGGTTATGGTGATTTAATACAATACAAGAAAGCAAGAAAATGTGTCACACTTATACCAAACAAAGGATATTGAGTTAGGTTAGTTGTAGACTAATGTCTACAACTTTAATTTTATTTTAACACTATCTGCCAAAATAAACTTTATTCCCTGTAACTTAATATATATGTGTGTATATCTCTATATGCGTGTATATGTGTAGATGTGTGTATGTGTATAATAGTTTATTATGTATAGTTAATCCCACTGTTTTGGCTGCATTCAACTAATTTTGAAATTTAAAAAATTGTTTTCTTTGAATTTGCATATCAGTATTTGGTGTTTTGGGAAGTAGTGAGCTATTTTGTGATGTAATGATACAGAAGTTGAATTGCAAAGGGTTGGGCAATATAGACGACTTCCTCGGGTTGTGGGTTGCAGCCTGACTAAGAAAGCACATTCTGGTGGACTTGGGGGAGGCAGGCTGAAGTGCTGTCTCCTCAGAGTAAAGACATTACCAACAGTCCATTAGGGCAGTTAGTCATTAGGCAGAAACATTTATCTTTGAAACACATGTTAGAGTTCCTCCCCTAATCCAGTTGAACAGAGTTGATCACTGCTTCTTTTGTAGTCTTACCATCGTGTGGACATTCCTCTAGGACTGTATCATCACTACAATACACTTCATCAAAGTATGTTGTAGTCATATTTTTTTTTTGACATTTCTGTTTCCCTGGCTAGGCTATTAGTTATTTGAAGACAGATACTTGCCTTCATTCGTGCTCTGTTCCCCAGCAGCTAATGAAATGTGTCTGAGACAGCAGCGAGAGTGAAAGCTATTTGTTGAGCACCTAATATTGTGTACCGGCCACTCTGCTAGATGCTTGGTTTACTATATCACTCTCACAATGGATGGTAAGGAAGGTAGTTACTCTTTTTTGTCTTTTTAATAAAGAAACTAAAGAGAAATTGGAAGTAACTGGTTGAGATCATGTGGCCAGAACTGGCAAAGCCTGCCTGACTTACGTCCCTTTCCCAGTGCTGCTGTCCCTCATACAGTAGGGGATGAGTAGGTGCTTTCTGCTTTAACTGTTACACCGTGAGAGATACACTCATCTAGCTCTTCTCATAAGGAAAAGTGCATTCTCTCAGATGATGAGGTACTTGAGAGACTTATTTCTTCTGTTTTAAAGACCTTCAGAGAAATTCTTCCTTAGAGTGAATCCAATTTCCCTTGCTGTAGTGATTGAATAGTAACAGCCAGAAAGAGAAGTCTAAAAAGCAAACTTTGGAAAGTTTGCTTTACCTTCTTAAAACTAAGATGCTCTTCTTATGAGTCAGGCAGACCTGGCTTCTGACAGTTATTAGCTATAGGACCTTGGGGAGAAAAGCACCTTCTTAATGGGGCTGGAGAATTAATTGAGAAATTGTTTTTAAAGCACCTTCCACCAGTTCTCACCACAGAAGAAATACTTAATAAATGTTCATTTTCTTCCTTTGTCCCCAGTGATTCTATTTTCACCAATGTCCAATAGACCTTACCTCAAGGACACGATACCCTCTGTTTCCACAAACTCAACTGTTATAAAAAGTTAAAAAATAACTATGTGTATGAATTCATGCAGAAGCCTCTGGCAGAACCACATGGTTTTGGTAACTTCCTAGTTGCAGGTTGTAAAATTAAGGAAGTTGGCATATGGACAGACTTGATTCACAATCAGGCAAGTTCATCTGCCCTGGTAAAGATTGTAATCTTAATTATAAGTGCTCTTGGTGCTCCCTGTTCTGTCTAAATTTTAACTTACCTTTGAAAAAACTGTTACACTTAATTTCGGGAGAGTTTGACAGAATATTTTGTGTTTGAAGAGCAATCAGTGTTGTTTGAGATAAAAGAGTTGATTTTATTGCCGTCTGACTGCTGCAACAGCGGGGAACAGAGAAACAGCCAGGGAAAACCACTAATCACTCCATCCTTTTGATTGTCGGCGGGTTAGTTTTATCGGCAGCCCCGCTGAGCAACTCTGCATTGGTTGACATGCCTCCTCCACAGAATAACTTTGAGACGTAAAAACACAATTTGAGATATATCCAGGAGCCCAGCGGCAAAAGCAAATCTTAAAACTGCTTTATCTCTCTTTCTTCTGATTGGCTAGGAATGAGAAGTGTTATCTCTGTAAATCCCTAGTCCCATTCAAAGAGTACCAGTGTCACGTTGAGTCCTGTCTCCGGCTTGCAAGGGGTGACCAAGGAGACGGGCCTGTAGAGAGTGGGAGAGCGCACTCAGCTGTGGAGGGGAAGCAGCAGCAGTGGCCCAGGAACCCGAAGGTAAGTGGCGTGTTCTAGGAAAGACTGACCCTCCACAGTTCTGTTCTGGGTTTTTTCTCCCCTCCCTTCCTGCCTCCTCGTCTTCTGTTTGTCTTGAAACAAGATTTGTGCTTTTTAACATTTTTTTAATTAAAAAAATAATACTTATATGTTCATTATAGAAAATACAGCAAATACTTTTAGAAGTGAAGATACTGAATGTAAACTATAATTTAAAAAATGAAATTTAAAAAACATATGAAGAATTAGGGAAAATTCCAGTGTTTTTTCTATGCATTTTTAATGTAGCTGGCACCATGCTATATGTGTGTATGCACTGAACATTGTAGCGTTTAAACACTTTTCTTGGTTTATTTTTAAACTATTTTTTAAAATTACTCTGAGTGTTTGTATCACACAGTCACTTAACTGTTCTCATTATAGGACATTCAGGTTCTTTCCAGTTCTTTATTATAAAACTATGTTTAAAACATTATTCAGTCTTTGTACCAGTGATTATTTCCTTAGATAGATTTCCTGAAGTGGAATTCTTAAGGCAGTGGACATAAACATTTAAAAATCTTGTGAAACACAGTCAGATTTCTTTGCAGAAAGGTTCTTCAGTCACACCCCATGCCAGGAGCTGAGACCAGCTCTGTTGAATGTTCTGTGTTCCTGGTTTTAGGAGGCCGAGGGGTGTGGCCCCTGGTCGTTGGGAAGGTAGGTGTGTTTTCTGGGCTTTGTGCTTAGAGATCAGGAAGAGCAAGTCGTAGCTTAGAAATAAAAAGTAAAACACCAGCTCCATTTTCCAGGCCTAGAGCCATCAGGGCACACTAAGAAGAAGCCAGTATCTGTCAGGACATAAGAAAGGGGCCTTGTGTGAACAGGGTGGTTCTGAGGTGGTGGTTTGGAGTTGGGGCTTAGACCACAGAGCCAGGTGGTTCTTCTGGCATTCCTGCCCCTAGAATGTACCTCAGAACCGTTATTTCTTATTTTAAATCTCTCCAAATCGGTCATAGGCCAAAGGCTACTGTTGTTTAATATGAACTTGGGGGAATAACTTGCCTTCACTCTGGTATCTGTTCTTGGATAATACTGGCATAAAGATGCATTCTCTTCACCCTGGTTGTCTTTTTCACTTGTGCACCCTCATTTACTAGAAAGCAAAAGGCTTCCCTAGAGGGGTGCCTCCACACCTCTTTCTCCTGGAGACAGGTGTGATCTGGGCTAAAGAAGTGTTCTAGATTTTCTGCCATGAGGTAACGCTTCCCTTTCATTTATTTATCTCCATCACAGGAAAAAGGGCGCAGTGAAGGCCGACTCCTCAGTCTCTTAGACCAGTCTGAGCACAAGACTGAAGGTGAGGACTCGGGGACCAGTTTTCCAGGCTTCTGGCTAAGGCCTTTCAGTGAAAAGAACCTCCGCGACCACCCTGTTTGATGGAGTTAGGTGGATGCACATTTGACTGGAGTAGCCAGCCTTTGAGACTCAGTCTGGGCCATCTCTCCCTGAGGAATATGGGTAAACAGCCTGTCCTCAGCATCATGCATTTCATTTCAGGCTTTATAAAGCCTGTTGGACTGGAAAAAGACATTTCCAGATGACGGGACAACGAAAGGAGCCCCATGTACCCTCTGCAGGAACAGGCATGGAGAAGCAGACATGCTGGCATTAGTGCCTCCTCCCAGTGTTTTGTGCTTCATTTGTGTGTTACCTTGAGCTTGGTATCCAAACCTGTGCCCCTGAGGTCTTGTAGGAAGTACCTGTCTCTTTGTGCCTAGCATTTAGGGAGCGTAGAGTAGGCTGGTTAGGTGCATTGCATAGAGTAATGTCAGTCTCATGTCCCCTGGCTGAGATAGGCCCTTAATAAATGGTAGCTGCTGTTATTACTATAGTGGTTGTTAGTTGCTATTGTTAAAATTCACTAGATGCAGATGGAAGAGGAACTTTTGCTTAAGTCTTTCTGATGACTGTGAAAAGGCGGCCTCTCTGAGCCCCTCGTCCTGCTGCCTCTAGATTAGCAAGTTGTGATTCTCTGCAGGTGGGTGGCAAAAACTTGTTCCTCAGGTCCAGATCTGAAGTAGGTTTCTGCAGGGGTCATTCATTCAAAAGTGTTCACCTCTGTACTTCTGCAGCCGAGCCTGTTGGATGCTAAATGCTCACATTCCATTGGTGTGGGGATTGGCGCTGAGCCACCTGGATCAGTTTGACGAAAAGCAGTGCCCAGAACACAGGAAGCACATGATCAGTGAGCAGTGGTATGATTACAATACTACTAACAACATTATTACTGTTTTTTTCCTATTACAGATGCAAAGATAAAGACCAAGTCTTCAGAAACAGTGGCCTTCAGGTGCATTGGGGTGTGCGTTGGGGTGTGACTGTCCACAGTTCTAGGAAAGGACAGGCCTGATCCTGGGCCCTGTGTATGGTGTGGTTTTCAAACTGTTGAAGGTAGAAATCACTGGAACTGTATGACCTCTCTCTGTATGCCTCTGTGACACCTTCATATCTGGGCTAACAATTGGAGGGCAGCTCAGTTCACTTACTGTGTTAAAACTAGCAAAGGAAAAGCTATTGCTTACTCGTCTCTACTCCTCTATCCCCACCCAACCCTGGTCTTCTGACTTGGATTTCCAGCAGCTTGGGAATTTGGTTCTGAATCCTCATTCCCTCACTGTCCAACTGTGTGGCTTTGCATATATGATTTACCCAATGTCCTTATCTGTAAAAGGGGAATGATGGGACTTGTCTGGTTGGATGATGACAACAGTTATGTGAATCAATAATATATGTAGAAGCCCCTGCTACACTACATGACAGTGCTTATTAGTGGTGTGTATCAAATTCTGAACTCCCCCTTCTCTCTAGGGTGCCCTCACCGGGGATGGAAGAGGCAGGCTGCAGCAGAGACGTGCAGAGCTCCCTCGCACAGCTCGCCTTAACTGAGTCTCCCATCAAGTCTTTCGTTTCCATTTCAGAAGCCACAGATTGCTTAGTTGACTTTAAAAAGCAGTTTACTGTCCGGCCGGGTAGCCGGACACGGACCAAAGTAGGCAGAGGAAGAAGGAGGAAATCCTGAATTTCTAGCGTCTGGAGGCTGACAAAAGCATGAGCAGTAGGGGAGGCCATGCTTACTAAGCCTTGGTGGCCCAGTTCATTGCTAAGCAGGTTGTGGCCCTGCAGTCCCCACCGTGAGCACCCGCTCGGCGTTCTGGTTTCGTGTTTTCTATGACCTGTACGGACATCAGTGTATAGTGTTCTGTTTTATAACAGCCTGTTCGAATTTGCTTATAGTTCAAAGAAAATTTAAATATATTTATCTATGTTTGTATGAAATCTTATTTCAGTGAGATGGAGCTTCCTTTTTCCCTCTGTGTTACAGGATCTGGGGAGGGGCTATTTGAATTGTGGAGCTAGTTCTCAAGACATAAATTTCATGTTTCTGAATGACTTTTTACTGGTCTCTGATACACAACCTATACTCACTGACTGTGTGGTGCACAGTTCCAGACACTGCGGGGTTATCCCCTCGACCTTCTCTGACATCATTCTGCGGGGTGCCAGCCAGCACACTGACTCCTGCTCCTTATTTGCTGTCTCTACCGTTCAGTGACCCGTTACTTTATCTCACTGCCTCGCCCACTCATGAATTCTCAGCCAGAGCATAGGACCTTTGAGGGGTGAGTCCTGCCATTCTGCCCAGGAATTTGTAAGTGAACACTCTGGTTTTAGTTAGTTCCAATGCAATTATTTTTCCTTCCTGGAATAACCAGTGGGGATGCCAGGCATATTCACCTGTTAAAAGCACAGTTGGTTCTCTTGCTGTCAGAGACCGTAACAGTAACAGGAAACAGGTTCCATTTCAGTGCGTTAGTAGAGGAGCGCACACTCTCAGCCACGTTGCCCAGGAGCTCCCGGAGCCGAACGGAGACGGGGTGTGTCCTCAGTGCGTGGGCAGTCGTGGGAGGATGCTGCATGGCAGGAGCACCTGCCCGAGGAAGATGACCAGACGAGGACGTTTGGAAAGCTGGCTCTGACTCAAAATGACGTGGAGATAGCACAACAGATTGCGGGGGTGGCTGTGGAATGGGAAAGGTCGTGGGACAGGATAAACAGGGACACGGACTCTCCCACCAACTTCTGATGTATTGAGTCCAGTGTTACCTTTCTCTCTCTCGCTCGCGCACTCTCTCTCTCTTTCTTTCATGCAAATGAGGTGTGTGTTAGACCGGGGAGTTCAAAGATACCTAGGACGGAAGGCACAGTTTCCATGCCCTGTGCACACGATCTCTGAGTTTGAAGGCAGGATGGCGGGCGCCCTGCCTGTTCCTTGGCGTTGGACGGCACTGATGTTGAGGCCAGCGCCACATGAATAATGTCAATTAGTTTTTGAGCAGCTGCTGTGGTTCATGCAGTGCATGTACCTTCACTTAGTCCCCACAGCAATCCTGTCAGGTAGGTATTATTCTTTCCGATTTTCAGATGAGTAAACAAAGGCTGAGAAGAACAAATAAAGCCACTTTTGTCCATGGCCTCCTCTTCTCTCCTAAAGAAAGTGTTATAGCCCTGGCTGGTGTGGATTGAGCAGCAGCTGGTGTGGATTGAGTGCCAGCCTGTGAACCAAAGGGTCGCCAGTTCGATTCCTAGGTAGGGCACGTGCCTGGGTTGTCCAGGTTCCCAGTAGGGGGTGTGCGAGAGGCAACCACATATTGATGCTTCTCTTCCTCTTTTTCCCTCCCTTCCTCTCTCTAAAAATAAATAAATAAAATGTTCTTTTAAAAATCCAGGAAAAGAAAATGCTGTATTTTGACTGAAGTATTGATTATTTTCCTGTTTTCCTTCTAATGAAAATTAGTTTGTTAGTGATGTCCCATCAGCTTAACTCCCACTAGTCTTCTCTTGAAATAGCATTTTATTGGAGGTAGAACTCTATAAGCAGGGAGTAGCATGTTACTTCTCTGTCTGAAGATAAGAAAGGGAAAGGGCTGATTTTACAAAGTGAATATTTAGCTTAAAATGGAGCAGTCTACCTAGAACGTGGGTCAGTGGCACATTGTTGAAGGAGGGTGTGGACAAGCAGGACCAGGAACAATAGGCTTTTTGTTAGCTAATGGGGGAGTCAAGGGGAAATAGCCCCCTTCCCCAGGCATCCCTCCCCACCTTCCACTGTCTCGGGTAAAGGCTGCTTGTGTGGGAGGAGCATTGCAGAGAAGGTGAAGAAAGGAAGTCCATGGAAAGAGTATCCCACCACCCTGAGTCTGATGCAGGTCAACCTCTCTAGAGATCTAGTTTCCTTGTCCATAAAGTGGGGAAAATCACGCAGGGTCCTTGGGGTTAAAATAGTGTCTGTACATACACAGCACCTGTCACAGAAGATGACGAGGCTGTGGCAGCCGTGGTCACTCACATGGTGCTGGTTTTCTGTGTCCTAAGAAGTGTTAGCATGGGGGGTGGAGAAGCCACAGAGCGTGGGGTGCAGATGCAGGAAGAAACAGTTCTCAGAGGGGTAACCCTCCACTTTCGCTGTCAACCACTCTACACAGTAAGCAGCAGTCCTGGGTGTTGAGAGCTCTCCTAGGGGCCTGGTGGGATTTCTGCTTCTTCTAAAGTGGGAAGCAGCTGTTCTGCTGGTGTTGCTGACCCATGGAGATGTAGGAAGCTCCCTGAGCTTCACAAGCAATTGCCATAAGTTGGGAGAGGGGCCCTTCCTCTGTGTGAGGCGTGGTGGTGGTGGTGATTTCCTTGCATCCTCACAATAGCCCTCTAGCAGAGGCAGTGCCTCGCTCTCTTGCCCTGGCTACTCACCATGCTTGTACGTAACCCCACACGGTCCTATGGCAAAAACCTGTGGCTCTGCTATAGCCCTTCTCGAGGCGTGCAGCACAGGCTGGGAGTGCCACATGATCAGGGCCCTGAAGCAGCCTTCAGCCAGTGGAACCTGGAAGTCAGAGGGTGAGCACCTCAGCTTCCTCGCCTCTTGGTGCTACTGGACAGGGGCCGGCCCAGAGCAGGTCTGCGGCAGGCCGGCCTGTAGTAGTGTGTGGGTGCTTTACTTCATTCGGGAAAGACTTCCCAACACAAGTCTAGGTGATTCTGAGAGCACGTTTATTAAAGCTGGGGACAGTGAGACAAAGGAAGGGCTTTGGATGGGAGAAGCAACAGGAGAGAGCCCGGGCAGCGCTCGCTTTGACTCCCTAGAAAATATAGGAAAGGGGTGGGCCAAGGTGGGGTTGTTTTTAACTCACTGGAAAGTCAGAGAAAGACGGGGTCTTGGAAACAGGATCAGGGTGAACCTGGGTGGAGCTGCCACTGCCTGCTGCTGCCCTGGCTGCAAGTCTTGTGGGGTCACTGTGAGTTGAGGAGGAAATAAAGAGGTTCGTGCCGGGGAAGGGGCATGGGCGTGCTCTGGAATGAGCCCACACTGAGTCTGCATCCTGGGGGCTTTGTACCTTCTGCAGGTGAGAATCTTCAGGGAGGGTTTGGGTTTATTCTTTGGTCTATTACACTATTTTACTTTTATCTTGAATCTATCTGGCTTTTAATGGGGTTTTTGTTATTTGCTCCCCTGACTCCATCTGTCCTTGGGTTTAGCTGACACATTTGGCATTAATTGGGTCTCTGCTCCCTATTTCCCAGACCAGGGAGGTGTAAGCTATGTATTCTCCAGTTAGGGAGGAGAGGTGTAAACTATTTGCTCTCAGGGGTCCTTGCTTAGGGGAGATAAGGGCTTGCAATTCACCAGCTGGCTGGAAGTTGCTCACTCCCGGGCTCATGAACCTGAGGGCCCCCTGACAGTGGGGAGCACAGAGCCTCACATGTATCACTCGCATCCCAGCCCTGGCCTGGATCCCTTCCCAACTTAACTGCACTCAAATTTGATCTTATCCTGGGGGAACCCACACTAAGGCAAATCCTATGGAGAATTGAGTCTCCATGTGTTTCACTCATGGACAAACAGGCTCAGAGAGGCAGAGAAATTTGCCCAAGGTCCTACAGCTGGTAAATGGGACGGGATTTGAACCCAGGCCTGCCTACCAGCAGAGCTCATGCTCTTTCCTGCATGTGGTACCGCCTACCTCTCCCTCCAGTCACAGAGCTCTGGAGATTTCAGATTTGGATGGGTTCTTTCTCACTTGTGAGGCAGGGTAGCTTTGGCCTGGGGTGTGACTCGGGACATCCCCCTCCACGACCTCAGAGAACAGAGGGCTGCCTGGTCAGCAGCCCTAAGGGACAAAGAAAACATCTGCACGTGGACATCTCAGCCCTCATGAGGCTCCTGTGTATTACAAAAATATAAAGCTTTTGCCCGTAATTGCTGTTCTCTCCCTGACCCTATATGTAGTGCCAAGGCTGGAGGTGGGGATGGTCTCTCGCCCGATCCACCGCCATGGGTGCACCCCCTGGTAATAAACGGCATGCCCCCATCTGCTGGTCCTCCAGGTGGTCTTTTTGGAATATCGCAAATGCAAGTGCAGCTCCCTGGCTTGGAGCTCCTGGGTCACAGGCCTTGGGTTGCTTTAGCAGACAAAGACCAAGGCAAGGGGAAGGCTGGTAGTGCTGAGTGGATGGTAGTTCTGGTGGGAAGACGGGAACACCTGCAACCCCAGTGGGAAGGCTGGCAGAGCTTACCGATTTCCTCTCAGTTGTGGGAGGGCTCTTCAATTTAACAAAAGTTAATATCGTTCTTCCTTGTAGGGTCTAGAACTGGGCCCTGGGGCTCACAAGATGGGTAAGAAGCACGTGGGCCAGGAACCCACGGCTGTCGATGCAATGGTGGGGGAAATCTAAGGCACCCTGGGATCCGTAGGCTGCACTCGGCTGGGGTCAGGGCCAGGAGGAGCTTATCAGGGAAGGCTGCCCGGGCATCAGTGCAGACCGAGTGTAATTTAAAGGTGAAAAGGCTGGAGAGGGCAAAGAGGGAGTCATCCTAGAGCAATCAGCGTGAACAGAGACCTAAGAGTGAAGTAGCTTGGTGGATATAGGAGAGCTGGAAGGCACCTCCTAGTGAAAGGGCATGGAGGGAATTGTGGGGGGCTTATCAGCCTGTTTGCCTTGTTGCCAGGCACTGTCTGCTTGGGTACCTCAGAGCCTGGAGGGTCTGGTTCCTAGCCCAGCATTGGCACTCTGGCTGTGGCCCACCTTTCCTCCCACCGACCACCTCCCCCCATCTCTTAGTTCCTTCTGGACAGCTGGAGATGGGCACCAAGGGGCTGTGAGGGGGCCTTGGCAGGGTTGCCCTTCCCTCGGTCTGTGGCCATCTGGTGTTGGCAGAGAGCTGCCGGCTGCTGCTGCGCCTCTGCTACAGCTGGGCCTACCAGCTGTTCGTAGACCTCGAGTCCAGGTTGCCTCCTCCCTCCAAAGGCCCTGACACCAGCTTGGGTTCTGGGATCCCTCCTCCGGGGGCAGATGGACACAAGATTTCCAGAAACAGACAGGGAGCCCTGGTGTTGCTTGTCAGGGGCGTGTCCTTGCGTGGGCTGGGCAGACTGCAGACTGGCCTTGGGCGTGAACCACAGCTGGGCTCTGGCACTCAGTTCCATATTCTCCTCTCCCACGTGAACAAAGTCGAGAGAGGCTGGAACTCCAGCCCAGGCAGGACACGCTGGAGTGGGTGACTGTCCTTCCCGCCCCCATCCTTAAGTTCCCTGCCTTTGAAGGCCTGAATTGGTACCCGTGCAGCAGTCATACTGAAACTGATACAAGAGTTACTGCCCCTGGTCTCCACCCTGGTGCCATGTCACATGGAAGTCACATACTCTCTGCGGACCGCAGTAAGGTTACTGCTGATGAGGAAGCCTGAAGTTTTATTGAAGTATCTGCCCACCGGTTTCCCTAAAGCAAAAATTGGTGCAGCATGTCGTCTCCTACCGTGGCGGGTGTCTCAGTCTGTTCTGGCTGCTATAACCAAATGCCACAGACCGGGTGACTTGGAAGCAATAGAAATGTGTTTCTCACAGTCTGGGGGCTGGAGAGCTGAGATCAGGTGTCAGCACCGCCAGGCAAGGGCCCTCTTCTTGTTGCGAACTTCTGTCTAGTTCTGTCCCCAGCGTGGCTAAAGGAGTAAGAGGGGTCTTCTGGAGCCTCTCTTAGGAGGAGACCAATTCTATTCATGAGGTCTCCACCCTCAGGACCTGGTCATCTCCCAAAGGCCCCACCTCTGAATACCGCCATCTTGGGCAGTAGGTTTCCAACATGAATTTTAGAGGGACACACACATTGCATACTGTAGCAGTGAGCAAGAAGACCAGACCAGGGGAGAACCAAGTTGGTGGCCATCAGCTTGACCACAGCCCAAGAACCCCTTCCCCTCTCAGCACAGAAGACCCCTGTTGTGAGCCTGCGCTCCCCCTTGGCCTACAGACTAAACGCTGAGCTCCGCGGTCTAGCCGCCACCTCTCCCACCGTGTAGCCCCATCTGCGTGTCTCCTCTTGAGGCCCTCGGAGCTGCACCCCATTCCTCAAGGCACCCTGCACTCCATGACGCTGCGTGTGCTCCTCTCTTTTCTGAGGACCGCCTCTGCCGGGTTACCACTGTTCCTTCCGGGCTGGGCTTCCGCAGCCTGCCCACCCGTGCCAGGGCAGGGCCGGCCTCTTCCTCTTCTGAGCCCAAGTTATCTCTTGCTCACTAGCGCTTGCACATTTTGCAAAATTGTCCGTTAGATGGCATATTTCCCAGACCAGGCCCCCCCATCTTTCGAGGGGGAAACCACCACCTCAAAACCCAGCGTTGCAGAGGGCACATCCCGGGGCCCTTCGGACCCAGGTCTCCGACTTCCTCTTAGGACAGATCCAAAAGGAAGTGAATCAGCTGTTTAGTAAGAGGGTGGGGCTTGGGGACATTATTGCTGAGGCCATTTATGACTTTCCCTTTTGGGTGCCTTATATCGAAAGGTGAGTGGGGTGCCTCACATTGAGAGAGAAGAGATCAGGCCTGAGGAGGCTGACCCACTGCTGCTTCTCCAGGTAAGACTCTCCACGGCTGTTTAGTTCCTGCCCACCCCTCACCCTCGCTCTGCTGCTCAGTCCCTACTGCAGGAGTGGAGGCTGGAAAGGCTACACCTTTGGTCCTCAGTGGAGGCTCCCCACCCAGCCAGCATCCTTGAGATTCCTTTCCAAAGGAAGGTCTGTTCCATCCAGCTGACTCAGTCTACAGAAGCCAAGAGGCTCACAGTCCCTCAGATGTGTGTAGACCCTGGACTGGGGTCTGGGGACCTAGTGATCGGGGAGACACGTGCCCCCCTCCACAGGAACACTCTGCTGGAGGAGACAGACGTGGGTGCGGTGCCTGAGGGTGTGAGCGTAGGGCTTCTTGGGGGAAGTTTCACAGTCCCTGCTGTGGAGAAGTGCCGAACGAGTGTCAAAGAGAAGAGGGAGTGAAGGAGGGTGAGGGAGTGAACGGCCACGCCTGCTGGGCCTCGAGGGTGGCAGCTCAGCCGGTGTGCATCCTCGGCCGTTTCCAGAGGTGATCGCCCAGGTGCCCCACCGTGTCTGCAACAGACCTGCCATGGATGCGGAACTGATGTTCCCATTCGACAGGTTTAGGAACTGAGTGCAGGTACCGATGTCCGTGACTCTGGAGAGGCTAGGAACCATTTTTTGGTTTCTGAGTAGGACCTCCTCACCCACCCCCAGTTTTACAGAGTTGCATTAGCACCTGCCTGTGCCGGACCGTGTGCTGGAACCTTGAAGATGCAGAGGTGACTTAGATATGGTGGTTCCAGACTCAGGGACCATGGCGAGTGAAGGCTGGACAGCAGGAGATGGGAAAGTTTGGGTCAATGTGCAGCCTGAGCGGGAAGAGCAGCAGTGAAGGGAGCTGGTGGGAGGACAGTGTGAGGGGCCGGTGACGCCACAGTGCAGAGTCTGGGGCTTCTCTTTCTGCCGTGGAATCCATCCCCATGGGACTGCCGACGTCCTTCCTCAGGGGGAGGAGATCTGGGGAGTGACGTGATGAGATCTGTTTTAGCACAGTCACTCTGGTGGCGTGTTGTAAGTGGGCGGGTGGGCAGGTGGAGGATGGGGGATATGCCGTGGGCAACGTGAAAGACAAACGAACATGGCTTGTTGGGTTTGAGGAGCCTCTCCAGCATCCGGGTCGGGAATCTGACAGATCGTCGGCACGTGGGATGTGGCTTGGGGCGGGCATGTTTCGGAGTCCTCGCACAGACGTTTTCAATCAAATCTTGGGGACGAGTGAGATGAAGAGGGAATGTGGAAAGGAGAGCTATCCGAAACTGGGGAGCCCCATTGTTTAGGGGAAGGAGAGGAGTTACAAAGACAATAAGAGACTCCAGAAGGAGGCCCAGGAGAAGCTGGCTGTGGAGGCCAAGCAACCAGAGGCTTTGTGGTGAAGAGAATGGCTGTGCATGCCGGAGAGAGGGCCGAGCAGTGGCGAGTGAGGAAAAGGCTGGGACTGGGCCTGCGGGAGACTGTAGGGTGACCGCAGCGGGTGATGGGGTAGCAGGTGGAAGGGCTGCAGGTGGGAATGTGTCTTTCCGGCAGCTTGCTCTTCCAGGAGAGAGGTGCAGTGATTCCGTGGACACGGGCCTGCTGCCTGCCCTTGGCACCCCACTGCATTCCTCGATTCCTTCACGCATGAAGAGCGCCAGGGTCACAGAGGCCCCCTGGCAACCCTGCTGGAGCAGCAACACCGCCTCTAGCTTGAGTGAACGTGGCACCTGACATTTCTGCCATGTGCGAAGGACTTTCAGAACCATCAGCTCCTTTAATTCTCACAAGAATTGCGTTTTCTTTCCCTGTTCCAGAAGAGGAAACTGAGGTTCCTAGAGTTTCCATTCAGATTCAGCTAAATAATCCGAAGACACTGAGCAAGATTCTTCTGCTCTAAGCCCATTTGCCTGCACAACCCTTTGGCTTCTGTTGGTCCCATTTGGCAGATGAAGCAAACCAGGCCCTGGGGCCGAGCGACCTGGGGCAGTGGCTCTGGGTGCAGGGCCCTTCCTGCAGGATGCTGCTGCCCCTCCCCAAATCCACCCTGGAGCTGAGGCTTAAATTCAAGTTCCCAAGGCATTTTCCCAGGTGTGATTCCATGTACCGTATGTTTTGGACCATAAGATGCATCTAGGTTTTAGAGGAGTAAAATAGGAAAAAATTTTGTAAGAAAAAAATGTGGTAAAACATTTAATAACATAAATAACATGATATTTCACCAATGTAAATGTAAACAGAACTTAACAGCAGCATTAACAACCATTATTCCTCCCAAATTTGGGGGGTGCGTCTTATAGTCTGAAAAATACGGTAATTCTCCCAACCGCCGTGTGCTGGTAGATATTTCCTCCTGTGTTACAGATGAAGAAACTGAAATTCCAAGAAGTCATAAATGACTTGCCCATGTTTGTGCCACTAGTGGGAGCCCCCGCCCCCACCCTGTCTTCATCTCTTTAGGGAGAAATCCGTGCCACTCAGCTTGGCGTAAGGACCGTCTGCAGTCCAGCCTTCCCCTTTCTCCAGCACATCACCCCCTTCCTCCCAAAAGCAGCACATCCATCTCCATTGGTGCATGTGTGCACCTCCTGGGACCGCTGTGGGGCTGTGAGACCCTGAAGGCAGGGCTCTGACCAGCTCCGTCTGTGCCCCCGCGCCCCGCAGAGCAGGCATCAGGAGCCGGTTACCGAATGCCAGGATGAGTGAACAGTGCTGGGAACAGAAAGCAGCCTTCCCGGCACTCATTAACGCTCCTGGAAACCGAAAGCCTCCTCGTTGATTACTAGATTACTAAGGGATCTTTGATGGTCAGAGGTCCTGAGCTCTGGGCTCTGGCTGTGGCTTCCTTCCTGTGCCCAAGAGTCTGAGTCACAGCCTCCTAGGCCTGTTGAGTGAGTGGTTCACCCAGGCTGTCCTTTCCTCCCACAGGCAGCCACCCCCACTGTGGAACCACATGGACTCCAGGGGGCCTGTAGAGCTGCAGCCAGGGGAAGGAGCCCCTGGCTGCCCCCAGGAGGGCTTGCCCTGCCCCCCGGACACCTCTGAGCTGGTAAGTTTGGCACTCGGTTCCCACCCTATGCCCATTCAGGGTTGCCGGGAGCAGGATCGGTTGAAGGTGGTGCGGGGCCATGGGGTCACACCGAGGTAATCCCTTCCAGTTTTCTGAGGCTTTCCCATCAGATCTGGTAACAGTCTCCTACACAGATTCGAGGTGGGGATTAGCCCCCCACTTTACAGCCCAGGAGGAGGGCCTCAGAGAGGGGGTGGACAGGGGCCTGAGTGGAGCTGAGGTGTCTCAGCCCCAAATTCATTACTTTGGCCACTTTGCCACCCAGGTGCTTCTGCTCCGAGTGGGTTGACACAGTCTTGCAAGGACCTTCTGTGGTTTTCTAGTAGAGAAATGTGTTCTCAAGGCCCTTGCTGACCCCACGTCCCTAGTCACTTCTGCAGGTGTCTCTCCCTCCACACGCTGCGCAGCCAGGCAGAGCCAGGTCACAGCTCAGCTTACTCCGCCTGCTCCCAGCTAGCTCCGACTGGAGTCTCCTCCTTCCGTGGTCTTGACCAAGATTTGAAGCCCTTGCATGCCACACCCTTGAGCAGGAAACACTTGTGTAAGCCACTGGGTCCTCCCAGCCCCTGGAGGGTGAGTGACAGGAGAGAACATGGAGGGGGCCTCGGGAAAGGGTTCTCCAAGTCCTTCCCTGCAGCTTCGGCAGCTTCCCGGCCTTGGTCCCTTGTCCCCACTGTGGGGGCATCACCCTCACTGTACTTCATGCTCCCACTTCACCCTGTCCCACCTCCACCCCAGACCCCGCCGTCAACATTCTCTGTGTGCCGCCCGTAGCTGGGCCAGCCGAGGGGCCTGGACCCCGCCACCCTCTCCCACCATTTCCTGCCCCTGCTTCCTGGGGCTCCCACACCCACCCCACACCTGCCATGCTGGCCTCACCACACACACCTGCCCTTTAAAGACAGACGCTCCCCCACAGGCTCCCCCTCAGCTCCCCTCCCACGGTCACCCAGGGAGGTGGGTTAGTAACCGAGTGTGGTCTGAGCACAGCTCCTTCCCAGAGCCCCTTCCCCACTCAGTCCCCAGGCGTCTTTTTGCCGCCAGAGGGGCAATAGCACCTCAGGCTCTCCAGCAGTTGACACGTTCCGAATGCTCTGAGGAGAGGAAACCCCTGTATCAGTGAGCATGTCCTCCAGGCCGTCGCCACTGCAGTCCTTCTCAGTCCTCCCAGAAAAAGTGGTGCTGCTTTTGCTCCTGCTGGATAGAGCAGGGAGGCTGCTCAGAGGGGTGACCCATCGGCCGGACTGGCCAACCAAGTGCAAGCTGGTCCAGGGTCCTGTCGGATTCGGCCTCGCTCTAATGCTGTGCTTCTCGCATTCCTGGCTGAGGCCTCTCCCCACTCTTCCCGGGGAAGGTCAGTGGAGGGGAGGCACTCCCTAGCTCCTCCTGGCTGCTGCGCAGCCACCACTGTCATTGAGCAATAAAAACACACCTCTCACACCTGAACAGCACTTTATACGTTTACACACAGGGTTCCCTTGAATTCTTAGGTCCCCACAGCCACTCAATCAACACAGCCTTCCTGGGTACTGCCAGCTTTGGGCGCCAGCCTGTGTGGCCCTGACATGCAGCTGTACGACATGGCCCCTGGCTCTGGGGACTCTCTCAGAGACAGCTGTGACTTGCCCAGGGCCACACAGCCAGAAAGTGGCAGGACAAGGACTCGGATGTAACTCTTCTCATCCCAGGTCCCATGGGGTGTCTTTGCTGCAACTCTATCAGCCTTGGGTTCTTTTCAGAAGTTGCTGGTTTTTATAACGCTTCATGATTAGGTAGAAGCATCTCTGCAGTGAGGCAGAGCAGGGCTTAAATCCCGCCCTGTGCCTTCGGAGCTGCTTGGCTTCCACACGTTCCTGTCCCTGCCTGAGCTTCTGTTTCCTCACTCGTGGCGGGAGGAAGCCCTCCGAGCCCCGTGGCTGCTGTGAGCATCTGCGATCACGTGAACACAGAACCGAACCTCTGACACTCCTGTCGGGGTCGTTTGCCACCTCAGGGATCTGTTTCCCACCGCATCCTGAAGCCGGGGTGGGACAGAGTCATCCCGTCTCCCTCAGTGGGCAGCCTCCCTTCCGGGTCTCTCCTGCCCTCCCCATCTGGATTCCCAACTGGCTGCTTTACAAGTACGGGTACAGTGTGGGGCAGCAGAAGGTGGGGGCCCGGGAACGGAGTCTTGGGCTGGGCCCCTCCCATGAACCCAGGCAGGCTGCTGGGCCTCTTCGAAGGACGAAGGACGGGCCAGATGGTTGTCTGGGGGAGGTTTCCTTACAGGGGACGGGTAGCGGGGCTCTACTGAGCTCCCCCACAACGGCTCCTGGTGGAGAAGGACCCAGGTGTCCTGTCCCCTGCCTGCTCTCCCCTCCCCCACTCTGATCCACTCCCGGCCGAACCCTCCCCAAATCCCATGCCTTTATACTCTTTCCCCACGGGTTCAAACAGCTCCTTCCCTCCCCTCAGTTAGGTCACCTCCATGGGGAGGCCCTCCCTGGCCGGTGTCCAGAAACGCTTCTACTCCCTGCTCACTCTCGGACTTCCATTTCTGGATTTAAAAAAAGAATAGCTACCATCACTACCAGACCATGCTGTCTGTTTATTTGCTTGTTTTCTGCCCCTCCTCTAGAGTGTGGGCGCCTCAGGGGCAGGCCTCAGCTAGCGGTGCAGGGCTGGGTGCTGAGAACAGTGCTGGGCACACAGCGGGCCTCGCTCCATGTCGTTGGGAGGGCTGGCCAGCTGAGGGGAGGGTGGAACCCTGGAGTGCGGCCTCCAGATGCTCCTCATCACTTCACCTGCAGACTCCCTGTCCTGCTTTCCTGAGTTCTACCCTCTTACCTCAGTTTCCCTCCTGCCCCATGCCGACGTTCGGCTTGGCAGGTTTCAAGGCCTCACATGACCTCTCTCCACAGGTCCTGCTCCTCCACATAGGGAGCTTTTCCCATGTGTGACATAGCCCCAGCCCACGAGGGTTCTGGGTAGGGACAGCCTGGAGGTGGGGGAGACTCTCAGGCCCTAGGACCCCCACCAGGCGCCAGAGCACCCCTGGGTGGCCCCACAGGGTCCCCAGATGGACTGATTCTCATGGAGGCCTAGCCCCCCCCAGCCTCAGCACTGGTCTGTCAGGGAGAGCAGAATAATGAACAGTGACGCTGTGCTGAAGCAAAAGCAAAAGCAAAACCAGCGCGGGCTGGGCTCGCTCAGGCTCCAGAGTCGAGTGGACCTGGGATGAAAGCACCTGAACTTGAAGTTTGTTCATGTGTGTGTTCATTCATTTGCTTCTTCAGTGACAACTCACTGAGCAGCTTGGCTTTGGGTCTGGGAACCCGAGCAAATCAGTCATGGCGTGACGGGAGAAGGCTCTTGCCAAACCTTGGATTCCGTGATGTAGAAGGGACCGGGGATGTCATGGGCTGAGAAGCCACAAGGGAATGGAGCAGGAGGAAGTGGGTGAATCTTTCCTCCCAAAAGGAGCCTTCTGTGGGTGTTGGAGCTGGGTGCAGGCTGTAGGCAGCCAGAGAGCCAGGGTGTGAAGAGGTCAGGGACAGACTGGGTGGTGCAGGGAGACCAGCAAGGCTGGGGAAGCTGAGGGAGGGGCGAGCTGGGCAGGGCTGGCTTGTCCTGGTCGGGGTTGGGGGACTTGGCTAGGCCATCAGGGCTCTTGTCCAAATGTCGACCTGTCTCCCCCCAGGTGCAGGAGTGCCTGAACCAGTTCAAGCTGACAGAGCCACAGCTGCAGCAGATCCGAGCCAGGATCCTAGGCTCCATGGAGCTGGCCCTGAGGGGCGAGGCCAGCCCTGTACCTGCCGTCCGGATGCTGCCCGCATATGTGGGGTCCATCCCACATGGCACTGGTGGGTGACACCAACTCCAGCGGGCAGCCGGGCCTGGGGAGAGGCTGTAACTTGGGGAAGGAGACGTTTCTTATCCCTGTCCCTGTCTCTGAGGTTCCCATCTCTAAGGTCCCTTGACAAGACTCAGGTCTTGGGCACGTTTCTGGGAGGCAGAGGGCTTTGTCTTCCCAGCTGCATGCCTCTCTGTGACCTGCTTGTCCTCAGAGCAAGGGGACTTCTTGGTGCTGGAGCTGGGGGCCACCGGGGCCTCCCTGCGTGTTCTGTGGGTGACCCTGACCGGCACGGAGGGGTGTCAGATGGAGCCCCGCAGCCAGGAATTTTTGATCCCCCAAGAGCTGATGCTGGGTCCTGGCCAGCAGGTGAGAGCTCTCTGCCGGGGCTCAGGGACCCACAGGGTGACTGGAGCTCTGGGGGGCGGAGCTGAGCTGCCCCTACCCCCCTACATGTCCCACAGCTCTTCGATTTTGCTGCACGCTGTCTGTCTGAGTTCCTGGACACATTCCCCGTGGGCAACCGGAGGCTGCAGCTTGGGTTCAGCTTCTCCTTCCCCTGTCACCAGACGGGCCTGGACAGGGTGAGGCAGAGTGCTCATGGGGTCCGGGGGGAGGGGCTGCAGCCCCGTGACAGTCGTTGTAGGAGTGACCCGCTTTTCTGCCCCCAGAGCATCCTCATTTCCTGGACAAAAGGTTTCAGGTGCAGCGGTGTGGAAGGCCAGGACGTGGTCCAGCTGCTCCGAGAGGCCATCGAGAGGCAGGGGGTGAGTAGAGGCGGGGCTGCCTGAGGGCCTGCCCTCTGCTTCTGGGAGGCCTGCTCACCTTTCCTGCTTGTGCGTCTGGTCCAGCGTGACTCGGGCGGGCGGGGGGTCAGTGCCGCCACTTGTCTGGTTTCCAGATGAAGAGGAGAGGCCAAGAGAGGGCACATCAGTGCTTAGGACTGTGGGGGAGGTGGGTGGGTTGAGGACCAATGATGAGTAGGCTTGTCCCTGTCCTAAAGGACCTCACCACCTAGTGGGGAAGCATTCCAATCAAAGACTGTCCCTGCTGCAGTGGCAGTTCCGGGGACCCTGGGAGCACAGGGGAGGGACCGCTGAGGCTGGAGCAGGGACTTAAAGGAGGAGTTTGCCAGGTGCTTGAGCTGGGGCTGGGGGCTGGGGAGGATCCAGGTTCAGAGAAGGGCACAGGCAAAAGTCTGGGTGCCTGGGGAGGCCAGTCCTCCCAGACCAGTGGCCGCCCAGCCCTGCTGTGCTCGCGGCTGGAAGTCAGGGCTTAGAGGGAGGAGCTGGGGAGCCAGGCCTCCAGGAGGGTGAGCAGGCGAGGGGCCTCCAGCGAGGTCTTCAAGGTGCCGTGCTGGCCCCCCTGGCCCTGGTCCTGCGGGGCACTGGTACGCTGGGGAGGATGGCCAAAGTTGGGGGCCACTGACACCCCAAGGCCTGAGCTGGGGTGAAGGAGCCAAAGGGCATGGGGTGGAGGGAAAGCCTTTCTCAGTGGGGTGAAGGACCTGGGGGGTCTGGGCATGCGGACCCTCACGTTTCACAGACTCAGGGCATCTCCATCAGAGTCAGGGCCCGGGCCGCACCCAGCCCCGGGCCTCCCTGCTCTGCCCTCTCACACACGCGCAGGCCTACAGCATCGACGTGGTTGCTGTGGTGAATGACACGGTGGGCACCATGATGGGCTGCGGGCCGGGGAGCACGTCCTGTGAGGTCGGGCTCGTTGTAGGTGAGCCGCGGCCGCCTGTGGTGGCGGTGGGTGGGACACGGGGGCCGCATGGGCAGTCCTGACAGGGTCGTCCCCGCCAGACACCGGCACCAACGCCTGTTACATGGAGGAGGCGCGACACGTGGCGGTGCTGGATGAGGACCGGGGCCGCGTCTGCGTCAGCATCGAGTGGGGCTCCTTCGGCGACGATGGGGTCCTCGGGCCGGTGCTGACCACATTCGACCGCATCCTGGACCAGGAGTCCCTGAACCCTGGTGCTCAGAGGTGGCCTGGCCTTCTGCTCTTGGCCCTGTCCCTGCTCTGCGCCCCATCTGCTGCTGTCCCTGTGCTTCAGCCCTTGGGGCCCCACCTCTTGTTCCTTGGGGGCCCTGACCAGGCTCAAAGAAGGAAGGGCTCAAGGTTCTAGAACCTGGAGTTTTCAACCCTGGGGCCACCCTTATTCCCAGCTCTGGCCAGCCCTGGTGGGAGCTGGCGACTGGGTAGCTGAGTAAACTTCCCACCCTCCTTTGGTCCCTGTCACCCTCCAGAAGCCCCCTAACCCCAACCTAAGCTGGAGGGGGCAGTGGGTCTGGGTAAACACCCATCTGTCTCCTGGGAGGCCATTAGCTTCTAGAACCTCCAGTCTGGTGACCCCAAAGATAACGACCCCTCCTCCAGGGCTCCTGCAGCTGGGCCTCAGCCGAGGGCTTAGGAAAACCTTTGTCCAGCCACCCTTCCTGCCTGCAGGTTTGAGAAGATGATCGGCGGCCTGTACCTGGGCGAGCTGGTGCGGCAGGTGCTGGCTCACCTGGCCCAGCACGGGGTCCTCTTTGGCGGCTGCACCTCCCCAGCCCTGCTGAGCCAAGGGGGTGTCCTCCTGGAGCATGTGGCCGAGATGGAGGAGTGAGTGAGGGGACCCATCAGGGTTAGACAACTGTATTCTCTGCTTGGGGGAGAGAGGATGCTCCATCCCCCATGTAGCCATGGGGTTTTGGGGGAAGAGGGACAGGGAGCATCTGGGAAACTTGAGCCTAAAATCAGTACCCTGTCCCCCAGCCCCTCGACTGGGACAGCCCGTGTGCAAGCCATCCTGAAGGGCTTGGGCCTGAGCCCGGGGACCACGGACGCTGGGCTGGTGCAGCGCGTGTGTGCGGCGGTGTGCACTCGAGCAGCCCGCCTCTGCGCTGCCGCCCTGGCCGCCGTCCTCACCCGCCTCCAGCGTGGCCGGGAGCAGCAGACGCTGCAGATCGCAGTGGCCACCGGAGGCCGAGTGTTTGAGCGACACCCCAGGTATGGGGAAAACACAGGAGCCTGTGTGAGCAGGGACCAGGAAACACGTGTGTGAGACATGCATCCAGAGGGCACTCTGGTACCAGGGCTGCAGGGCAGTGGGTGCGGATGATGCCCAAGCAGAGTGGGGCCAGATGAGGGCTGGGGGCCAGAAGAGGCTAGAGGATGGGAAATCTGCTTCTCCTTGGGTGTGCAAGGGGTCCCTGGGGGCTGGGCATGCAGTGAGTGCACAGGCACATTGAGAATCGAACTGGTTTGGAGTGGTGGGGCCCAGGCTCCAGTGAGCCCTGGGGGTCAGGGCTCGGTGCCAAGGCAGGGTGGCCTGCTGTGTGTCTGCACAGGTTCCTCAGCGTCCTGCGGGAGACCGTGAAACTCCTGGCCCCTGAATGTGACGTCTCCTTCACCCCCTCTGTGGATGGAGGTGGTCGGGGTGTGGCAATGGTGACCGCTGTGGCTGCCCGAGTGGTGGCCCACCGGCGTCTGCTGGAGGAGACCCTGGCCCCATTCCGGCTGAACCGCGAGCAGCTGGCACAGGTGCAGGCGCAGATGCGAGAGGCCATGGCCCAGGGGCTCCGAGGGGATGCCTCCTCCCTCCGGATGCTGCCCACTTACGTCCGGGCCACTCCTGATGGCAGCGGTGAGGACCAGCTTGGGTGCGGGGCTGAGAGGTGGGCTCCTGGGGGTCACAGTGTGTGCTGGAGGGAGCCACCTGCCCCATCCTGGCACTGAGCATTTCTCCCCCACAGAGCGGGGGGACTTCCTGGCACTGGACCTCGGAGGCACCAACTTCCGAGTCCTCCTGGTCCGTGTGGCTGCAAGTGGTGTGCAGATCACCAGTGAGATCTACTCCATCCCTGAGCATGTGGCTCAGGGCCCTGGAGAGCAGGTGCCCGCCGCCTGGGTCTGAGTGCAGGGAGGTGGGCAAGGGCCGGGGCTCCACACATGCTGACTTGTCCCCGCCCCCACCGCCCCACCTGCCCTGCTCAGCTCTTTGACCACATTGTGGACTGCATCCTGAACTTCCAGCAGAAGCAGGGCCTGAGCGGGCAGAGCCTCCCGCTGGGTTTCACCTTCTCCTTCCCCTGCAGGCAGGTCGGCCTGGACCAGGTGAGAGAGGGTGGCAGGGCCGAGAGAAGCCATCTTTAGGGGCTTTCCACCCACATGCCCTTCAGGGAGCGGGCAGGACAAGGTGGGGAGGGGCAGGCAGAGGCACCACTGGACTGAGCCTACAGCCAGCCTCAGTTTCCCCAGACATGGTGTGTCCAGGGGGACGGGTGTGGTGAAGGGGCCTGGAACCCAGACTTATGAAGAGGCCTGGGGTGGAGAGGGCCCCAGGTCAGGTCTGGGACCCTGGGAGCAGGATAGGCCCGATCCCGGCTGACCATGGCACTGGCGTGCTGGCGGAGGGACCTGTGGGGACCAGCCTTTGCCCCCATCCCTGCAGGGGCTGTGCTCACATGGGCTCTCCGCCCTCTCTCCCCTGCCTGGCCTTGCCAGTGCCCCCTGGGGGTGGGCACCTGACTGTGGGGAGGCAGGTACTCGGCACACACCCCCCAAAGCCCTCCTACAAGAAGGTTAGATTCGGTGTGCATGCACCTGCGGCTCTGAGCAGCCCCTGTGGCTGTCACCATCTGCTTGCCCCTGCTCCGACCTGCCCGGTGCTTGCCTCTGCACTCTGCTCCCTCTCCTCGCCCATGCCCGCGCCTGCACCCACGCCCACAGCGTCTCTCTGCTGGTCCCCGCTCGGGGCTAAGCAGCTGGTGCCTTTGATTATGTCTTGTAAGGTGTGAGAGATAGGTAGACTCAAGATGCAAAATCAGGCGTGCTAGAAACAGGGTCCTATTGATCTTCTATCACTGAGCTACATCTCTGTGTTGAGCCCAGTCTTCGGCTGCACAGCGATTGGCCTCCGCTATAAAGAAAGTGCAGGCACAAGGGTGAAGCTTTTGGGGAGACACCCAGGTTCCCTCTCTGGGGTCCTGACGCCTCCCTGGGGAATGAGGGCGGGGCCTCTTCTGCTCTCAGACCACCCAAACCCCTGGTCTCCTTTCCTGCCCCCAAGGGTGGGCCTGGGCGGAGGTTGTAGAGCACCTTCTCGGGAAACCGTCAGAAGCCTGGCTCTGACTGCCTAGCGCCCCACCCCAGGCGGGGGTTCCTTGTCCTGTCTGGGAGCAGGGAAGCTCGGTGAACCCTCCCGATCTGGCTCCCCCTGCCGGCCTCCTCTCATTCCCTCTCTATGCCTGCTGGCTTCTGTTTGGGGGCAGTGAGCACAGAACACCCTAGGGGTGGCCACAAGGGAAAGGGGGTGACAGGGACCGTTGCTGGGCTCGGTGTCAGTTAGTGTCTCCACAGCGTCCCGCTGCTCCCCCCACCCCGCCCCCAGGACAGAGCCCTCCTTTCCCCTGCCCGCCCTCAGGGGAAGCACATGGAGAAAAGCACAGTCAAGGCCAGTCCCAAAGTTCACAATTTAAGGCCAATTTCTCATGATAAAGGTGCATCTGTCTGGTCCCCTGCACCTCCCACCGGGATCTGGGCTTCGGCTTTTCTATGGGCCCCTCCAATCTGGAACACACACAAGTGAATTTCTTGTTGACCCAGCTCCGGCTCTGTCCCAGCTCCGAGAAGTCCTCCTGTCAGGCAACTCTGGCCAGTTCTTTCCGAAAGAGCAGAATCCGCTGCCATGGATGGCTGAGCCTTCTCTGTCCCGCCTCCTCACACACAGTGCTCCTGTGACCAGCTCTGTCCCCCGCTAACCCAATCACAAAGGGCCATTCCTTCTGGGCAAAGTCTTAAGGCAGCCCTGCCCTGAGCACCCTGGAACTAACACAGAAGACACGGGTCCAGTGGCCGTCGGCAGGTTTCTTCACAATGGAAGACGTCGGAGGAGTGGCAGGGATATGGGCGAGTGGGCCTGGGACCCTGCCTGGGGATGGCAGACATTGTGTGCTTGAGGGGACGGGGGCTCTGGGAGGCCAAGTGAGAGTCCAAGGGGCATCCAGCTCCCTGTCCTACTTGGTACCGCACCAGGGCATCCTCCTGAACTGGACGAAGGGCTTCAACGCCTCGGGCTGTGAGGGCCAGGACGTCGTGGGGCTGCTGCGGCAGGCCATTGTGCGCAGACAGGTAAGGTGTCTGCCTCTGGGGTGCTTTGGGATGTGGCATGCCTGGAGAGGAGCAAAGGGTCTCTTGCTTCCTGAGATGGGGACCCTCTGAAGTAGAGACCTCTGGGTCCAGCATGGGTTGCCGTGACGACCATGTTGCCCAGCAACTAGCAGCATCCTTTTGTGCACAGGCAGTGAAGCTGAATGTCGTTGCCATTGTCAATGACACGGTGGGGACCATGATGTCCTGTGGCTATGAAGACCCCCGTTGTGAGGTCGGCCTTATCGTCGGTGAGGAGGACGCTGCTCTTTTGTGCCCCCGCTGCCTGATGCTAATTCATTGCCCCCTGCTGCCTCCTCAGTTTGGACATTCTCCTGGCCTTGGGGATGCGGGATCCTTCCCGCCCCACCCAGCGGGGCCCTGGAACCCCACACTGGGCCAGGAGTCTGGAGCAGGGGTATCCAGCCCACCTCAGCTGCTGACTCAGTGATGCTCTCTGAGCCTCGGTTTGCCCTTCTGTTTAATGCATCGGCTTCAGGTGGAAATACTGGCTCTGCCACTTCCACCTGCATGGCCTTGGGCAGGTCACCAGAGCCTCAGTTTCCTCATCTCTAAGATGGAGATGATAATGTTGCCTTTCTCGAGGCAAAGCGTGGCACAGCACCTGCCTCATGGCGGTGAATTCTCAGTGCCTGAGCTGGCAGGGCCGGGGGTAGACAGGGAATGGGCTGCGAGGGTCCTTCAGGCCGTCCCAGATTCGAAGCCTTTATTAAGCACCTGTCCTGTGGCCGGCTGGGGGCTGGATGAAGGGACAGGAAGATGCATAACGAAGGTGGGAGACACCTGCCTTCTCAAAACTGACCATGTAGCAGGCATTGAGCCCAGAACAGCATGTGGCAGTCAGAGAGCTGACCCTGCCTCTCTGTGGCAGGGAGACGAGGCTGGGCTCACAAAGGAAGGGGCTGCAAGATCAGGGACCTGCAAAGACAGCCTGGGAAGAAGGGATCTGGCTCGGTGGGGAAGGAGGGTGTCCGCAGGCCCTTGGGTATCAGTCTCGGAGACCGAGGTGTGTGACAGCCTCTCACGGGACTGGGAGCTTCCAGAACAGGTGCACCTAGGTTGCCATGGGAATAAACCCCTGGATGGAGGAGTTCCAGGTGGGGCGGACAAGGAGCCTGCCTGCCCAGAGCTGATTCCACTGGGGAGAGGAAGGAGCTGTCTTTGGCCTCTGCCTGCAGTGCCATTCCTTTCTGTGCCTCTCAGCTTCACGGCCAAATCCCACCCTCACCTCCTCTCCGTAGCTTTTCCTGACCCTCTAGGTGGGAAGATTCATCATGCCCAGGGCTCCCACGGTGCTCTTCTTTGGACCTTTATTGGGGCACACACAGGCCAAATCCAAGCTGGCTGCTCTTTGCCCCGCCTCTGACCTCCGTGGGGCCCCGCTGGTCTGACGCCGACCTGCCTGCGTCCTTGGCACTCGGTGCAGCTCCAGCTGCTTTGACTAAACACCTGAAGGCCAGTGCAGGTTGCTTAGGCCTCTCACCTTCGGATGGTGAGGGGCTGTTACACATCTCCCAGGAGAATGACACAACTGGTGACATTTTTAGGAGCCCTGGGGCAGCACGGGAGGCTCACTGATGGTGGTGCTGGCAAGGGAGTGGCAGAGGTCCGGAGGGCTTGGTGCTGGTGGGGTCTGCGGAAGGAAGGTCAGGAAGGACGACCAGGACCCAGGGCAGGGCATGAGTGTGGGAAGCTGCAGAGGTGAAAAATGAGCCCGAATTCTGCCGTCTTGGGGTGCAGAGGGTTCAGAGGAGTCTTGTGTGCGTTAGTCAGCAGCTCCCACACCGTCTGGCCTTCCTCAGGGACCGGCACCAACGCCTGCTACATGGAGGAGCTCCGGAACGTGGCGGGCGTGGCCGGGGACTCGGGCCTCATGTGCATCAACATGGAGTGGGGCGCCTTTGGGGACGACGGCTCTCTGGGCACGCTCACCACCTGCTTCGACGAACTCGTGGACCAGGCGTCCATCAACCCCAGCAAACAGAGGTGTGGGCCAGGCCGGGCCGGGCCGGGCAGGGGTGGCTGGCGGTGGCCTCCTCTGGTGCTGGTGGTCGGTGGGGTCACCTGCCCTGTGGGCACACATACTTTCATGCAGGTTTGAGAAGATGATCAGCGGCATGTACCTGGGGGAGATTGTCCGCCACATTCTCTTGCGTTTGACCAGCCTTGGAGTTCTCTTCCGGGGTCAGAAGATCCAGCGCCTTCAGACCAGGGACATTTTCAAGACCAAGTTTCTCTCTGAGATCGAAAGGTGCTGAGATCTGCACTACCCCCTCCCCGCTCCCAAGGACTCTTTCTGTTCTCTTGGGGGGAAAGGCTGGTTGGAGGGAGCTCCACCCCGGGGGACAGAGGTCATGAGAGATTGGGAGCCAATGCCAGACCCTGCCTGCCTGAGCTTTCTTCCTTCCTGTCCCCAGTGACAGCCTGGCCCTGAGGCAGGTCCGAGCCATCCTGGAGGACCTGGGGCTGCCCCTGACCTCAGATGATGCCCTGATGGTCCTAGAAGTGTGCCAGGCCGTGTCCCAGCGGGCCGCTCAGCTCTGTGGGGCGGGTGTGGCTGCTGTGGTGGAGAAGATCCGTGAGAACCGGGGCCTGGACGAGCTGACTGTGTCCGTGGGGGTGGACGGGACCCTCTATAAGCTGCATCCCCAGTGAGTCTGGGAGCCAGGCCGGGTGGGGAGGCAGGGTGGGGCCTGGCTGCCGAGGCTCACCTCTGCCCCCTCCCCCACAGCTTCTCTGGCCTGGTGGCAGCCACTGTGCAGGAGCTGGCCCCTCGCTGTACGGTCACCTTCCTGCAGTCGGAGGATGGGTCAGGCAAAGGTGCGGCCCTGGTCACTGCCGTGGCCTGCCGCCTGGCCCAGCAGGCCCCTGTCTGAAGGAGTCTCCAGGATTGAGCTGCGCTGGACCAGGGCCCGGGCCCCACCTGTCCCCAGCCAGGCCCAGCCTCCTGGGACTCCCGGCACAGCCCCCACATGACCCCACTGTGGCCACCGGCCTCAGCCTCTGGCTTCCTGTAGAGAAGCGGCACTCGGGTTAGCAATATATATATATAATTTATTTACATTCGCTTCCGCTAAAATCCCTACGCGCCCCGGCGGCCGGGCAAGGCTGTGTACATAAGGCCAAGTGTAAGTGCACGAACGCACTTAAGACAGAGTCAGGGCACGAGCTTCACACGACAGGCCCAGGAGCGGGCACACCACGGCACGCGCACTCGCCATCGGCCAGCCCGGGACTCCCGTTGCATATTCACACGCCCCACTGGGCAGGGCTCCCCTCGGCGGGGGGAGGGGGGGGCAGGGGAGGACGGGGAGGAGCCGTGGGGTGTCCCTGGGTGGGTGGGAGGAGGGCAGCACGTGAGGCAGATGCGGGCTGATGGCGGGCGTGCGAGGCGTGAGCGGCCTCCAGGTGTACAGCGTGAGATGTGCACGCAGGGGATGCGGGTGAGATGGCGCACGAGACATGCGTGGGCACGTGCCTGTGTGGAGGTCCTGTGCCTGAATCCAGGGGCTGCCCCCCCTTCGGCCGTGGCCCTCGGTTCCACGGGCTTGGAGCCGGGCCCCTCAGACGTGCCCCTGCCCAGCAGGCACAGGAATGTTTGCATAAGGTCCGGCTCTGGCAGGAGCTCAGGGCTGCGTCGGGAGCCCAGGGTGTGCGCACTGTGCAGGCGCAGCCCCCGGCCAGGGGCCAGAGGAGAGGTAGCCACACACACACACACACACACACACAGATGGGCAGGGCCTGGTCCGGCTCCCAGCGCTGTATACCCTGGGCCCTGGGGGCAGGGGCAGTGCCAGCCTGGCCTGGCAGGCCACGGAGGGACAGGAGCATGGGCAGGGTCTGAAGGGCCAGTGTGAAGGGACTGAGTCCACCAGGAGGGGCCTGTCCTCGCAGCTCCCTGGGTGTGGGGGCGGGGCCCCGCCCGGCCTCCGCCTGTCCGTGGTGGGTCCCAAAGCTGGTGAGAGTGGTGGTGTTGGGGGCCTGGCTGGCCTCAGCATTCGGCCTCTGACACTGTGAAGAGGCCGCCATCAGGCTGGCCCAGGCCGGCCACCGCTGCAGCCAACTGGCTGAGGTTGCCGCTGGGGAAGTGCCTGGCCTCCCACAGGTTGAGGATCATGGCTGTGGGGCTGGGCTTGGAGGCGAAGAAGCTGAGATGGCTGCGGAGGGGAGGGGATGGGAGGGGAGGGGGCTGTTAGTGCCGGCCTCACCCCAGGCTGCTGCCTCCTGCCCCCTAGCCCCCTCAAGGTAGGGCCTCCCCTCTGCCACACATGCTGGATGCCCCGGCTGCTGGTGAATGGGGCACAGGTCCCACAGAGCATCCTGGCCACCCCACCCACCCTGCCCTGCCAGGCTGGGCTGCAGGTGGCCTTGGCCGCCCCTCCCTGCCCATCTCCCGGGCACCTGTCCAGGTGGAGTTTCTGGGCCAGAGTCCGCCAGTCAGCACCCCGGCTACAGGGTGGGTCCAGGCTGGTAATGATCTTCTGCCGAATGAGGAAGGGGATCTTGAAGGCACTGGGGCCCACTAGGGCTGGGACCCCCCCTTCACTCTCCAGAGCCAGCAGCTCAGTGAATCTTGTGTCCTGGGCGTGAGAAGGGGTGAGGAAGACTGTTAGGGCTTTCCCTGACCCAGGCCCACCACAACTTCCTGCTGGAGGCACACCCAAACCACCCCGAGCGTGGCGCCATGTGGGCGCTGCTGCTTCCGGGGCACCCCTCACCGTGGCCAGAGGTGTAGTGACCTGCCCGAAGCCAGTGAGCCTGGAGCCATCCCCCGCCCCACCAGGCCTCTGCCCAGCACACAGGCGCCCAGCACCCCTCCCGTTGCCTGTGTCCTTGAGCTCAGCCCGCCGCCCAAGATGCTGCCCTTCCCTTGCTGCTGCCTGTCTGACTCCTACTGATCCTTCCAGACCTGGTACAAAGTCCCTCCTGGGGTTGCCCCGTGTCTCCTTCCTGCTGCGCCCACGCCCTCTTCAGCCCCTCCCCCAGTCCCGCTGCAGGTCCGCAGCTGTCTGTCTGCACCTGCACCTCCCCTCCCGGCCCCTGACACTGAGTGAAGGAAGAGGCCAAGAGGTTTCTGGTTTCTTGGAAGAGGGGTCAGGGTAGGCCTGGGGGTGTGGCGCACAGGCGGTGCTGACACCCCTTCCGCACACCTTGGTGATGTTGAAGTTGATGTTGAAGCTCTGCCCGTCCCCCTCCACCTGCCACACCCACACCTTGCAGGCCAGGTCGCTGGTGCTGGCGCTGACACGCTCCAAGGTGAAGGTGCAGTGCAGGTGCTGCTGCGTGCCGCTCCAGATGTGGTAGAAGGGGATCTCCTGGGTGGGGCAGGGGAAGGCGTGGTGTCAGGTGTGCCGGGCAGCAGGTGTGCCTGGCTGCAGGAACCTCGAGCGCCCTCACCTGGTAGCTGACGAGGAGCTTGCTCTTCCACAGGGAGCTGGGCACATCGTGGATGGACAGGCGCAGGTTGTGGTAACTGTCCTTCAGGTGCAGGACTCGAGGCTCCTGGATCAGCTGTCCCCCCAGCTGCTTCTCCAGCTGCACCACCTCCTGCAGCCCCCCAGGTGGTCAGCGGGCCTGGGGGCAGGGAGAGCCCCCTCCCACTCCTGCTCCCTGGGGGCCAGGGCAGTACCTTGAGTGCATCCCGGGTGTCGTGCAGGCAGTAGACCCGGATGCTGTACTCCAGGGAGGTGCAGGCCGCAGGGGCAAACAGCAGCAGTTTGAGGCGCTTGGCAGCAGCCACGCTGAGGGCCTCTCCCACCAGGGCAAAGCGGCCCAGCTGCTCTGTGAAGACGTAGCAGGCGCTGGCCTCCAGTTGGCAGTAGTAGAGGTGGGAGGGCGCCTCCTCGCCCAGGTGCAGCACGTCCTGTGGGCAGGGCCCAATGGGTCGGCTCAGGGCCCATGCAGCTCCCAGGGCTGGCCAGAGACTGGGGGCAGGGACCTGGCTCCCCGGGGGGCGGAGGACTCACCTCCCAGCTGCCCTCACAGGACTGCTTTTTGAGGCGTAGGCTCCAGCTCTCGGGGCTGGGCTCCCCGCAGTGGTCCATGGCCAGGATGACGGGCCGCGTGAGCAGGACTCCGGGGGGCCCGCAGCTAACGATGGGACTCAGCAGGGTCTGACAGCCGGCTAGGGGCAACCTCAAGTGGGGAAGCATGGGTGGGGAGGGCAAGGTGTCAGTGGGCTGTCCGGGACTTGGGCAGGATGCCGCTGGACAGCGGCACCCGGCTCGGGGGTGCAGAGCTGGGTAGGGCTTAGGGGCAGCTGTTCCCTGGGCCCCGGTCTGGCCAGACCAGACCAGACCAGACCCAACAGTGATTGGGCAGGGGCTTCCTGGTGACTGAAGGTGGGGGCGGACCCACCCAGCCCCCGGTCCAGGGCCCACGCCCACACCTCACGTCCTCTGGCTTGTGCAGCGTGAGGTAGACCTCGTAGATCTTCCCGCGGGGTATGGCATCGGGGGGGATGAGGAGGCTGACCCCTGTGGCAGAGCGGGAGGGGTCTGGGCTCACCGGGGCTGTGAGGACACTGAACACCCCATCTGCCCACCCCTGCATGAGCCTTCCTTTGAGGACTGATTGGTGCTAGCCTGGCCGGGAACAAAGGTGCCACAGGGACGGTCCAACGACCCACACGGGTAGGAAGCTGAGCCACAGTGACCTCAAGAGAGGCCAAAAGAGCTCAGGTGGGAAAAGCACGTCCTAGGCACAGAAAACACCAAAACAAAAGGCACCAAGTATGCCAGACCTGCCTCCCCCATAGCCCTCCCTAAAACCTTCCTGTTACTCCTACCTGATCAAGCCCTGCTCCCTGCCTGGCGTTTACACCTCTGGCCCCAACTGCCTTCCCATCCACACCTCCAGCCCAGCCTGTGCTGCACACTCACCGTTCCGGGGCCACCACCCTGCCCCTGCCTCACTCAGGCTTGCCCAACCTCTGCCAGCATGGCCACCTCTGGGAATGGCTGCTCTCGGCCACCCTGCTGGACCTTGCTCCTCACTTGGCAGTGGCCCCTACAGGTGGGGTCGTCTGCTTTGGTGCTCCTCCCTGGTCTGGGAGCCATCGCACACGTGCCCTCCTGTCCGGCGTAGTCACCTCTGCCCCAGCGTCTTGCAGGGACAGCATCAGACAGTACCTGTTGAGTGTTCCAGGGGCGAGGCAGTGGGGCAGGACGGGAGGGACAGAGGCTGGGGTGTTGCTCTGGGGAGGGCGAGTGGTGGCCCTGCCCCACCTTCCTGCTCTTTTAGGACATGGAGCCCTCACATTAGAAGGAGGGGAAAAAAATCCTATGATTTTATCCCACGAAGTCTGAAAGCACAGGCACGCCCTCTGGAGTGGGGACCGGGCAAGCCAGCTGGAATGCCACCATCCTCCGGGAATCACTGCCCAGGAGAGGGGAGCCGGCTATGGGGTGTTCACTGTGACTGCTTCCTCCACCAGTTTCTGCTGCCTGTGGGGGCACTCCCAACTTCGGTGACAGTCCCAGAGCTCTGAGCATGAACACACCCCCCATTCTCACTCAGTGAGTGCTCACACTGAGTGCCGGCTCTCAGGAATCGAGGGGAAACCACGGGCCCTGCTCTCAGAAGCACCCAGCCCGGTGGGGGGAAAACAGAGTCCCAGGTGCTGGGGGAGACCACCTGGAGGTGGTCCCTGCACACCCAGGTGCACCTGCCCCTTCCTAAGAGCTTGGCATGGACCGTCCCGCCTCATCCCCGTGGCAGGGATGCGAGGCACAGAAGGGGGGAGCTGCTGGGCCCTGACCCGGTGGGTGGGGGAGAGGGCCTCGTGCATGCAGAGCGGCATGGTGCGTGTGACGTGCTGAGCGCCCTGGTGGACTTGTCGCCTGGGCTTTGCAGGGGGTGTTGGGGAGCCCCAGAAAAAGTTCAAGCAGGGGAGGGACACGATGAAGTGTGGCTTCACTGGGTGAATGCCAGGAGCTGTGAACCAGGTGACAGGCATGGTGGCCTGGGTCGGGTGGGGGGGCAGAGGGAAGATGATGCAGGAGGAACGATGGGATGGCTGTGTGACTGAAGCTGGTGCAGAGGTGGGGCGGGGAGTGAAGAGGAGCAGGGGGTCAAGGTGATTCCCAGTTTCTGACTCTGACTGTGCTGTCCCTGAGGTGGGGAAAGCCAGGAAGCAGGAGGCTCTGGGGGAGGTGGGAGACGATGCTGTTTTAGGCACCAGGAATGTGAGGTTCTGTGAGACATCCAGATGGAGCTGCCCAGGAGGCAGCTGGGTGTGCGATTCTGTCACCCAGGAGAACTGGGCTGGGAATTCGGAGTGGGAGTGATCGGCAGGGACGCTGCAATGACAGCCATGGAGTGCGTGCGGGAGGGCGCCGGGAGGGGCGCTGACGGACAGCTACGGCTGGGGACAGGCCTCCGGAGTGGCTGCAGAGGGACCAGAAAAGCGGGGCTTGGAGGCTCCTCTAAACCGAGGGGAGAGAGAGTTTCGAGGGGGGGAGTGGCCAGCCACACCAGAGGCCACGAAAGATGACCACAGTAAAGGTCCGTGGGTTGTCTATCCAGGTGTCTCACGGACCCTGTCAGAGGGGTTTCTGGTAGGTGGTAGGTGGACGAACCCCCTGTCTAGTCTAGGCGTCGGTCCTCTGCTGTCCCTTCACCTGCCCCAGCTCCAGGCCAGGGACCCCCCGGAGCCCGCCACACGCAGGCTGGCTGGCTGTGTGCAGGAGTGGACTGAAGCCCTGTGCCTTAGGCCACAGAAAGCAGACAGGCCTGGCCACGGTCTCAGTGCCGGCCCCTGCCAACCACACCAGCATCGTCTCCCAAACTACCTCCTCTCCTTGCCCGCCTGGCTCAGCGTTGGGGTGAGGCTGAGCGGCGCAGGAAAGACATCAGGGATGTCCCCTCCTTCTCCATGAAGGGCATGGGGGCTAGTCTTGCCTCTCAAAGCTCCCGGGACATTTTGCCCTGCCCCCCACCTGTATGAGGAATCATCAGCCGGCCCCCGAGGAAATTGAAGGTCCCGTAGGCCACGTTGCTGGTGCTGCGCGGCAGGGAGCGGAAGTAGTTCTGCGCCGACAGGCGGGAGACGAAGTCCTCCGCCTCGGAGGTGGGCGAGCTGTGGTGCAGCGTGTGGCGGCCGCCACTCAGTGGGCTGAGCAGGTGCCCGTTGCTGAGCTGGAACTTGGGGCTGGGGCCGTCCTGCCGGGGACACAGGCCGCCCTGGTAGGTGGTGGTGGTGGTGCTGAGGTCTGGCTGGATGGTAAGCAGATGGGGATTGTCTGCGGGACAAAGACAGACTCAGGGAGTGGCACTGGGGGTGGCCCCAGCTGGGTGGCCCTTGGCCTGGGGGCCAGGGCAGTAGTGCTGGGGGCAGGGGCCTCACACCTGCTTTGCTGGGCTTGATGCTGACAGGCTGGAAGCCCGAGGTGAGGATGGACGAGTCGGCCACGTCAGAGTCCAGCCCCTCCTTCTTGCGGCAATATACAAGGATGAGGGCGAGCAGCAGCAGTAGCAGGCACACGGCCACGGCAATGAGGCCCACATAGAGGGCCACGTCCTCGGGCCCGGAAGCAGCTGTGGGAAAGAGAGCGCGGCCTTGGAGGGGCGGGTGTCGGGGGTGGGGGAGGAGAGGCCAGTGGTCTCCACCCCAAGAGGGCGAGGCCCCATTCCTGGGCATGCGCACTCTGGGCAGTGGATGCTGGCTCAGGGAGCGTGGAGCCCCAGCCCTGCAGCGGCCACCACCTCGCAGCTGCACTCCTTCGAGCAAATCGCATCCCTCAGAGGCCCAGTTCAGGCTGAGGTTGCTGCGCCCGGAGAATGGCGGGGAAGAGAGACACTTCCCCAGATGGCCTGGGGCAGGGCTGCTAGACTGAACCCGTTCTTCTGGGGCCCGGGGCAGCTGGGGCTGTGGGTACCTCCCAGGATCCTCAAAGCAGGGGAGCTGCTTCCTGGGGGGTCTGCCAATCTGGTTCCTGGGGTCCCTGCCAGGGCTCCTGTCATTGTCTTCCTCTGCAGGCCTGGGGCAGGGCGGGGAGGGGTGATTGAGTGCCTGGAGGAAGTGGTATTGATTTTAGAAGGGCTTTGCATAATGGAAGAAATGTCCATCAGAGAGGAATTGACACAGATAATTAGGTTTTTAATTGAAAGAATGGGGGAGGGTGTGTTCCAGGGGAAAAAATCCAACCGAGATCTTTAATTGTTAGTTATGGCCTTGTAATTAACCGGCCGCACAAGCCTGTGTCCCCGCAGGACTCGCATGTGCACTTGGGGGACGGGGAGGAGGGGAAGCTGCAGGAGGGGCGGGGGCGGGGCCGGGTGTGGTGTGTGTACTGCGGCCACAGACGCACAGTAAGCCTCAAATGTATGCACGTCCGGGGGGGCGGGGCGACGTATTGGGGCGTGCAAGGGCACATGGTGGGTGTTCATGGATGGAGGTCCCCCAGGGTCTTGAGCTGGGAGAGGGGGTGCAGCCCGTGGCAGGGGACTGACCCCCTCGGCCACCACCTCCCTGGGACTGGGCAGGGCCCATCCTGCCAACTTGAGAGGCCTTGCAGGGCAGAGAGCACTCACTGTGCACGCAGAGGTCGCTGGTGCAGTTGCGGGTGTCCAGGTCGGCTCCCCGGCACTCCTCGCCTCCGTTGCGGGGCGCTGGGTCCGCGCACTCCCGGCTTCGCCAGTGGGTGCAGTCCAGCCCACAGGCCGACCACTTGCTCCATGGGCTCCAGCTGCCGTCCACTGGATGGGGGACAGACACGGACAAAGAGGGTGCCGCGCCGTCAGCCTGGGCAGCCAGCTCAGGCTCTGGTGAGAGGCTGAGGCCAGGCCCAGGCCCAGGCCCAGGCCCAGCGGTCTGCACGCCCTCTGGTGTACAGCTGGCCTAGATGACGCATGCTAATGACGGGAGGCATGATGACCCTTGCCCCACACTGACTGCACCTGTCCTGACTCTGCCTGGGGCCCTGGGACGCAGACCCCTACCGTGACTGAGCCAGACACGAGCGGAGCCCTGCCTCCGGTGCATGGAACCCCGTCCTGGGCTCGGACTGAGCCTGGCCCTGCGTAGGGGGCGGGTGGGATGGAGCCCTGGGGGCAGGCTGGTGGGCGCGATGGAGCCAGGGCGCGGAGATGGCGAGGTGAGGAGCGATGCGGGAGGCGGCGGCCGCTGGTACCTGGGCACAGGGTGGCGCAGGCCGTTTTCTGGACATTCTGCCCCTCACAGAAGGCGCCCCCGTTGAGAGGCGCCGGGTTGGTGCAGCTCCGGCTCCGTTTCTGCCAGCCGCGCCCACAGCTGGCGCTGCAGACGGACCACTCGGTCCACGTCGACCACCCACCGTTCACTGGCCGGACAGAGAAGGACTGGGGTCAGGGAGCGGGGGCTTCCTCTGACACACTGGCCTCGGGGCTGGGGCAGGAGGGCTGGAAGGGAAGCCCTGGAGGGGAGGTGACGCTCTGCCAACTGTCCCCAGGCTGGCAGCACCCACTCCACAGCCCCTTCCTTCCGCCAGCAGGCGCCGTGGGCACTAGGGGCAGCCAGCCCTGACTGCAGCTCCGGGCCCCTCTGGCTCAGATCCCAGCGTTTCACAGGGGCGATTCCCAACCCCTCCCTCTGCCTGCTCCTAGGGGTGCCCAGGACACTACTTCCCACCTGAAGTCACCTTTCCTAGTCTCCCTCTGAGTCCTCACCTCCTTCTGCACAACGCCCCTGCCCACAGAGAAGCCAAGCGATGCTGTGGCCACAAGTGACCACCAACCCGCCCCACACCTTTGCCCAGACACCCCTGCGGCTCCCCGACAGCCACAGTGGGGCCTGCCTGGCCCCGGCTCCCTCGGGTATGGGCTGCAGTGCCGCCCTGAGGACCCCCTCCATGCCAGCCGGCCCCCCCACTGAGCTGGGGCCCACCGTAGACGACGACAGCCGCGGAGGCGCTGCGGCGGCGAGCCACAATGTTCTTGGCCACGCAGGTGTAGTTGGCTGTGTCGGCCAGGCGGGCCTGCCGCACCACCAAGCTGTGCTCCCGAGTGACGTACACGTTGGGGTCCAGGGCCGGGTCCACTAGGTCCTCGTTCCGCAGCCACTCCACCTGGGGGAGGGAGCCACACCCTGCACTGCCGCCCTGCTGGCCCTGCCCAGGTGACTGTGGCCCTGGGGGGTCGGCCTGGGAAGCTGGGCGGGTGGGCGGAGCCTGGGAGCCCAGGAGCCCTCTTACCTCTGCAGGGGGAATGCCCTCTGGTGGGCGGCAGGGCAGCACGATGCCTTGCTCCAGGGACACTTCCTTGGCCAGCGGCTCCTGCTCAAAATTCTTGCGCAAATCTGGAAGAACAAGAGTGTCCTGAGGCCTGAGCACCTCACGCTGGCCAGCCTGGCCAGCTCTGCCTTCCCGTCCCGCAGGGGCCATGGCCCGTGGCGGGAGGATGTGCCAAGTGCTTGGGGGTCAGGGGGCGGCTAGGCAGTGCCCACAGACGCTCCCACCATCGAGGCAGGACCTGAGGCTTTCTGACAGGGACCCTCCCCCGTGCCACCCTGGGGTCACCCCCCGAGGGCGGGCCTGCACTCACAGGCGATGCGGATGTAGGCCTTCTGGCTCTTGGTGGTGCCCGAGGAGCTCCAGGCCACGCACTGGCACCAGTACTCCTCCAGCCCAAACACCTTCTCCACCTGCTGCCTCGAAACATTGATGCGGACCTCCATGGTGGGCAGGCCTGGTGGGGAGGGGGCGCAGCTAGGGCCTGGCCGAGCCAAGCCTCCTGCTCCAGTCCAGAGAGTGGACACTGGGGTGGTTCCCAGCCTGCAGGGAGCTCTGGGGGACTCACGGGGAGCCCAGTTTATTTTCCCTGGTGGCCAGGAGTAGATTCTGAGCACTTCCACTCTTCACACTTCATTACCCAGGGGCCTGTCTCCCTGCAGTCACTTACAGAAACGTCCCTAGCAGGGCTTCTGGCAGCAGGGACTGGCCTCCCCGGACCCTAGGAAGAGCAGGTGGAGCAGACTGGCCAGTCCTGAGGGCTTTGTGGGTATAAAGGGTGAGGAAGGATCTGGCTCAGCTCCCTGGGGGTTAGCAGGTGGCTCCTGACAGTGATAATATAATAGCGGCTATTAACAATATAATTATGCCATTGCCTAGTGTGATAATAGACCCCTGGGCTTAGCAAGCAATTCCCACATGCTGGCTTGTTATCTCCGCTGACCCGCCCCTGGACCACACGCTCCCTCAGTGGGTGAGGGGGCAGAGGCTCACAGGAGCAGAGGCCTGCCAGAGGTCCCCCTGCTGTGGAGCATGCTCAGGGTGCCCTGGGGTCCCCCGGGGGAGGCCTGGGCTGTGATGGGTGCTGGGCCCCACTCTGTGCCACCTGGGCGGGGGACCCCTCTCCAGCACGGACTCCGGGCCCTGACCTAGAGCACACTGGGACCCAGGGGTGGGGGCAGCAGGAGGGCCTAGAACTTCCGAGGACCCAGATGAGTACGGCAGCCCTTTCCTCCAGCCTCCTGGCCAAAACCAGTGTCCGGAGAGTGAGAAAAGACTGTTTGTTTCCAATTTCCCCTCCTTCTGACCCCAATTTCCCTTGGGTCATTGGCTTATCAGAAAGAGGGAGAGAGGCCGGCAGCAATGTGTTTCCATTGTTAACAGAGAAATTCAATTAGGGCTGTGTTGCAGGAGGAGCGGCAGCCCAGCTGAGCAGGGAGGCCGGCTTCTCTCTTAATTTCTCCGCAGAGTCTTCCCTGACCCCTGCCCACGGCCCTCCTCCGCCTCCCCCCACCCCCGCTCTCACACTGGCTCGCCCTGCCCCTGGCTAGTTCTCACAGGAGATTGGGGGGCGGGTGGTGCCTCTGGCTGAGGTCGGTACCTGGGGTTCTCTGGGGGTGGGGGGAGGGCTGAAAACTGAGGGACCCTCCCAGGGCCTGTGTACAGAAGGGGCCCTGGGCACCGACCACCTGTCAAACACACCAAATCTTGAGGCATCTGAGGAGAAGCCATGCACGCACCCCAGAGACGCAGGCCTCCAGAACCTTCTGAGCTGGGAAGTCTTCCTCCCTGGCGGACAAGTCTAGGGCCACTCCATCCCCCTTGGGGGTGGGGGAGCGCACGCACCTCCCGGCAAGTCAGCCTGGGGGAACCGCGCTAAATTTAAGTGTGCCTATTTCTTTCTCCCCACTCCTCCCACTCCTGTGCTGCCATGTCCTGCCACCTCCTCGCCTCCTTCCTGCTGCCGGGAATGACAGCCAAGTTTGTCCAGCGTGTACCGCCTCCAGGCTGCGCCCTGAAGCCCCAGGAGCTCCAGCGGTGGGGGGGTGGGGGGAGCAGACCCAGGGGAGACTCAGACCCTGCGTGACTGGTCCAGGTGTGGGGCTGTGCCTGCCTCCCTGTGGGTCACTGAGCAGCCTGAATCCTGGGAGCATTTGGGGGCACAGCTGTGTCTGGCACTGTGAGCAGATGCTGGGTCAGGAGGGGTCCCTGCAGGCCCAGGGGTGGTGGGGTGGGAGCGGGGTCACGTGGGAGGGCCGGAGGGGCTGCTGAGTGCTTTGGGGGCTTGAGGATTGGTAGGGTGGGGCTCAGGCTCTCCCTTCTGGCCAACCTGTATCTAATGACCAATCAGTTTGTGGGACACAGTAAATGACACCCCCAGGCTGGACTCAAGTGCTTTACTGAAAATTTCATGCTTTTCCGGTACCGTAGGTTTGGGTCCCTAACCCCTGGTCTCCTGGTTAGGGAATGGGAGCAAGTGAGGGGGGATGGGGTACCACCCAGCCACCCCCACAGCCCCATCCAGGAATGGGTGTGGCTGCAGGTGCGGGCTGCCCTCTGATCGCCGCCACATCTGCCTGACCACAGGCCGTCTCTGGGTCAGGGGCTGTGTGTCTGCGTGTCTGCACGGTGCTGCGGATGAGACGTGTTTGCGGGTAAGTAAGGGAAGCCTCTCTTCGAGCTCCAAAGCACTCAGTGGCTTTGGTTTGAGAAATCAAGATCGATGAAAACTCAGAGGCTCTTGGCCAGGGGAGACCTGGGGCTGGGTACTCCGGGCAGGAGGGTCCTGGTCGTACAGGTGGGACGTGTCCCTGTGAGCTCTGTGCGCTGTCCGGCTGGAAGGGAGCAAGGCCAACAGAGCCTGGTGGGGCCCCGGTGTGGCTGGGCCTGGGCCTGAGCCGAGCCAAGGAGCCCCCACCTCCGGACAGCAGGAGACAGGGAAGGGGAGGTGGGGAGCCCTGGGGGGCCGGCCTGGCGCCTTCTAGAGGTTCTGGGACAGACCCTCAAGGCTGCAGAAAGGCAGGTCTCTGGTCTGTGGCTTCTTCCTCCTCACCTGTCTTTTCCCTGGGGGACCTGACACAACAGCAGGAGGATTCGTTCTCAGCCTGGGACATCCCGCCCCTCTTCCCTCCCTGACGAGTCGCTCACCCCCCTCCGTTCCCATGTTACCTCCCCAGGCAGCCACAGGCCTGCTCCCCTCTGGCTGCCACAGTCCCCAGCCCTCGCTCCCAGGTTGCTGAGCTGCCCACCTCTCCGTGGGGGCTGCATCCGCAGCATGGAGCGAGTGCTCAGGGAGTGTGGAAAGGGTGAATAAATGAGTGGACACAAAAACAAAGTAATCACAGAGTGTGGGGTCCGTGAGCTCTTTCATCATCTGGGGCTCACTCCCTCTGAACCCCGTTTCTCTGTGGGCACAGCTGCCTAGGCTGATACGGCAGTGGGGGCCCACTCCTCAGCCCACGGCCCCGGGTGTTCTGGGGGCCTTCCCTCCTCTCCCCCACCAAGCTGTGTGGGCTGGTGGGGGCTCCTGGGGCAGGTCTTGGGGGATGCACAGAAGACCTCGGTGGAGTCCAGCTTCTCCTGAGGATCTGGGTGGTGGAGACAGAGCTGGCAACATCCTGACCCCCCACCGCCCTTGGTGGCGGCGCCCTGCAGGCCCCTGGCTGGGCCCCCCTTCCTACGGCCCGCCTGCCGCGCAGCCGGCCTCACCGCTGCCCCCGTCTGTGCTGTGCTCGATCGCGTGGTCCGCCTGGCGCACCCACTCGCCGTTGCACTTGAAGAAGATCTGCGTGGCAGGCCTGGCCTTGCACACCAGCAACACCGGCTTGTTCTTGACGATGTACACGTCCTCAGGCTCCACCAAGAAGTGGGGGAACAGGTCCGGGCTGGCGCCGGGCACCGGGTTGGCCACTGTGGCGCTCTGCTGGGCACCTGCAGCAGGGTGGAGTCAGGGGGCAGGGGTGAGCCAGGACTCTGCTGGGGTGGGGGACCCTTCGGGGGCTCCCTGCCTTCAAGGGTGGGGCCGGCCCATGGGGAGCTCGCCAGGGTCCAAGGAAGGAGTGAGGCTGGGCTGCTAATGTCCTGCCACCACCTCAGAGTCCCCCTCTGTAAGGTGGGGGAAGAGCAGCCCCCCCCACTTCTGAAGACTGTGGAGTGATACAGTAGTCACAGCCCTGGTAGGAGTTCTGGGATCGGGCGAGGCAACCCACCGCCTGGGAGAAAGCTGTGGGTGGGGGGGAAGAGGACCCCAGCCGGGGTGCAGTCCCCTCCTCTGCTCCAGCTGCCTCTGGGCAGCATCTGGGTTGATCCCTACTCCTGGCCCCTCACACAGTAGGTGCTCAGAAAATAACAAGTGAATGAAGGAGGGGAGTGGACAGAGCTTATAGGAGAGGCCCCGGGGAGGACCGGTGGCCTGGGCTGGCATGGGATGGGAGCCAGGACAGTGTCTGGGAGCCTGAGGGACCTGGGCCACCTCCCACCCTTCAAGGAGACCTGAATATGGGCTTTCTTGTAAATTGAACCGAAAACCTCAAGCATCCCACAAGTCATTTGTTGCTAATTACACAGGTAATTGGCTCTGAGGCTTTGGTGGAGGTAAAGCCCCGAAGTCTGACAAGCCACTGGACCAGCAGGGCCCCTGAGGGCAGGGCTGGAGCAGGGGCAGGTGAGAGGAGGGGGGCACCCTCAGTCCCTCCACCCAGCTGCCCACCAGACAGGCCGAGGACGGCCCGGCCTCCCTCAGAGCTGCAGGGATGTCCCCACAAGCACCCACTCTGCCCACAGCGGCCTCTACTCCAAGAGGGGAAAAAGGCTTTAGAGGTCACTTCTGTCCCCTGCTAGTGGTGACCTGGGCCGAGGTGCCATCTGCCCTGGGAGGATCTGGAGGCGCCTCACCAGGTCAGTCCCCGGCTCCACACCCTTCCCACAGGCAGCCCCAGCTCCCGGAGGGCTTTTTGTGCTTGCCCACCCTCAGAGGCACCCATGTGGCCCTCCCCTTCCACCTTTCTAAGGTGGGAATTGGCCCCCTCTGCTCCAAGACTATAGTTTCGGGGGTGGGACCTGTGCGGGGTCATGTAGGTGTCCTGGGTCAGGCAGGTGGGCTGGGAAAGCCTGCTGCGAGGCTGACAATCCTGGTGTGACTTCAGGAAAGCCCCCTGACCCCACAGCCACTTGGCTCTGCCGAGGAATGGGGAGAGAGCACCCAGTTCCGAGGGCTGCTGTGAGGCTGACGCGGAACCAGGCATCAGCGCGGGCTTGGGGAGCACCGGCTGCTGTCAACGCCCAGGGCTCTTGCATGATGATGGCAAAGGGCCGCATCTTCCTCGGCTCAGGAGCCCTCATAGCGTCTCTTCAGGGGGGTGGGCTGATGAGAACTGAGGCACAGAGCTGACGGTGCCTTGCCCGCAAGATGGGGGCGGTGGGGATGCAGGCAGAGGGGAGAAGCCGTTTAGGTATCTTACTATTAGGGACTCTGAGGCCTGAGGGCAGTCACCCCGGACACCCTGGCTCTGGCTCTGGACTCAGAAAGCATCTGGGGCAGCCTCGTGCCCTCTCCATTTGCTCTTCACTGTCACTCAGCAGCTGCTCGAGAGCCCCTGACCTAGGCAGTGGGCTCAGGCTGAGGGCTCAGGCTGCAAGGTCTAGACAATGGACAAGCTCCTGAGTGTGGACCTACAGTGGGGAGCTGGAAATGGCCTCTCGAGACATTTCTCGGGGAAGCCACAGCAGCTCAGCAGACTCGGCCAAGGAGGATCCCTGAGCGGGGCCTGCAGGAGCTCAGGGGCAGGGACCGCAGGCTTGGGAAGGATGTGGGAGCCCGCAGTAGCAGTGCCAGCCTGCCTAGGACTGCCCCTTGCGGAGACGCAGTGTGGCCTGCACCTGCTTACTGGCTGGGGTTGGGTGGGCAGGGGTCCTGGCTGGGGGTGCAGGTGGGGAGGGGTGCATGGCCCTCCGGCCCCTCCGTCCATCACGGCACTGAGCACCACTCACGGTGGCTGCGCACTGAACCCAGCACCATCCCTCGTGTCTGCATTTAACTGCTAATGAAAAATAAATGTACTGTGACCAGTAAGTGACATAGCTCACTTCTCTGGGGCCTCCATCAGGCCACACTGGTGTGGCCTCCCCTCCTTACCCTGGGCCGCATTTGTTGGGTGGAACCTGAGGGGGAACCCTCTGGGTGACTGCAATGCCCTGCAGCAAGGACACTCCAAGGCCACGGGTGTGGGCCAATCCCAGCCCCCTGGTGTCCTCCTGAGGCTACAGAAGCTGTCTGGGCGGCCAGAACCACCCTCCCTCCCTCTGGGCCCTGAGCCCACTCGTGACCTCTGCCAGGGGGTCTGCACCGTTAGCCTGACTGACACCTCATTGTCCCAGTGAGGCCTCTCCCCTCCACACTTCGGGATAGCAGAGGAGTACTTTCTGAGGGGAATCCTGTACTTGCCTATCAAAGATAACACACGGCACTGCATGCTCACTGCCAAATGATTGATGATTCTTTCAACAGGGCAGGCTGGATAGTTCACCTCAGTCCCCACTCCTCCCTATTGCCCCACCCTGGGCTTGCTTCTTCTATTTCTGTTGTCTGCCTGGCTTCCACAGACATTTCGGGATGGTGCCAAACACCTTTGGCTGGTATCACTGAACCAACCCCCTGCTCCGACTCAGTCAACTCTCCAGTGTTCCTGTGCAGACAACCACTGCCCACCCCCCCCACCGGCCCCTGGCACTGTCTCTGCTCACGGTCTGCTCTCTGTCTGAAATGCCTTCCCTCCACCTCTGCCAGCACTCTCCCACCTTCTCCTTGGGGCCCAACTCCATGGCCACTACCTCTGGGAAGATGGGTCCCCCACGTCACCCCCCCAGCACCCCCCAGGACAGCACAGAGGCTGCTCAGCCCTCTCTGCATTCGGGGCCGGCCCTCACTGTGCCGCAGCTCCTACCATAGGAGGGGCAAGTGAGGGGCTTCGGCCTCCATCCCCACCGCCAGTCTGTCCACCCCTGGTCCCTGCCACCCAGCGCAAGGCTGCCTAGTCTCATGTCGGTGACTGGGGACCTGGATTGGGGTGCCTGTCCCCACTCCTTTTGGGGCCGCTGAGGTGACAACGTGGAAGAAATGCTGTCCCTGGCAGACACCCCATGGCTGCAGGAGGCAGGCGGGTGCAGGGCCCACTGGCTACGTGGCCCTGCCACCTCCCAAACCCCAGCCCCTAGTTGTCCAGAGGCCCCGCCCCTCCCCCTCCCAAGTTTTCCCACCATCACAGGACATGGCCCAGCTGTGCCCTGGGATTCAGGAGGAGATCTCCTTTGCTCACTTAGCCATCCTGATGGGCTCTTGGTCACTAGGACTTTGCAGACGGCTCAGCCCCTACAGTGGGAACCCTGCTTTCAGTGAGCCCTGGGGCTGGTCTGCTGGCCCCCACCTATCTCAGGAAGCAGTGGCACCTCTGCTCTGGCTGCTCCATTCAGGCTGGCAGGCACGATCCCAGCCGTGGCCCGCCACTGGTCCGAGGAAGACCACGTCTGAGTGTGTGCCCATGTGTGAAGGGAGGCTGGGGCTGTGGGGGGATGAGAGACCAGTGGGGTGGACCATGGTGGGCCTACCTCATGTGGAACGTCCACCCAGCCTTCCAGTTTCAGCAAATGTGTCACCTCCTCCAGGAGGCCGTCCTGAATCAATACTCTTTGTTACCTGCCCGAGTGCCTACCTGTCCTCTGAACTTCCCTCCAGGGTGCATACCACATTCAGGACCAGGGTGGATTTGTTTGCCTATTGCCCCTGTTTGGGGAAGGAACCCAGGTCTGACCTGGATACTGATGGAGTATTTGCTGGGTGACTGAATGACCACCCTTTCTTCTCCCTTGAATTTCAGAAGATCTGCCCACGAGTGGCCCTTTTACTCTGCAGGGAGCCCCGAGGGGGTGCAGAGCAGCCCACTGCAGAGCCGTGGGCGGGCCAGGAGAGGGATCTGCACCGCAGGCTGCCCACCTACCCACCATGCTACTGCTCCGATGTTGAGTCCCCTCTTCTCGCCTGCAATTGGGATGATAAGACCTCCCCTGCAACTCGGAGGCCCAGGGTGGGAGTGAAAGTGCTTTCAAATGTTTTATTTTTAAAGACACCACGAAAATATGAGGTGTGATTAATCAAGCTATTAGCCAGCTCGTGTTTACTGCGAGGGACTCAGTCCCTGGGAGCGAGAGGGGCAGGCCGGCTGGGGGCAGGGGGTGTCTTTCATCCTCCCAGCCCTCCACCTCAGGGACAACCAAGGGGGCAGGGCAGCAAGCCCCCGCTTATTCTATTTCCCTGAGAATGTTCTGCAATGGGCTGGAGGAGGGGGCTGGGGCCCACAGCCTCTGTCCTACTCCAGTCCAACCGTCAACACCCTCCTCCTGAAGCACTGAACCCCCATTTCAGGGCCCTGGGCTCCCAGCCGGGCTTGTTTGCAGATGTGCATTTGGGAGATGCACGTGGAGCCTGGGTGTTGTGCTCCACAGGCCGAGGCAGGTGCAGCAGAGTGCCCAAGCTCACGGCCCACGCACCGCGCCCTTCCCCTGGGGTTGGAGGCCCTGCTGACCTGGGGCCTGACCTGCCACCTGGCCTTGCCTGGAGGGCTCGCCGAGTGCCTTCTGGGGAGGCCTCTCGACTGTCTGCAGTTCCTCAAGAGCTGCGTACATTCTGGTCCCAGCTCCGCCCCCTTCAGCTAACAGCACCTGACTTTCAGCAGAAGTGCCCACGCCCACGCCGTCCAGGTCCTCTGGTCACTCAGTGCAGGCGGGCTGACTCTGTCTCTGGCCCCAGAGGTAAGCACAGGACACTGACTGGTTCCCAGAGCAGGTCACTCCGTCCCAGCAGGTGGGGTTCTGGGATTGGGGCTGGGCTGCTGGAAGAGAGAACCTCCTTCTGCGGGGCTAGTGCTGCGGGCCCCAGGGAGGCCCGGTAGCAGGGGAGGGCCGGCTGGGTCTGAAGTGCGGAGGCCACCAG
>CM052546.1:34461392-34649863 GCA_028533065.1 Trachops cirrhosus
CCCCCCCCCCCCCCCCCCCCCGAGTTCTCAGAGCCCCTGGGCAAACTTGCATCACTCCTATTTGTTACTGTTTACAACTCTGTCAGCACCTAAGGGCAGGGGCTGAGTGGTGACATCCCCCACCCTTTGTGTGCCCTGGCCAGGGTCCCACACAGGGAGGGCCCAGCACATTTGTTGAATGAATGTTGGACAGCATTCCCTCCCTGGGGACCAGAGCCCAGAAAGGAGGGTCAGAGTTGGAGGACACACATTCAGATTCCAATCAATCAATCAGTCAGAAACCTGTGCTGGACCCAGGGGAGGCAGATGGCGCTCCCGGTGGTGGGGGTGATCAGGGACGCTGGCAGAAGTGTGGGGGTGGGGGGTTGTGTCTCCTGCACCCCAGTGGCCTGAGCTGGTTTCCTGAGTTATTTTTTAAACTCGGGACAGTCTATGACGGAGGGGCTTCCCTCAGGGGCTCTGCGGGGCAGAGGTGGAATCTGAGCTTGCTGTCAGACAGACAGACAGACAGCTGCGGGGAATGAGAGTGGGGAGGCCCCAAGGCCACAAAATACCCGGAGGCTCCAGGACCTGCCTGGAAGTGAAGGCAGGACGCACCGGGACCAGAGCAAGCTGGGGTGTGCATCCCAGAATTCCGCCACAGCCAGCACGTAAAAACCCCCCGCACTGGCCGCCAGCAGCTTCCTGGCGCTCTCAGGCCACTCCTGCGCCTGAGCGAGACGCCTGTTTCTCAAGCCTCATTTCCTCATTTCCTTGTGTGGGGCGCACCCTGCACCAGGATGGGGCGCCCTGCCGGGGTCTCGAGGCACCCACCCTTCCTAGCCCTTGGGTCTGTCCTTTAGTCCTCTCTCTCTGGCTGTCAGTCCCAACAGCAAGGACTTCCTGGAGGGCAGGCAGGGGCAGGTCCGAGTGCAGGCTCTTTTGCCCGGGGTCGGGGGTGTTCAGTGAACAAGGAAGGGGTGACTGCAGACTCTGCTGCTGAGGAGCGTGCAGGGGTGAAGGTGACCGGGTATGCCTATGAAGGGAGGGCTGCTCTCCTGACCCATGCTCACACACGCGCGTGCGCGGCACTTTGGTTTCCATGGTAATGTGTGTGTGAAAGTGTCAGCAGCAGCCACCACCTCCCCAACATCGGAGGAAAGTCACCCTCTTTGCCAGTGGGCTTCGGGGCCCTGCCCTGTCACAGGGATAGACAAGCACCACGAGGAGGATGTCGCAAGCTAAACAGCAAGGGACAAAGGAGGTGGGGCTGGGGGGTGTGGAGAAGGTACCACCTCACCAGCTCAGGAGGCTCACACCGGGCCGGGTGCGGGCTGGGCACCACTGCCCGCCGCCAGCTGCCACAGAGCAGGCAGCTGTGCATGATGGCCGTGAGGCTCAGGACTTGCCTGGGGTCCCACAGTCACAGAGGGCAGCGGGGGCTCTCCCTGCCTCCCAGGGCAAGGCGGGCACAGGGTGGGCAGGGCCTGGGGTTTCCCAGACCAGCATCTGGCCTGCCCACCACACTACCCCTGTTCACTCCATGTACTGCCCAACTCTGTTTTTCAAACCTTCCAAGCTGAGCCCAGCTGGGCCTTTGCACGAGCTCTTCCCACTGCCCCCTGCTCACCAGTGGGTGCTCCCTCTAACCCCAGGTCTCGGCTCTCATGCTGCCTCCTCCCAGAGGCCTGCCCTGACTGCTGTGCCCCCACCTCTTCAGTCCATTTTCCTCAGAGCACTCACCACCGTCTGAACTCATCTCCTTACTGTCTGTGTCCCGTCCCCTGAAATGGGTCACCACAATGGGGACCACGCTTGCCACGCTCACTGCTGTAGTGCCAGAACACAGCCCAGGGCCTGGCCCACAGCAGGCACTTCGTAAGCACGCTGGAAGCTCGCAGGAACCCACAGGGCCTCCCCACTGTAAGCCGGAGCCCACGCCAGTGCCACGCCTCTGCCTCGCTCAGAGACCCATGCCCGCCGTGAAGGGGACTTCGAAACCACCGCGATGCGATGCCCGGGAGCGAGTGCTGTGATGGGGGACTGGCCCGGGGACGCCTCCCGGGGTCCCTGCCTGCCTGGGGGCCTTACTTCAGGCCAGAGAAATAGTTAATAAAGCTGAGGCCTAAATAAGCATTTGATTAACAAACGATAAAATAGCTATTGTGTCCCCGAATTAAGCCGTAATTGTGGCTGATAATTGGCTGGTTAGGATTTAATAAGCTGCAATTAAATAGAATGGAATCCAGGGTAATTATGTGGTCGCAGAGCCCAGCGAGAACTGGGGAAGGAAGGCTTTCTCCAGCTTTGGAATCTTCTACTGGTGCAGTGCGCTGCTGGGGGCGTGTTTCTGGTCGCGTGTGTGTGTGTGCGCATGCGTGCCGGTGCCGGGCGCGACTGGCCTCCTCCACCTTTCACCTGGCAGCGATAGCCGTCCCCTGGCCCCGCCCCCTCACCACTGTGAGGGGCGAGGTGGGCACACAGGCTCTGAGCCACACTAGGGTCTGTGGCAGCCCGAGCTGAAAAAGACATAAAAGGACCCCGTGCACAGCTCCCTGTGGGAGGGTGGCCCTCCTGTCTTTCTAATGAGAAAACGGTTCAGAGATGGGAAGGATTTGCTCAAGGTCACACAGCGATCAGTGGCCAGGCCAGGCCAGATCCTCATTGCCCATGGATTGAAGGTGATTCTGACTGGCCAGGAAGCTGGAGGATGCCCCCCATCCCACCAGGCCCCGAGGCACCTTCCCCCATTTCCATTAGTGTCCTTCCCCAGGTCAAAATACAAGCTAAGTAAGGATGGTGTGACTGTCCCACACACGCACCCTGAGACGAGGTGCTCCCCACCCCACCTGCCATCCCTTCCTCCGAGACTAGCCCTCCCGACCGAGGCCCTGGTGGGTGCAGACCTCCTGGCGACTTCAGCCCAGCACGCCGCCCCTGCCCCCAGCCCCAGCGAGTCCAAGGGGATGATGAATGGCACCGCCAACTTGCTGTTTATGACCCATCAGCATTTTTACAATGTTGCTGGCAATTAATTTAATTAAAGACCCTGTCCCAGATATGGCGGCATTTCATATCTCAGTGGTTTAATGGGAGCCTGGCCAGAGCGGGGAGCGGGGGCGGGGGGGGTGCGCAGGAGCAGCTGCCCTGCTTCCCACCAGCCTGGCTCCACCCAGCACCCACAGGCCAGGACATCTGCGTACAGACGGAGCCCAGAGACAGGAGGGAGGCCACACCGTGACCTGCCTCTGGGAGGCCCTGCCCACACCCCCGGCCAGCACATGCACACACAGTCGCACCACCACAACGGAATCCACATGGATTTTCTCACTTAACTCTCACGACTATTCTAGGAGCCAAAGAACTATTTTAAATTTCCAACTTGCAGGCAACGAAACCGAGGCATGGAAGGGTGGAGTCAGCAGGGAGGGATGAATTCCCACACAGGCAGTCTGGCTACAGGGCCCCCATGCTCCTGACCAGGACATAGGCGGTCAGCCCAAGTGTGATGGACACAATGTGGCAGGGGCTGTGCAAGGCCCAGGCCATACAACAGTGACCGAGGTGGGCTCCAGTTCCCGTCCCATGGGGTGTCCAGTGGCCACGGCCCCACCTGGCAAGCCCTGGGCACACGACATGCCAGAATCACCTCCCCAGGGCTGGGTATGCACACCACGCCCCCATGCACACGCCATGCACACTGCCACTGCCGCTGTTCTCCAGGCTGAATCTGGCTGGGACGGCTGCTGCCCTTTCCAGGACAGCGATCCTGCAGCCGCTGGTCATTGGTCATCCTGGGACCCATTCTCAGCAGCGAGCCCACCTGGCTCCTCCTTTTACAGGGGCCTGCAGGGAAAGCCAATCACGGGTCCAGCCTCTGCTGGTGGCGGCAGCGGCAGGCACATGCCCCAGCCTCCCTCCACCCCTTGTCACTGCCACTGCCTGGCTGTGCCCTTCCCTCTCCCGGGGACCTTGCTTCCATGACCCCCACCCCCTGCCATGCCAGCCTCCTGCACATGGCTCCCCACCTAGGGCCCTCGGCTCTGCTCTGCTGAGCTCCATCCCGACGTTTTTCTTGTCTCTGGATGTCCCCAAGGACCTCCCACCTGCTGTCACTTGCGCCCAGGTTGGCACTGTCAGCAGGGCCACACCCTTAGCCGCCTCAAGGTGCGTCTCACCCACCTCCTTGCTCCCTGGGACATCCCCTACTGCAGCCCCCGAGTACACCCAAGCCTCCCTACCCACTCCGTCCTCTCTCACTTCATGGCTACCCAACTCACTCAGCGCCCCCCACCAATGGGCCTTCCTGTGACCACCTGCTGGCTTCAGTGCCATTGTCAACTATGTTGCCACAGAGGTATTTCTAAAAAGAAAATCTGATCCTATACTTCAAACCCCTGCAAGAGATTCACTGACTGCAGGGTAAAGGTCGGCTCCCCACACCCCACACCCCACACCCCACACCCAACACAGCAGCCTCACCCTGGGCACCGGCTCACACCTGGCAGCCAGCTCGGTGCAGCCCCTCATGCCCCCTCCTTGCTCACTGGGTGCCTGCAGGGAACCCCGCTCACTCCCAATACCCCCACCTGTTAATTTGTAATTCAAGGTGTCACCTCCCCCAGATGTCTTCCCAGTCCCTCTACACACAGCTTGCTGCCCTGGCTCTGTGGCTGCGAGACCGCTGTCTGACTGGTGTGGGCTGGTTCTGTGGGGCAGAGTGGGGCGGGGGCTGCCTCCTCCATCAGACTGGGCACTGTCAGGTGCGTGCAGCAGGCCGGAGCCCCCTCTTCTCAGCAGTGTCTAACTCAGGGACTGGTAAGCAGGGGCTCAGTGACTGCGGTTGAGTTGAAGTGTCCCCCCTGTTCTTTGCAAGCTCCAGGGGTGGGCACTATGTCCCTTCTGTCCCTGTCAGCAACTGGTCCATGGCATGTACTCACTGAGAGGATCAGGAGACTGGGTCTCCAGTCCCTGTCCCTCTGCCTCTACCTGGCTGTGTGGCCGTGGGCAAGCCATTGTCCTCTCTCGGCCTCAGGCCAATTCAGGCGCCTTTAGGGGCTGGGAGGGGCCGAGAAAAGTGGAGAGCAGAATGGTTGTCCAAGGGGTCAGCTCAGCCCGGCCAACTGCTGCCACCCGAGGCCGGCCAGCCAAGAGGTGCCAGATTTTTTCCTTTCAGGAGAAGCTGGAAATCCATTTTTATGAGAAACTTCTTGTTTAAAATGTTGACAACTAATTTAAACATGTAAACACTGTGTGGGCCAAACAAGTTGGCAGGCCAAAGCCAGACTGGACAAGGTCCAAGGTCTCCTCTGACTTTACAAGTCCAAGGATCAGGGTCATACACAGCAGGACGAAGCTCTGGTCTCCACGCCCCCCTCTTCCCATCCTTGCCAGCACCCAGCCATCCATTCCTCTCCCTGGGACCCGCCTCATCACAACCTGCTGGAGGAAGCCCCCTGGCATCTGGCAGAGGGTGGAGGGGCCCTCTGTCCATCACCCCAGGGTGTCGGCATTTAGTCGTCAGCACACGCCATACCCTTGGCTGGGTCCTGGGGTGTCCCTGTTTGACAAAGTGGTGGCATCAGGAGAGGGAGACAGACTGAGGCCTGGCTCGCCTTGCCTGCCTGTGCGTGGGGCCTGAGACCCTGACCAGGGGGACGCTGCCAGAGCCAGGGACACAGGAAGGCGGGTGTGCGTGGTGGGGGAGGCACTCCACAGGGGCACCCCCAAAATGAACCTCCACATCTGGGCAGGCAGGAGCCCAGGCCTGGCTGCGGCCTTCCAGCTGGGAAGAGGGTGTTTGGCTGCACCCAAAACACCCCTGCAAGACAGTAATGAGCCCTCACCCCATTTTAATTACCCACTGTCCAAATAATTACTACCTTGTTTATTTCACTTAATGGCAGCCATAGTTTTTCTCCTGATATTGATTTCATGTTTTCCTGGCTTATTCATTATCTTTCCTGCCCCCTTAATGGGCTCTGAGGTCTTGTGGTAGAGGAGAGGGGGCCGGAGGAAGCGGGGGCTGGGGTCAGGAGGCAGGAGAGGGGACATGGAGGAAAGAGAGGCAGGCTTGGCATTGCTGTGCAGCCCAAGGCAAGCCCCTGCCCTCTCTGGGCCTTGAATCCCAGAGCCCCAGATCCCTGCACACCCTCTTGTCCTTGATGCCATCGGGGTGGGAGGTTTCAAAATGAACAAAAGGAGGGAGAGGGCAGCAGAAAAGAGAGAAGCTGGTGTCCCCCACCCCCCAAGGACCCCTAAAGTGATGGGCAGGGTCAGAAAGGCATGAGGGGATAAAAAAATAAAAAAAAAAAAGGCATGAGGGTGGGAGGGGTGGGTGAGGGGAGGGTGCTGGGGCAATATTAATGACAGCATGAAGGAGGGAGGGGACACTCCTGGAGACCAGCTTGGAGGAGACTGCCCTGTGGGGGCTGCTGCTTGGTTGGGACATGGGGGGGCCTCCTTGTCCCCATTTCCCCCAGGTCTGGTGGGGAGGGAGCAGGAGCACCCTCATGAAGCCCAGACCCTCCCTGGACCTGACCTTCACCCTTGACCTCTGTCTCACCTGCTGGCCATCGCCATGGAAACGTGGGTGATGCTGTGCTGTCACTGGGCTGTGGAAGAGCAGCCCATCTGATTTGGGGGGAGGGTAGTAAGGAGCGATGGGGACAAAGAGGGAAGGGAGCACCAGGGTCTCTTTGGGCGGACATTTAGTCTCTTGAAGGAGTCATTAGCTCTTAATAAATCACTAATAATTGCATGAATATTTAAATCTTAATAAAAAATACAGTGGGCGCAGGGAGTCTCTGCGTGGGTATTTATCGCTATGGGGCTGGAATATGTAAAAGTTGGTATCAGTCTGACCGAACTGCTGTTATCACCGCAGCTAAACGGGTAATTGGGAGTGAGTGACGCTATCAGCGGGTGTAAATCACACACAGTAAACCCAGGGCATTAACTAAGGTTTCATTATCCATTATCTCTGTGCTTGCTCCCCTTAAAAGGAACTTGAAGTATATCAGTGAGAAACTTGCAGGCCTTAAAGAATTGAGGGAAGCTAAGATTGCTCAGGGCCCCCCACCTCGGCCCCCATTTCCTGGTGGGGGTCCCCACCCAAGGGTTGCCCTGGAGGAGGGCTCACAGGTCAGTGTGCGGCCCACGCACACTAGCTGTCCTGCCCAGGCCAGTGGTGACAACGGCCAGTCCCTGAGGCCAGCCCTGACCCTCTCCCGAAGCTCCGCCCCAGAGGGGGCACTGGGGGGCAGTGGGCCTCCCAGCTGCTGTGTGTGAACAATCGGCCAGAGCCCGATTTTGGCAGGACGTGGACAAGGAGGACCTCCATCTGCCCCCAGACCAGAGCGGGGGTGCTGCGGTCGGAGCAGCACATGTGGAGGGGGGTCGGGCAGGGTGGGCAGCTGGGTGGAGGCGGGGTGGGAGAAGGGTGCCTCTGGGGAAGCTCCGGGCAGGCGGAGCATTTGCAGAGTGGCTGCGTCCACCTCCCGCACAGATGCACACTCAGGCCACAGGCCGGCTTGCTGCAAGGTCAGCACGACCTCCTCCTGGGCCAGTTCGCTCCCCAGCAGCCTCGGCTCCCTCTGCGCCTGTCGCCAGGACTGTGCCTGTTTTCCCTCGCCCCCTCCCTGACGGCCCTGGGCTGCGGCCCCTCTCCAGAGCTCTCCTACCTGTGGGAGACAGATGCTGGCTGGGGGCCAAAGCAGTAGGCTCAGGGCTCACCCTCGAGCTGTCCGAGAGGCCCCGGTGGCAGCGAGAGCACCAGGCAGGAGCCTGATCTGGGCATCCTGGAGATGCCTGGATGGTCCAAGGGTCTCCAGGCGTGCTCGACTGTCCTCCATCAAGGACAGGAAAACCGTGCTTGACGCTGCCTCTCTCCAGACTGGGTCCTGTCTCCCTCTCACCTGCTGGGTTCCAGTTCTGCCCTTCACCCCGTTCCAGCTCAGCTCTTAGGGTCCGGCTTTCCCCTCCAGCTCCTCAATGAAACACTTTCTCCCATTTGCCAAGGACCCTTGCCCTCAGGGCCCTGCAGAGGCGTCTCCCTGCCCACCACCCTCTGACCTGCTGGTTCTTGGCTCCTGGGGACTGGCAGGGTTCCACGAGAACCTCGGGGCCGAAGGCTCCCAAACCCCACTTGCAGGATGTTTGGGCCCATCCCCGCGGGATGCTTCCCCTCAGCTCTGCTACTCGGCCACCCCAAATGGCCAGCCCCCATGCAGACTGCCCCATACTGCCCAGCTAGACACCCGCTGGATCTGCCTCTTCTGTCCTTGTTTCTCCTCTCCCTGCAGGTATCACAGGCCACTGTCCTCTCAACTCACCATCTAGCATCCAGCTTTCCATCTGCCGAGACACTTGCATTAGCCTGGACCTGAGGTTAGCTACAGCTTTTATTTTAGAAGAGGTGGACTCCTCCAAACACAGCTCAACTCCCTCCAGCCCTCCATCTGGTTCTGGCGCCTCTGGGCCCCTCTACCTCCCTGCTGCCTCCTGCTTGTAAATAACCCTGTCCTCTGTGCCTATAATTAGCCCTAAGTAGAATAATTCGTAACAAACTTTATTTCTCCTGGCGTCTTTCTTGCTAACATGCTGCTGAGAGCCTCACAGGATCAGCAGGAGGGAAGCCGGGCTGGGGAACCAGCCGGGCGCCCTGCTCACCAGCCCGACTGCGCCGCCCCTCCCGTCTGCCCACACCCGGGGGCCACGAGAGCGAGAAGACCTTCCTCTGGCAAAGTGCGTGGAGGGCGGGCGCCAGGGAGGGCCAGGGGTGAGTGACCAACCCAGAGGCCCTTCTCACGGCAGTGCCAGTGACAAGAGTGTTAGTAAGAGCTGACACACAGTGTTTACTCTGTCCAACCCTGCCTATTTTTTCATCCTCACCCCAGGACATGTTTCCACTGATTTGAGAGAGAGAGAGATGAAAGAGAAACATCTATCAGTTGCTTCCTGTGAGCTCCCTAAGCGGGGATCAAACCTGCAACCTGCGCATATGCCCTGACTGGGAATCGAACCGGCCACTTTTCTGTACATGGAATGATGCTCCAACCAACTGAGCCACAGGGCCAGGGCGGCTCTGCCTTTTAAAAATCAGGATTGCCTTTTTTTGCTAAATAAAATAAAACTCACCCCCTTCAAATCTATGGTTTGGTGAGTTTCCGCCAATGTTATCACCACCACAGTCAAGACGGAGAACCGTTCTGTCCCCCCAGACACAGCCCCTCGGGCCCCTGCGCCGCGAAGCCTCTCTCCCAACCCCGGCTGCTGCGGGCCCTTCTGTGGCCGCCGCTTTGCCTGGCCTAGAATGTCCCACAAATGAATCAGAGTGTGTAGTCTTCTGTGTCTGGCTTCTTTCACTTTGCACCCTGTGTCTGAGGGCCATCGACACCGCTGGAGTCGGGACTGGGCCCCTGTGACTGCTCAGCGGGTCCCACCGCGCCACAGCGGGGCCCACCGGGCCTGTCCGCCCGCCGCTGCTGTGTGCAGGCACTGGGAGCTACACGCTGCCGAGAGCCCTCATGTAGCGGCCTTGGGTGGGCACATCTTCCTTCTCGTAGGGGAGGGGTGGCGAGGTCACACGGTAAGCACGCGTTTAACTTGAGTAGAGATTCTGTCTTTGTTTCCTGTACCATATGTGTTTGTACAGAACATCTCAGTTCTCTCAACTTCGTGAGTCAGGTACTATCCTCGTCCCACCTTACAGGTGACAAACAGAGGCTCAGAGAGAAGCAGTAACTCGCCCAAGGTCACACGACTAGACCTGGCAGAGCCCGCAGCCTGGCTCTAGGCTGTGTTCTAAGGCTCCAGCTACGCTGCCGCTCCGCCCGGGGTAAGGCTCGGGAGCCCTGACTTGGAGCTGAAGGCTGGAGCCAGTGACAGTCCCGGACAGGTGCCTCAGGCTCTGGAGCACCCCTGCCCGCAAACGGCGCCCATGACCACCTGCACCACGGAGCAGCCCCAGGGCTTGGAGGAAACACGCCAAGCAGACCATTGGTGCTCCCTGCAACTTCAGCTTCGAGAGCATCACCACGCTGTCCCGGCCCCAGGACCTCATGAGTTTAGCAGAAGAGACAAGAATGGTTCCCGACCTTGCCTGCCATGGCTTTCCACGCACGACCGAGTCCCACTGCGTCCATTCAATGCCTCTGTTATCTCTGCTATAGACTGAATGTCTGTGTCCCCCCGCCCCCGAATTCCTATGTGGAAATCCTAACCCCCAAGGTGACAGTATTAGGAGGCGGGGCCTTTGGGAGGCGACTAGATCCTGCCGGAGCAGCCCTCTCGAATGGGATTAGTGGCCCTATAACAGGTCCCAAAGGTCCTGGGAGCTCCCTCGCCCCCCACCACAGAGGACACAGGGACAAGAAGGCTGTCTTCGAGCCCAGAAGCAGCTCTCAGCAGGCACCCAATCTGCTGGCACCTCGATCTTGGACTTCCCGGCCTCCAGAACTGTGAGAAATACAGGAAATGCCCATTTCTAAGCTGCCAGGTGAGTGATTGAGAAGGTGGTCGGTGGGGAGGCCTGGGGCCAGGCTGGGAAGGAGCCTCCCTCCTGTCCTGCCCACAAGTTCCCTTCAGGCAGTGCCCACAGGAGGGACAGAGAACCCCCACTTGTCACTCACACGAGCCTTTGGCCACCCTGAGCTCTACTGCAGACCAGGGCCCTTGGACTGGGTGCAGGTCCCCTGTCAAACAGAGAAGGAGATCAGGAGATGTGGTTGCCTGGGGCTGAGCCTGCCCTGTCGCTAGAACTGGTGCCCCGAAGGGAAGGTGCTGATGTGGCTGTGACCATGTGGAGGGAAGCTGCAAGCCTTGGTGGGGAATGAACGGAATGGCTCTGGACCCTCCCCAGCCCCTGGCCCGGCCATCACTGCACACTCTCACATCTGCCCCTCCCAGCGCCTGAGTTCCTTCCCTCCTCCCTTTGACACTCAGCTCCAGTCTCCCCTCCCTGAGACTAGCAGGTCCTTACAAGTCCTTCCTCTCCCACCAACTCCCCCACCCCTGGCCACTGCCAGAAGGGCCTGAAGAAGGTGACCATGTTGAGGAGAAGGAGGGACCCTGCATCTTAGTGTCTGCTCTGGGACTCCCACAGACCTGCCCCCAAGTGCCTCCGTGCTCACTGAGGCTAGGCCACCTCCTCCACGCACATCCTCTGTCACCCTGTCACATTTAGACTGGCCCTGCCAGGGCAGCTTCAGGGGCAAAGACTCAACCCACAGACAGGGCAGGTCCACACTCTCGCTGGGAGTGAGAGCAGGGGACAGCCCCAAGCCTGCCTGCAGCTCAGCGAGGTGGTTATCCCTCCCCACTGAGCCAACCTGACAGAACCCATCCATCACCAGGCTCCAGTGCAGGTGCCCTGGGGGGCATGTCCCCTCACTGCCTGCCAACAGGGACTGGTGAGAAGACAGGAGGGACAGAGTGAGCCAAGTGCAGGCAGGGATCAGAGCAGGCAGACACGACTCCCCGGAGGGAGTGAGTGACAGGGTGGTGTTGGGAAGTCGGTAGCATCTGAGAAGAGCTTTGAAGGTGACACAGGGCTATTGGGAGGTGGGATGATGGGGGACCAGCAGGTGAAAAATCGCAGCAGCAAAGAACAAAGAGCACACTCAGTGCCTGGACACCTGTTGCCTCCCCTGGCCTCCAGCTCGCCCATCTCTCCAAACAGCAGCTGTGTCTCTTTGGGATCCCCCGTTTTCCCATATTTAGTTGTGTGATTGGATGGACATGACCTCCCCTCCCCACCCAGCTCCAGGAGTGGGCCCTGATTGGCTTAAACCAATTGTATTTCTCTCCCTGGCTGTGTGATTGGTTTGGGAGAGGCATGGGAACCAGTCCATGAGGACATTTGCTCCCCTGAAGGGTGAGGGGTGAGGGTATGAGGGCTGGGCTGCTACAGTCATTTCGCCTCCAAGACAGGGTGGGTTTGGAATTGCCAGGGGCCGCCACAAAGAGGCCAGGGACGAGGCCAGCACCGGAGAAGGCAGAGCAGAGGCGCAGAGAGAGCAGTCCAGAGCAAGAGCGTTGCAGCTGGTGGACCCAGCCTCGCCTGACGTCAGCCACACCTGGGGGCTCCCCAGTGACAAGACTCAGTAACGTGCACTGGCTGTTTAAGTCTGTCTTTCTGTCATATTACAACCAAAATATTCTTGACTGAGAATCCAGTTTGGCTGGAGTGTAAGAGACAGGGAAGAGAGGTAAGAAACTAGAGCTGGCCAGACGGAGCAGGAACATTCTACCCAACGGCTTGCGCGGCGGGCACCGCTGTTTATTTCCAAGGGCACTCGGGAACCTGCAAGCCTCTTCAGCAGGGGCATGGCTGGATCACACGACCATCCTAAAATACCATCAGAATTGGCCTCACCAACCCTGCTCCCTACCTCTCCAGCTCCTTCTCAGGAGCTGGGCAGAGAAGCAGGTATGCAGAAAAGCATAATCTGTTCGCCCTGCGTGGGCCTGCCAAGCCACCCCGCCTGCAATAGGCTCTCTAGGGATATCAGTGGAGGCCTGTGGGGTGGGAGTCCATGACCCGGAGAATGGAGTCTCCCGGCGTCTAAAACAGGGACTGGCTCAGAGTAGGCAGGTGCCCAATAAATCCCGGCGAGTGGAAAAATGAATTCCCTGGAGGTGGCGGTGGGGATCTCCCCAGGGGAGCCGGCAGAGGCGCAGCCCCAGAAACACACGGCGTAACCGAGTGGAGCTGTCCGCTGTGCTGAAAGCGCTCCCGCGGCGTCCCAGGCCGCTCTCCGCGGTGCTGAAACAGAGCTCCCGGCAAGCTCCACAGCCTGTCCGCAGCGACGTGGGAAGGGCTCAAGGCACCTCAGCAACCACAGCAGGAAAGCAGACTCCATAACCTTGCCTCCTCTGCTAATTCCAGTCTTCCAGGACCTTCTGCACGAGACAGATAACCTGGCACAGACCCGAGCAGTCCCGTTACCTGGTGGAGACCCTGTCTACCCTCAGGTGCCCACCCTCTCCAAGGTTGTGGGTCTCTGAGGGGCTTGAACGCCAGCCTTGATTCAGTCAGCCTCTGCAGGGGTTCCTGGCGAGGCAGCCAGTCAGAGACAAGCTCTGGGCAGGCAGCCGGAGAGACAGGCTACATGCCAACAGCAGTAACTGGAGGGCCTGGCAGGAGCTTCCAGGCCTCACCGGCCCACCGCCAGGCAAGGTGCCTGCACTGGAAGACAGCACGCAGAGAGGGGTGGCTGCTCTGGGGTGACAGGCAAGCTGGAGTACAGGTGGGCACTGTGAGGGAGGGCACTTGGGAGGGGGACTAGGGAGCTCTGTGGAATGGAGTTTAAGAGGTGAGGGAGTGGCAATGGGGTGAGGGACTGGGGAGGAAGTGAAGGCAGGGGTGAGCGGGCAGCCATCCTCATGGGACATGAGAGCTGGGCGTGTGGCTCTGCTGGGGATTTTCCCCACGACACCATCCACACAGGGCAAGCCTCCTGACAGTCTAATTTTGCCCAAGAACTGCTATTCATGAACTTATCTAAACCTTTCTGGAAGCAATTTATAGTTCCAACACGTATCACCCCTGGGGAAATTATTTTCCAAGTTTATCCCCTGCTGAGTGCTGTGGGGTTTCCTGTTACTGGGTTTAAACTCACCTCTCCTGGTGGGGCCAGGAGCAGGGAGGCTTCCTTTGGTCCTTCACCAACCCATGTCCCCTGCTCTACACCCTTTCTGGTTTGATAGGTTTTGGCCACATTCCTCCTTAGCCTCTCTCCATACACTGAAGTTGTCCCAGACGGGCTAGTGACTTTATATGACAGCTCCCTGCTCGTCACAACTCTTCCTGATGACAACCACTCACAGGTGCACCACACACTGTCTTCTGTGTGAGCTCTGTCTCTCTCACCCCCGGGGAAGTGGGCCTTGGGGATCTGTTTCCATTTCACAGGTACACAGACCGAGGGTCAAGGGAGGGAAATGAATCATCCACCTCACATCAGTCTGTATTAAAACCTAGGTTCCCCCAGTCTCAGCCTGCTGCTCCCCTAAAAAGGCACAACCACAATCACACCAGACAGCTGGATGCAGGTGCCCGTCACTCATGTGCTGGGAGAAGGGGACATCGATGGCTGGTGTCAAACTCCCTTCCCAGCCGCCCGCTGCCTTCTGTCACCCGCCTGGGTCCCTCTTTAGGAAGGAAGCTCCAGACGCCCTCCCTTAGACACCTTCCCCATCTTCCCCACAAACTAAACTTGCTGGCCATCCTCTGCCCAGTCTGCTGCTTTCAGGACAAGGTTTTCCTAAAGCGAATCCCTCAAAGGCGTGGCATTTTGCTACTCTCCCCTCCCCGGAAGAGTTTAGATTTCACTGCAAACTTGGTGATTTCACTGTACACATCCTCTTCCAGATCTTTTATTTAAATGTTAAAATAAAAAAAGATCAGCTCCAATTCTTGGCTGAGCTCACATCTCACACTTCTCCATCCTGAAGATGTTTATTCATTCAGACCTTTTGTTTCCTTGCTTCGTCAGCCCCTCATCGATGAGGGAACAGGTGCTCTGAGTTCCCAGTGAATCCATTTTTACGACGCATGGGACCCACACCCAGAACACGGTAGATAAACACAGGAGGACAGACACACACACGCACGCACACACACACACCCTTTATCAACGTACCCATGGGTACTGATGTGGGTGCCTCGGCACCCGAGCTCAGGCACAGGGTGTCCCCGCACTCATGCCCCCCTCGCTCACATGCCTGCATGCAGAGTGGGCAGTCATGCTGCCCTTCGAGCAGCCAAGTGACTTCACGTTCAACAGGAGGGAAGGGGGTGTGGCCAGGCAGGGGTTGCCAGCATGTGGGAGAAAAGGATCGGAGGCTCTGGAGCATCTGGAACAGTTGGGAGAGGATCAGGGATTCCCCTGGAACTTGGACTGGGTGGTTAGAGAGTCCTGGAAGGGGACCCCTCTCAGCAGTGGGCAGGGCGCCCACCTGGGAACATTCGTGTGAACTCACACCAGGCCAGGCAGGGAGAGGAGAGAGGCAGGCCTGGCGGGTGGTCCTGCGCCCCCAGGGACCAGCCTCAAGGGGTGGGCATTCCTGCTTTCCGAGCCTGCAGGGAGGTCACCTTCACCCACAGGTGCACACTTCCTCCATCACAAAAATGCCAACGTCCCCCTCCAGGTGCACACACCAGCTGCAGGCCGGAGGCCCCATTCCTAGGCTCATGGAATGCGTGAGAACACTGTCATCCCACCAGGCCACCCTGAGACCACCTCTCTCCCTGGCCACACTGCCTACAGAACACAGGGGTTGCCCATGGTGCACGGCGGGGGCCTGGAGTGTCCAAATGCTTCCATGAGAAGCAGCTGCCTCTGGAATCCCAAACGGATGATGATTCCCAGCCTAGAGGGACACAGGAGCACCTGCCAGGGCCCAAAGCACTCAGGTCAGCCGCTCACACTCCATGCTGCTCGGGGCAGGCACACCGGCACCTGTCTCTCCCCTAGCCACCTGGCACAGGGTGGGCCTAGCCTGCCAGCCCCTCTGGCTCAGCCACAGGGGACGGCGCATATGAGACTGGTCCCCACAGGAACCCTCGCAGTGCACTGTGGCCCCATACAGAACTGGGAGTGATGGGGGAGGAACACCAGCCAACCAAAGGATAATCAGGAACACCATCTCCCAGCACCTTGGTGGGGCAGGGTGGGGGTGGGGGGCTCAGACACCTGCGGGGACATAGGCAGAGGGTGAGACAGAGGGTGGGAGGCACTGACACCTCCGGACAGATCGGTCTCCGTGCAAGCAAGGCCCTGCTCCCTTCTGCACCATTCCTGCTGCTCGGGAGCTCTGAAAGCAGGTGCTTTTGCTCTTTTTGGTCCTCCCCCGGCATTTTCCTTCCTCTCAGGGTCCTCAGAGAATAAGGTCCACAGAAGATCTTTATATAAATGGCCCCTCCTGGGCCCTGGGGAATGCATCAGAGCGCTGAAGTGATGGCCAGGCTGGGGCAGCGACCCGGGGAGACAGGGAGGCAGGTGGGGCATGCACCTCGGCAGGGCCGGGGAGCGCCAGCCACCTCTCCCAGACAGACAGGACAGGGACTGGGAGGATGAGAGAGGGGGCGCCATCTCAGCCCCTCCTTGGTTCCCTCCTGCGCTCCTGGCAGTGTGCAGTGGTTTCGTTTCTTCTTCACCCCCTGGCTCATTGCCCGCCTCCTTCCAGCCTGCTGCGCCCAAGCCAGCGTCCAGACCACCAGGAGACAAAGCCAGGCTCCCGAGCTCACTCAGAGGGGCCGCACCCCAGTGCTGGGCAGGGGCCTAAAATAAAGATCCTCTTGAGCTGAGTTCCCCCCAACTCTGACTTGGCCTCAGCCCCAGAGGTTCCTGCTGAGCCCTGGGCCTTTGCCACTCACCCACATCCTGGAGGCCACAGTGGCCACCATGCGCGCCAGTCTCGTCCTTGGCACCAGACAGGGAAGAGAGGACACATCCAGGTGGAGGCCAGCCCCATGCAGACTGTGATTGTCCCCTTGATCCACTTCTGCCTGAGGGGTGACCCTGAGCCCTGCCTGTCCACCTTCAGCACGGCTGGACAGTCCTGGCCCCACCAGCCCTCATCCGGTCATTCCAGTCCTGACTTGGCTCTCTCGCCCACTGACGGATGTGCCACCAAGCTCCCTCTGCAACCTGCACCTGAGCACACGGTCTGCCCGATCTGCCGTCTTCCGTAGCGTCCCACTCTCCGGAGCGGCGTGAAGCTCTTTGGTGTGGCATCGAGGGCCTCGAGTGGTGTAGACTCCACTTGTCTTCTCAGCCTCAACTTCCAGCCCCCGTCACCGCGGCAATGGCAAAGCTAGCAGCTAACAGGTCTTCCTCCTTACCCACCCCCTGCCCTCAGGCCAAGCCGGTGATGCCGGCTGACCACATGCTCTCCTCCTACCCGGCAGGCAAGCACCGCCCAGCGTCACAGATGAAGAAAGTGAGGTGCAGCAGGAGAATCGAAGTGATTTGCTCCAAGCTGAACAGCAGGAATGACCCCAAGAATTGTCTTGAGAGCTGAAGTGCACTTGGCACCAACTCCAGTCCTGGCCCCAAGCGCCTCCTGGCACTTGCCCCATGTCATCCTCAGAGGGCCCCCCTGAGTCAGGCTGCCTGCTCCACCCCCACCTGGTGTCCAAGGAGGCTGTGAAACAGGAGTAGGGCGCGGCTGGCGCCCCCTGGGGCTCTGTTGTAAGGTTTCCGTGTGAGGCCACATGCGCAAGTGCTTAGGACAACACAGGGTGGGCCCTGAGCAGGGCTGTCCATGGCCAGCTTTAGAGATATGTAGGCACAGCGGGTGGGGATGGGATGACAGATGAGGAAGGCAGTGGCCAGGGGTCAGGCTCTAAGAGGTAAAGGGGGGTAGGGGAGGGGGAGACAGGTTCAAGGTTGCCAGGCCCGGGGCAGAACAGGAGTCGGGGACGGTGCTAGGACTCTGGCCCCAAGTGGCTGAGGCTGCACAGGGGGCCACAGTGGAACAGGGCCGTGGGGAGAGGGCCCCTATTTGGGAAGATGGGCCCATGCACCCCAACACTGACAAGTCTTCCGAGGAGCAGAAGGAAGGGCCGATCCAAGGCCCATCCTGCAGGGCGGGGCCTGCGGGACACTCCCATGTGTGAGCTGCACCAAGCAGTCCCTGCCCGAGAAGGTGTGTCCGTGTAGGTACAAGTGGGGTGCTCGGGAGGGGGGCCCCGGCCCTGGACTGGAAGACCTGGCCCCAGGGACAGGGCGTGGGCCCCAGGGACTCCCACCCCAGCTGACCAGAGGGGCCCGCTGCAGTGCTGTGGCTCGCACCCTGGACCAGGTGCAGCCCGCTCAAACAGAAGGGTTCATCATACTTCACAGCCTGGCTGTCTTGTATGAGACAGCAGGTAATGGAAACAATCATTGTTTTCCGATGTTGCTTCTGTTGAACGATAAAAGCTTCCAGTTATTTTCCTTTCACTGGGGTAGGTGGTGGGAGGGGTCTGTTCCAGGGTGAGGTGCAGGGCCACAGAAGTTGGGGGGGTACAGAAGGGTGAGGAAGGGCCTCTTGTCTGGCCCTGACAGAGAGGCCTGCGGGAGCCAAGGCTCGCTCGGCTAAGCCCTGAGCTCATCCTGGCACCCCTGTGCCAGGCAGAGATGCACACACACGGGTCCCTGCAGGCTTGCCCTTCACGCCCAGTCCTTAGCTGTCCTGAGGGCTGCTCTGGAGAGGGCTGCCCTGCTTGGGAGCCCCCAGGAGGGGAGGAGAGGGGTCCTGGCCAAGAAGGCTGGCAGCGGCTGGGACCTGGGGGAGCTGGTCAGTCCAAAGTCCTAGAGAAGCCTCAGTGGCTCCCAGGTTCCCCGAGAGGGAGACACAGACAGGCTTTAAAGAGCAGGGGTGAGGAGGGAGAGGGAGGGGTGCAGGCTTGTGAGTTCCGGCTCCAGTGCTAATGAGCTTGGACTTCCCAGCTACCTGGAAGCCTGCCACACCAGAGGGCGCTGGCCTGGGGCCGGCTGGGGCTCCTCTAGTCCCAGAGGGAGCTTGACTCCAGGATGATAGGACACATGGTACGGTGAGGGTTTGCTGTGTCCCCTGAACAATCATCCTCCCTCCCTCCCTCCCAACCACCCACCCACCCACCCACCCACCCACTCACCCATCCATCCATCCATCCATCATCCACCCATCTGTCTGTCCAGCCAACAAATACTGAGCTTCTAGTGCCAGGCATTGTTCGAGGCATGGGGGACCCAACAGTGAGCAGGTTACAGTCCCTCAAGAAGCTTATGCTCTAATCAGGGGGTGGGGAAGTAGAAAACAAGGATGTCAGTCAATAAAGAAGGTCATTCCCAATGTCAGCTAGTGCCACGGAGAAGCCAACACAGACAGCGTCAGGCTGCTGCTTGAGGGGGCGCCTCGCTGAGGAGGTGACTTTCAGTGAGGCTTGAGTGACATGGTGAAGAGGGGAGAAGGCAGGGGGGAAGGCATCTGGGCCCCGAGCCCTCCAGGGACCCTCAGGGCCCACGCTCTCCCCCCACCCCAGGGCCTGTGACTCACCCACTCCTGCCTCCTCCAGCCCCACGCCCGGGAAGCCCACAGCAGGCACAGGCTGGTGACGGGCGAGCGCTTGGCTGGCGCGGGTGCCCACGAATGACATCACACTTGGGGCTCCCCCGCCCCCACTGTCCCCCAGGCCTGCAGTAAATCACCCTGATGCTTTAAAACAAATACTTCTTAATCACTAAAAATTGAAATGATTTCATGTGAAAATGTTAATGTATTCGGAATCACAGCCGCACACTGCGTCTGACAAATTAGCACCCAGCCCGCCGCACTGTTTGTAGCCGCATTTGTCCTGGTGACGAGACTCACACACCAAGTGGAGCAGGGGGCAGCCGGGCAGCTCCAGGCCAGGCTTTCGGAGGAAGAGGGAAGGGGAGGAGGAAGCAGGGGTCCCGAGGGCGGGCGCAGCGCAGCCCCACCCCTGACAGCCTGGCCCACTGCTGGAGGTTCCAGAGCCAGGGAGAGTTAGAGGGGGCTCGTGTCCACGGACCTGCCCTTGGATGCAACCCTGGACCACGAGACCCAGACCCGGCTGGGTCGCGAGGCCTAGTGCCAGGCTCCACCCAGATGCAAGCACTTGAGAAGTGTGAGTACCAAGACAGAAGAAAAAATAACTTCCACAAGGATTTAACGCATCAAGCCCTGCCCAGGCAGTTTGGGTGGTTAGAGCGTCTTGCCCTGGGCCAAGGTTGCAGGTTTGATCACCTGTCAGGACACATGCAGGAAGCAACCGATGAGGGCATCAATAAGTGGAACAACGAATCGATGTCTCTCTCTTTCTCTCTCTTTCTCAGAAGTCAATTTTAAAAAAGACTCCTTAAAGAATGTACTATATCAGCAATAAGCCTGGGGAGAAGCTGGAACCTCGTGCACTGCTGGTGGGAGCATGGACGGGCGCGGTTCCCGAGGGAGACAGTCTGGCGGTTCCATGTGACCCGGCAATTCTACCCCCAGCTGTGAGCCCGGGAGAACCGGAAACAGGTGTCTAAACAGGTCCTTGCACACCAGTGTCCAAAGCAGCATCATTCACAATCGCCAAAAGGTGGAAACGACCCAAGTGGATGACGGCGGATAAGCCAGAGGTGGTCTGTCCACGCCGCGGAGCGTTATCCGGCCTGAAAAGGAGTGCGGCGCTGACATGCTGCGCGGCACCGCAGATGCACCATGCCGTGTATGCACCGCGCCGTGTATGCACCGCGCCAAGTGAGAGGCGCCAGCAACAGAAGGCCACCCAATGCAGGGCTCCATTTATGTGACACACCTAGAGTGGGCAAACCCACAGCAATGGGAAGCAGGCTGGTGTCCCTGGGGCTGGGGCGCAGGGTGAATAGGGAGTAACGACTAATGGGGTCCCCTTTGGGGGTGATGGAAGTGTTTTGGAACAGATTGAAGTGGTGATTGAATGTACCAGATGTCACTACCCTGGGAGCTTTAAGATGGTTACTTTTATGTTGTACAAATTTCGCCTTAAACATACATATATTTATATATCAAACAGATATATCAAAGTGCTCAAGCAGAGGGTGAGACTCCCCTTCATGGGACCTCAGCTCATTGCACTGGCTGCTGGCTAGCACTGGCAGGTGGTGGGGACAGAGGCACTGAGACTGCAGACGGTGAGAAGGGGCCTGCCCTGCCTGCTTCCACAGACTCCCTGTCCCTGTCCCCCTGACCCCCACCTCAGGATCAGCTCCACAATAGCCCAGACGTGGTCATTCTGGATCATTCTCCCCATTTCACAAATGAGGCCAGCGAGCGTGTCTGGTCCAGGGCTCACACTCTGAACAGAGCAGACCTGGGGGCCGGGCCTCCTGACCCCTAGTCCAGGGCTGAGTCCAGCGTCCCCAGACCTGGGCTCTCCCGTGCAGCACCCCCACCTCTGAGCCACCTCCCTTGCCCGGCTGGCCTGACCAGACCTGCCTCGGCCACTCTGTGCCTTTCTGGCAGCGGAGGGGCCGTGCAGCCTAAGTGAACACGGGTTAGGCATGCTGCTCTCTTCCCCCAGAGCCGTGCTGCCCTGCGGACCCTCCAGGAACCGAGCTCCTTCCCACCTCCGCAGTGGCACCCACGGCTGGCTCCTTCTAGGCACTCGGGTCTCAGCTCACATGTGGCTGCCTCAGGGCGGCCTGACCATCCGTCTCACCAGCCTGACTTGCCGCCCACCATGCTCACATCTGGCTTGTCTGTGGCCGCACGGCCACGAGGCCCTTTTTCGCTGCCTTCCAACTGTTGAGGCGTGGCCTGCACTCTTTGGCTCTGACTGTCGTGTTTGGTCAGCTCCTCCCACTGGAATACGAGATCCCTGAAGGTGGGGACCGTGCTGCCTTGTTCACTGCGCACCGTAGCGCTTGGCGCACGCCTGGCACACAGTCGGGGCTCCATCGGTGCTGCTGACCATCCGACATGGCCCTTCTTCACTTCACCCTGTTCCCCCCCCATCCATCCTCTCCACTTCCCTCGAGAGCCCACGGGGCCCTGGGCCTGCTGCCCAGCCCCTCGCCCAGATGGATGCTCAGAGGGGCCGGGCCAGCTGGACTTGTGGTGGCCTCCCTGGGACCTGAGCACGTCACTCCGCTCACGCCACCTCTGAGCCTACCTGCAGGGAGCTTTGCACACAGTAAGCACTCAGCCTGCCTGTTCAGCTCCTGCCCCTGCCCCTCTGAAGCCTTGTAGGACCCCTGCCTTCTCTGGCTCCAACAGCCTTCAGTCCTAGCCCCACAAATCCCAAGGTGCCTCTGCATCCTGCCCGCCCCCCTCTTCCCCAGCGCTCTAATGGCCGCTTTGGGCTCGGAGCACTGGCCCTCAAGCGGCTCCTCCTGCCTCTGAATGGCACAGGTAACCCCGGGGACTGGCACAGGTAAACCACAGGGACTGGCGCAGGTTTCCTCCAGGCCTCCTCTGAATGGCCTCTCCCCACAGCCTTCCTCGCAGCTGCCTCCCCTCCTCTCAAAGCTGGAGCTCCTCCTGGCTCCCACCACTCACTGCTAGTCAGGAAGGTCTTTCTCAGTGCCCGGGTCTCACCTGCTGGCCCGGCCCTGTCCTCGGGGTTGCACAGGACAGAGCCAACCTGAGTCCCTGCTGCCTCCAGTGCCCTGAATCAAACAGGATGGCCCATTGCCCACTGGGCCTTTTGAGAACCTCTCTCCTGGGACACTTGTCCCTCCGTCACCCACTGCATCTGCCAGCCATCACACCCTGTTACGTTCCCTTGACTTAACCTGGCCGCAGGGAGCTTCCGTCGCTTTTGGGCAAAGTGCCCTGCCCGACAGCCTTGCTCTGGGTGGGCCCCCACCCTGTGGAGCCCTCTTGCTCGTTTGGCTTTTCCATCCTGGTGGCTCCCTGTTCGTTTTCCACTTCTGACATAGACTCCCAGGCTGGAAAGGCCTGAATCGTGTCTGCCTCTCCCGTCCCCCTCAGGCAGCACCCAGAGGCTCCTCCTCTCCAGGGTCTCCCACATCCCTCTCTCCTGCTCATCCCTGCTGCCTGCTCGTCCCTGCTGCCCGCTCTCTGGGAACGAAGCCCTTGTCATTTCTTGCCTGGATGACGCTGGGCCTCCTGGCTGGTCTCCTTGCCTCCGGCCTCTCCCTGCTCCCATCCATCCTCCACGCGCTGCCAGATTAATCTTCCTTAAACACCGCTCACTGCCTGCCGCTGCCCAGCTCAACAACGGAGCCAGCCCTGTCACTCGCTGGTCCCCCACAGGCCCTGTTTGCTGCAGCTAGGCTGCACCTCCCGCTCCCCTGGACACGCGCTGTCACCAGGGAATGCCTATGCTCTCGTCCTTGTCCTCTCACTGTCTGGCCCAACCATACCACACTCCGTGTCCCGGGCAGAGTCCTTCACCACCTCTGGCCTTGAGGCCCCTGCCACGTGGGATGAGAGGATGAGGAGGTTGGCCAGGGACCTGCCCCGAAGCCACAGGCCACCTGCTGTCCAGCAGCTGGGCTCTCCTTGCCTGGCCTGCTGGGGCTCTCCAATGTCACTGTGACCCCTGCAATCCTGGGGACGCCCTGGCTCCCAGGCTGTCAGGAGTCACACCTGGCTGAGGACAAGTCACCCTGGCTGAGTCACCCTTTACTCCCTCAAGCTTCCTTCTCAAACCCCCTCCTGAAACCTCATCCCCTCAGATGAGCACTTCCCAAGATATTAGAGGCCCTGCCCGTGATGCTCTGCCATGCGATCAGCCCAGGATCCTGTGCCGCCCCCCCCGCCACCACCCCCCCCCCGAAACACTTCAGGGGCAGTCACAGAGGGAGGTCAAGTGCAAGCTCCGCCCTGCCTTCTGCCCAGCAGGGGTGGCAGCTCCCATTTTCAAAGCCGCACTGAGGGCCTGGCATTGGGCTAAGGGTTCTGCATGGAGCAACTCCTCTCATCCTCGAAGCCTGCTGAGGTAGCGACCTTTCTTTCCCACAGTTTCTGGCTGAGGAGACCAGGGCACTGAGAGCAGAAGTCACCATCAGTTCCAGAGCTCGGGCTCTTGACCACCACCCTCGGTGCTAACCGACTCCCCTCCCCTCGGCCTGCTGAAAGGCCTGCGCCCGAACGGAGTAGCCCCTCCAAGCCTGGGGAGGCCTGTGGGAGGTAGAGGCCTGAGGAGCCTTTGTCACTCCCTTCCTGTGACCAGGGAACAGCAACGTGCTGGAACCAGCTCAGCCTGGCTCAGGAGAGCCCATCATTAAAATTTCTGGAAGTTTGCGAGCCGGTTGACATTACACTGGTAGCTTAAAATAGGCTGTGGTGGGAGTGTTTACACCATGGAAATTGGCAGAGCAGTCCCCAGCCCCCCAGAGAGCCACTGCTAAATTCACTGGCGTGTCTCTGCTGGGAGATGCTGAGCACCTTCAGAAGGTTCGCCCTGGCCCCCGGGGGGTGGGCTTTGGCTAGTTCACACCAAGACGAGCCCCCCCAGTGGGGCCAGGGCTCTGAAAGGAGAGGGGTCTTGAGAGGGCTGGGTGGGTGCCCCAGAGAGGGACCCCTGGCTGTGTGCACCCAAGGGGACTGGAGGGAGAAGGAGTCCAGAAAAGTGTCAGGGCAGCTCCCGGCACGTAGGCAGCTCAGGGACTGGCCAGGTGTGCCCAGCACGGGAAGGTGGCCTGAAACCAGCGCAGAGGCGCCAATGAGAGGCAGGGGGCAGAGAACTGAGCAAGGGAGGCTGAGGCTTCTGGGAAATGCAAAAGCTGTGTGGGAGCAGAGGGGGCCTGGAGGAGGGGGACCAGAGAAGGGTGGGCCTGCTGACTGGGGGCACTGGGAAGCCAGGGCACTGAGTGGAGAGCGAGGACAAATTCCAGTAGGAAGGCGGGGTCTGCGTGGGCTGAGTGGTTGTCCGGAGTGGGGTCAGGTCTCTCGGTCCCGGTCCGGTAAGTCTCCAGGTCCTGGCAAGGGGCCTGCAGAGCCCGCCACTGATCTCTGGGAAAGTGGGGGTGGGGCGGCCATGGAGCAGGAGATGCGTGGGCTGCGGTCTAGTTTTCAAAAAAGAAAGTCGGATTCCGCGAAGGCGGCAGTTAGGTGGACTCACTGAGTGCAAGCAACGGAAACCGATGCTCATAAACTGAAGCAAAAAAGGGAAAGTACTGGCGAGAAGTTGGGTTGTTAAGAGGAGGAAAAAGAGACTTTAAGGGGGACCCTGAAACAGAAAAGGTCCTGGGGCAGGGGGTGACCTGCCTGTCTGGCTTGGGCCCTGCTGCTGAGCTGAAGGGACCCCCAAATGGGCACGAAGGCCACATTCTGGGGGGACTGGGGCTGAAAGCTGGATGGATATAAAACCCACCAACTGGAATGTGGTGAACCTGATGCAAACCTCAGGCGCGATTCTGGCAGGGCTTCTCAGCCAGCTGCAGGTGACCGAGGGAAGCGGGGACACCGAAGGACTCGCTGGGACCTCCCCAGACGCGGCACGCCAGGCCAGCTCCCCTTATTCCGGGGTTCCTGCTCCGCAGGTCTGGGCCAGGTTGGATTTCAGCCAGGTGCCTGGCACATCAACATCTCAGGACCAGCAGGGGGAGGTCTGTGGAGCAGGGGACAGCACATGTGAGGGGATGCAAAACCTGTGGAACACTCACTGCTGTTTTCTGGCACAGCTGATGTGGATCCTGACTCCGGTCTTTGTCCTGAGCCTCAGGCTGTGCCCCTGGTGTGGCCAACCTCTGCACTGAATACCTGGGTCAGATAAACCAATGGCACACTGGTCACATCTGTGGCCGCCGTGCCCATCCCTTTGCAGTGGACGGGAAGCTGTGAGTGGTGGCAAACAGCCTGAGCAGCAGGACAGGGGCATGGGTGGCTCGGGCCCAAGCTCAGCTGCATAACGATGACCCCTGGCTGTGCGGCTGGCTCATGCTCGGCCCAGCACTTGGGCTGGGCCGATGAGGAAGGGCCTGGACATCTGCTGGAGGCTGAGGGAAGGCATGCTCTCCATCCCCTCACCCCACGGCCCCACACTGGCCTGCAAGGATGTAGCTCTGGTAACTCCTGGCAGCCCCTTAGGACTTCCAGGAGACAGGCTGTTGGAGAGTGGCACCAGCACCCCAAGAGCAGAAATGAGATGGATCTCGGTCACAGTGGTCTCCCTGAATCCAACCATGCCTGAAGCCAGAGCTGCTACCCCTGGCATTTCAGTTACATGCACCAGTAAATCTTGTTTTTTCTTTTCTTTTCTTTTTTCTTTTTTTTTTTTTTTTGGCTTAAGCCAGTTTGGGCTGGGATTTCCAATGTTTGCAGCAGATACACTTAGCATCCTGTGCTGGGCTATTGGTCTGTGCTGGGCACTGTGTCACAGTGGGGTGAGCGCCTGGGACTGCCATCCAGAGACAGGTGACAAGGATGTGGAAGGCTGGTGGTGGGGGCGGGGTGCTCAGAGCCCGGCTACTTTGGAGCTGCTGAGAGGGCTGGAGGCGCCAGGCAGAAGCTCCGTCTTAAACAAATGAAAAGGGGGAAGCCATCCTGAGTGGCCCTAGGAGGACGAGCCATTTGGGGGAGCTTACAGGAGAGGATTCCCCCTCATTATAAGAAAGTGGCTTTGAACCTGAAGACCTATGGCCCTGGGCCAGTCAGAAAGCCAACCCCCTGGTGGGTCTGTAATAAAAAACCGGTGATCTGGACAACAACCCTATCTAGGTTGAGGAAATGAGGGGGCGCGGGTGTAGGGAGGAAGTGGGCTAGGAATCAAGATGCCCTGACTCTCCTGGGGTCTTTCAAGTCCATGGGCACCAGACAAGGCCGGGACAGAAAATGACCAGAGGGGCAGAGTGGGCAAGGGGTCCAGCAGAGCAGTAACAGGGTCTCAGCTCTGTCACTTCTCTGAGCCTCAGTGTCTTCACCTGATAAATGGGACCAACCCCACCTATCTGTCTGTTGTCAGATGCCAGGGCAGAGACCAGCCCTACTGCGGTTACTCCTAAATTAGTTAAGAATAAAACACGTGACAGCCGGAAGGTTCCTGCTCTGACTGCCCCAGGGCTCTCTCCTCCAGCAAGAGAGCCCGTTTGGGTGTCAAAGAGCTGGACTGGAACCCCGGGGCGGCCAGGAGCTGGGGCGCCTCGCCCTCCCGCATCCGTGAACTGGGACGACCCCCGCGGTGCACTCGAGGCCCGTGACCACCAGCAGGTGATGGAGGCGGGCCGCTCGCCTCCCTTCCACAGCGAGGTTAGCTGGGGCTCCTCAAGCCCCACACACCCCAGACTGCGGGGGGCGGAGCGGGACACTGCCCAGCCCCGTCGCCGGCCAGGGAAGGCGGCGGGGCCGCTGGCCTGGGCTGCAGCTGATGCGAGAACCAGGGGAGGCGGAGGCCGCCAGCCGCCTGCCCGGAGGCTGGACGCCTGCTCCCTCGGCGGCAGCCGAGCGCTCAGCCAGGAACTTGTTAACAGGCCCCGAACAAAGAGCCACTAATCCGGCGGGCGGCCGCGGGCGGGCTGGCGGGCGGGCGGAGGGACCCGCCCCTGCTCCGCGCCGCCCACGAGTTCGCCGCGCCTTCTTGACCCGCGCGGCGCAGGGGCGAAGGCGGGGGCCGCGGGCAGGACGCGCAGGTCCCCACCCGGACCCGAGCTCCCATTGGCCCAGGCGCAGCCGCCCCAGGGCAGCTCACGCGTCCCGCAGCCCGCCTGACTCGAGGCCGGCCTCTAGCCCAGGACCCCGCCCGCTAAGTACTCGGAAGACCAGGTGGGGTTGTTTTGGGGAGGGGGTGGGTTCTGGTCACGCGGAGGACGCTAAGTTAGTGCTCCTACATGCCTTCGTCTGGCACCCTTCTTTTGGGGGGAGGGTAGTGGTGAAAGGGGGGCTGGAAAGATGCAGACATGGAAAAAACCAACAGCCCCTCAACTCCATCTGGTCTCCACCTCAATTAGGAGGGGGCAGGGCCTAATTCGGGGTGTACTGTCCTGCAGGCTGCCAGCTGGACATGCTGGAGTGGGAAGCGGGAATGCCACCTGCCGCCCTGGCTGGAGAGGTGTGGGGCAGAGGTGGGATATGGCATCCAGGTCTCCCCAGGAGCCCCGCAGCTCTCCTTCAGGCTCAGTCCGTCTAGACTGCCTACCCCTCGCCAAGTCCCAGCCACATGTTTGCTCGGAGCTCAAGGTGACCCTGAGCCTTCCAGACGGACACAGTGCTGACATGAAGGCATGGGGAGGGCCTAGTCTGGGGACTCACCCACTAGGATGCTGGCACTCCACGATCTCACATGGCCGCACTCATAGGCGGGGACCGCAGGGCCCCTCCCCCACCTGGCTGGGGCCTAAAACTTGCCCCTTTGTGACCTACTCTGGGGACTGAGCAGCTGACACTTCCGATCCCTGCAGTCTCCCCCTGTCTCCGCCTCAAACAGGGCTGGGTGGGCCAGCAACAACCACGCCTGGGAGGTGCGACTCCACCACTTCTATATGCCCTGGCCCTGGGCACCAAAGGGGCAGAGAAAAGATGCCAGGCCTGGCCTCATCCCCAAATGGAGGCCTTCCCTCAGGCCTCAGCCCTCCCACCTGGACACCTAGCTGCACCCTCTCCCACGAAGGGGGCACCAAAGCCCACCCCACTCCTCCAAGGCCAGGACGGAACAGCGCCCTCTGCCGTATCCACCAGCACTAATCGCAAACGCTTACTGAGTGCTCACCAGGTGCTAGGATTGACAGGGGTCAGGCTGTCTCATCTGCACAACTACCCACGAGGCCAGTCCTTTCATGACTCCGTCTGACTGACAGGAAAGCTGAAGAAGGACAAGGGAGGAGTGGGCCCACAGCCAGGACTGGGTGGGGCCCAGGGCTGACCCGAACGCTCAGGGACTGACCCGCACTGGCACGACTTAAAGTTTGCATCCAAGGCACCTCCCTGGGCCTCACCCCAGAACCTGCCAGCTCAACTCAGCACCTCCTCCAAATGCCCAGGGGTCTGGCCCCTGGGGCCTAAGGCTCCTTGCTGCCTCTGAGGTGGGTGCCTGGGAGGGAGTGGGCCTCCGGAGCCGGTGCTCTGACCTCTTGGGGCCCGGAGAAGGGGTGTTTGTGTGTGCCCTGGGAGTGCTCACCCACTGAAGTAGAACCCTGCTTCCTGGGCAGGCCGCACAGCCCCCTTCAGCCCTGCGGCAGCAGCCACCTGGCTCCGAGGCGATGCAGGCAGCAGCTGCCAGGGGGATTGGTGGCTTTGGCAGGTGCTGGGCAGGTGTGAGCAGTTGCTGGGGGAACCTGCTGCTGAGTGCACAGGCCAACCCAGAGTCCCAAGGCAGCCTCCGAGGGCACCAGCCTCTGCCCCAACGGAGTCACCAAGTCCAGTCCTTTCCCATACAAAGAGGCGAGCAGCCCAGAGAGGTTAAGTGATTTATCCAAGATCACAAAGCCATCAAGTGGCAGAGCAAGACTAGAACTGAGTTCCATCCGGGGTTCCCACCCCCCTTGGCCACCATGTTCCGGGACAAGCTGAGCCCAAACACCCTCTTCACAGACCCCAAACAAGCTCTGTTCATCTGTTCACACTGGAGGCTTCTGAGTCTAAACAGCCTGAGCCCCTGCGGGGGATGGCGGGTGGGGGGTGCGGGTGGCACGGGTGGGGGCCACAGCAACTCCCACTAGGGGGCTCCTGCTGGGCCAGGGGTGGCTGGAGCAGTTAGAGGTGAAGCAGCTCACACACAAGGGACCTTCTCTCCCACCTCTGGGCTCGGGTCCTGACGCAGTTTAAGGCCCCACCTGCCCTAAACTGTGTCCCTTCAAATGCCAGAAAAATGGAAGAAGGTGGCAAATAAGTCCTAGGTGCTTGCTCCAAGTCAGGGCCCACCCTGAGGTGCTCTCTGCGTTGCCCATCAACTTATCACAACCCCAGGCAGCAGGTGTGGCCCCATTCAGCAGATGGGGAACCGGCTGGGTGGATGTAAAAGTTCCTTGTCAGGAGGCTTAGACTGAAATGTGGGCCACCCTGCCTCCACAGCCCCCGCCCTTTCTACCCCACCTGATAGGAAGAGGGGGGTTGACGCTTCCCAAAAGGCAGGAGGGCCCGCTGATGCCACTCCCATGGGAGCAGACCAGAGGAACAAAGGGGTGGGCTGTTAGGACTGGTCACAGGAAGCTGAGCACCCATCTGGGTGGCAAGGACGCTTGGGGTCGGGCTGGGCTGTGTGTGGGCTCAGCTTCACCAGGAGCCCCAAGCAGGTGCTGCACTGGGCAGCCCAAGTCTTGGCGCCGACCCAGCCCTGAGCGTGAGGGCGGGCCTGAGGAGGAGGCCACCAGGAGGGGGTGTTCATTCAGCACGGGTGATGCCACGGCCCTCTGCCCAAGGCTCCACCTTCCAGGGATCTGGGTCTGCAGCTCTGGGACCCAGTGACATTATTCACACAGGAAGACACCCTCTGGGGACGTTTGTGCCTGGGAGGGGTGGCGGTGGGCAGGCAAGTTCCTAGTCAACAGACACGGACATACCACCGTGTGAGGGACCTACAGACGTGGACACTTGTGATAGCTGGCTCGCCGTCTGTGTGTGGGGCCGGGGCACAGCCACCCCATGTTGGGGTCTCACCTTGCTCCCCACTTCCTCAGACAGGTGCCATTTCCAGTCCCCTGGAGCAGGGCAGTCTGTGTTCGGGGACAGGCATGGGGAGGGATGCTGTGGGGGCAAAGCAAGCCCCCCCAGCTGCAGCAGCCTCCCCCATCCCCCTCCCCGCCTCACCCCATGCCCAGCCAGAGAACCCAAACCCAAGTGGAAGAAATAGAAGCACTTGACTGGCCAGGACGGGGGCATGTTGGAAGCTGAGAGCAGGGTCCTGGTGCCACAGACAAGGGCCACACCCATGAGAGGCACTGGAGTGAATGGGGGGCTCAGGCCCCAGGCTGTGAGGCCCACCCCCGCATGGCTGAGGAACCAGTGCCTCTGTCTTGTAGCCCCTCGGAGCTCGTCATTGCGCCCTGGCCCCTGTGTGGGCCCTGCGAGGAGCGGGGGAGGCCTTCTGGAGGGGCTGGATGAAAGCTGGGGGCTGAGGTAAGCAGAATGGCCCAGGCAGAGTGGAGGATGCTGAGGTGTAGGGTGGGGAGTGTGGCTGGCAGGGCCAGGGGGTACAAGGTTCTGCAAGATGGGGGAGCTACAGTGAGGGGGCTGGACCTTGCCTGGGGGTATGGAGGCGCAGCCACCAGCAGGCAGGGCCAGGGAGGACACCCAGTGAAGTGTGGTGACTCGGAGGCTTCCCTAGGCTCGGTGCTGGAGGCAGGCACAGGGAGAAACAGCTCCCAGCCTGAACACCAGGGTCATCAGTGTGAGTGGAGGGGACTCAGGAGCTGGATGAATGGGGGTGGCCATGGAGCTGGTCTAGGTGAGAAGGGTGAGGGACAAAAGGGCTTGGGGGGGGGTGACACAGGAGGGGAGGGACATGAGCAATGTCACAAGTAGGCCTGAGCTGGAGGACTTGGTAACAAATTAGAAGTGAAGCGTGAAGGAGAAGGGAGAGCTGAGGGAGACTCTAAGGTTTCCAGCCCTGGGCTTGGGGAATGGGGGTGGGGTGGCAGGGCCCCCAGGAGGGAGGGAGAGAGGGGTGGCAGGCGATGCTGGGCCTGGGATGGGCAGGCCCAGGCATGCATGCATGTGGACATGTGTCCCCAGGTGGCAGCCAAGCCAGCACTGGGGCCTGCGCCTGGAGAAGGGGTCCACTGCCCGGGGCCTAGGGCAGCTCCCGCCTTCGAGACTGAACGCCTTGAGTCTGCAGATCTGCGACCCAGAGCAGCGCCAGGCAGGGGAAGGGATGCAAGTCCGAGGGTGTCTGATGGGGGGGAGGGCTGGCTCCCAGCTGAGGCCAAAGTTGGCTGCTCCTGGACAGCAGGCCAGCGCCTCTGGATGGGGGTTTGGTACCTGCATCACGGCCAGTCCCTGGGCTCCTGAGGGAAGGCCCTTACCATGCAGGCAAAGGGGAGTCAGAAGAGCCGCCCTCTTCTGGAGACACCTGGAGGGGGTGGGGCAAAGCCTGATCTGTCCTGTCCCCAAGGCAGAGTGAGTGAGAGCAGCGTATCTCATAGCCTTAAAGAACTAAGACACCTCCCAGCCAGCCAACTGTTCCAGTCTTGGAGTGAGGAGTGGACAGAGGGGTCTAGGACCAGCCCTGAGAATGGAGGTGGGGCCTGAGGAAAAGGCCACCTGGAAAAGTTATCAGGGTCAGGATGGGCCAGCTCCCCACGACCCCTCCCCCTGGACCATGGAGGTCTGAGTTCAGGGAAACCCACAGGTGTGCGCAGCCCATAGGGCCGGGGAGGCAGATGCCAGCTGTGTGACTGGGTGTGAACGGGAAAATCCTGCGACACAGGTGACTCCCTGTGTGCGCAGGCACAGAGGGGCCCAGAGGGAGAGTGTGGAGAAGGCACAGGCTTTTGTGTGACCCAGGGCGGACGCTCAGCCTGGGGAGCAGGAGGCTGCCATCGAGCTGGCCCTGGGCGCCCCCTGCCGCCTGCCTGGCTGTCCCTCCCTCGGCCACTCAATTCCCTGGCTGATGTTGACGAGGAGCTGATGGTGGTGCAGGAGGGGCAGGGTCACCACAGGGCTGGCCTCTCTGGGCACGTGTGCTGGGAGCTGGTGAGCAACAACAGTAAGGGGCCCGGGTGAGAAGGGGTCCGCTCCCACCGGCCTGTGAGTGGGTACCTGGAGCCCGGCTATGCTCCAGGGCAGTCCTGCGGCACAGAGACCCACCTGCCAGCTGCCTGGACAACCTCAGGCCAGGCACCAACAGGTGCCCCACCAACCAGGAATGCAGCTCCCTGACTCTGCAGCCTCCTGAGGTTCCCATGTGGCAGCCCCCCACCACGGCTGTGGTTCTCGGACTCACCAGCATCTGCCACCCCCTTATCTGCACCAGGGCTGCACACCCTGCCAGGCCCCGTCATCAGCGGGCACACATGCCAACCCACGGTCCTCACACTGCTCACGTGGGCAACATGCAGATATGGCCACACAGCCCTTTCCTACATACAACCCAGTAAGCCTTCCCTGGGCACCTGCTCCGTACCTGGCAACGCCTTCCCTGGGTGAGGAGCATGAACACCCCCAGTTCACCATGGTCAATGGTGCAACCCGCACCCCCTGCGCATGGCACACACGCTCCTAACACGCACATGTGTGCAATATGAACACACACCCAGCGGCAGCACAGCCTCCGGCTTGGTCAGGATTAGAAGGGGAGGTCATGGGGCAGCAAGGTTTGCTCGTTGAGGATTTGTGGGGGATGATGGAGCAACAGAGAAGGGAGACAGAGTGGATACGATAAGGCAGAGGGAGGACTGAGGAGGCAGGCTGGGAGGGTGGCCAGACACTGGTGGGTGCAGGATGCGCTGTGTGGAGTCCCTTTAAGAAAACAGCTACCGGCCTCAATCACCGGGCTGGTCTCTGAGCAATCACTCACTGATCTCTGATCAGCCTGGCTTCGAATCCCAGGAACCCCAACACTCCCTCCTGACTCCCCTGGGATTAAAATGGCCTGGCCAGGCAGAGGGGCATCTCCCAGGTTCTTGGGGCAGCAAGAATCAGGAATTGCTAGGGCAAGCCCCATGCCCTCTCCATCATATCAGTGACCCCTCCCCCCATACACATACAAATAAGTTTGGCTCTGCTGAGTGCATGGGTGGGGGCAGAGGTCAGGAGGCACCCACAGCTCAGCCTGGGTGCAAGCTCAGGGAGAGCAGACAAAGGGTGCAGGGGACTCGCCCCCACCCTGCAGAGAAGGTGGGCTGAGGGTTGAGCTGCGGAGCAGGTTTGGGTGGCCAACCAACAGGACAGAACGGGAGGAGGGAGGGCTGTGTAGTAAAAGGGAGAAGGGGGAACAGCAGTGGACCCTCTGAACATAACTCTGGCCCCCGCCCACCAAGGGGGCCAGGAGCCCCACCGGGCCTCACAGTGCTCTGTAAGGGCTGCAAGAGCTGGGGACTGGTGTATGCGCCTCCACGCCGGAGTGTGGACGTGTGCGAGCGTGTGTGGTGGGGACAGAGGAGGACACTGTGTTCTGGACGTGGGCAGAGGCCAGGTGCCAAGCTGGGAACTGTGAGTAGCTGAGGCAGATGCTACCGGGAAGAGGTATCTTAACCCCCCTCTTCGATTTTCTGGGGACTGGGATGTGGTCAAAACCCTCTAATGTGAGACCCTCCAAGTCAGGCTTCCCCCGGCGTCGATTCAAATCCCCGACCCTGCTTTGGGGCCCTGCGGCCAGCAAACTTCCCCCGCCCGGAGGCGTGGGGCGTCTACACTCGCCAGCCTCCTGTGCTGACAGCAGCTCCCGGACTTGGCAGAAACCAGGATTCTGAGGAAGCGCGCGAGGCGAAGCTGCGCAGCAACGAGAGGCGGCCCCCGCGTCCCTCCTCGTAAAGTTTGGCCTCGGGGGGCTTCCAACCCAGTCCAGCAACGCAACTCAGGGACACCTCCCACCCCCAGAAGCAAGCGTTCGCGCGGACCGTCCCCCGCAAGCCTCGGTGCACGTGACTCACCCGAACAGCGGAGCCAGGCGGCAAGGACTATGCCCAGAAGCGCTGGCCACAGGCCGGGCCGGACGGCCATGGCCGCGGGCGAGCGGGCGGGCCAGGCACGGCGCCCCGCGGGCGGTAGGGCGGTTTTCAGCGCCTCAGCCCAGAGCCCCAGCCCGGGGCGCCCTCGGGGCCCATGCCAGTGGACTGAGCTGCCTCCGGGCGGCCGGCTACGGGGCGCACGCGGCGCGTGGCTCCCCTGGGCACCTGGAGCTCAGCAATGCAGCCGGGGCGGAGCGCAGCGCCAGCCGCGCCGCGCACCGACCAGCCGCCGAGCGGACCCCGCTGCCGGGGAGCCGGCCGGCGGGCGCCGGAAAACCAGGACTGGAGTCACGGAGTGGGGCAGTGACAGGGCGGGGCGGGGGGGAGGAAGGAGGGGCGGGGCCGCCCCGAGCTGCGTTCGCGGGCCACCTCCGGCTCCGGGGATCCCTCTCGGCAATGCCCTAGGTGCTCCTGGGGAGGGTTTGGGGTAGTGGGCGGGGAGGCCTCCCACCGCCCCTCGCCGTCTCCAGGGACCGAGCCAGAAGTCTGAAACCCGGGGTGGATCAGTTCTCGGATCCGGGCTCTCCCAGGCCCGCCAGCCTGCGCACAGGTGGCTCGGGAGGGGCCGGGGGGCTGCGGCGACCCCGGCGCAGCGCCAGCCTGCAGAGAGCGGCTCCGGGCAGGGGTGCCCCGGGCAGGTTCCGCTGCAGTCCTCTCCCTCCACCCCACACGACTCCTGCCTCCCGGCCGCGCTCGGAGGCCGTCAGCGCTCTGCGGTACGCTACCAGCCCGCTGCTTGGATGGGGTACTGCGGGAGAGCACCCGGATTCCCGGTCAGCCCGCAGAGGTGCTCTGGCAGGCCAGACTTGCGGCCACCCGCAGTCCCAAGCACGTAGCCTGGTGGACCCAGCGTTACCCAAGGTTTCCCTAAACCCGCAGCGACGTTTGCCTAAGGAAAACAACCCCAGGGCGCAGCACGACTGACTGGGCGCTAGGTATTTGCGCCCTGAGAGCGCACAGGCTGGAGACGTGGGCGTGAAGGAACCAGCTGGATTTTGGGAACTAGAGAGACCTGGAGTAGGGTCTAGGCGCTTCCGCCTTCTAGCTCTTTGACCTTGGGCAAGTCAAGTCATCTCCCAAAGCCTCCAATAGTGACCACCGCTGGAGTTTCCTGTTCCCCACCCCCACCCCCTAACCGTGTTAAAATAAACAAGAGGGTTGCCTTGAAAGAGAAAGGAAATGGCAAATGCGCACCAAGTGCACCAGGCGAGTGGTCAGAAAAAGCACGTCCTGCTCGGGGTCGGTAGGGGATGAGAAGGTCGAGGGGAGGCTCCCAGACTGAAACGCCGGCAGCGGCCAGGCGATAATGTGAACTGGAGCTGCACGCTGGGCGATGTAAGAATGGTCTTCGCTTCCACAGAGATATGCGGTCTTCTATATTTCTTGATACACGAGGCCCTCTCTCGGTCTTTTGTTTCCCACTATTGATAGAAAAGGGTCATGAGAAATGTTTTTGCCTTCCTCTTAACTCTCCTATAAAAAACATCAGCCAATGTCCAGATACACATCTGCAGGCTCTGGGCTTCAGTGCCGGGGGGAACAACAGCAGCTCTGGGGACTGGGGACAGGATCCCATCTAAAGGGACAGCTGGCTTTTCTTGCTCCACGTGCCAGTTGGGGGGAGTGGACTATAACCCAGTACAGGCCACACCTTCCAATTTCCCTACAGATTTCAATACAAAACCATTGTGTGTGAAATCTTTTGATTTAAAATCTTTAACTGAAAAATAAAAAATATTTAAACTTCACGTGATCCTAGATGAAAATGTTCACAAATATGCACCAGCTTCTGGTTTTTCAACTCTGCTTTGGGGGTTGCTTGCACGTGCTCTATCAGGAGGGCCTGATCTAGCCAACTGGACAGTGTGTGCACAAGCGCACCGCCTCAGGAGGATCGGTGTGTGCCCGGGCCCCACCCTGCTCCCAGGGAAGAGCTGGGTGAGGTGAAACAGCAGCATCACCTGCGTTGGGGCCTCTAGGGTGGGGGCAGGGTTAGGAACTGGGGCGTGGGCACTGACGGGACGGGGCTGAGGATGAAGAACTGAGGTTGGGGACCAGACTGTGATATGATAGCATAATGGTGTCTGCTGGGCTCTGCTAGATCCTTTCTGACATTTGTAGTCCGGTTTGTTCCTTACACACGGCCCTGGTGAGTAAACATTCTATCCCCATTGTACAGGTGAGGTAACTCAGGCTGACTGGGAGGGCAGTGCCTCACACCCTTGTCTTACTCCGTGATTGCAGGGCCAGCCAAGACAGGTCCCTGGGAGGTTCGATTTCAATGCCCACGCTCCTTCCATTTCCTCCTGCTGCAATTTCTGCTCTGGGATTAAAATTTGGGAATAAGGTTTGGGGTACAAGAAAGGAAAGGTTCTCCTTTGTTCAATTTGGCTGATCTCTTCCCTTCTCTGGTTCTCTCTCTTCAGCCCTGTAGCAGTCAGGATAGACTAGGTTATGCCATGGTAACAAATGGTCTTCCAATCTCAGTGGCTCAGATCAGCAAAGGTTTATTTCGAGTTTGTCCACCATGGGTCTGCTGCTCCAGATCATCCTTCCTCACGACCCAGGCTGATGAAGCAGTGACCCTCTGGTCAGTGAGGAAGAGGAAAAGGGAGCTCTAGAAGTACACCCACCAGCAATTGAAGGCTCAGCCCAGAAATGACACATATCACTTTCACCCACAATTCATTGGCCCCCTGCCCAGCCCCACTGCAAGAGGGTCAGAAAGCAATCCTGCCGCGTGCCCCGAAGGTAGTCGTGGAAATGCATGCACAGTGGTGTTCATGACGGACGGTGTTCAAGCCCTGCCCCTGCCTGGCTCTGTCCTGGCTACGTGGCGTCCCTTGTGTTTTCCCGGCATCCAAGCTCATCCCCACATTTGGAATTTCCCATTTGCTTCGCTTCCGGGAACACTCTGTCCCCAGATCATCACACGCTGGCTCCTTGTCATCACACAGATCTGAGCTCAGCTGTCCCCTCCCAAATGGTCCTCAGGGGGTGTCCAGGAAGGGGGCAGGGTGCCCTCGCAGAGATTGGGGGGGTGCATGTTTCACCTGAATTCTGCTTAAGAATCAGGAGGGCTGCCAGGAAGTCCTTGTCTCAGACCTGGAGGTAGACGGCTAAATGGGAGGAAGGCCCCTGACATCCCCAACTTCCTATGCCCTTGACCTCCAGACTCCAGGGGAGGAAGGGGCCAAACCCCAACTAGGTGGTACCTGCCACCGCATGTCTGTAGCCCCCTCACAATATCCCAGTGACAGGGTGTAGTTGTCACCTCCTGCCATTGTCCTGGCCAGGAGTTCCTTCTCTCCAGGGAGCAAGAATCTACCCCTCATTGGTTTACTTTCTGGGGCCACACCAAGCATGTCCGAGCCCTCTTTTGCTTCTGTTATTTCAGAAGACTCTTCTTTTACTTCAGAACACAAAGTCTGAGTCTACCCTGAGTTTCCCTCTCCCGGGCCAAACATTTCTGCTGCTGTCACAAGCATGGCAGCAGGGCCCCGGGGCTGGCCGCGCCTGCTCTCCCGCAGGGCTGCCGCTCGGAAGGCATCTCTCGAAGGGAGCTGGGCATCACCTGCCCACGTGGCCTGGCGCACAAGCTCACTTCTAGAACTTTTGTTGGAAGTGATGAGAGAAAGAAATTTTTTCTTGCAGGCAGAGGAGATCCTGGAGCTGCCATGATGTGAGGAGCACATGTCTGAGACTGGGCAGAGGAGCGTAGAGCCTGGAGAAGAGAGAGCTGCCAGACCCTGGTTCATCAATCCAGACCCCTGGGTCCAGCTACTCCTGAAGCTGTCAGATATGTCCCTGCTTTTTCAGTTACATGAGCCAATACATTCCCCTCTTTTGTTGGTTAAGCCCATTTGAATTTCTTTCCTTTGCATTTGAAAGAATGATACAGAATTATCCTTTCTAGATGCCTGCTTTAGAGCCTTTCCTAGGGTAGGGCAGGCACTTGTTAGTGTGCACTGTTTGCAAGGCTCAGTGCTACCCACTGGGGGAAGCTGTCACCCGTGGGAGAATACACGTGTGCACCCAGGTGTGGGTCAGGGTGGTGTGACAGCCTGGCCATTAGGCAGGTGAACACGTGTGGGGTTGCGTGGGAAAATGAAACTGGGAACAACCCCCTTCAGAGGACCCCTTGCACACTGAACCCCGACTCCCAATCCCAACACCCTGAGACAAACGCGCACACGCACACAGCATGACAACACCCACCAAGTCTCTGCTCCTCACATAGATGCACTTCCCACGCCTGACTCGCACAGGTGCCTGCCTGCAACATACACGTGAAAACACGTCCACAGACCCCGCTTCTTTCCTGCACAGGCCATTCACCTGCCCATTCTCTACGGTGCCTCGTGCTGCTGAGAACTTCGCGCCTGCGCCTCCCTCGTGCCTCCGCCCAGCAACTGAGACCGCTCCTTTTAGCCTTCAGGACCAAGGACAGTGCCTGGCACGGCTTGAGCCCTAACCGCGTGCCCAGCACAGGACTGAACTCCTTACCCGGTGTATGTCTTTCGATTCTCACAGCCTCTTATGAAGTAGATGCTGTGACAGTGCTCACTGCACTGATACAACAACTGAGGCCCAGAGAGGGGATGTAACTTGCCTAAATCCACCCACGTGGTCAGGGATGGAACAAGGATTTAAGTGTAAAGGCTGCTTTAGAATGTCATTTGCTGAATGAACGCAAGAATGGTCTAACAAATGGTTTTACTAGAGATACGTGCTCCTGTGGTGTATGTGCTATCTCTCCCTTCCCCCTCACCCTCTCTCACACACACATACATACACACACTCAGAAACACACACACACAGAAATACACCCAGAGACAACCTTTGCAGTTCCATGAGTTCTGCGGCACCTCGGACTCTCAGGTCTCCCTGGCTGCACAGCCCCATTTCTAGTGTTCCTCCTGGGTGCTCAGGCAGGTCTGGGGGCGAGGCGATCCCTGCTGAGGGGCCTGTGCAAAGAAGGGGGCAAGAACTTGTCAGAAAGGGGGCAGGAGCCGAGGAGGAGGAGAAGAGGAGGCTGGGGTTGGGCCAAGGGGAAATCTGGCACCGTGCCCTCCGCAGATGACCTGATGAGCATTTTGCAGAGTTAATTTCATTAGCATCTCTGGGAGATGAACAATTAGCAAGATGCTCTGATGCCTTTAAAAGCATAAGAGAGGGAGAAGGACGCCCTCCTGGCTTCCCCACCAGACCGAAGTGCCGCCCCCGGCCCCCACCCCCTGCTCTTTCTCCAGGTTCCCTCCATCTCCATCTCCCCTCCCCTTGCACCTCACCTCCCCCTCTCCTGCTCACTTCTACCCTCAGCCGACCCCCTCAGCTGCCACGATGGCCCCTTCTTCATTCTTGCTGGACCATTGGCCACAGAGTTGATTGGTCCCCTGTGTTCTGATCACTTGGATGCTCAGGGCTGGGGCTTGGCACCGGTCCAGCCCTCCAGAGAGGCAGGGCCTTTCTCTGGCACCCACGAAGGGCAGGGCCAGGTAGGGGGTCTCTGTTTTTGGTTGACTTTGCTACTAGCTCTGTGGCAACTCCCAGACGGGGTTCACTCCAATCCCAGGGCTGGTCCAGTGGGCAGGGCCAGGCAATCTGTCTCCTCTCCCAGGGTCTGGTCCACTGGGACCCGGGGACTAGGCAGGGGGCTGGGGCTTCCAGGAGGGAGGTGCAGGACAGCAGAGAAGGGCATGTGTGGCCCTACCCAACAGATGGAAAATGGGGTGCGGGCACCCTGGGTGAGTGTTTCAGACTGCAGACTCCATCCGTGTCTTCTGTGAGTCCTGGTCAGTGGGGTAGACTCTGGTCCAGCTGCCAAATCTCCTTTGGGGAGCCCTGTGGTATCTCTGACACAAGAAGCCCTTGATGGCCGGGGCCCCAGCCTTTGTGGGTTGATTCCAAGTTCTCAGGACTGGGTGGGGCTCCAGACAGACCCTCTCCCCTCAGACTAGATGGCCCCTGATTGTCCTAAATTCCCTTCTGCCCCAGAGTCCTGCCCCAGCCAGGGCACTGGAATCCCCAGGGAGCTTGCTAAAACCCAGATTTCTGGACTCCCTCCCTGTACTACTGCAGGATCTGCAAAGGGGAGGGGAAGGAATCTGCATTTTCAGACGGGTCCAGCTGGGCCCGTGAGGCTGGGAATCACGGTGCACGTTGGCAGGGTCCCAGGCCCTTGGAGCCAGAATCTCTTGCTCTGCACTGTGAATTCTCAACAGGGACAATATTGCCCCCAAGGGGGCAGAAATTGGTTCTTTAGGGGTGAAGGTAGGTGAAAAACATCCAAGTGTCTCCTTATAAAGCACGGATCTATCTGTGGTACATAAACAGACCTGCAGTGTATCTGTGGTATTACGACTTCAGAGAGGAGGTGGCAGAGAAAAAATGGCCACAAGGCTCCTCGTGGGGTGATGGTGAAAATTAGGGAGAGAAACACAACAGGTTGAGAAAGGTCCTAAAAAACAAGGGCATAACGCATGCCCCGCTCCACACCCAGACACACACACACACACACACACACACACACACACACACATGCTCGCCTGCATGCGCCCTACACGCAAAGGCACAGGCAGGCTTCTCTCTCACGTGCATGCAGGTGCACGCACACCCAGCTTCCCCCTTCCCCCCACACAGGCATCAGGAGGCTCCAGTAACACTGCGTTCATGAACAGAAGACTAGGTGAGGATTTAATAAGCTTTCAGATAAATAAATATAGAAAAACCCCTTCCCGGGCCTTCTCACTTCTTAGCAATGTGACATCCCCAGCTTCACGCTTCTTGAGAGCGGAGGAGCCCTGTGGTGTCTTCCCGCATGCAGGCGTGTTTCTGCGGTGCTGCGCGCTCCCCTCGTGGCTGTGAGGGAGAACGGTCTGCCTGCAGCTGGTGTGCATGCGTCTGGGAAGTGTGTGATCAGTGTGGGGCGGGGACTGGTCAGGAAGGAGTGTGTGTGCCTGCACAAGCGCGTGCGTGTGGGGGTGACTCTCAGGTCCCTGGGACAAATGAGGTCTCAGACACTGGGTCTCCAAATCCTCCCTGGTCGTTGCTGCTTCCTGCGCCAATGCGTCATGCAGGCACGCTCCAGCAGTATGTGCTGAGTGAATGAACGGAAAAACAAATGAATAAATGGACCTCATTTACCAGGCATCCCGACCTCTGTTCTCTTAATGAAACCTCATAAATGGTCCCATGCCCTACATACAACTTTGCTCATTTTACAGATGAGAAAACTGAGGCTCGGGGCAAGTGAGGCAGCACCTGCGGCATTGGTGCCCAGCAAGTGGTAGTCGGACAACGTCTTCTAGTCGGTTCCAGGCTTTGCCCAGCACACGTTGCAGGAACTTGGGAGACCTAAGTGGGGAGGCCCGGGCTGAGTTCTCTGTAGCCACCTTGCGCAGAGTCATGTGCAGAAAGGCTGCTGGAGAGGCAGCTATATTGGAATCCAGAACCCACGGCAACACACTCCTAAAAGGCTCTGACAACCCCCACCCACTTTTTGCTCTGCTCCACCCCTGGCACCCAGAGCCCAGGGCCCTGGCCTCTCCAGGCCAGCTGAGGGTAGCAAACTACAGACCAGCGATGTTCACCCAGGGCAGCGATTCTGACTCAGTCCCTCGGGGGTTGGTATATACTGTGTGCCAAGGTTAATTAAACTGGCAATTAGAAGGAGAGATGCTTAATCTAGCTGGTTAATAAAATAACCCCCTTTGCAGGAGCACATGGACGCTGTCACTCGGGCGGGAGGAAGCAGAGATGCCGCAGCCCGGGCGCTGCGAGATCAGCGAAGCAGAACGCTCCCGGCTCCCGATTCCTCCGGGTCTGGCTCCCAGCTCTCCCTGTCCCCCAAGTCCTGGAACTGACTTTTGGGTCTGTCTCAGCCTCCCCGGCAGGCAGCTGCAAGGTGGCTCAGGTCTGGGAGGGCAGCTGGAGGCACCCAGTCCCGGGGAAGTTCCAAGGGTTTGCGTGCAGGGCGTGGCCCAAGTGGAGGTGGGGGCGGGGCTCTTGTACCAGGGGGGCTGCTCTCCTGCCCTTTCACGACCCTTTCTGCCACTCCTCCACAGCTAGGTCTGACCCTCACACCGCAAATGACATCCGCGGGGGCGGGAGGGTATCTTTTAAAATTAATTTGAAATTTCACTTATAAAACACGAATACCTTGTTTTTGTAAAACAAAAAATGGCTACAAATAACTGGGCTTTAAATCTCATGTATTTCTTCTGGTGGAAGGCTGGCGTGTAGTCTTCTGGGCCTTTCTCCGTATATTCACAAGTATATATGTTGATGTAACTGGACAGAGTCTTGCTTAGTTTTAGATTTTACAGTGTGGCCTCTTCCTGCACGTATGTCTCCTCGGTGCGCTCCCCACAACCCTGCCACTCAACAGCTGACGATTTCTTCATCCAGCGAGACGGGATTTTCCAGATAGGGAGAGGAGCCTCTTTTGCCCTTGGGACTTCATGCTCAGGATGGCCTGGGACATGCAGCATGGCGTCCTTGACTGTGGTCTCAGCCCAGTGGGTCCTCCTGTCCCCCACAGGGCCATCGCCCATGGCCTTGCCTGCTGGAGCGCTTCCCAGATCCTGTCTCTCCTTGGGGACTGGAGCAAGCTAGGGTCACAGCGGCATCCCCCCTCTCCTCCAGCCTCTGTCCTTGAGACTCCAGCTCCAGGGCAGCCCGCAGTGGGCTGTGTGCAGGGGGAGGCCACCATACACCACCTCGCAGCCACCCCGCCAACCCCACAGGCCCCTGAGCTTAGGTGTGAGGTCCTCAAAGAGACAGGCCACCTTCCACTACCCATCTCCCAAAACAGCCCTGGGGGACAGGACCTGCCCAACACACCTCCTTGGAGGCTGTTGTGAGGGCTGAGCTCACCCACATGGCTGCCAGGCAAGGGGGAAGCAAGCTCTCTCCTGCTCCTGGGGACAGTGACAGCAGACCCAGCCCGTGGGCAGCAGGCCTCCAGCAAAGGCGGATGTGTGCCCACGAAGGGGAAGGGGTTTCATCAACCTCCTGGTGACCAGCTGGTTGAATGGGCTTTGACGTCAGGTGAATCAGGACCTGAGCAGGTGGGGTCTTTTGCTACCAGAGCTTGAGGTCAATTCCTGTTCTAAAGGGGTAACAGGGCACAGTGTTTTAAGGACAAGAAACAGGTTAGAGATGAGCTCAACCCAGCCGTCCATCCATCCATTCCCTCATCCACTCACCCAGCCACCTGTTTACCCACCTATCCACTCAGCCATGCACCCTCCACTCCACCCTCCACCCATCCATCCACACACTCATTCACACAACAAGGACCTCTCGGTCCCTGGCTATGGACCAGGGCCTGTGCTGCGTGAAGTTCCCGTTTCCTGGGTCTGGTTCTCCCGGTGCAGGTGACAGGCAGGAGAGGAACTAGCAATAAATAAGCCAACAAACAAACCAAGGAGATAATTCCAGCTGGTGAAGGATCTAAAATGGGTAAAGCAAGACAGCAGAGGGAGAAGGTGTGGAGGGTGTGCGTTCCGGGGCGGCTGAGGAGAGTCTCTGAGGAGGTGATGTTTCAGCGGAGTGATGAGAAGGTGGCAGCTATTGAGGGAAAAGTGTTTTGGGCAGAGGGGGCAGCAAGTGCAAAGCAGCCACGAAGGAAAGGATCTTGGTGTTGTGTGACCAGAGGAAGGGCAGTGCAGCTGGAGCCCCTGGGGGTGGCAGGAGGGGACAAGGCCGGGGGCGGGGCGGGGATGTGTGTGTGTCCGACTGTGGGAGAGGACCAGATCCCAAGCACCCTTGAGCTGACAGGGGAATCGCCGCCATTCCAAGAACAAAGGGAAGCCAGTGGAGGTTCAGGCCCAGGGAGAGGCGGGGACTCTGGAACTCATTCCTCTGGCTGCCATGTGGTGATGACTGTGAGAGGGGTGTGCGGCCGGTGATTTCTAAGCCCCTTTCAGTTCCAGAACCCTGAAGTCCCCTCCCTGCTCGTATTCTACAACAACATTAAGGATGATCTGTAGCATGTGAAGGATGTTTTCACCGTTTTCAAATCACGTTCATGGACCAGTTCTATGTAACTCTCACAACGTCCCCATTCAATACGGTCCCAGGGAAGCAGCCTCCTCTGAGCCCCATAGGGCAGCGCAGAGTGGAGCCTTGGGGGGCAGCGCCCTGGAGGGTGCTGCTCTGCGGTGCCAGCTGCAAGGGGAAGATGCACCATGGATCTCGTCATCAAATGTTATTTGCCAGCCGGACTCCAGACCCTCTGGTCTGGCAGCGGAGCTCCCTTTTCCTTTGGAGAGCCTTCCCTGCCACCGCTCAGTAGCTCCGTGGTTCAGAGGGAGCCACTCCTGCCCCTGGCTCCAGGGGTGGGCAGTCAGCTTCCCAGGATCCTGGTTTCCACAGTGGTTGGCTCAGGGTCGGGCTGCAGTTTGTACTAACAAGGATGGGCTCACACACAGGGCTCGACTCATTCCTGGTGGGAGGTACACGTTTATCTGCATTCCACAGGAGGGACGTGTTGCCCGAGCAGGCTGGGACTAACCCTCCAGAGACTTCTCCCCAGTCACAGCCACCCCCTGTTCACCCTTCCTTTGCCCCCCAGGGGCCTGGACCCACTTTGCTGGTTTCCCTTTCCTGGCCACTGCCCACTTCGACCCAGGGTCCTCGTAAGCCTTCCACCCACAACCCCTGTGTACTGCCCCCTCAAGCAGGCAACGCCCTTTAAGGAGTGTGACTGTGAATGACTCCAGGGAGACAGAAAGAGCCCCTAGGACCTTCCTCTAACCAGCCAGGAGGCCATGCGCTGTGGAGGGGAGAGTGAGGCATGTGGAGGCACAAGCCCACTTGGCTCTAGAAGCCGAGGGGCTCTGCACCCTGGGAGCCTCAGCTGCCCCCGATGTGAGACGGGCTGAAAATGTCCCAGCTCCGGGCGACGGTGAGCACTAAGTGAGGCATATGGAGGAAACCCGTGGTGGAACGGGCATCGGCATCATGAACCTCTTGGCGGTCTCTCCGGTCCCGGCACAGCCTCGGTTTCTTGAGCTTGGTGTCCCTGGTCCCAGGCCACTCGACTCTTCCTCCGCAATTCACTCATTCACAGAGAAACTTCTTTATTTATATTTATTTATCCTCACCCAAGGGCATGCTTATTGATTTCAAAGGAGGGGGCGAGGAGGGAGAGAGAGAAGGAGGAAAACATCGGTGTGAGGGAAAAACATTGATCGGAGGCCTCTTGCTTGCACCTGAACCCATGGTTCAGGCGTGTGCCCTGACCGGGCGTCAAACCCGTGACACTGGGATTTGGGGGACAGCGCTCCAACGTCTGAGCCACACTGGCCAGGGCCACCGAAGAATATGTTCAATGTCTTTTGTGCTCCAGGCTCTGCCCCAGACCACGGGAAACAGCAGCAAACAAGACAGCAGTTTAATTTTAGAGGGAAAAGGCAGATTAAAAACACTCAAAGGAGATAGTCCCACGTAGGGGTTACATGCTAATCAGAAAACAAATGAGCAAAACCCCAGGGAGATGCAATAGCGCCCGGGAGAAGGAGGGGGCGCCAGTCAGCAGGTGGCAAGCCCTCTCCCCTGAGACCTAAATGCAGAGAAGAAGGGGACTAAGGCAGGAGCTGGTGACTGAGCCGTCCCAGGCAGATAGCTCAGCAAGTGCAAAGGCCCTGATGTGGGACCTGGTTGAAGGACCAATGAGGCCAGTGTGGACGGAGGGCGGTGAGTGAGGGGGAGCTGGGGCACAGATAGGAGAGGTCGGCAGGGCAGGCCCTGGTCCCCCAAAGCCACGGGTACAGGTTCAAGCTTCACAACATGCGTGGGCAAGGGAAAGCCCTGGGGCAGGGGAGGGCAGCCGGGAAGTGACAGACCTGATGGCCATTCTCGGAAGAGCAGCCTGGCAGTTGTGGGAGGACCCACGGCAGGGGCGCAGGGGGAGCAGGGCCACCAGCCCCAGCCCCTGCCTTGTCCACACGTCTTCCGATGTGTCTCTCTCTCGGCCATCAGAGGCCCCCTCAGCGGGAGCCACAGTTCTGGAGACAGATGCCGCCTGCAGAGGCCGGGCACACTCCTGCTGCGGCCGAGGCCACGGCCACGCCGGTCCACACCCCTTGAAGAAGAACAACATCCGTGCCCCAGCAGCACCCCACCTCATGGTTTGCGTTTCTCTGTCCCACGCCTATTTAATTATACCCCTGCCTTGTTCCCAGAGGAATTCAAGGCACCAGTCCTCTGGGTGTCTTAGTGGTGACACTGCAGGGTAGGCGGGCAGCTGAGGATGCTGAGATTCAAAGGGGTTTCACCTAGGGCACGCAGCCCCGGGGCCAGCTCTAGGGGCAGGGCTGGGACTCAGCCTCAGTGTGGGCTGGACCACTGCTGCAGGAATCTCTGGCTCCCGGGGGTTCAGAACTTGCTCTTCCTGCCGCTGGCACATGTTCTGTCACGGGCTCCGCAGGTGAAGCGGGACATGTCCTGGCTCTCTCAGGCCCCAAGCCCAGCGTCAGCCCTCTGTCTCCTGTCTGGAGTTCCTGCAGGAGGATCCCAGGAGCAGGAAGTTGGGGGACCCCACAGGAAGCGTGGGAAGGGAAGGGGACTGAGAGCCTGGGTGGGGTGTGGGGGCAGGCAGGTGGCGAGGGCCTCCATGAACGTCCTGCCTGTGCCCTGCTCTGCAGCCTGTGGTGGGGGGGGCTGAGGCCTGGGGCAGTCTGGTGGGGCCTGGTGGGCGTGGCTGAGAGAGAAGGGGCTGCCCAGCTGACAGCAGGTGACGGAGCCCAGGCTGCTGCCGCCGCAACAAAGGAGAGGAGCGAGGAGAACGAGGCTTGGCAACCGCTCTCCCAGCTGCTCTGGGTCTGAAGCGGAGCCACGGTGCTGGCTCAGGCACAGCGCGAACAGGTGGCAGCAAGATTGGCACAGCCAGGAACATTCATCTTGCAGAGGCCAGCGAGCAGCAGAGCGGGAGAGGAGCGGCCAGACGGGGAGCGGGGTGGAGAGGGAGAGAAGAGGGGGGCCCTCCCCTTGGCTCCACAGGCTCAGCCACCCCGGGACAGGCCCCCTCTGCTCTTCCCCCATGGGCATCTGCACGTGCCCACGGAACCACCTCTGCACACCCGGGCCCTCTGAACCCACAGGCCGGCCAGGGCTCCCACCTCAAAGGTGCTCACCAGACACCTGCCTGCCCCTTTGGCCCTGCTTGCCTGTGTCTCCTAGCCAGCTCACCTCTCCGGCTTGTGCCAGCTGGGCTGCCTGGCAGAGGGGACACCTGAGCACCTGGGGTGGAGGGAGGCACCTGGGCCCCCCAGGTCGGCTCCCAGCTCCAGGGCAGCAGTCCAAGTTTCTTTGCCTGGCTTCATGCTCCGTCTGGACGGAAGCCCTGGACACCCACTGGACTGTCTGGCGATTTGGCTGAGGGCAGGCTCATTCTGCAGTGACCACGTGGGCTCCACCAGAACTATGAAGTTCGGCCCGGGAGAGGCAAGGTTTGCCATATAGCCATCGCAAGGCTGTGTGTGGTGCCGCCTGCATGCCCAGGGGATGGCCAAATAAACCAGGCGCCTGCGGCATTCATTGGTTTCCCATGGGTGGGCGCCCTTGCAGGGTCTGCTCTGGGCCCAGCACGGCTCCCAGTGTGAGGGCACTGCAGGAAAGAGGACTGAGTCCAGGGCTGACGGCGCTTACCTGGTAGGGGGCAAGTCAAACAAACATGGCACTTTCAGGCGGGACTGATTGAGCAGGAACAGTGATGTCAAAGGGAATGGGAGAGGGGGTCTTCTACATGAGGTGGTCAGGGAGGGCTGTCCTGAGGAGGTGGCACTGGGGAGGAACCTGAGTGAGGAGCTGATCATAAAAAGGGCAGGGGAGGGTGTTCGAAGCTGAGAGACCTTCGTGTACAAAAGCCCTGAGGTGGATGACCTTGGCCTGTTTGAGAGACGGAAGGAAGGGCAGTGGTGCGGGGAGTGCTGGGGCCTGGATCTCGCAGGACCTGAAGGCCATGGGGGAGGAGCTGCGAGTTTAGCCTAACTGGGAGGACGAGCCTTTGGAGAAGCGGCCCATCTGGTGGCTGTGGGGAGGACACACTGGACCGGGCAGGAGAGGCGTCGGGGCACCAGGCCGAGGCGGCTGCTGGACTGGAGTGCAGGTGGGGAGGAAGGGAGAAGCGCTGACTCGGGTGGGTGCATTTCGGAGGTCAGCGTGCAGGACTGCTCTGGGGTTGTAGACAGAAAGAGAAGACTTAAAGACAAGCTTGGGGTTGAGCCCTGGGGAGGGGCCATTCCCTGGGCTGGGGACGTAGAGGACAGTCTTTCTCCTCTTCCAAAAATACAACCCAAAGGGGATTCCCCCACTGTGCTCCTGGTCCCGTCCCCCCCCCCCCCCGGGAGGTGGATGTCCGCCCCCACCCCATGGATGCGTCCTCCCGGACGCCAGCTCTCCCGTGTGTTCTGAGCAAGCCGGGTCCCATCTTGAAGATGGACTGCACTTTACAAACTCCATATGCTCAGTTTTCTTTTGTTATTTTAATTTCTAACTACTCGGGATGGTTTCCAGCACTGGCTGGTGCTGTGATTCTCGTGCCAGCAGACACACGTTGCCTCCCCCCTCCCCCTCCCTCCCTTTGTCAGCGCCACAGAGATTTCTCCCAGCCCGGGGGAGAGCTGGAATTCAGGGAGGGGAATCAGCCTGCATGTGGGTGCCTGGCGTCTGCCCAGAGACGACCCTGACCCCAGAGGGAGGGGCATGGGGGTGGAGTGGGCAGCAGGTGGGAGCCCAGGGTCTGGCTGAAATGGGTGGGGGTTTTCTAAAGATGCCGTCAAAGGGACCTTGGCCCCCGCTGGGAACTGCAGGTTTCCTCAAGTACTCCAGCCCACACCGCCATCCCCCCAGGCCTCTCCAACAGGGGCTGACGCACCCCACCTTCTCCCACTAAACTCCCAGCACACACTTCCTACAGCAACAGACCTTCTTTCTGCCTCGAAGACAACTCCCAGGAAAGTTTGCTCTGCCCTCTGCCTGGGGCACCCTCCTCCAAACCTTACCAAGGTCCTCCTTTTTGCCCCAGTGTCCCCTCTTAGACAGAGGCCTCTTGGATGTCCAGTCTGCGTGGGCTCCTTGTGACAAGCTGGAATCTCCCGTGTCGCTCTGATGAAGTGTTCCCACAGGAGCAGGAGACGACCTGTCTTGGTTTCCTTTGCTGCTTTACTTGCTCGGGCCGGGACAGTATCTGGTGGGCACTACCGTATACTTGTTGAGGGAATGAATGTGTTTCCTGCCCATCTCCTCCTGCCAGCTCCCATTTGTGGAAGGGACTTGGGGTGTCTGGAAACTCAGAGTCAGGTATGTGGAAGAACAGGACAGTTACTGACTGGCCACTCATGCCGAGAGCAGTACAAGGACCTCACTCAACGCATTACCCGATTGCGCAGGCAGGGAAATAGACGCTTGAGTGAGTGAAGGGCACTGGCCAGGAGCAGACGGCTCACAAGCGGGGGAGCCGTGGTTCAGATCTGCCTCACGGCTTTTCTGCCCACCAGGCTGCAGATGGGCCACAGATGACCAATTTTCAAACAAGTGGGATAACAGTCCACTTTGCACCCCATACTGTTATTGACCGCAAGTCAATGGCAGTCGGATGACTCAGGAGGTGATGATTTCAGAGCCTCGCGGGGTCCTTTCATGCTGGGTCCTGATCGCTAGCATGCATGGGACCACTCCTGTGCAGAGCGTGGGGCCAGGACAAAGCTGCAGTGACTCCGCTGAGCCCTGGAGCTTCCTGCTAGCTACACCTCTGGTCTCTGCCCTGACGCGGGTTTCCTACAGTGTGTCATCGTGACCAGCAGGAGTCTCTAAAACCAGCCTCACCCCGGAGCGATGGCAGCAAGGTGGGGTTCTTCTGTCTTCTGCCTGCTGTGGTCCCTCCCAGGGTGTCTTTGAAGCCACAGCCTCACCTCCCAGCCTCACCAGCTGCCAGGTTTCAGTGAAGCCTGACCCAGCGGGTTTGCGTCCCCTTCCCGGATTCACGGGCATGCAGGCCACCGACCACCAGCTAACACTCCAGGAGTTTGTCTTCCCCTTCCTGTCCCCACGAGACAGGAAGCTCCCTGAGGGCAGGGGTTCTTTCTGCCTGCGTGGTCCCCGGCTGTGTCCCCCCATCTGCACACAGCAGGCAGTCGGCGTCGCCTGTGCCTGTTCTCTGACCTGGGGCTGTTCACGCCCCGCCCTCACAGTTGTGGTCATGCCTGTGTCCCGCTGGCCCTATCTAATATTTGTCTTTCAACCAGCCACCTTTAAACAACTTAAGAAATGAAATATGAAAGGAAGCTTTTTATCACTGTCATAGATGGAAAGCCAATATTACTTGCCATAAATAGAAGACAACTGTTAAAATAAATGCCACGAAAATAAAACAGTGTGAAAAAATCTGAGCAAAAGCCTGTTGCCTGTAGAAGGCGAGAGGCTGAGGCCCGCTCCCTCTCTCTCTCTCTCTCTCTCTCTGTTGGAAGGAGCGGTCGGCAAGGGTGGGAGAGGCACCAAACCGAGACTTTGTCCTTGGTGGAAGGTTTCAGAGGGACTGCATAGGGACTCACTTTCTCAATGTCTGAGTGAGACAGTGGGACTTGGCTCCCTTCTCGGGCCCTCCTAAAATCCAACCCTGCCACGGTCCTCTTCCGGGGAACTCGGCATCTGGAGAACTCCGTAGGGGTAGGTGTGGAGAGTCCACCCCACCACAATGCCCCTGGTGCTTGGGGGCACTCTGGTACCTAAAGTGTCCTTGTGCAAATTGGGCACAGGTGCTCTCTGGGTGAAGGTGACACTCTCTCCCCTGGATCCTACCTTCCTGCGTCATCCTGCCCCCAGGCTCCCAGGCCTGTGGGTTGTATCTCGATCTCAGCATTTAGTCTGTCCTGTTTGCATCGTGGTGAGTTTTGTCCCAGTCTGCAGTCCTCACCTGATTGGGGAGCTCCCCACCGTGGGACCATCCTGATTGGACGTGTGTCTTCCATCGCTCAGCAGAGCGTCCCAATATGACTGGCTTTCAGGAAACATCATTTGTGGACTTGAATGGAGTTGGTCATTGACCAAACTCCAAATAGCCAACATTTGCTCCTGTCCAGACTAATAATACCAAAAAACTCACCTTCCCGCTCAGCGTGAGCTTTTTCCTGAAGTTTTCTCAGTGTCAGGTGGGGAGGTGGGTGGATACTCCAACCTCCTCCGGAAGAATTTCCTCTTCCTGACTCCCCAGAGCTCCCTCCTGATCTTCTCTCTGTCTGGTCCAGCCCGCGGGGAGTTTTAGCGAGACTGCTCCATGTTGCAAGTGACAGCAAAACACAGGTCTACTTGGTCATATCACGGGGGAGTTTGTTGAGCTATACAGCCTTAGTCCGCAGGTGGTGGTAGCATCAGGCGAGGCTTGGTCCAGCAGCTCCAAAGGTGCCACCAGTCCTGTCTTCTCTCCATCTCTCTGGTCTGACTTCCATGTTGTAATGTTCACCTCAGGCTCCTCCCGGAGCCTACCCTGACCCCCGCCGTGAGCGTCTCCAGGCTACTGCTTCCTGGTAGCAAAACAGCCACCTTCATCCTGATCTTACGCCACATTACTTAGGAGGACAATGAAGATCTCTTACGTCCACGTAGGACAAGGAGACCTTGCTTTCCCAGAAACTTTGGGAATATTGTAATGTCTCATTGGCCCTGATTGGGTTACCTAATCATCTGGAGTGGAGATGGGGAGGAGGTGAGAAGCTGCTGATTTGCGTGTGAGAAGTCACACCAGGGGGTGGGGATATGGAGTAGCCACTCAGGGTCTGCCCCTGTAGGTGATCGTGGAGGAAGCTCACCAATCATAGGCTGAGACATGGAGGAGTTCCCAAGGGATGTTCGGGAGATCTGTTTCCAGAGGCAGAGGGATGGATGCTGGGGGCAAACCGCAGATGTCCTGAATGTGGGGCAGGTGAGTCAAGCAGGCACTGTGAGGCTGGTTGACTTTTATAACAGCTTCTTTTCCTCCCCTGGGTGCAGTCGAGTGGGAGGCCCAGTCTGGGGATCGGCATGATGCTGGGTCCAGAAAGGACACAATTAACCATGTGGGACCCACCTCCAGGCTCCTACAGACAAAGAAGGTTGGGATCACAGAAGGGATGGAGGAGCCATCAGCGCAGGGGCCTCAGCAAAAGACCTGTAGACAGATTTCAGGACCCTGTCAGGTCCATGGGGCCCTGCGTGTGCACTTTGTTGGGTAAAGGATCCACAACTTGATGAAGTCTCACAGGGTCTGTGGCCTAAAAGGTTCGCCGACAGGGGCAGCTACATGCTTGAGGGTGAACAAGAGCTGGAAGCAGAATCTGGAAGAGAACCTGGTCTCTCAACCCCCCTGCCTCTCTGCACCTTGCAGGGCTGGCACCACCCACGTTCCCATTGCGTGCAAGCAAGCCAGTCCACACTCCTCCTCTCATTCCACAGGAGCTTCCTGTATGCCCTGGGATGCAGCTGCCAGCCCTGCTTGGCAGATGACAGAATCCATGATTGGCTCAAGGTCACAAGTGGCACGGCGGGTTCAAAGCCCACTCTGACTCCACACAGCCCTTCTTCGCAGCACAAGAAGCTGCTTCCCTTTATTTAATCGCCGGCACTCCTTAGAACCACCCAAGTATGTGGCTTCAGCCGACAGGGCCACGACACTGCCAGTCTGCAGCCTCAAAAAGGGAGCCCGTTTTTTTCTGTGCCAATAAGGATGCTCTCCTGGGGACTGCCAGGCACTGGGCTTGGCGTCCTGTGAGCCTGCTGATTCTCAGCATGCGGTGTCACCTCTCAGGGTTTAGGACCCTCAACCTGAAATGGGACTAGCAATCCTTCCTTTGCAAGGCTGTTTAGCAGATCCTCACGGGTCCTCGTTGTGACAATTCCATGTGCTGGCCAGGCCTGATGCAGGTAAGAGGCTGCTTTTGGTCTTGGCAGATCTGCAGCATCTTTGAGAGGTTGCTCATCAGGACCCTGCCTGTCCCCACGGCCCGCAGAGGAGACGGGAGACCGTCCGGAGTGACAGCGTGGCTCAGAAAGCCAGCCCCCATCTCAGATGCTTTGCATGTATGACCATCCTTCATCCCCTTAGCTCTACCAGATGAGTGCCACAGGCAACCCCACTCTGCAGGTCAGAAAATGGTAACTCGGGGTGGAGTCACTTGGTCCGAGTGACACAGCATTGGCGGATCAGGATTTGAATCCAGGTCTGTCTGAGCCCACAGCTCATGTGTTTTCCCCTCCCTGGCCCACTGTGAGCTAGAGGGCAAAGTCTTCTGCCGTTTAAAGGAAGCTCTGGACACAGCTCCAAGGCTGGCCTGTCATTTAATTTAGACTTCTTCCTTGCAAGCTGCACAAGGAGGTACCCGGGCCATGGCCTGGTTGGGGTCAGCCTGGCCCAGCCTCTGGCTCCCCTCTTGCCCCCAGCCTGTCGCTGAGAGTCTCATCCAGCCCAGAGGTCACTGGCCGCACCACTCACTGCAGCGCCTGAAGCCCATGGGCTTAGTGTGGGGGGTGATGCGGAAGGCTCCTGGCTCCAGTGCGCGCAGCCACCGCCACCACACTCTGCTCCGAAGGCCCTGAAAGCCATAAAGCAGCCAAGGAAAAATGACAGCGGGCGAGGAAACGAGCCACGGAGGAAATTAACTCACACCCAGGGAGCCGCGCGGCTTTCTGCTGACAGAGAGGGCCGGCTACCTCGTAAAACTAAACACTTAAACTCTCCTCTTTACAATAATTACAGGGCCTCGGATGCCTCTCCCCGCCGCCGGGCGGTTCGGGGCAGGAGCTGGCGCTTGGCAGAAGGGATGCAGCGACTGCGGCTGCCAGGGCAGGGTCCCCTCTGCAGGGGGGCGGGCCAGAGAGTCAGAGATGGTCGGAGCTGGACAGGGACTAGGGGACCGACTGCTCCAACCCCCTCCTTCGACAGATGAGAAGCCTGGGGGCCCAGAGCGGGACTGGGCTAAGTGAAGGTCACCCAGGCAGTTGGAGTCAGGAGGACTGAAAGCAGCTTCTCTCCGAGGCAGCGAGCTTGCTGCCCTGATTCCGCAAACAGTTCCTGAGTCCCCTCCTCCCGGAGCCAGACCCTGGGGGCGGAGCCGGGCGAAAGAACGAGGGCGTGTCCTTGGCCCCAATTGGAAAGTGAGCACCTGCAGGCCCGGACCTTGTCTGTTCTGAGCAGCAGCCTTGACCCCGCCGGGAAGACACGTGTCCTCACCCTTGGACATCCGGGGAGACCCCAGGAAGACTAGCTGCCTACTAGGGGCTTCCCAGCCGCAAAGAGCCTCAGGAGCCCACCGCGGGTGGGCCAGCTGGGGCCGGTGTCCGACTGCAGCCACAAAGGGCAGGGCTTCTCTGGCCGTTCCGCACCGCTCTCTGGGCCTCCGACCCCAGCCTCTGTCTCTGTCCAGCCTTCAGGGCTGCCCGTCAGCTCCGCTGCGGAGACCCCTGCCAGTTACGACCCCGCACCTGCTCCCTAGCCCCTCCACCCCTCATCCGTGTCGCCCATTCCTCACTCAGACTCCTCCCCCAGCAACATTTTCCCTCTCGGGCTTGGCAGGCTGCCTCCAAACACTCTCCCCACCCCGCTCCCAGAGTGAGGGACAGCTGCTGTTGTTTTCTGCAGGCGTCAGTCCCCCTCTGTGGGACCATCCCTCCCCCTTGCTCAGTTCTCCGGGTTCAGAGGAAGCTGATCACGCAGGGAGGGGTGCGGGTGGCGCACATACCGCCTGCCGGGCCGATCACCCCTGTTACAGAGAATGGTTTGGAGATGGGCAGGGGACTCAAACTGTAGTCTGGGTGAATCAGGGGGTCGTGGGAGGGGTCCTCTCTTTCTCCGGGGACCGCTGAGCCATGCAGATGAAGCAGCACAAAGGAAAGTGACCTGAGTGGGGACTTACAGCTTCCTCAGAGTTTTCTGAGCACCTGGGTCCAGCCATGTGGGTGGTTCCACGATCCAGGAAATACTATTGTTTATAATAATAATTAGTAGTAGTATATCATTATGTAAATTATATTATGTAAAATCATATATTATACATAATTGTTTCTGATTATATAATTATTGTGATTTACATATTGTGAATAGTAATTTTACTATTACTATTTTGCTTCAGCCAGTCTGAATTTTGCTTCTCTCGCTTGCAACCAAAGGATTCTGAGTGATACAGCAGTTCAGAGACCAGATGAAGCGGGAGGTCCCTCCCAGCCCCTTTGCACAGAGCAGCCTCATTCCTGCCTGCGCCTCAGCCTTTGGCTCTGTCCCTTCCACCCTCTAAAGTGAACGGTGGGGCTTTCAGGGGTGAGTCCGTCTCTCTGGGACAACGGCCTTGAGCAGAAGGCTCTGGCCATTCCTGCCCCTGCCTCTTAAGGTCCATACTGTGCTTTCCCGGACCCTGCTGCCGCAGCGGTTAGCAGGAAGACGGCCAGGTTAGCCAGGCCTGGAGTTTGGTGTTTTCTCTGGTGAGTCGTGGTCACGTGCAGGCCTGTCAGTGCAGATGTTCTTGCATTAGAAGGCACATTGGGCTGTTGAAAGTGAAAAAGGAAATCAGGGATGAGCAGAGGGCTCCTGCGCTACCACCCCGCCCAGCATCCCCCCTTCTCCTCACTCTCTGTGCCCCAATATTTACCTTCTGGAACTGTCCCTCTCAGGAGGTGGGCACCTGGGACAGGCACCTGGCCAAGCCTTGCCAACACAGAGCTGCCATCCCTGACACAATGATGTTAAGGTGGACACATGACCCTGGACAAGACCAAAGAGTTCCGTTCTGGGACATTTATCACACCCATTAGAAATGAAGTTCTCTCTTTCCTCTGAGACACTCGACCTGTAGAATATAAACCTGGAGCTACTGGGGACCACTGTGGAGAAAGAGGCTGCCAAAGAATGAAGCCAACACAGAAGAAGCCAAGCTGGGTGGGGAGAGGGAGCAGAACTCTGATGACAGTGTTTTACACCTGGATCCAGCCATGCCTGAAGTTGCTACTCATACTCTGACTGCTCAGTTCCCTTGTTTTCTTGAGCCTATCTATTTGAGTTGGGGTACTGACTCAGACACACAAAAAGGGTACTGATTAATAGGGTAAATATTCCAAATAAGTCATTTTAAGGAAATTACGATGACAATAATTTACAAGATGCCTACGTGGTATATATATGACTGGTAGAGCAGATAAGATAATTAGCAGGATTAATGGCTGAGAGGAGACTGGCTCCTCTGTGCAGGCCAGACCCTGAGTAGCACGGAATGGTGCTTTCATCTTCACGTTTGGCACACGCCCTGACCCTGACATGATGGGCCAGTGTCCACTACCTCATTTACCCAGTGGCAGCCAGTCAACAAAACTGCACCAAGGTTCTGCCTGCCTTTCCTGTCGAAGGGAATGCATGAAGCACCAGGCATTAGCAGGAGCCTGAGTCTGGCTGGCCACATAGCTCTGTGCCCAGAGGGGAGGGGGTGAGGAGCAGGGGCTGTGAGTCAGGTGCCCCGTGAGTCAGGGCCCCTGTGAATCCTCCTTCTGGGTCTCCCAGGAGTTGTGCTGCCTGCACAACACTGGGTGGAGCGCCCTCCCCCAGAGCACTCGGTGCAGCGACCCTGCCTGGTCCCAGCCCACTGCTGGGCACCAGGTTATCAGAGCCTCCGGTCTATCTGGGGGCACAGCACCCAGGAAAGAACTGCTCTCAGGATCTGAGCTGCCAATAAAATGCTTCGGGGGTTCTACCTACCTCTATTTCCCCTTTTCAAATAAAGAAAACAGGGCACAGATGGCTTTGAAAAATTCTCCAAAGGAAGTTGCCAGGGATGGTCCTCTTAATCCTCTCCCCCCACCCCCTGCTCAAAACCCCTCACAGAGCAGCCTATTGAATTAACCAAAGGTTTTTGCCCTGGTTCTAGATGCCTCTGGGCCATGCTACCCAGTACCTTCCAGGCACCGTGCCTGCTTGCTGCTCCCTGAGCGCATCCGCTGGGTGCCTGTTGAGCCGGTGCCACTCCCCACCTCTGACCCCAGCGCTCCCACAGCTGCACCCAGCTGTAAGCCGGAGGCCCAGGGGCCTCGACAGGAGGCCAGGAGGCCAGCCTCCCAGGCACAGGGCTGAGAGAGCAGGGGCAGAGCAGCAGAGTGGGTGGGGGTGGGGAAGGGTGCTATAGCAGTTCCTGGTTGCTGCTGTAATAAATTATCACCAACTCTGTGTCTTAGAACACACGTATTTATTCTCTTACAGGTCTGGAGGTCCGAAGTCCAAAATGAGTCTCACTGGCTGAAACCACGGTGTCACCTGGGCTGCATTCTTTTCCGGAGGCTTTCAGGGAGAATCTCTTTTCCAGCCTTCTCTGGCTTCCAGAGGCTGTCCACACTCCTTAGCTCATGGTCCCTTCCTCCACCTTCTCAGGCAGCAGGGGTGGGTCCAGCCTCCATTGCTATCTCTCTGGTTCTGACTCATCTGCTTCTTTCTCCCCAGTTGAAGGACCCTGTGTGCCTCCCAGTTATCATTTACCCCCCGCTTCACTAATATTTTGGGGCTTTGTTCCCACACTGTGCTAGTCTCCTAGGGCTGCTTAGTAGCAAAGTACCGTGAGCTGAGGTGTGAACACGTCATACTTACTGTCTCACAGCTCCGGAGGCCGGAAGTCCAAGATCAAGATGCCAGCAGGTTGGCTCCTCCTGGGAGCTGTATGGGAGAGTCTGTCCCCTGCCTTCCTCACTTTCGGGGCCTTGGGTGTACCCACAGATGGGGCTCTCTCCATCTTCAGATTCTGTGTCTTCCATGCACGTCTGTCTGCATCCCAACTTCTCTCTTTTATAAGGATACCAGTCATATTGCATTAGGATCCACCTTAAGGACCTCATTGCAACTTGATTACCTCTGGAAAGACCCTGTCTCTAAATAAGGTCACACCTGAAGTGCTGGGGGTTAGGACTCCAACATATTTTGGAGGAAGAGAAACAATCGAACCCACCTTGCTCACCCTGTGCCTTCAAAGCCAGACACATCCTGGCTGGCTGCCCCTGTCCTTGGTAATGAGCACCCAGCAGAGCGTTCATGGCTCGGTTAGATCCACCTGCTACAAAGAGTTTGCAGGTGAGCGCAAGGAGGGTGCCTCTGGAGGGAGCCCTGCCAGGATGCAGGGGCAATGATGTGACCTGGGCCAAGGCAGAGCAGATGGGACTGGAGGAGGTGGCAGGTCAGGGGGCACCAAGGAGGTGACAGTTACAGGCTTGGGAGAGGGAGGCAAATGCCAGGTTTCCGGTTAGAGAGGACGGGTGGGCCATTGTGCTTTTGCCGGAGGAGGGGGCAGATTTCAGCAGAGGTTTCACACAGGGTGAAAACAGCAGGCCGAGGAGGGGAGAAGACAGAACGGTACGCAAGAACATCCACTGGAAGAGACCCGGGCAGAAAGAAGGGGGGGGGCAGTCCCAGGCAGTGGGACACCAGGGGCACAGTGGAGGGGTTGGGTCCTCCCAGGGCCGCCGCCCGCCAGGCCTCCCACGGCTGTAGGGACCACGGCACCTGGACAGACCTGTTTGTTGGTGCCCACCTCTCAGCGTCTGTGTATCTACACCCTTTCACACGTGACTTCACAGTTCCCGCTCCTGCCCTCTGAAGCCAAAGGCCCCTTGTCTTTGAACTTGTGATTCCGCCATATGCCATCTTTGCCCAGCAGCATGTGGGCAGCCTGGGCCTTCGGAGGCCTCTTCATGCTCCCACTCGGGTTCCTGTGCCTGTGCCACCACTGTTTGAAGACATGACCCGGCCCCCCATGGAGCAGAGCCAGACCGAGCCAGCTGGCCCCCTCGTGGAGCCCAGGCTGAATCCATCAACACCCAGACAACCGCAAAGCCACAAGCCCAATAAAGCTTACTGCTGAGCATCGCCCAGTCTAATCATTGTCTGTTGCTTAGCAACAGCTGACAGAGGTACACCATTTTGCAGATGAAGAAACTGAGGCCTCAAGAAGAGACTTGTCCAATAATGTAAAAATAATAAATAGCAAAGGTGTCTTGGCACCTAGCCCGAGATTCCTTCTTTCTGCTCCGCTGCAGTGACTGTCCCCTGACTTCCAGTTTGGTCATTCATTCATCCCACAAAGGTGTTACTGGTGACACACAGGAGACCTCAGTTGTTTTTTAGCCCTCCAAGACCTCAGTGCAAGGGCAATAGGGAGACAGATTCCAGGCCAGATCATGATGAATGTGGTTAAGTGCTAAGGCACCAAGAACAGGTACCTAACCCAGCTAGGGAAAATCAGGGCAGGCTCCCTGGAGAAGGGGATCTTTGAGTTGAATCATAAAAAATGAGAAGGCATTGACCAGGAAAAGCTGAGGAGGGATAGGGTTGGTATGAAAGTGGGCTGGAGGTGAGGCACAGTCTGGGGCACCCAGTGGAGGGAGGGCAGCAGCTGCTGGACTTTCAACCCCTTTGACTGTTCCAGCCATTTCAGGCGATGCTGTGAGTGGCAGGGGATGAGGCTAGAGGTGAAGGTAGGGGCCACATCCGGGCCCTTGATTGCAGGGAAATAACTCACCTCTTTCACTAACAGGTGACTGGGGACCTTCTGGGTGTGGCTGGGAACCAACCAACTCGTCCCCGGAGCCTTGGCCGATCCCTAAAGGGACAGACTGAATAAGAAGTCTTTCAGGGTTTCTCGAGCTCTGAAACCACCGCAGGGTGTTGACGGGGGAGGGAAGCCACAGAGGAGGCCATCTGTCCTGGTGGCTGATCTGGGCCAAGAGCAGAGGAGAGAAGCCCCCTGTGCCTGCACCAGGGGAGGGGGGTGCAGTTGGGCGGTGCCCCAGGGAGCCAGGCCCTGAACTGTCCTCTGAGCCAAAGGCTGGTCTGGGGACATGAAAACCATGGACAAGCTGGACATTCAACCCTCAGCATGGGAGCTTCCGGGTGGGGAAAGTGACTTCCTGTTCGCCTTCCTTCTCTTGTCACAGAGACTGCATGGGTCTGGGGGACTGCAGTGGGGATTAGTCAATCCTCGGAGGGGAATGGGCCTTTCAGATCATCATCCAGGTTCAAAGAGCCTCATCCTTAGGCCCTGCCTCGGAGCCCCAGATGGAGCGGCCATGGAGGGGATGGACGGACGCCTAACTGGAGCACCCTTGTTTAACAGAAGGGAGCCAACCCAGCCAGAAAAAAATGTCAGGGAATTGATGTTTTTTCCCCATTGACTATGTTCTGATCGAAAAGATTTTGGTTACAGGGTGTAATCAAATCACACTTAAGAATTCTTCTAAAAGATTACTTTTATAATGAGAAAAGTGCACTTTAAAAAAGGAATCTCTGGTGCGGCCTCCTTGGAGGGCAGTCTGGTAATACGTACCCATGAAACCAGTGAACGCACACCCTCTTGGATGCATTTCGCCTGTCGGACCCGGGCTTGCCGGCGTCTGCGCATGCGCGCACACACACACACCACTGTGGGAGAACCGATGCCCTTCACGGCGCTGATGGTGGTGGTAAGAGATTGGGGACAAGCTCAGTGTCATCAGTAAGGGAGGGGCGAGGCCAAGCAGCGGTACCTCCGCGGTGGGGAATGCTATCCAAGCACAAAGAAGGCCGTGGCGGCCGTCAGTGAGATTGTAAAGCACCGCTTAAATGAAAGAAGCCGGAGGAGGTAACTGAGCTTGAAAACGAAAGGGAGAAATACGCAGAGATGGGTGGAAACTGGATTAGTTTCCCATGGCCGCCATGACAAATGATCACAAACTGGGGATTTAGCTTCGCTGTTCTGGAAGCTGGAAGTCAAATGCGGGGGTCAGCAGGGCCGCACTCCCTCCCGAGGTTGGGGGAGAGACTCCGTTGCTCACCTCGCAGGGTCTGGTGGCCACCAGCCCGCCTCAGCTGTGACTCCGTCACTCCAGTCTCTGTCTCCAGGGCCACACTGCGTCCTCCTTATCCCTGACTCTATTTTGTAAAGATATTTTCATTAGATTTAGGGCCAAATCTGGATTATCCAGGCTAATTTCCTGATCTCCGGATCCTTAGTACATGTCTTCGAAGAGCTTTCTCTTCCACACAAGGTCACACTCACAGGTACCAGGGATTAGGGCATATTTTGGGGGGGACCATAATTTTTTTCTCATTATAAAAACAATCTTTCGGTAGAATTCTTAAGTGTGATTTGATTATACCCTTTAATAAAACTCTTTTCTAACAGAACATAATCAATAGTAAAATGACATCAATTTCCATGTCAGATTCCAGCTCCATGGGAGAGCAGAGGCCCCTGGGAAGAGAAACCAAGAGACCGGGGGTCTGGGTGAGTGAAGACTTGCTTTCCACGGCAACCCTCTCTGTATTGTTTGCCTTCTTTCCCAAGGCCACGCCTTACCTGTTTTTTTAAATAAATCCTCACCCGAGGATATGTTTATCGATTTGAGAGAGAGAAAGAGAGAGAAAAACATCTATGTGAAAAAGAAGCATCAGTTGGTTGCCTCCTGTGCCCACCGTGACTAGGGACTGACCCTGCAACCCAGATATGTGCCCTGACTGCGAATCAAACCTGAAACCTTTGGTGCATGGGATGGCGCTCCAACTGCCTGAGCCTTACCTATCTTTACAAACTTCAAGCAACACGTAATCCAGCAAGCCAATGTTCTGGGCGCCTTCAAAAGCTCTCTTGCACGTGCCGTCTCCCCACGTGTCCTTACGGGAGGCCCTGGTCAGAGATCAGCTCCCCAGGCAGGGGTTAGCTGTAAATGTCTTCAGTGGGTTCCACAGCTGGACCCATAGCAGGGGTCAGGCAGGACCCCCTGATGGAGTGTGAGATTCATGTTCAAGTGAAAAATGGTGGCTCCCAGTTTCACTAAGAATATAACTCACAATACTCATAATATTGCAGCAGACTCAAGGCAAGTCACACACTTAACGTCCCAATAGTGGAAACTCAGTTCCCAGGGCTGCCCATGCCCTAGCAATAGTCCCGGGGTCCCTCAGGGGGCCAGCTCTGGGTGTGGCGGGCCCTCCAGGGATGCTTTCAGTGGATTCCCTGTTAGCACATTAAACATGTAAGAATTGAAATTGACTCCATTTCCTCAAGAAATAGTCTCTCCTTCCTCTTTTCTCTCTCTTGATCTGTGCTTTGTTTGCCTACTTTTGATAAAGAGGAGATTTGAGAATTATACTCCTTTCTTCTTAAATCTTCAAAGGGAAAATCAACCAGGAAAACTTATTGATAAATGGCACCTGACCCTTGACCTCAGGGTGGGGAGACCTTGAGGGCCAGCTGGGGCTGTGCCAAAGAGGGCGGAGCTCTAAAGGGCCCCCCATTACCCACCCCAGGGCAGCGTGGGGGCCCAGGGCTGCCAGAACGCCCGGCTTTTCAGGGGAAGCTGAACATCCACATTTTAATGGAAACTCTCCCAATAATTTAAAGTAGGAGAGTGATCTAAATTTTTTGTAACTGCTGTGTAGGACAAATAAAACTTCGGGCATCAAATGTAGCCTGCAGCCCTCACCCCTGTATAGTCTCTCTCTCTCTCTCTCTCTCTCTCTCTCTCTCTCTCTCTCTCTCTTTGCATTTTTCTCAGTTCTTAGACTAACAGCTTCATGTGGTAGTGACAAAACGGTCCACAACTGCGCTTGGGGCTGGGGACTCACAGTCCAGGGAGAGGCAAGCGGAACCGGGGGCTCCGGGCTGCCTGCTTGTTTGCCAGGGGCGGCTGCCCAGCACAGGCTGGCTGGGGCAGCGTCTGCCCCCTGACTAATTGCCGGTTGTTTTGGACATTGCTTGTGTAGACTGTTCTGTTCTCAACCTAATGATGCCATTTTTAGTGACTCATTAGGATCCTCATTAAGAGTTGTTAACACATCACAACAGTGTCAGTGAGGGCGGCTTCCTGGACATGGATGGTTATCCGGATTTCCCTGGCAGCAGGGAAGGAACCAACTGGCAACAAATCCCTTCCCAAACGCTGTCGGAGCAGCAGGTGCTGTTTCTGCAGGAAGTGCTTACTGAGCACCTACTGTGCGTGTGCGCCTGCGTACAGTGGCTTTCCCTGGGACAAGCCGGCAACTCTCTCTTGCCCAGCTCAGCCAATCCCACCACACCAACCTTTCTACTCTGCACGGTGTTGTCCCTGCCTGAGGGCCTTTGCATTTGCTGGCTCCCCTGCTTGGCTGCTCCACCCAGCCCTCAGCCCCCAACACCCGTTTCTGGAAGATTTTTCTCTGACGCCCCATCTGCTGTTGCAGACCCTCGCCCATCACTCTCCAACCCACTGCCTCATTTTATTTACCATGTGGCACTTTTTACCAGTTGAGATGATCATATTTGTTTGCTTATGGTTTACTGTCTGTGTCTCCTCTCCCTAGAATGTCAGCTCCAGGAGTGCTGGAACCTGTTCTGTTAGGTCCCCAGCTCCCACAAGATGCTGGCACATAGTAGGTGTTCAATTAATATTTGCTTAACAAAAGGGGATAATGAGGAAGACACAGCCCCCATCTCCTCAGCCCAGAGTCTGTCGACCCCTCCATCGTGCCTTTCTGAGGAATAAATCTCATGGCTTTACCCTGACCGATGTGACTCAGTTGTTTGGGTGTCATCCTGCAAAGCCAAGGGTCACAAGTTCAATTCCTGGTTAGGGCACATGCCTGAGTTGTGTTTGGTCCCCGGTCCGGGCACGTGCAAAAAGCAACCAACTGATGTTTCTCTCCTTCTCTTTCTCCCTTCCTTCCCCTCTCTCTAAAATTAAATAAATTATTTTTTAATTTAAAAAATCTCATGGCTTTATTAAAGAAATCTGAGAGGTGGCAGGAGAACACACGAATTTCTTCAGTTCACGATTCTCTCAGCAAAGGACACCCGTGCAGGAGCACCAGCCTGGCCCGAGGGCTGTCCCCACTGGTCAGTGCCTGGAAGGAGCTCAGGCCCATGGCAGCAGGCAGCGGTCCGGAGGGTGTCTCAGGGCCAGGCTCTGCCAATAAATTCTTTCTCCATTTTTTTAAAAGATTTTATTTATTCATTTTCAGACAGAGAGGAAGGGAAGAAGAGAGGGACAGAAACATCCATGTGTGGCTGCCTCTCATACACCCCTAACCGGGGACCCGGCCCGCAACCCAGGCACGTGCCAACTGGGAACTGAACTGTCGACCCCCCGGTTCTCAGGCTGGCACCCTATCCACCGAGTCACACCAGCCAGGGCAAAATTATTTCTCTGAGCAATTAAGATGGAATTAAAAATTAATTCTTTCCTTCAGCTGATTGCATTTCAAGGGATAAACTGAGTGTTAGGGCTTTTGTGAATTTTTTCCTCCCTAAATTAAATTGGATCTTGTTTTCAGAGGTGGCAGAAGTGAGAACACTGGGATTAATCCAGCAGCTAAAGTCTCTGGGGAAGGAAGCACGTGACTCTGCCTGGGGAATGGGCGAACATGAAGGAAGTTACGGGTGCTCTGCCTGAACAGTGGACTTGGCTCCCCCAGGAGCCAGTTGAGTCCATGCTGGAGATCTGGCAGTTCAGCCCTCTTCACTGTAATACAGGAAGTCAAGCTGCCTTGTCTACTCCCCACAAGGAAATGAGCTGGATCAGCCAGGGTCAGACCTGGACTCCAGGCCAGCTCAGCAACTTACTGGGGGCAGCCTGTCTCAGGCAAGTTTCTTCTCTCCCTGAGACCCAGCTTCCTCATCTGTGATGTGGGCATAAACTACATACTTTCCAGAGGCATTGGGAGCATTACTCGTATGTGATGAGTAGATTGGCCCAGTGGCGTGGGTGTTCCACAATGTGTGGGTCTCTCCATGCACAAGCTCCTTATCCTCCAAGCTGCAGGACAAAGGGTTTCCTGCCTTCCTTTTAGATTTCATTCATTCATTCGTTCGTTCAGGCAATGTATTTCCATAATGTAAAATCAAAAAGGGGAAAACATACTGTGAGAATCTCCCTGACACCACTGCCTGCAGAACCCTGCTCCCGTCTGCAAAGGTAGCCAGTGTCATCTGTGTCTTGTTTATCTTTCCAGAGATACTTTAGGCACCCATGGAAAAAATATGTTCATGTCATCCCTCCCCTTTTTTATGCAAAGGGCAGTGTACAAGGTGTATCCTTTCCCTTTGCTTTGTTTTATTTTGTTGGATTTCTCCCCCATTTAGCACTGTATTTTGGAGAATAATCCATAGTGGTGCATTAACATGGTTCCTTAGTCATTTCTGCATCTGGATAGGTCTCCAATGCAAGGATGTTTCCTGGTGTATTTAATCCATCCCCTCTTGATGGACATGTGCTTTGTTTCCAACCTCTTAATGTTCCAAAAAGACAGGACTAATCCTAAGACTATAGAATGCTTCTCCTCACCCCACCCCTTACCAGCACATCACTAAAGTTCTATCGACCACAGTTCCTTTTATTCAGTACACCATGCCCAGATTTCCACAGCAAAAACAATCAGAAGCCATACTAAATGGTAAATAACACAAGAGACAGAATAAGTATCCGACCAGACTCAGACCTGGCAGAGACATTGGGAATTACCAGATTGGAAATTTAAACTAACTGTGGTTAATATGCTATGGGATTATGAAGGAAAATTCTACAACATTCAAGGATAGATGGATAATATAAGCAAAGACATGGAAATTCTCAGAAAGAATCTAACAGAAATGCTACAAATCGGAAGCACTGCAGCAGAAATGAAGATGGCTTCGCATGGGCTCATCAGTGGAGTGGACACAGCTGAGGAGAGAATGGATGAGCTTGAAGACATGTCAATGGAAACTGCCCGGACTAAAATGCAAATAAACAACCCAAAACAATAGAACAGATCATCTAAGAATTGTGGGCTAAGGACAGAAGGTGTGATGCTTGTATACATAGTGGGCATACCTGAGGAGAAGAGAGACAGGCAAGAAACAGGAGACAGGTTGGAGGCAATAATGACTGAGGATCTCTCTAAATTAATGCCAGACACAAGGCCACAGAGTCGGGGACCCCAGGGAACACCCAGCAAAATAAATGTCCCCCAATTACACCTAGACATATTACCTTACACTTCAGAAAGTCAAAGACAAAGAAAAAATCTTGAAAGCAGCCAGAGGGAAGAAAGCATCTTACTTATAGAGGAATAAAGTTAAGAATTACATCCAACTGCTCAGAAACCTTTCAAGCAAGAAGCTAGTGAAATGAAATATTTAAAGTGTTGAGAGAAACCACCCCCCCTTCCACCAACTTGGAAATTTTCTTTTAGAAGTGCAGGAGAAATAAAGACAAACAAAAATTGAGAGAATTTGTCACCATCAAACCTACATTATAAAAAATGTTAAAAGCACTTCTTCAGAGAGAAGAAAAATGATATAGACCAGAAATGTGGATATACATAAAGAAAAAGCACTAGAGAAAAAATGAGTGATAGTAAAATAAAAACTTTAACTTCTTTAATTTTTAATTGGTCTAACAGATTTTTTGAAAATAGTAATAGCAACAATGTAGATGATGGTTCTAGCTTATGGGTAAGTGAAATGGAAGCCAAAAATGAAGGGATGGAAGCAGGAATTAGGTATTTGCACTACCAGTGAAGTGGTATAATGTTATTTGAAAGTGGACTCTGATTAGTTCTAAAGTTAAAAAGAGAAAAAGAATTTATATGGTAAAAAGGAGAGAAAATAAAATTAAATAAAATGCTCAACTAAAACCACAGAAGACAAAACAAATACTAGAAGACAAAAGCAGACATAAAGAATGAGGACAATGAATAGAAACAGTAACAAATACAGTAGATATTAATCCAACTCTATCAATAACCATTTCAAATGTCTGTGGTATAGTAGCTTTATTCATAACTGCCAAAACTTGGGAGCAACCAAAATGTCCCTCAGTACCTCTAGATGATGGAATACTATTCAGCATTAAAAAGGAATAAGCTATCAAGCAATGAGAAGACATGGAGGAAATTTAAATGTATATTGCTAAGTTAAAGAAGCCAATATGGAGACTTCTGGTCAAGATGGAGGCGTAGGTAGACACACGTCACCTCCTCATGCAACCACAAAAAGAATTACAACCAATCTCAAAACAAATAGCACCCAGAACTGTCAGAAAATCAAACTTTATGTAAGTCTGACAACCAAGGATTTAAAGAAGCCACATTCATCCAGACAGGTAGGAGGGGCAGAGAGGTGAGGAGATGCAGTGTAGGGTAGACAGACAGTGGTGGTGGAATGGGCACAGGCAGTTCCACATTCACATGTGGTGGATAAAAATTGGGAGGGATACCTTGGAAGAGAGCCATCCCAGCCCCAGGCCAGAGCGCACAACCCAGGGTTCCAGTGCTGGCAAGATAAAGCCCCATAACTTCTGGCTGTAAAAACCAGTGGGAGTTTGGGCAGCAGAAGAAACTGCCAGATTTTCAGGAAATTCCCCTTAAGGGGCCCACATGGTCTTAAAACATATGCAAACCTACCCACTCCGGGATTCAGCACCAGGGCAACAGCTGGAAGGGCACCAATCACATACAGGGAGTGGGTGAAGTGAATGGAAATGGAGTGAGTGCCGGGCAAACCCCCACCAGCCAGGCAGCAGCACAGTCCCCTCTCCAAGCCTTTCCACCACACAGAGCCAAAGAGCGGTGAGGAAGATTGCCCTACCCTGGGGATTATCTAAGGCTTCACCCACACAATTTACAGGTACCTTTTACAGGGAGTCAAAACAGCTCTACCTAACACACAGAAACAAACACAAGGAGGCTACCAAATTGAGGAGACAAAGAAATATGGCCCAAATAAAAGAACAGAACAAAACCCCAGAAAAAGCACTAAGTGAAATAGAGATAGCCAATCTATCAGAGGCAGAGCTCAAAACACTGGTGATCAGGTTGCTCAAAGAACTCCTTGAGTACGGCAACAACATAAAGGAAGAAATGAAGTTTACACTAAGTGAAATTAAAAAAAAATCTACAGGGAAACAACAGTGAAGGGAAGGAAGCCAGGATTCAAATCAATGATTTGGAACATAAGGAAGAAATAAACATTCAACCAGACAGAAAGAATAAATAAGAATTTTTTTTTAAATGAGGATAGTATAAGAAGACTCTGGGACAGCTCCAAACATCAACATCTGATGCCAGAAAGAGATGAGGAAGAGCAAGAAATTGAAAACTTAATTGAAAAAATAATGAAAAAAGAAAAAAACTTCCCAAATTTGGCAAAGGAAATAAACATACAAGCTAGGAAGTACAGAGAGTCCCAAACAAGTTGGACCCAAAAAGGACCACACTAAAACACATCATAATTAAAATGCAAAAGGTTAAAGATAAAGAGAGAATCTTAAAAGCCATGAGAGAATCACAAGTTACCTACAAAGGAGTTCCTATAGGACTATCACCTTTTGATTTCTCAAAAGAAATTTTGCAGGCAAAAAGCAACTGGAAAGAAGTATTTAAAGTGATGAAAAGCAAAAAAAAAGTGATGAAAAGCAAGGACCTACAACCTAGATTACTCTATCCAGCAAAGCTATCATTTAGAATGGGAGGGCAGATAAAGTGCTTCCAGGACAAGGCAAAACTAAAGGAGTTCATCATCACCAAGCCATTTTTATATGAAATGTTAAAGGGACTTATTTAAGAAAAAAATCAAAACTATGAACATTAAAAAGGTAACAAATTCATAACTATGAACAACTGAATCTAAAACAACAACAACAAACTAAGAAAACAACCAGAACAACAGTAACAAAATCATAAGTATGGAGATCACTTGGAGGGTTATCAGCTGGGAGGAGGAAGGGGGAGAATGAGAGAAAAGGAGCAGGGATTGAAAAGTGTAATTGGTAGGTAGAAAATAGACAGGGGGAGGTTAAGAATGGAAATGGAGAAGTCAAAGAACTTATATGTACAACCCATGGTCATGAACTATGGTGGGGGGAATGCTAGAGGGATGGTGGTACTAGGCAGAGAGGGGTTAGGGGTAAAAATTGGGACAACTGTAATAACATAATCAATAAAATATGTTTTAAAAACAGGAAGTCAATATGAAAAGACTGCATATATACTGTATGATTCTGGAAAGGCAAAACCATGGAGACAGTAAATAAAATCAGTGATTGGAGGGCAAAGTTGGAGATCTTGCGCCACCTGATTTCAAAAGTTACTACAAAGCTATGGTATCAAAATAATGTGGTTCCTGCATAAAGACAAACATTCGGACCAATGGAAGGGAATAGAGAGTCCAGAAATAAACCCTCACATATAAGTCAAATGATTTTTGACAAGGATGCCATGACCACTCAATGGGGAAAAGACAGTTTTTTCAACAAATGGTGCTGGGAAAACTGGATATTCACATGCAAAAGAATGAAATTGGAGCCTTACTTTATACCACATTAAAAAATTAACTCAAAATGGATTAAAGATCTAAATGTAAGAGCTGTCCTGGCTGGTGTGGCTCAGTGGATTGAGTGCATGTCTGCGAACCAAAGGGTCGCTGGTTCGATTTCCAGTCAGGACACATGCCCGGGTTTCAGGCCAGGTACCCAGTTGGGGGCGTGTGAGAGGCAACCACACATTGGTGATTCCCTCCCCCTTTCTCCCTCTCTTCCCGTCTCTCTAAGAATAAAAGAAATAAAATCTTTACAAAAATAAATAAATGTACGAGCTAAAATTATAAAATTCTTTGAGAAAAGCTTTATGGCATTGTATTTGACATTAATTTCTTGGCTATAACACTAAAAGCACAGATGATAAAAGCAAACGTAAGTGAATTGGACTATATCAAAATTAAAACCTTCTGTGCATCAAAGGACACGATCAACAGAGTGAAAGCCAGGAAATATTTGCAATCCATATGTCTGATAAGGTGTTAACAGCAAGAATGTATAAAGAACTCCTACAATTCAACCACAACAAAACAAACAACTTGATCAAAACAGGCAAAGGATTTTGTGACGTTGTGATATGCTAGGAAATATTTTATATTTGGTCCTCATCCCTGGTCCTGACGGAAGAGTTTCAAAGAGCTTGTACTCTGCAGAAGGATACAGTGTCTTTTTTTATGCTACTGGAGTGAGTGAAGGGGGCTTGACAGCTGCAGGATGGGGGCTGGTGACCCAAGGAACCAAACTTTCAGCCCCACCCCCGACCTGCAGGGTGGGAAGAGGGTCTGGAGAGTCAGTTAATTATCAATGGCCAATAATTTAATCAATCTTGCCTTGATAATGGAACCTCCAAAACCCTTAAATAACAGGGTTCAGAAAGCTTGTGGGTGGAACACATCCATGAACCGGGGTGGGGTGGGGCACCCCAACTCCCTGGGGACAGAAGTTCCTGCACTCAGGACCCTTCCAGACCTTGTCCAGGTGCCTCTCCCTCTGGGTGTTCATCTGTATCCTTCACAATATCCTTAATAACGAACCGGTAAATGTTTTCCTGAGTCTTGTGAGCTGTTCCAGTGAATTATGAAACCTAAGGGTCAGGGTGGGTGGGTTTTGGGAGCACTTGATTTTGTCACCATGTGAGCCAGAAGATGGGTCCCCTGAGGACCCATTGCTTATGACTGGCATCTGATGGGAAGGAAACCTTGTGGGACTGAGCCTTAACCTGTGGGGTCTGCCACTAATTCTGGGCAGTTAGTGTCAGAATTGAATTAAATGATGGGACAATCAGCTGGTATCCAGAGAGTTGCAAAATTTTTTTGTATGGGGAAAAAAAACTCCCACACATTTGGTGTCAGAGTGTTGTCATAGAGAAAGTCTTTCTTTAGATTTGAATAGACCTTTCTCCAAAGAGATACAGATAGCCAACAAAATACATGGAAAGATACATGGAAAAATCATTCATCATTAGGAAAAAGCAAATCAGAACCACCATAAGATAACACCTAACACCCATCAGGATGGCTACTATTAAAAAAAAAACAAAATAAAAACTGTTGGCGAGGATGTGGAGAACTAGGACTGTCACACACTGTTGGTGGGAATGGACATGGTGTGGCCCCGATGGAGAACAGTGTGGTGATCTCTCAGCAATGCCACCACTGGGTTTGTTCCCAAAAGAGTTAAAAGTCTGGAAAGAAATAGTTGCACATTCATGTTCATAGCACCATTATTCACAACAGCCTAACCTTGGAAGCAAGTGTCCATCGACAGAAAAAGTGTGGTTTATATGTACAATGGACTATTATTCATTCTGAAAAAGGGAAGGAAATTTTGACACATGGTACAATATGGATGAACCTTGAGGACATTATGTTTAGTGAAATAAGCCAGACACTAAAGGACACATACGCTATGGTTCCACTTATGGGAGGTACTTGCAGGGGTCAGATTTATGGAGACAGAAAGCCGAACAGCAGCTGCCAGGGGCTGGGGAGGGAATACTGGGCAGTTTTATGTTTTATGGGTACAGTTTCAGCTTTGCAAGGTGAAAAGATTTCTGGGGTGGATGGTGGTGCTGGTGTCCAACAGTGTGAGTGAACTGGATGCCACTGAACTGCACATTTAGAAATGGTTAAGATGGTGAGTTTTGTTCTATGATTTTACCACAACTAGGAAAGGGAGGTCAGTGGTGGCCAGGGGAGGGCGGGGTGGACAGGTGGGGTGGAGCCGTTTGGGGGCAGGGAAACTGGACGATGCTGTGGTGGTGGGGAGGCGTCACCACACATCGGCTACAGTCCCCAGAAGCACAACACCGAGAGCGAGCCTACCGTAAAGGGTGGACTCCGGTTGACAGCACAGTGCCGAAACGGACTCTGCAAATGCGCCAGGTTGAGGCCAGGTGTGGATGGTGGGGAAGTCCGGGGCAGTGGAATCAGGGAACTCTCTGTGTTTTCTGCTCAGTTTTGCCAGGAACCTAAAACTGCTTTAAGAAACAAGGTTTATTAATTTCGAAAGAAGATACGAACGTACACTGGAGGATCGTCCTCACGGGCGTTGTGCACACCAGCATGATGCCGTTTCCGTGCGCCGGCTGAGGGCGCCACCCACGTCAGGGTTTCAGCTGGTTTTCAGTGTCTGGGTGTCATTTCTTAGGAAAGAAGTTTTTCTTGAAGTCCGACATAGAAAAAAAATGCACATCATAAGTAAACACTTTGATAAACTTTCAGAAAGTGAATGCATATAATAAACAGCACAAGATCAAGGTTGTAGAGCATTACCAGAGCATCCAGACCTTCCTTGTCCCCTTTCTGCTCCCTGTCTCCCCGCCGCGTGGTACCGTGTAACCTGACTCCTGTTGCCATAGGTCAGTTTGCTTATTTTTGGCATTTATAGAAATGGCATCTTATAGTATCTGCTTTTGTGTCCAGCTGCTTTCACTCAACATACCGTTTGGGAGATTCATTCACGTTGTGTGTAGCTGTAGTTCATTTATTATCATTAGTGTATAGTGTTCCACTGAGTGACTATTCTGCAATTTATTTATTCATTCTACCTTTGATGGCCATTTGGGTCATTTCCTGTTTGGAGCTATTACAAATAGTGATGCAATGAACATTCTTGTACACGACCCTGGTGCAATATACGCTTGTAACTGTTGGGTATGTGAGGGGACCCCTAAAAAGCCGGAAGTATCTTCTGGAGGGCAGAACCCTTGTAGACAGGCTTCCCACTCTGGGTGAGTGTTCTAGGAACCCATTTTTATCAGTGCACCAGGTGGCATTGTTGTGAGAGGCTGTGTCTGGCTTCAGTGAATTTTTTTGGAAGGCTCTTTCAACACGTTTGCCCATTTCATGATGGGTGATTTGCAAGTGCACCTGCCCACACCGCGCTGAGTGCTCAGCAGTTTTTGACCAAAAACAGCATGACTCCCATGCCAAACCCTCCCTAGTCACCTGACCTCTCCATAGGCAACTTATTTCTTTGTTTGTTTCCCCAGGTGAAACACAGTCTTCAAAGGGAAATGGTTTGCTGATGTGGAAGAGGTGAGGCAAAAAACAGCAGAAGCACTAAAAGGCACCAAAATCCATGAGTTCAAAATTGTTTTTGAGCAGTGGAAAAAATGTCTCGGAAGGTGTATGGCATCAAATGGAGAGTACTGTGCAGGTGACTGAAATTTAAACATGTAAAAATGAATACACAATTTTTAAAATAAATACCAGGGGTTTTGGGGTACCCCCTAGTACGTCTAGAAGTGAAGTTGCTGATCATACAATATGCATATTCAGTTTTAGTAGATAATGCCCCCTGGTTTCCCAAAGTGGGTTTCCTAATTTACACTCTCGCTGTGATAAGAATTCCAGCAGCTCCTTGTCCTTATGAACACTTGTTAATGTCAATCTTTTAAATTTTTGTAATAGTTTTCTTACTGTGGTTTTAAGTTATATTTCCAAGATGACTAATTAGACCAATTAGATACTCCCTTTTGTGAAATGCCTGTTCAAGTCTTTTGCTCATTTTTCTATTGTCTTATTTCTTTTCCTTGAGGTGTTGGAATTCTTCCTAAATACTAGACAGAAATCCTTTTCCAGTAATATGTCAGAAAATACCCTCTTCCCCACTGTGAGTTGATTTTCCAGTCTTAATAGTGTTTTTTGGATGAACAGAAGTACTCGATGTTAATGTAGTCGAACTTATCAGTGTTTTCCTTGATGTTAGTGCCATTGTGTCCTATTCAATAAACCTTTGTTTTCCCCAAAGTTACAAAGATATTCTTCCATGCTTTCTTCTAAGAGTTTCATTTTCTTTCCATCTGGATATCTTGCTGACACTGCTCCATTTACTGAATGACCATCTTTTTCTCACTGCTCTGTGATAGAACCTTTGTAAAAATACAAATCCATTTAAATATGTGTATATCTGTTTCTGGACTTTATTCCGTCCCATTGGTTTGTTGTTTACCTTAGTGCCAATATTATACTTTATTTTTTCTTTTTTTAAATTTTTTGATATATTTTATTGATTATGCTATTACAGTTGTCCCGTTTTCTTCTCCCCTTTATTCTCCGCCACTCTGTGCCTCCCCACCAGCATTCCCCCTCCCCTTACTTCATGTCCATGGGTCATGCATACAGATTCTTTGGCTTCTCCATTTCCTATACTATTCTTAACCTCCCCTGTCTATTTTGTACCTACCATTTGTGCTTCTTATTCCCTGTACTTTTCCCCCCATTTTCCCCCTCCCCCTCCCTGCTGACAACCCTCTAAGTGATCTCCATTTCGGTAATTCTGTTCCTGTTCTAGTTCTTTGCTTAGTTTGCTTTTGCTTTTGTATTTTTTACATTCATTTATTGATAGTTTTGAGTTTGTTGTCATTGTGCTGTTCATAGTTTTGATCATCTTCTATTTCTTAGATAAGTCCCTTTAACATTTCATATAATAAGGGCTTGGTGATGATGAACTCCTTTAACTTGACCTTATCTGGGAAGCACTTGATCTGCCCTTCCATTCTAAATGAAAGCTTTGCTGGATAGAGCAATCTTGGGTGTAGGTCCTTGCCTTTCATGACTTTGAATACTTCTCTCCAACCCCTTCTTGCCTGTAAGGTTTCTTTTGAGAAATCAGCTGATAGTGTTATGGGAACTCCTTTGCAGGTAACTCTCATTTTCTCTGGCTGCTTTTAAGATCCTCTCCTTATCTTTAATCTTGGGTAATTTATTTATGATGTGCCTTGGTGTGTGCTTCCTTGGGTCCAACTTCTTTGGGACTCTCTGAGCTTACTGGGCTGCCTGGAAGTCTATTTCCTTTGCCAGATTGGGGAAGTTCTCCTTCATTATTTTTTCAAACAAGTTTTCAATTTCTCACTCTTCCTCTTCTCATTCTGTCACCCCTTTGATTAAGATGTTGGAATATTTAAAGTTGTCCTGGAGGTTGCTAAGCCTCTTCTCATTTTTTTGAATTCTTGTTTCTTTGTTCTGTTCTAGTTGAATGTTTCTTTCTTCCTTCTGGTCCAAACCGTTAATTTGACTCCTGGTTTCCTTCCCTTCACTGTTGGTTCCCTGTACATTTCCCTTTATTTCACTTTTCTTAGCCTTCACTTTTCCCCCCATTTTGCAACCATACTCAATCATTTCTGTGAGCATTCTGACTACCAGTGCTTTGAATTGTGCATCTGATAGGTTGGCTATCTCTTTGTCACTAAGTTCTCTTTTTGGAGCTTTGATCTGTTCTTTCATTTGGGCTATATTTCTTTTTCTCAGCACACCTGTTACAACATAACAGGGGCTGAGCCTTAGGTGTTCACCAGGGTGGGGTAACCCACCTTGCTGTGTTGTGGTGCTGTATGTGGGGGAGGGATCACAGAGGGAACAGTGCCACTTGCTGGGCTCTTGGTGGGCTTTCAGTCGCTTCCCCTGCTACCCCCAAGAAAATTGGGCCCTTCTGGTGCTGATCCCCAGGTGGGTGGGCTTGTGTACATTCTAAGACCCCATGAGTCTCTCCAACAAACTCTCCTGTGAGTCTAGGAGTTTCTCCCACCACTCTAACTGCACAGGTTTTTGCAGCCTGAGGTTTTGAGGCTTTCTTTTCCTGCACTGGAACCCTGGGTTTGGGTTTACTGTCTGTTTTGTTCCCTATTTGTTCCTCCTGGTTTATCCGCATGCAAATGTGGGACCACCTGGTCTACCAGCTGCTGTCTTGCCTGCCTGGTCCACCAGCTGCAGCTTGACAGGCCTCCACTCTGCCCTATCTGCCCATCTCTGCCCCTCCTACCGGTCTGAATGAATGTTTCTTCTTTAACTCCTTGGCTGTCAGACTTCCATACAGTTTGATTTTCTGGCAGTTGTGGTTATTTTTTGTTTTTAAACTTGTTGTTGTCCTTCTTTTGGTTGTGTGAGGAGGCAAAGTGTGTCTACCTATACCTCTATCTTGGCTGGAAGTCCAAATATTACACTTTCTTAATGACAGTACTTTATATTTTAAGTTTTGGTATCTGATAGTATTAATCTTCCCACTTTATTTTTCTTCTTTAAGATTTTTTTCTTGAAGGCTATTTTTCACCCTTTGCCTTTCAATGTAACATTTAGAACTAGCCGATCAATTTCAACAAAAGTCTACTGAGGTTTCAGAGAAATCTTATTGAATCTATAAGTCAATTCTGGAGAAATTGACACCTTTATAGTATTGAGTCTTTCACTCCATAAACATAATCTCTGTTCAGTTGGGTCACCTTTTCTCTCAATAATGTTTAATAGATTTTAGCATAGAATTTTTATTCCTCTTTTGTTAAATCTATCCCTAGACATTTTAATATTATTATATTATAAATGTTACCACTTGTTAAATTTTCATTTAAAATTTTTACCGGTATATAAAAATGTCGACCTTGTATCAAGTGGCCTTGCTAAATTCAATTATTAACTCCTGTGGCTCATCTATAGATTCTTGTGGATTTTCTCCAGACACAAATGTGTTATCTGTGAATAGTAACAGCTTGACTTCTCCCTTCCAATCTTACTTTTCATTTCATCTACTGGCCTCACTGCACTAACTAGTACCTCCAATACAATGTGGAAGAGAAGTGGAGAGAGGGGGTGTTCTCATCTCATCTTTATAATCTCAGGTGTATTTAACATTCATCATTAATTATGGTACTTCCTGTATGTTTCTTGTACACTTTATCGTAGTAACTAAGTTTCCATCTCTTCCTGGTGTGCTGAGACATTTTTTAAATTTTAAGTGGATGTTGAATTTTATCAGTTGCTTTTTCTGCATTTATTAAGATGATCACACAAGTTTTATCCTCTTGCTATTCTGCTAATGTGGGAAATTATATTGATTTTTTAAAAGCCAACCTTGCCTTCCCTGAAAAATCTAACTTAATGGTTATGTATTATTCTGTATTTCTGGATTTGGTTAACTAATAATTGATTTAGGAGCATATGTCCATGAAAGAGATTGGCGTGTTCCTAAAAGAGATTTTCATTTCTCATGCTCTTCCTAATCAAGTTTTGGTATGAAGATTATGCTGGCTCCTAGCTTCTGGAAGACTGTGTAAGATTGGTAATATCTGTCCCTTACACGTTTGGAATAATTATTCAGTGAAAACATATAAGCCAGGAGTTTTCTTTCTGGGAAGGATTGTAGTTATAGATACAATTTGTTTAACGGATATAAGAACTTTCAGATTTTTCTGTCTCTTCTTGTGTCAGTTTTGGTAAATTGTGTTTATCTAGCGATTCTTCCATTTCATCTGTATTTTCCACTCTATCAGTATATAGAACTTTTTATCATTTATTCACAAGAGCAGTTGTAATGGTATCCCCTTTTCATGTCTGATATTAATTATTTGTGTCTTATCTCGCTGTCTTCTAAAACTCAGGCTTCCTTAGGGTATATCATTCTCTTAGTCCTTAAAAAATTGACTTTATTGATCCTCTCTATTCTAAATTTGTTTTACATTTTCATTAATTCTGCTTTTATTTCGTTTCTTTTACATTTCTTTAAAAGAGAAATATGCTGTTCTTTTTACTCTTACATTAATATTTTCAATCTTTCTTCCTTTTAAACTTTTCCTCACTTAAGCCTGTACATTTCCCCTAAGCATGGCTATAGGTTTTACTATATTGTGTTTTCATTATCATTTTATTTAGAATGTTTTTAAATTTTCATGATTATTTCAATTTTGAGCCCAGGACATTTAGAAGAATACTTTATAATTTCCAAAAATTATAAATATTCTTTTAAAAAGCCAATTTTTATTGTTTTTAGCTTAAGTTCAATGTGGCCAGGCATTTCAATGTCATGAACTTGGTTGAGACTTGCTTTGAGGCGTAACACGTGGTTCACTTTGCTAAATGCCCCCTGTGCACGTGAAAACAATGCATGTTCTGCAGTCGCAGGGCTCGGTGTATTTCGTAGGTCAGTTAGGTCAAATCTGTTAACTTTGTTAAGTGAAGACTCTCCATCCTCACTGACGTTTCGGCCCGCTTATTTTCAGCGTTAGTGAGATGGTTTGTTCAAATCCCCCAGTGATGACTGTGAGGCCATCCATTTCCCCATTCACTTCTGTTTATTTTTGCTTTATATAGTTTGAGGCTTAATAATCAGGTGCATAAAATATGTGATTATTATACTTTCCTAGTGGATTTAACCTGCATCATTAAGAAATGTATCTCGTTATACCTAGCTAAATATTTTGCTGTGAAGCTTACTTTGTCTGACCCTGACGCAACCACTCGGCTCACTGCTGTTGTCAGTACTTTCCTGGCCTGTCCTTCCGTTCCCCCCTTTCCATGTTGAGGTTTGTCTCTTGTAAACAACATACTTTTTAAAAATCCAGTTCAACAGTATTTGTTGGATTTTAATTGGAATGATTGAAATATTTTGTTTTCATTGGAATATTTAGCTCATTTACATTTAATGTGATTGTTTATACAATTGGGTCTAAATCTGCCGTCTTACGTTTTTTGTGTGTGCCCCATCTGTCCCTTCCTTTGTATTAATTAAATACTTATTTTATTTAATTTTCCTTTCCTCTCTCTATTACCTTGTTAGCTTTAGCAATCAGCTTAAAATCCCATCCTTGATGTAATCAAGTCTAATGTAAATTAATTTGTCACTTCCCAGAGTTATTAGGGCCTTAGGACACTTAATTTGGTTTTGTTTAGTTTTTTACTTTTTTTTTATAGTTGCTCAAGTACAGTTTCCTGCCCTTCCCCCCCCCAGCCCTCCTCACAGGACATTTACTCTGAATCACTTCCCTCCCACCTTTATGCTGTTACCATTTCCGATTTGATTCTCTATTTTAAACCCTAAAAGACATTTTTATTGTTTTATAGAATCGATGATAATTTAATTTTCCTTAATATTTACCTTTTTTGTTGCTCTTCTTTTCTTCCTGCATCTCAGGGTCATTTTCTTTCTGCCTGAGAAACTCCTCCAGCATTTGCTTCAGGGCACGTCTGCTGATAATGAATTACCTCGCTTTTTGCTGAAAAAAAATGCCTCTCATTACCTGGAGAATATTTTCAGTGGAATTTGAGGTTGGCCATTATTTTCTTCCAGCACTTTTCAGGATTTGAAATCAAATCTTATTGATTTCAGGGTCTGCTCTTGAGAAGTCAGTTATCAGTCTTAACTTCTGCCCTTTGAAAGTAGTTGGCATGTTGTCCGCCTGCTCTCGGGATCTTGCTTCGTCCCCGCCTTTCAGGGGTTTGCACTGGCACACGGAGGTGCGGTTCGCCAGCTCTGCTTGCAGCTTTGACATGTTACCTCCTGTACGTTCTTTCGGAGGGTTTCCAGCCATCACATTTGTACGTATTGCTCCTGCCTACTCCGCTTCTGCCTTCTCGCCTCTCCTTCCTGGGTTCCAAGTACTTTCCACGTCGGATCCCTTCATCACGACTCGCCTGTCTCCTAATTAGGGTCTTTCCCGTATTTTCCATTCTGTATATTTTTTGTCATACTTTGATCTGGGATATTTCATTCTGGTCTATCTTACAGTTCCACAGTCTTCCCTTTGGCAGTCTCTAAACCCAATTATTTAGTTCTTGAGTTTAGTTACTGTGTTTAAAAATGATCTTTTCCATTTTACACAGCTGTATGGGGTCATGGCCGATGGATAAAGAACTGCACGTGTTCAAAGTGGGCAGGTGATCGGGTCTGACATAGGTGCGCACCTGTGAAACCATCACCATAATGAATACGGGGTGGGCAAAAGCAGGTTAATAGTAATAAATACGATGATTAATTAATAGATGGTAATACAACAATAAACCCTGTTTCTCGTACTCACACCTGTACACCTGCTTTCCCTGCCCTGCGTAACGAGCTCGGCCACCCCCAAAGTTTCCTCACACCCTCGTCTGTGTCCTCCCAGCCCCTCTTCTAGGCAATAACTGGTCGGTTTTCTATCATTGCCGAGAAATTTACATTTTCTAGAATTTTATAGAAATGGAATCATACAGTATATATTTATTTTTGGTCTGGCTTGTTTTTGACTCAGCACGATTATTTGGAGATTCATCCATGTTGTTGTATTAATATGCATCATCCCCCTTTATCAATAGTTTATGCCTTTATAGATCTGAGAAGTGTTCTATTGTGTGGAGAGGCTTCAGTGGGTTTATTCATTGCTGGCCTTTAGACTTTTACAGTTGCTGGCTACTACAAATAAAGTTAGTATGAATATTCATGTATGAGTCTCGGTGCAGATACATGCTTTCTTTCTCCTGATAAATCCTTTGCAGTGGAATGGCTGGATTTTATGGTAGTTGTATGTTTCAGTTTTTAAGAAATGGACAAATCATTGTCCAAAATAAGTGTACTGATCTGTATGCCCACCAGCAGCACATGGAAGTGCTGCCTGCTGCACACCCCCACCGACACTTGGTAGCATCGGTGCTTTTCATTTTTGTCACTCTGGCGGGTGTGTGGTGGAGTCTCGCTGTGGCTTTGGTTCGCATTTCCCTAACGACTAATGTTGTTGAGCATCTTGTCATGTGCTTCCTTGACAACCATGTATCTTCTATGGTGAAGTGTCAGAAGAAACATGCTGCCCATTCTTAAAATTCAGTTGTGTTATTATAAAGTGGTAATAGTTTTTAATATATTCTAGATACAAGTCTTATATATATGTATATATAATAATCCTATATACAATCCTATATATAATAATGATTATATATGATCTTATATAATAAAAATCTTACATAACAATAATCCTATATATAATAATCTTATAGATATAATCCTATATATAATAATCCTATTTTATATATAATATATATAGCAAATTTTCCCCTGGTCTGTGGCTTGCCTTTAATGTTTGTAACACTATGTTTTCCTCCCGCTCTGAACAGTTTTGTGAAAGTATAATTTACATATTGTACAATTCACTCACTGTAAGTGTACAGGTCAATGATTTCTAGTACTTAGTAGAGTTTTCAAACCGTGACCGCAGTCCAGTTTCAGAGCTCTTTCCCCACCCCCAAGGTTCCCTCGTGCCTGTTCACACTCTCCCCACCCCAACACGGGCCCCAGCCAGTCACTGGTATCTTTATTCTGTCTGTATTTTTTGCCTTTTCCAGCAATTTCATAAACATAAAAACACCAATATATATTCTTTGCTATCTGGCTTCTTTCACTTGGTGAAATGCTGTTGAGGTGCCTGAATCGTGTTGCATTTATCCATAACTCCCTCCTGTTGTGTTGCTGAGCGCTGCGCCATTGCACGGACTTGCCGCTCGATGGGCATTTGCATTGTCTCCAGTTGCCGGGCGGATTGTGCATGATGCTGCTGTGATTATTCGCAGGCCAGCCTTCCCATGGACCTTCTGCTAGACATAGAATTGCTGGGTCATATGGCAACTGAACTTTTAAAGACACTGCTGGACAGCATAGTGTCTTTTGAAGAGCTTTAATCTTGATGAAATCCAATTATAGATTTTTTCTTTTATATTTCATTTTTTGTGACATATTTAGAAATCTTTACCAAAGACCACTAATATTTTTCTTCTAGAAGCTTTATAGTTTTCATTTTCCCATTTAAATCCATTATACATTTCAAGTTAAATTTTGTGTATGGTGTAAGGTTAAAGTGAAGTGGGTTTGTTGTTGTTGTTGTTTTTGCATATGGTTATCCAAGTGTTGCAGCACTATTTGTTGAAAATAATATCCTTTATTCATCAGCTCTGCTTCTGGACTCAATCTTTTGCTCCAGTGATCTCTACGTCTATCTTTAGTTCAATACTACCCTGTCTTTAAAGTCTTAAAATAAGGTAGTGTAAGTTCCCCAAATTACTCTTTTTTCTCAGAATGTTTGGTTGTTCTAGGCCCTTTGTATTTCCATATAAATTTTAGAATCCACTTGTCAAGTCCTACAAAAAATGCTGCGTTGAATTTATAAATCCATTTGGGGAGAGCTGACGTCTGAGCCACGCTGAGTCTTCTCATCCATGAACACAATATATTTCTCTGTTTATTTAAAGCTCCTTTACGCTCTCAGCAACGTGTGGGTCTTGCACATCTCATCCCCTTTTATCATTTTTGGAACTTTCATTTGATTATTTCTGATAGTTCCCAGTTCCTTGTTAAATTCTCCATCTCCTCATCTAATTTGTTGACTCTATTAATTACACTTATTCCTGAGTCCAACCCTGACACTTCGAATATCTGGATGCCCACAGACACGTTTCTAATGTGTGACGTTTCTCTTGACTTCGTGCCATTCTTTTTGTATTCCTGTTTTTCACTGCATGTCAGACATAATAGAGGAACATGGAATAGATCATCTGAGGCTCTGGATGTTGTTATCTTCCTCCAGGAGCATTGACTTTGACGTCTGCCTAACCCGGGAGCACCAGCCCTCACAGGCTGCATTTATCCAATCAGGAGTTGAGATGATTTGAAGGAGTTTGCTGTCCCTGAGAGCAGGGCTGGTTTAGTTCTGGGTCACTTACCAATGGGGTATGGCCCTTTGGGGTCTAAAATGAAATGCCTAAGTTATTTACCAATGTTTTTCTATTTCTTAAATCATGGTGAAATACATACAAAAAATTCATTTTAACCATTTTTTAAAATTATATTTTATTGACTATGCTGTTACTGTTCTCCTAATTTTTGTCCCTTCACCCTTCCTCCAACCAGCACCCCCGACTCCCTCAGAAAATACCACTGCCATTGGGTGTCCATGGGTCATGCGTATAATTTCTTTGGCTACTCCATTCCCTGTACTTTACATCCCCATGGCTATTCTGTAACTACCTATTTACTACTTCTGATTCCCCTCACATCTTCACCCTTTCCCCCACACCTCCCTTCCATACGGCAATCATCAAAACATTCCCTGTATTCATGATTCTGTCTCTGTTCTTCTTGTTGCTTAGTTTGTTTTTTTAGATTCAATTGTTGATAGATTTGTATTTTTTCCCATGTTATTGTTCATAGTTTTGATCTTCTTATTTTTCTAAAATAAGTCCTTTTATCATTTCATATAATAATGCTTTGGTGATGATGAGCTTTATTTTTTTCTTGTCTTGGAAGCTCTTTCTCTGCCCTTTGATTCTAAATTATAGCCTTGTTGGGTAGAGCAGTCTTGGCTGTAGGTCCCTGCTTTTCATGACTTTGAATATTTCTTGCCAATCCCTTCTAGCCTGCAGTTTTTTTAGAGAAATCAGCTAACAGCCTTACGGGAAATCCCCTGTATGTAACTAACTACTTTTCTCTTGCTGCTTTTAAGATTCTCTCTTTCTCTTTAGCCTTTGGTATTTCAATTATGATGTGTCTTGGAGTGGGCCTCTTCGCATCCATCTTCTTTGGGACTCTCTGTGCTTCCTGACACACATGTCTATTTCTTTCACCAAATTAGGGAAGTTTTCTTTCATTATTGTTTAAAATAGATTTCCAATTTCTTGCTCTTTCTCTTCTCCTTCTGATACCCCTATGATGCCAGTTGGAATGTTTGAAGTTGTCCCGGAGGCTGCTTATACTATCCTCATTTTTTGGATTCTTTTATCTTCTTGTTATTCGAATTGGTTGTTTTTTGCTTTTTTATATTCCAAATAACTTATTTGATTCTGGGCTTTATCCACCCTACTATTGTTTCTCTGTACACTGTTCTTTATTTCAATTAGTGTATCCTTCATTTCTGACTGGATATTTTTTATGCTGTTGAAGTCCTCACTAAGTTCCTTGAGCATCCTTGTAACCAGTGTTTTGAACTCTGCATCTGATAGATTGCTAATCTCCATTTTGTTTAGCTCTTTTTCTGGAGTTTTGATTTGTTCTTTCATTTGGGCCATGTTTCTTTGTCTCCTAGTTTTGGCACTCCCCCCGCCCCGTGTTTGTTTCCATGTATTAGGTAGAGCTACTACGACTCCCTGTCTTAGTAGTGTGGCCCAATGTAGTAGGTGTCCTGTAGAGTCCAGTGGCACAGCCTCCCCTATCACCCAAGCTGGGTACTTGAGGTGCACCCTTTGTGTGGGCTGAGTACACCCTCCTATTGTAGCTGAGCCTTGGTTGCTGTTGGCAGATCAATAGGAGGGATTAACCCAGGCCAGTCAGCTGCAAAGACTGGCTGTGGCCACTAACCAGGAACCTCCTCCCTCTGTGGAGGATCAGCTGTGCAGGAGCTGGGTGCTGGTGCTCCAGTGTGGTCTCTAACTGCCCACTGGGTGCACTGGCCCTGGGGTTTCCTGGGTGGTGCAGGCCAAGGTCAGCCTCCACCTATTTTCTGCCTAAGGTCACCCTGCCTGAGCTATAAAGCAATCTGAGATGGCTGCTTCTTGTGCTGGGCTTGGAGGTTCCCAGGCAAAACCAAGCTGTGAATGTAAGATGGCTGGTGATAGTGCCAGGCCTGGGGCTCACTGAGGCCAGCTGTTGCTTGTTTAATAGGATTTAGGAAGTTGTGAAGCAAGAGCCCAGACCAGCCCTTCATAAGGAAAAACAGCTCGGGTGGGCCCATAAGTTGGGTGGGGCAGAGTCTCTGGGGATCTTCAAGGCGAGTCAAACAGATGGAATCTCAGATATGGCACCAGCTTGTTGGTTTTGTGTGTGGAGGGTTTAGAAAAGGGACAATGTCTTCTACTCACCTTGATACCATTCACTTCAATCCTTCCCTGTATACCAGTGGTATCTTTCTAGTTGCTACCCTGGTGCTGGAGCCCAGAGGGAGTTAGTCTGAGTAGATGAGACAGTGTGTGGGTTTTTTAAGAAGAACTTCTTGGGGCTCCAGCAATTTTTCCACCAACTCAATCCCTGCTGGGTTTTGCAGCCAGAAGTTGTGGGGACTTTTCTTCCTGGGCCTGGAGCCCCGGGGTGGAGGGCCTGGTGTGGAGCTGGGACTCCTGGCTCCTGAGAAAGCCCTCCTGAATTTTTACCCACCACATGTGTGTGAGGGACCAGCCTCTTCCTTGTCTGTGCCCCTCCTACCAGTCTGGATAGATGTGGTTTCTTTAAGTCCGTAGTTATCAGACTTCCATTCAACTCGATTTCTGATAGTTATGCATGATGGTTGTTCTATATTTTAGTTGTAATTTTGACATGGTTGTGTGAAGAGGTGAGCCACATCTGTCCACACTGCCATCTTGACCAGAAGTCCTTATCTTAATCACTTTTAAATGTGCAGTTCAGTGGCATTAAGTTCATTCACATTATTGTACAACCACCCCCTCCATCCATCCACAGAGCTCTTTCCAACTTGCAAAACTGAAACTCTCTCCCCATTAAATGACGCCCCACTCTCCCCTCCCCTCAGCCCTGGCAACCATAGCTCTCCTTTCTGTCTCTAAATTTGCCCACTCTAGGTATCTCATATAGATGGAATCATACTCTATCTGTCATCTGCGACTGGCTTATTTCACTCAGCATAATGTCCTCGAGGTTCATCCACATTGTATCATATGTCAGGATTTCCTTCCTTTTTAAGGATGAATAATACAATGTCTGTCCAAAAAGTATCTAGCCATGTACCATGAAAAACAGAAACATTTGTTGAAGAAGATACAAGATACAAGAAACACTGTACACAGGACAATGACGCCTCAGTCCCCTTCAAAGTAGGCACCTTAGGACCTCACACAGTTCTCCCAATGGCCATCAGCTGCCCCATTGTATTTTCCTGAATCTCATCAACCATCTGAAATCTCTTCCCTTTCAAAGGTGATTTTAATTTTGGGAAAAGCCAGAAGTCACAGGGCACCAAATCTGGGCTGTAGGGGGGCTGAGTCACCTGGGTGATTTGATGTTTTGCCAGAAAACTCTGCATAAGATATGATGCATGAGCAGGCATGTTGTCATGATGAAGCTGCCAGTCACCAGTTGCCCATAGCTGTGGCCTTCTGAGTCATCTGAATAGTTTCTGCAGAGAAACATTCAAGCTTAATGCAAAATTCAATGCAGATTCGTTGCTCTACTCACTCAGTCATTTTGAATGTGATGGCTGCACAGTACCCATGCTCACTCAATGCCATCTACCGTCCCCAATGATTAGTATAGTGATGTCATCATTGTTCACACATGTGCATTCCAGTCTACTCTCCTTGGCTGCCCGGTTACCGCAATGTCATGCGAACTGTTTGCTCTATATTAACAATGGCTGGAGTTTTCCTGGACAGACCTCGTATTCTATTGTGCATATACACCCCATTTTGTTTATTTATTCATCTGCTGGACACTCGAATTGTTTCCACCTTTGGGCTGTTGTGAATGATGCTGCTATTGACATGGATACATACAAATAGGGCCCTTCATTCTTAAGAGACCCTGAACTCCAGTTTCTGTCTCCCCAGTCCTCGATGTCGCCAAAGCTCTCCTCGGCCTCTCAGTCCCTGCTTTAGAACTAGAATGTGCCTCAAGAGGTGGAGACAGCCAGAAACCCGGCCCCTCTCTGAGCTTCCCCTCTCTGTGGGACTTGGGGCCTTGATAGGTATTCAGTCTCTGCAAACAGTTGGTTTTTGTAAAATTTCATCCAGTTTCCCTAATTATTCCCAACAGAATGATTGGTCTGATACAAGCTATTCCATCACAGCTAGAAGCAGATGTGTCCATATAATTTTAATTTGCATCTCCCTTGTTATGCATGAGGTTAAGCATCTTTTCTGATATTTAAATGCCGTTTGTACTTTCTTTGAAACCCTTTCCCATTTTTCTAGTGGGTCTTTCTTCTCATTGATTTGTAGGCATCTGTTCCATGTCTGGGAACTTTGTCTTTGCTCTAGAAAGAGCTTTCTGAGGCCAGTTCCATCCTGCTGTGGAATCAGGTTGCTCCCCCCCACTGCAGCCTGGCCGCTTCACCTGTGAAATGGATGAGAGTGCCGGCCGTCACCACACGGCCTCAGTGTCCTTTGGATGGGTCATTCATTCATCTCCCATGTACACGAAACCAAAATATTGGGGGTGGGGGTCATTGAGACAAAAAAATCCTTCCAGCATCCTGCCTCCACATTCTGCTGCAAATGTGCAGCTCATGCTGCTCTCAGGCTTCAGAAGCACTGATCGCCGTGACAGGTGGCGGGAGCGGGGTGCTCGGTGTCTGCGTCCTCAGACCCAGGGCTGTGACCGCGGAGCCCACGCCGCCCTCCCCAGGCTTCCGTCATCCAGGTGAGCTTTGCACATCATGTCCTTACATGCCGCCAGTAAGTCGACTCACTTGTTATTAATCTAAATGCCTTTAGCCTCATCCTAAAAATATTGTGTGGGAAATCACAGGTTTGCTGCACTAGGGCATTTTTTTCAGATACAGATCCACATGAACAAATGACAATGATCATTTAAAACGATTTTCTGTTGTCCCAGTTGATCCTCTGTGAGCAGCCACCAGCCTGACACTCCTGGTCCAGTGGCCACACGTGCCGGGTGCCACCAGAACACCCAGCGCCTCCACCCACTGGCAGGAAATCTCTGTCCAAGCATTATTGTCATTACTCATTAGTACCCGGGTACTGCCAACGGACCCCCACGCAGAAGCACAGCCCTTCCTGCTTTGTGGCTGTGGGCTGATTTTGTACTGAAGTGTTGTAGCCTCTGACGAGAGGTGGCCTAAGATGACCCCCCACCCCAGACAGAGGCCACTTGCCACAGCTACCACCTGAGGTCCCCCGGAAAGTGTGCTCCGGTCGGTGGCTGTGCTCGCGCAACACACAGCCTCTCTCTTTCTGCTTCTGAGGCTGGTTATTGCTTTTAGCCCAGGGCCAGCACAGACTCGGGGAGCAGAGCTACAGCAGGAGCCCTAAAATAAATTATCAGTCCAAAATGGAATGTGCTTAAAGTGAGCTCCAAGTGAAAAATAGGTAACGCTTTAGAGCTGTTTCATAAAAGACACCACCAGCCCGATCTATCATTGGGTCTTTTAAACGGGGCCATCTGGATGGGTCTCACTCTGATCTTTAACGTGACCTGTGGACCTCGCACGCTTGAGCGGTCGTGCCGTCCCCACGCCGGACAGTAGCCACCTCGCTGCTGCTGATCCATGTGGGAGTACGTTTCAGTTCTGATGCAAAGACCCTTTATCCGAGGTTTTGCTCTCCACTGCTCGCCAACCCTGGCCAATGGTGGTTTGAAAATATTAAATGGAAAATTCCAGACATAAACAATGCATACGTTTTAAATCAGGTGTCATCTCAGTGGATGGTGAAATCTCACAGGTCCTGCTCTGTCCTACCCAGGACGTGACTCAGCCCTTTGCCCAGCACCCCCATGCTGTAGATGCACCCCCACCCCATCAGTCACTTAGCAGCCCTCTCGGCTGTCACATCGGATGTCATGGAATAGCAGTGCTTGAGTTCCAGTCACCATCATTTTACTTAATAACATCCCCAAAGCACAAGAGTAGTGATGCTGGCAATTTGGATATGCCCCAGAGAAGCTGGAAAGTGTTTCCTTTCAGTGAAGAGGCGTGCCTGGATAGGAAAAAGTGTAGTGTGCATACGGTTGGGTACCGCCCATGGTTTCAGGCACCCACTGGGGGTCTGGGACCGCGTATGATCTGCAGATGAGCCAGCACCACTGTGCCAGCTTTCTGCCGGGCACTGGGTTCCTGCAGACGGTCCCTGAGAGTCATGCCATCTGCAGAGAGCTCAGGGTCTGGTGGGCAAGTTGAAATCATCCCAGGAAACTTCTGGCACAATCTTTGAGACACGTGAGGAGCAGATTTGAGGACCTCGGGCCTGGGAGTGTCCAGAAAAGGTTTGCTGGGCCACAGGGCTCAGGGCTCTGGGCTGTGCTCTTCAGAACTTGTTCCTCTCCGGTGAGCGCCTGGGCCTCGCACTCCCGGAGCAGAGCTCCTGTGGCTGACCGGCACAGCCGCACCACAGGGTCGGAACCTCGGAGCCACGCAACTGTGCATCGGCTGCATCCCACGCGTGACTGCACCCTCCTGCCCTTTCTGGGCGTGTGACTCTGGTACGGGCACCACAGTGGAGAACCAAGTGTTCTCCCCACGGGAGCTCACCTCTGCCTCTCGATGACCAGGGCGGGCTGTTCACCGGGAGGGAGGGCGGGCTCTTCGCTGGGACCTCAGTGCCGCCTGCTCCGTCTGAGATTTCACACTTGTTCCCACAAGCCCTGGGGCAGGGCACATCTTTCTCTCTAGGCCACCATCTCCCTCAATGTGCCCCCACGCCCCATTCTGGAGGGTGGCCAGGGTCAAGCCCAAGGGCGGGCTGAGATTCCCAGTGCTCACACAGCCGTCGCTGCCACCCAGAGCCCTGATGGGGGACAAGCTGACCACTGACCATTCATGACCACTGGCAACTACTCAGGGTGACTCGGCTTCCACGTTGTGACCCAGTCCTCCTGGAGGGGGAGAAAAGGAAAGGGTGTGGGGGGAAAGGGAGGCAGGGGCTGCTCCTCCACCCCAAGGTCTCAGCCCCTCCTGCCTCAGCCCAATGCCTGTCTCCACGTTCAGGGGCACCTTCCTCTCCCGCTGGGCCTCCGCCCTGGAAGTCTGGCGCCACGCCCCACAGCCATGATTCATGCTTGGCTGTGGAGGCTGGGAGAGGGAAGACACCCTCGGGGCAAGGAGAAGAAATTCGGTGACTGCAGAGGTGGGCGAGTGGGAGCCGAACGCACTGATGGAAACTTCAATGTGCGTGAGCTCATTCACCAAGCTACTTGCCACCGCTGAGCCCGGGACGAGCTTGTTGCTCAGATGTTCCAGAAAGGGGAGGCCCCTTGGAAGGCTTGACCTTGGCCATGAGGGCCACCAACTGGGTCTGGCTGGGAGATGAAAGCAAGAGGCCAAGTGAGGGGCCTGTGAAACTCTCTCCCCAGCAGGGCTAGGGGTAGCCTCCCCTTGGGCCAGGCCTGGAGTGGACGGGCTGGACCCCTGGTGTTTGAGTGTGTTGGGAGAGTTCTGAGGCTAATACAAGGAAAAGGGACTTCCTGGGCAGCTGTCGGGGCCTCCCAAAACATGAAGGAGGCTGGGGGACCAGGCCTGGGTGGGCTGGAAGTGAGACGAAGAGGCAGGAACCCTAGAAGATGACTCAAAGCCTTGTCAGGGTGGCACTATGGCCACCCCAATGCCAGAGCCTTGGGGAGGCGGATTGAGCCTTCCTGCTGTCCCTGCTGTCCCTGAGACACCTGATCCAGAGTCCCGGTCCCAGGAGAGGGCATCCGATGGAGCTCAGGCCCAGACCTGCCCCCTGGCCGCCTCTGGGGTGGGGGAGGGGAAGCCCAGCACCTTCGCTTCTGCCCTGCCTAAGTCACCTGGATACAGAGGGGGGACTGGGGGTGATGTCTCTAGAAGGTTGGTTCTGAGTGCCAAAAGCAACACGTGGCCACCGGTCAGCAGGCCTGCATTCCCATGTCTTTCCTTTCCTTCACTCTGCTTGCCTTTTCCATTTAGCAGGGTGAGGTGTAGCATGCAAGCTGGGGTCTCCATCAGAGGTCCCCCACCTGCCTTCCCAGCTGCACTGGAGAGGAGGGAGAGCATGAGGAGAGAGACTGCTCACCCTGAGCCATGGGCCGGTGGCCCCGCCTGCATGTGTCCTAGAGGGCCTCCTCCGTGGCTGTCATGGACACCTGTGCTCTGGCTGGCAGCGTCTGTTCACCCCTCTCTCCTGTGCCCCTTTGGGCTTTGGAGTGGGCATGACTTGGACCCCAGCCAGTCCATTCATTCCATAGCCCACGCACAGTGGTTGACCTGCACAGGAGTATCTGGTCTAATTTTGGCCAGTGGCATTCAGGACCAGCCAGCTCTTCCTTCTGAAGTGACTCCAAGGGGCAGGGTCTCAGAGGGCCCCACACAGAGCTTGAGACTGAAGCCAGCACTATGGAAAGCAGGTCCGAGGGAGGGAGAGAGAAACTGGGTCCCTGGATCCAGCTGTGCCTGAAAACCCTCTCCAACTTTTCAGTTATGCGAGCCAACACATTTCTTTTTTTCACCAGTCAGTTAGGGTTGGGTTTTCTGTCACTCACAAGCAAAAAGGACCTGGCAGTAACTGCAGTGGACGGAAAGATGCCTTTGGTGCTCCCAAAGACTCAGGTGAGAGGTAGGAGTGTGTGTGCGTGCCCACAAAACCTGTTTTTAAAATGTCAGCCCTACTCAGCAGTGCTAAATGAACCTAGGGAAGATTTTTATTCTGCTCGAGCCACAGTTTTAGAGCAAGAAGCCACATCTTAGGAAACTCCCATGGTATCGGGGACAGGACTGTCAGACCCTCCTCCAGGGGAACGTGGGGCGCAGTAGGGGCGGCCCCAGCCAGAGCCTCCTGCCCCGCTGCCCTGCCCCCCGACACCCCCCTTCTGCAGCTTTTCTGTTTTCTTTTAATAAGGGACCTGATTCTTCCCTCCAGTACGTGATCACATATTTTAAATGCAGCTTGACTCAGCTCGCAGAGTCAACAGATAATACTATAAATACCGAGTATTTGTGCAGCTCTGTCACTGCGGAGTCTCTCCCTTCCTCCGCTCCCCCTTCCCATCCCCCCACCACCACCTCCTCAGTGCCAGAGCAGCGCCGCTCTCCTCTGTCTGGGCCAGCAGCTCGCCCTCCCTCCGTGGCCTCTGTCCACTGTTCACTCTTCTCGGTCTGTGGGAACCACGGTGACAGCAGCCGGGATGCTGTTCCCAGAATCCCCTGCGCTGGGCCATCTCCCAGGTGTTCACACAGCCCTCTGCTCCCCACCACCTACTTCCCTTGCCCACCTCTGAAGGCAGTTCTCACCCCATTACCAGCTCCTGCCCAGAACACCCCTCACTCGCACCTCCTCACCTATCTGGTCCTCGGTCCTGCAGTTGCCTCGTGCTGCAGAGCAGCAGCACTCACACCTGAGCTCACTCCCACCGCCGCTGGAGGGCCCCAGCTGCAGGGTGTGGGAAGGAGTGGTCCTCCTGAACACCACCTCTTCTAGGTCACCACCCCTTACGCACGCCCGCCCCCTGCACACACTCGCGCACGGGCACACACACACCCGTTCATTCACAAGCCCCCACCCACACCCACAGGTGTCTCCCTGCACACCCACCCACTGCCCTGGCCTCGACACACACACACACTCCCCGTTTCCCCTCCTGCAGATGTGCGCCCACACACCCTTAAGGTGGAACGAGAGGAAATTTTGTCTTCTGCAAGTTTTTACCTGCAGATAGGTGGGCTGGGAGGGGGATCAAATACAGGCTACTTGCAAGTCTGAAGGAACTTACTTTAGTGTATCCTATAGACAGCGTCAATTCCAGGCAGGGGCAGGAAGTCAGAGAGGGGAAGGAGGGGACAGAGAAATGGCAGAGGGGCCCAGATCGTGGGTGAATCGTCAGTCCACCTTGCCATTCACTCAGCACCTGGCACCAGGACCTGGAGACCCACTAGCAGTTTAACTCACTTCCCAGGTGCTTTACAAACATGCCTTCGATGTTGGGAAACCAGTGACCAGCGTTCACTCCAGCTGGCAGGCGTGCATCCCGGTCGCACACTGCCCTGGAGCGCCACATGCTGTGTTGGTTTAATCTGCACAACCCGATGTTGTGCTCCGATGGGCCGATGCCACCCTGACCCCATTTCACAGACGGAGATGCTAAGGCTCTGACTCGCCCAAGGCCTCACGGTGCATGTGGCGGAATGGCAGCTGGGCTTGGCAGGTCTGCTGACAGTTCAGCCCTGATCGTGAACACCGACCCGTAATGCCTGACGTGCCTGCGATTTCCGTGAAATCCGAAAATCTCCACTCCCTTGGTCAGAGCAGGTGGCTACAAAACAACTCAGCTGTTCCCTGAGAGAACAAAATCATCTCGTAGGTACGTGCTAATGCTTTGTTGTTCTGAGCCTTCCGTCTAAAATTCACTACATGCGAGCTTCCCTCGGCGAGAAATATATCTGATTCATCCTTCTTTCTCAGTCCTCTGCATAACACTACTTGGCACATATGAAGTACTCAGTGAATGTCCAAAGGAAATGAAATGAAATCCAGGGTTTTTGCTCCGGACGTTGTCTCGAATAAACTCATAAATAAGGGAGAGAGGGGAGATGCAGCAATGACAAAAGTAACACTAAATCAATAATCCCCGAGGAGTCAAATGGCCTACCCACTCTCCAGAGCTCTCTAATGATGCTCATCGCACGGTTGGAGTCTCCGCTCGGGTTAGAGTTAAAGGCTGCACGTGAAGTCCACGGCCGGGCCATGCAGTCTGCAGCCCGGGCAGCAATGAGCCATTTTCCAGATTCCGAAAACCCACCTGTGCCTTGAGTCTGTCTTCCACAGACCTGTGTCCTGCACCAACACACTTGTGCGTATTACACACTTAAACGGATAAAGCAGTCCTTGCACACTCAACAACATGCTGCAAAGTGGAAGGGTCTGCAGCCTGGACATGAACTTGGCCTGAATCCTAGCACAAGTTCTCTTACCTGGAAGCTGAGGCCCCACCCCCACCCTTGGCATGTTGACATGAGCACTGGGGTGATACATACGAGACGCTGAGCATGGAGCTGGTGCCCAGCAGGCACCGGGGACGGGCAGCTACTCCCAGCCCCTTTCTTTGTTTCTGCTGTGGCTGCTGGTTTCCCCCGGGGGAAACAGAGGCACACCCCAAGGCCCAGGGCCCGCCCAGACATTCTCATCTTCTTCACTTGGTCCTGCTCCAGTCTCAGCTCTTTATAATTTCCCAGAGACGGCTCCCCACCAGGGACAGCCCAGTCTGCCCGTTCTCGAAGTGAGTTCCTAGACACTCCTGCCGTCCCTGCCATGTTCCCATTTCCAATTTGCTCCTTACCTGGCCCTGTCCCCCACCCGGTCCCCCAGACCTGTGAGAGACAGCCAGACAATGGAAAATGGAATTCAGTCATACACATGGGGAAAAAAGAGATTATGAAAATGAAAAGTAAATAAATATGGATGTTGAGGACCTAATTCTGATAAGCGGATTTTCGAAATTAGCCATTTGCAAGAGTAGATTAAATGCATTTAATGTGGTGGGTGGAAGGAAGTTGATTAAGATGCACAGCAGACCCAGTTTCGGCGGATTCCAGGGTGAAGGCATTGCAGGCCCCCTTTGCAGCGAGCTTGTTTGCACGGATAAATGCTGAATGCCTTCTAAGAGCACTAATTTGCCATTGTTGCGCTGGTAAACAGGCCTCCTGGAAAGGGGCCACTCACTGCCTTCTGTACATGAGGCGGATGGGCAGGACCGGGAGGGGACCACTGAGGGGACAGGCTGCAGACAGGCCAGCTCTGGGGGTGTTAGGGGAACCACTCACTGTCTTCAGAGATGCAGAAAAGCACCAAGGACAAAAGAAAGACACTGGCTTCCCATCACCTTCCCCAATCACAACCCCCCCAATGGGTCCCCTGCAGTGAGAATTCTGATCCCAGAATACCTTGCAGCTCCTTCCATGGCAACAGCGGTTCTCCCTCCCCACATTGCTCTGCCTCCTTCCTTCCTGCTCCTTTTTGTTGCAGCCCACTCCTGTCCACAGAGCCAGGCCTCCACAGGGGACGGGCGCACCCCTCAGGCAGGTGGCCAGTCTGTCCATCCTGTGAGGATACCAAGCCCCACCAGGGCCAGAAGCCCTGGATGGCCAGGCCCTGGGGCACCACATTCAAGGACCTGAAAAGGGCATGAAAAGCTCTGGCTGGACCTTAGGTTTGAGGAAACAAAAGAGAAAAGGAGCGTTCTTTCTTTGCCGTCACCCTTGGCAGAGACAGAGAGAGACCAGCAATCTAAGTAAGCACACCCAGATGTGCTCCGAGGGGTCCCAGTGCCCAGATCTGGGGACAATCTTAGTTACTTAGAGGACCTGAGGTCCCAAGTCACCATGTGACCTTGTCACAGGCCTGCAAGACCTCCCCACTGCTGACCTCTCTGACCCCATGTCCCCCCACCGTGGTCCCTCCTGGCCGATGCCCCTGCCACATCGGCCATCTCCCCACCCCCCTGCAGCCCATGCCCATTCCTGCCCCCAACCTTTGCCCTGGCTGTTCTCTCCGCCTCAGAGGCTTTGCCAGTTCCCGCCAGGCCAGTCCCTTGGCATCCAGGCCCCCAGAGAGACAGCCCCCCTCCTTCCGGCTGTCACTCTCTGCCAGCCCCCTTTTTCTTGCCTTCACAACAGTTATCATTCTCTTTCTTTTTTTTCAGTCATCGCTCTGATCAGCTGCTTTGTTTCACCGATTTGTTTGTGGGTGGGTTGTCTGCGACCTTGCCCTGCAAAAGCCGGGGCCTTGCTGGTCTGGCAGAGCAGAGTTCCAGCGCTGAGAAGGCACTTGCCCCAGACCACACAGGCGGCGAGTGGTGTGGCCAGGATGGGAAGCCTCGTGTGTCTGCCCAGGGCCTTTCGCACCCCTGACAAATCCTACCACCTGGTCCCTGTCGAGGACTGGAGCAGGTCGGGAAAGGCTCCTACCTGGTACAGCCCTACCTGGCTGTTCTCAGGAAGCCCTAAGACACAATGCTGTCCCCCACCCCAGGCAAACGGGGCTCAGAGGGAGCAGAGCAGAGCAGGTGCATGCTGCTTCTCTCCCATTTCACAGACAGGGCAGCTGAGGCCAGAGGATAAAGTGCCTAGCCAAGCCTCCCAGCTTATCAGTGGCAAAGATGGGGCTCAAACCCAGGCAGTGTGGGCAGGGGAGTGGAAGTTCGGGGGTTCTGTTCCCATAGTCATGGTGTGTGGGGTCTCCAGCAGTGGGTCTCAGACTTTTTGAAGCAAGAGACTCTGCAGTGGTCACACAAAGGGTCATTGTCATGGCCCTGCCTCAGTGATCCTCACTCCACAGGGTCTCTTAACAGGTGCCCAGGTGGCCTGATATAGGAGCCACAGGGACCCCCACACTTTGCTGGGGGGTGTCCTGGCCAGAGGAGCCACCACTGCCATGGTCCCTTCAAAACACCACCCCCTTCCCCTCCCCCTCCAAGCCAATCCCCACATCCCACCCCATGCAGTGGCGACCTGGCTGCTGTCAGTGAGGGGCTCTGAAAGTTCTCGTGTCACTCCCTGGGAGGCGATAGGGTAGATGAATGGGAGGAAGGAAAGGCATCTGGTCAAGTTCTCCCCTGTCATCCCACACTGGCTGGGAAACCCCCACCCCGGGGGTCAACATGGTCCCCATTAGCAGTGACATGTGCAGGGAGTGATCAGGAAGCCTGGCGTCAGGGGGCAGAGCTGCCTTCCAATGCTCGTCTTGGTTCAGGGGACCCTCCACGAGGCCCCTGGGAAGATGGTGTGCAGGCCCCAGTGCCCCCTCAGGTCTCTGCCTAGTCAGGGCCTCCTGCAAGCAGCCCCTGGCCCGCCTTCAGACCCAGCCCTGTGCCCACGGATGGTGGGTATGGGGTCTGGCTGGGGGCCTCCAGAACCCAGCTGGGGGCCTGGCAGGTGGGTGAGCCAGGCTGTCCCACCTCTGCAGTCACGACCCCAAGAAAGGACACGGTGCTCCATGTGGGACTGGCTCCCAAGGCTGTTCACAGAGAAGGGCCCGGAACAGGGATGGTGGGGGGCTGTGGCCCCCCTGCTCAGTCTGGAGGTACAGATGGTCCTCTGTTTGTTACCACGACTCAGCTCACCACCCAATGGTCATGTGCCTCATGAGACGGGAGCTGGTGGACACCAGAGCGGGCTGGGATGCCGGAAGTGGCACCGGTACCCTTGAGTAGCAGCCGCAGGCCGGACTCCGGGCCACGTGGTAGGCGGGTGGCCTTCCCCGCCCAGACTTCTGGAGCTCCGGGTGCCGAAGTCACCCCCAACTTACGGACAGGGAAACGGAGGCCAGGGAGGCCAGCCTCCCTCTTCCTCCAGGTCTGCTCCCAGGCCCATGTCAATGGGGACAGGAAGCTTCTGGGGAATATGTGCCCAAATCCAAGTACGGTTGGAGAGGCTCCGAGGATCACCTGGGGCGTGTGCCTGGGGGCACCGGCCACTGAAATACGGAAAGGCACCATACCAGGCAGTGAACGGCTTCGGCCTCAGCTCCCAGTGAGCACAGCTGCTCTGGCCTGGCCGCTCTGACCTCGTGGGCCTCCGGGGCCCTCTGGCCTCTGCCTGCCCCCTCTCACGGCTGGCCGCCGTTCTGACGGACCAGCGCCTGTCACCCGGGGTTTCAGAAGAGGATTTGTCACAGATCTGACCTGAAGTCCTCCATAAGCAACGAAAATCTCTGTCCCCATGGAGGCTGCCTGCCTGGTTCACCCGAATAGGAGACTCAGACCTTTGTACACCTGGACCCACAGCTGCCTGGAAACAATTGTTTTTCCAAGCCCCAGCCTCCTTCTCTATCAAAACGAACAAAACAGACAGGGGGAGGTTTAGAATAGCATGGGAAATGGAGAAGCCAAAGAACTTATATGTACGACCCATGGGCATGAACTAAGGGAGGGACTGCTGTGGGAGTGGGGTACAGGGTGGAGGGGGAAAAGGGGGAGAAAAAAATGGGACCACTGTAATAGCATAATCAATAGAATATATTTAAAAATAATAAAAAATAAAAATAACCATTAAAAACAAAACCAACAACAAAGGTGCACACTTCCTGACACTTCCTGGCACTTCCTGACACTTCCTGCCTTCCCCAGCCCCCTGGAGGCTCTGGCCATGGGAGCCCACCACCCCTCCGGGCCCAGGGGATTCTCGTCTCCTTTGGAAGTGGACTCAGCTCCCACCCCCACCCAACCCTCTCCTCCCTGACAACCAATATTGCAGAATTAGTCTTCAGTTCTGAACAAGAGCAAAAATCATTAGAATTTTTCATCAGAGACTTGCTTTCATCTGCATGTGCCAAGCTCCGGGCCAGGGTTTCTGCTGTTCGTTATTTGTATTTTTTCTTGGTCGCTGACGGGCTGTTTTTGAAATCCAGTTGCCCGTGTTCCAGGGAAGCGCAGGCCTCCCACACGGTGCTCAGACTGGCCTTCTCTGGCTCCCATGTGGGGCGAGAGGGAATTGAGACTCCAGATGGCTTGGGGAGCCACGGTGGGATGGGAGACAGAGGGAGAGATGGGAGGGAGGGGGAGTGTGGAGCGCTGAGGTAAACAAATTTGAGGCCAATTACCCATGGCAACCTTGCCCCCCTCCCGCCCGCCCCAGGAGGGTAGATGGCTGGAAAAGTACGAAAATAATATGAAACTAACCACGTGAGGGTGGACGCTGCTGCCCAGCCGGGAAATTTGCTACCACCCCTCCTCCAGCTCCATCAGAGAGCGGGGAGGCTCGTAGGAAACTCCAGAATCAAACAGGACAGGGAGGTGGGCAGAGAGTCTGTAAAGCCAACGAGCATAAAACGGTTAAGAGGGAGGGTCTGTGATTAGGAAAGAGGGAGAGAGAGACTGAGAGCAAGATGCCCTGAACCAAGATGCCATCTACCCCCCACCCATCACCCCGTGGCCCTTCTTGCAGTGCCTGCCGGGTAATGAGGGCCCAGGTCTGCTCCAGACACAGGAGCTCCCTTCCTGCAGAAACATCTTTTTGTCCTTGAGCAGGTGGTGATAGATAGAGAAACCAGCTCTGAGTAGGAAGGTAAGTAGCCCAGGGTCACCAGGAGAATTAATATCATAATTGAGAATAACAGCTAGGCCTCCTATTTACTAGATAAAATAGCGCCAGGGGATGTGCTGAGAGACAGGAAAATAGAATTTGAAATCATTTTTTATTTCTCTGCAAATGTAGCTGGTGTTGCATTTCTCCCCCTCCTCTCCCTGGGAGAGGCTGGCACGCCACTGCCCCTTTCCTGTCCCTGACAGACGCAGAGACCCTGCGTCCCCTGGATCTCACGCCCTCCCACTCGACGGGGCGGTTTCTCTGAGCAGGACCTGGGAACGAACGGGCAGAGAGCCACCAGGGGTGGGGCCGGCATGGCCACTACACCCACGCCAAGGCCACCCCACACCAGGAGGTTAGACATGCCCCTGGGGACTGGAACCCACTGCCAGCTCCCCCCACCCCCGTACCAGGAGCTCAGGACGTGGAGGAGGGAGTGGCAGTTCAAATCCCAGCTCTGCCCGCAGTACAGACTCAATTTCCTCTCTCCGAGCAATGAGGCTACTCTCGGAAGGCTGTGAGGAACATCCAGGGCAGGCAATGCGCCCAGTGTCTCGGAGGCGGCAGCTGAGACCAGGTGACCGCGCTGCCGGAGACGTCGCTGCCCACGCAACAGTGAAAGGAGAGGGCTTCTAGGGCAACTTATGTGAGAACTTTCAAGAGCTATGAAATTAATTGGAAGGTGTTAACTGTAGGAATAAAGTAAAAGAAGAAAATCACCTCTAAAGAATTAGAACAAAGCAATTAGTGAGCAAGACAAACGGTCTAGAGGAGAAGACACGCACGTAGCTGTGGCATTGAGGCCCAGGAAGGCGCAGCCCGCCCATCCAGGCATGAGCCACAGGGGCCTCAGGAGCTGCCCAAGGTCACGGAGAGGCGAGCCACTGAGGCTGGTGAGCAAAGGCAGACCAGGGCCTCATGGGCATGACCAGGCTCCCAAGCAGCTGGGCAGCTGGGAGGTGAGTGGTAGCTAGATATGGGTCCTAGCCTCTGTTCTGCATCCACGGGCCGTGTGGTCTTGAGCATGTCACGGAAGGAGAGTGAAAGCAATCCACTCTAAGGTCCTTCCAGGTCCCCAGTTTAGGAGTCTGAGTGCTGTGGAATGGGGGGTGGGAGGCAGGCTAGATGAGGAGGGGTCAGAAAGAACTTAGAATAAAATAGAGACTGGAATCCCTCTGCCTCCATGCTCTCATTTGTCCAATGGGAAGAAGCATCTCGCAGAGGCTGTGGCAAGGGGTGAGTGGATGGAGCATGTGCACGCAGGCTGGTCCACAGTGATGAGCCAACGTCTGCTTGCTTCTTAGCCAGGTCGGCCCCACTCTGGGCCCCCTGCCCTCTATAAGGCTTGGATAGAATTGACACCCTACCCTCCTCTCCTGGCCCCTTTTAAGAGGGCCAACACAATCAGCATATCTCATCCTCCAGGCCACAGTGATTGGTTTGGGGAATGGGCCTGAGACCTAAACCAGACCAATCAAAAAGAATCTCAGGACTTTTGTACCAAATGCCTGGCCCCTAATGAACTCTTCCCCATGTTAAAGAGGAAGCATATGGTTTCAGGATCTATGGAATGTTCTCACAGGGAATCCTGGATCCAGCCATACCTGAAGATAGTAGATTGCCACATGAACCAACATTTTCCCTTGTGTGCTGAAGCCAGCTTGGGTCCTGGCTTATTCTCAGCCACTACTTAATAAAACCTCTTCCATCCAACCGAATCACCAGCTCATTGGAAATTGAGAGTCCCTTCTCACAACTGCCCCCGCAGGGCTCCAGGGTGGGAACGGTCACCTCCAGCAGGTGCCATCATTCCTGCAACAGCAAGCACTGGGTCATCAAATGTGGCCAGTGCTGCCCAGCCCGGCTGCTCCTCCCGCTCAGGAGCTCCACACACTCACCTCGCCATCAAGCATCGGCAGAAGCAGCCTCTCTCTGCTCCAGGCCCCGTGCAGCCGGGCTCAGAGCTGCATTAAATAAAGACAGCAGCCCTGGAACTGTTCAAATGGATCTACATCAACGAGGACAGCGAGGGGACGCCTTTAAATAGATTGCCACCAAGGCCAGCCAGGCAGGCAAAGTTTGCCTGCGGCATTATTCTCTCCCTCACTCGTGTGCATCCCCCCACCGAATACTTTTAGCTCACCTCATCCCAAACCCTGTCATAAACTAATTCACACAGTAACAGCTTCAATTTAAGAAAGAAACAGAACACAAGAGTGGGCAACGTTTAACCTGAAGGGAAGGCTTCGTGATGCTGTAATCTTAGGCATCCTAAAGCCAGAGCAGAACCATGAAATACATCACTCAGGACAAGGGAACGTCTCCACCCCGTCTCGAGCCACAACTGAACGTCTCACAACACCCAGCCCCCGCTATCCCCATAAGTTCACTGACGGCAACCCTACGTCCTTTCTCCTGGGAGGCTGTATCTCAAAGTCCATTCTGGACAGAGTCCGGTTCAGGTCTGTGAACCCCCCACCTAGGGAGGAGGGGAGGGAAAGGGGTGCCTGGTTCTCAGGGAGGGTGGCCTGAGGTCAGATTTCCTGCAGGCCCAAGGGCAAGATCCATCCCCAGCAGCAAGACCTTGAAGGAGAACTTGGGGCGATGTTGCGGGGGGGCGGGGGGGACTGGTATCAAGGAAGTCAGGGCTTCCCTGGGGCGAGGTTGCTACAGACCCCCGGGGCAGGGCCAGGTGCCCCACTGGGGGTTTGCTCACCTTCTGAGTCAGCACCAAACCCTCCCTGAGGGCCTTCCGCATTTTCTCTTCTGATCCTCCAAACTAGACTATGAAGTAGGTACCCTTTTATCTCCATTTTACAGATGACAGTGGGGGTCAGAGAGGGGATTGAGTTGCCTGGCCGGAGTCACCCAGGCCGGAGTCCCAGAGCTAGGATCCAAGGGCCAGGAATCTGGCTCCAGAGCCCAGAACCCGACGCCTACCCTCCCTGCCCCACCAGAGGTCGTCCCCGTTAAGCCCTGTTTTTGTGCCTGGCTGCACCTGTGGCTGTAGTTTAGTGCCCACCCCACGCCAGGTGCTCGGCCAGCAGACCACAGTGGTCCTTTTTCTCTTCATGACCACCCTGCGGGTTTGGCCGATGAGCCATTCACAGACGGGGATGCGGAGGGGGGGAGGACAGATGTGATGGCCTCCGACCCTCAGCTTGTGACTGGCAGTGCTGGGCCTTGAACTCGGGTCTGTTGGTTCCAGATTCACTCAGACTACCCCTGTGGTGACACCCTGCCATGGTGACACCCTCCATGGTGACACCTCCCTTGGTGACACCCCCCGTGGTGACATCCCCCATGGTGACACCCTCCATGGTGACACCTCCCTTGGTGATACCCTCCATGGTGACACCTCCCTTGGTGACACCCCCCCATGGTGACACCCCCCCGTGGTGACACTTTCCATGGTGACACCCCCCCATGGTGACACCCCCGTGGTGACACCCTACATCACTCCAGTACGATGCCAAGACCAGCAAACTGGAGTTGGGACAATGCGTGCAGATCGTTCTGCTGCTTCATCACCAGTGGAGATTCGCAAAGACACCACGGCAATCAAGACCCAGAGCTGCTCCATCAGAGCTGTCCCTCGTGCTGCTCCTTTACTGTCACCTCTGCCCCTTCAGTGTCCCCAGTCCCTGGCAACCACTAATCTGCTTGCTATCTCTATAACTGCCACTTCAAACATGTTATGTAAATGGAATCTTATGTTAACTCTTGAAAATGGCTTTTTTCACCCACAGAGTTTTAAAATAAATAGTTTTTGAGTATCTACTTCACATCAGGCAGGTAGGTGTTAGCCCCTTTCAGGAATATGTCACATAAGACTCTCAGTTGCACGTTACCGAACCCACCTGGAGCTGCGTTGTGAAAGGGAATGCACTGGCATTGGTAATGGGAAAGCCCAGAGGTGGGGTCTAGCTTCAGGTTTGGCTGGATCTAGGGGCTGGTTAGGCTCGCTCTCGTTCTCTATGTTTGGGACCGCAAGCAGCTCCCATGCCAGCCTGCGCACCAAGGGCGTTGTGGGGAGGTCCCACTCTCTACTCTCCCCTGTGCTGGCTCCCTCCCTGGCCAGTTTTCACCGCTTGGCAGCTGCCAGAAGCTCTGGCCTTGAATACTCCTTGCTCACAGACCCAGGAGAAAGGAGCACCTCTGTCCTCAGAAAAGTTCCCACACGAGTTCTGCCCCTGACTGGCCCGGCTTGGTGCCTGGCAGACCCCAAACCAATCACTGATCAGTGCTCTGCTTGGCTAATTCTTGGTCGGTCATGTGCCCGCCTTCTCCTAGAGCCCAACCTGATGTCAGCCCATCCAAATCACAGAAACTGGGGGGAGGGGTGTAAGAAAAATTTAAGGTGCTGTGGTTAGAGAGGGAGAACAGGCATGAGGCCCATGGGATACCTCAGCTCACCTTGTTTGTTTTTCAAATATACGGAGAAAGTCAGTCTTGGAGAGGCTAAGCCTGACCTGACCAAATTCTGAGCTCTAGGTCCTGGGGGCTGCCCTGCTGCGGTGTGGCTTCCGACCAGAGGGGCCCAACCCCTCACTTTCGTGCTTGTATGCTCTGGTACCAAGCAAAGCCTGGGTCTGGCTATGGCCTTCGGACAAGGCCACCCTCTTTGAGACTCACCAAATGGACCCCGTGAGGGCTGAGGCGACCCTTGAGTGGAGGCTGGCCTGAAGTGGGTCCCCTGACTCTCGGTGTACAGCTGTCAGGGGAGCTGCTCACAGCCCCACCCCCTCATGCGTGCAGGCCCTGGCACCCACTGCACGCGTGGGCTGCCACATAGCACCAGGGAAGCCAGGAAGAGACAGCGGCCGCCCCATAACGAGGACGGGCAGATGGAACTGGTGACTCAGTGCGGAGACCAGCTGCGGCCAGATGAGAAGCACAAACACAAAGGCTGGAGGCCGGACCTGCCGTGGCCCCTCAGAGTCAGGCCTGGTGGCAGGGCCAGACGGGCAGTGACAGACAGACCAGGACGGGAACAGGGAGATGGATGGCCCCATCCGGCCCAGCGGAGTGAGGAAAGCCAGACAGATGGTCACATTAAAGAAATCAGCTCGAATTTGGGAACAGGGCTCCCTGTGGCAGCGAGGACACCAAGGTGGGCTCCTCCCTGGCAGGGCTCCTCCAGCCCAGGCGGTTCCAGCTGGGGCTTGGGTCCCTCACCCATTCTCTGTAAGGGGGCCACCAGGTGTGGGCACCACTGGGACCAACAGCTCAGAGCCTCTGGCCACGGCAGGTGGGCCACGAAGCTCTCGGCCTGATGTCCTGTCCGGGCAAGTCCCCTGACCATCACCAGACTCCTCATGGCTGACAACACTGTTTGCTGAGCACCTGCCACCCAGACACAATGGTGGGCACTGTAGGTGCATCACCTCCACGGTACCTTTGCTGTTTCCTTGACCTGGAGCCCTCTCCCCGCCAGGTCTCTACACACTGACCATTTCTTAGTGGTCACCTCCTCCCAGAGGCCCTCCCTGACCACCCCCCCATCTGAAGCTGCCCCAACACTCTCTTGCCCAGGACACCATTTAGTTTTGTCATAACCTTACTGCCACCTTAACTCATCCTGTCTATTTACTTTCTGGCTTGTCCCCTGCTAAAGTGGGAGGTCATCCAGGATGCCAGCCAGGTCTGTCTCGTGCTTGGCTGTGTCTCACATCCTAGAATAGTGCCTGGCACATAACAGATGCCCAGTGAGCTCGTGTGGACTGAATCTCCGCAGCCCAGGGAGGGGGCCTGCCTGATCCTCCTCTTCCAATCCCTGCTTCCTTTTCCTCCTTAGCACTTCCCACTGACTCTCATTCCATGTATGTCTTCTTCATTCTCTGTCTCTCAGCTAGGACAGAGGCATCAGGAGATGCTCTGCTGGTTCAATGAATGGGCCTGGGTAGCTATGGTCACAGGAAGAAGCTGAGAGTGGGAAGAAGGGACCTGCCCATGACCTCAGAGAGCATGAAAGCCAGAGTTGGGCCAGCGCCAGGTTTCCCAGCTCCAAGTGCACAATGCTCCCCACTACCCCAAGGCACTTTCCCCCCTCCTCCTGGCTGCTTAGGGAAAGCACACGGCCCAAGCTCATTGCAATAGCAGAGTGGTAGCTGCATAGTGGCCCCCAAAGAAATCCACATCCTAACCCTTGGCACCAGTGAAAATGTGACCTTACAAAGCAAAAGAGACTTTGTAGTTGTGATCAAGTTGTGGATCTTGAGATGGGGAGGCTGTCCTCGATTATCCAGGTGGGCTCAATGCCATCACAAGGGTCCTGATAAGAAGGCAACAGTAATTCCAGCCAAGATGCAGGTGTAGATAGACACACTGGGCCTCCTCACACAACCAAAAGAAGGACAAAGACAAATTTAAAAACAAAAAACAACCAGAACTGACAGAGAACCAAACTGTATGGAAGTCTGACAACCAAAGAGTTAAAGAAATACTCATCCAGACCTGTAGGAGCAGTGGGGACAGGCAGCCAGGTGGAGAGGACTCATGGCAAGGCAACGGCTGGCAGACCCAGCGAGGTGCAGACTGTGGACCAGGTGGTCCCACATTCGAGTACAGATAAACCGGGAGGAACAACTGGGGACCGAAACAGACTGTGCAACCCAGGGTCCCAACGGGGAAATAAAGCCTCAAACCTCTGACTGAAAATACCTGAGGGGGTTGAGGTGGCAGTGGGAGAAATTCCCAGCCTCACAGGACAGCCTGTTGGAGAGACCCACAGGGCCCTAGAATATACACAAGCCCACCCACCGGGAATCAGCACCAGAAGGGCCCAGTTTGCTTGTGGGTAGCAGGGAAAGTGACTGAAAGTCGGCAGAGAGCGGAGCAAGCACCATTGTTCCCTCTCAGACCGCCCCCCCCAACATAGAGTGTCATGACACAGCGACATGGGTTGCCCCCCATTGTGAACACCTAAGGCTCCACCCCTTACTATGTAAGGTGCAAAAAAATGACCCAAATGAAAGAATAGATCAAAGCTCCAGAAAAAATACAACTAAGTGATGAAGAGATAGCCAACCTATCATATGCAGAGTTCAAAACACTGATAATCAGGATGCTCACAGAATTGGTTGAATATGGTCACAAATTACATGAAGAAATGAAGGCTATGCTAAGTGAAATAAAGGAAAATGTACAGGGAACCAACAGTGATGGGAAGGAAACCAGGACTCAAATCAACATTTTGGACCAGAAGGAAGAAAGAAACATTCAACCAGAACAGAATGAAGAAATAAGAATTTTTAAAAAATGAGGAGAGGCTTAGGAACCTCCAGGACAACTTTAAACATTCCAACATCTGAGTCATAGGGGTACCAGAAGGAGAAGAGGAAGAGTGAGAAATTAAAAACTTATTGAAAAAATAATGAAGGAGAACTTCCCCAATCTGACAAAGGAAATAGACCTTCAGAAAGTCCAGGAAGCTCAGAAAGTCCCAAAGAAGTTGGACCCAAGGAAGCACACACCAAGGCACATCATAATTACATTAGCCAAGATTAAAGATAAGGAGAGAATCTTAAAAGATTCTCTCACAGCAAGAGGAAAGGGGAGAGTTACCTACAAAGGAGTTCCCATTAGACTGTCAGCTGATTTCTCAAAAGAAACCTTACAGTCTAGAAGGGGCTGAAAAGAAATATTCCAGGTCATGAAAGGCAAGGACCTACATCCAAGATTACTCTATCCAGCAAAGTTTTCATTTAGAATAAAAAGGTAGATAAAGTGCTTCCCAGATAAGGTCAAGTTAAAGGAATTCATCATCACGGAACCCTTATTATATGAAATGTTAAAGGGACTTATCTAAGAAAAAGAGGATAAAAAATACAAACACTAAAATGAGAACAAACTCACAGTTATTAACAGCCAAACCTAAAACAAAAACAAACTACGCAAAGAACAAGAACAGGAACAGAATCACAGAAATGGAGATCACATGGAGGGTTGTCAACGGGGGAGTGGGAGGGGGAGAGAGGGGAAAAGGTACAGGGAATAAGAAGCATAGATGGTAGGTACAAAATAGACAGGAGGAGGTTAAGAATAGTATAGGAAAGGTAGAAGCCAAAAAACTTAATGTACAACCCATGGACATGAGCTACAGGGGCGGGGGGAATGCAGGTGGGAGGGGGTGCGCAGGGCAGAGGAGAATAAAGGGGGGAAATGGGACAACTGTGATAGCGTAATCAAAATACATTTTTTTAAAAAGAAGGCAACAGAGGGAGACACAGAGGCGGGAGATGGAGATGCAGACACAGACATGAGGAAGGGGTGCAAGCCACAGAGGGCAGGCGCCCCCAGGAGCCGGAAAAGGCAAGGAAACATTCTTCCCTAGGCCTCCAGAAGGAGCCAGCCCTGCCCACACCTTGATGTTAGCCCAGTGAGACTGACTTTGGACTTCTGGCCTCCACGACTGAGAGAGAAGAAATGTGTGTTGCTTTAAAAGTCACCAAGAGACAGGTTCAGTGTTGCCAGATGACAGCCGTCTGCAGATCTGTCTCACAGCCGTGCGGGGGTACCTCCACCACTGCCCGTACCCTTTAATATGGCTAAGATGGCAAATTTTAAGGTCTGTGTTTTTTACCACAATAAAAATAATGAAGAAATAAAAGTCACCATGCCTGTGATAATTTGTTACAGCGGCCACAGGCAGTGAATACGGCCAGCCTGCACCCGGCCTGATCCAGGACGCAGAGCTCTGGGCCACCCTGAACACCTGGTGACAGCTCAGGGTGGCCAATCCCGGCCCTTCCCTGGTGAGCCTCCTGCAGTGGCAGGGAAGGGCACGCCAGGGGCTTGACACAAGGAGAGTGAGAGCCACAGAGCGGGCATCGCTGCGCCCTTCCTGAGGCTACGTGCTGAACGCAAGCCCACTTCCTCCCATCCACATCCCTGTGAAATGGTTTCTGCAATGAACCCCAACTTCCCCACAAGGAAACAGCCACTCAGAGAGGGGAGGTGACTTGCCCAAGGTCACACACCATGCAGCACAGCTCAGTTCTTAATTTTCATGTTTTGCCTTGCTCAAGGCTGATTCAGGCAGTGTCACATGACTGGGGCCCCGGCACTTAAGCGCCTTAACGCTGCTTTTCGGCAGCTTTTAAGAAAGCCCATAGTATTGCCTCCTTTCTCTGTTTGTAACCTGGCATTCTCTTTCAGTTAATCATAGACCAGAGAGTCTCATTCTGTCCTGATACGCCCACAGGTGTATGAGATTGCCTGGAAAAATGCAAAAAGAGAGAGAGAGAGAGAGAGAGAGAGAGAGAGAGAGAGAGAGACTTAGCTCCTGTTCTATGTACAGTGCCCGAAGGGGACTGCTCTGGAGCAGAGCCTGAGAGGGCAGGTGACGAAGCAGTGCCAGGAGGCCACTCCTGGCCCACAGAGGGATTTGGCTTGGCCTGCACTAGGCTGGGTATTATTTTTCATTGGTGCCCAACACATGACCTCAGAGGGTTCTCTTCCCAGTCAGAAGTAGGTCAGGACAGGCTGAGCTCTGCTGCAGTAACAAACACCTCTGCTCTCGGGGCGTCCTTCTTTCTCACACTGCGCGTCCAGTGCAGGCAGGCTGGGGGCTCTGCTCCACATAGTGTCATAGGGACCCGGGTTGATGCCACCACCCTTTAGTGGTGTGTGAGACACATGGCCTTGTCAGTTGCTGCTTCAGAGGAAGAAGAGACAGGAGAAGAGCACAGGGACGTGGCACAGCCTCAGCATGGACACGCACCTTGCTTCTGTCTGTTCATGTGTCATTGATTGGATGTAGTGATGTGGCCCGTCAATTCCAAGGGGGCTGGGAGCACAGTCTTCTGTGTACACTATTCTACCACACCTTCCCACTTGGCAGAGTCACTGGAGCGGCGTGTACATGTGCCTCTGGGGGTTGCCAGGGACAGGTGTTCAGGGTGGCCCAGAGCAGCACCAGAAAGCATGATCCATGCTGTAGTCGCTTGGCCAGGTGACTCAGCAGGTGTGCAGTGCCGAATCTATGGAACTGGCCCTGGGGGCCCTTCCCTGCTCAGACAGGTGCCCGTGCTCCAGGCTGCCCCGGTGGAAGGCCAACCTCCCCAGTGAAGGCTCCAAGCATCCTGATTGCAGCCCCTGTCTGGGACTCACTAATGTGGACCCACATCAAATGCACACCCCTCATTCAGATCAGCTTCCTCTAGGATAAAGTCAAAGCTGCTTTGCAGGGTACTCCAAGAATGAACACGGGCCTCAGCTTCCTTACGGCAGAACCCCTGCTCCTTCTGCCCTCTCCTCCCTGACCCCAGCCCCCTCCCTTGGCTGCCATGCACCCCTAAGCTCTGGCCCCTAATTCCCAAGGTGAGTTAGTTGGGCCTCTGGGCCCCCAGGGTGGTGCAAGAAGCAAATGAGTTTGGGACATAAATGGGGTGCGCTGTACCTCATCCTGGAGATTTAGGGTGGACACTGTGTTCAGTGTTACTGACTCAGGCCCTTTCTCATATAGAACCCATGATGTCCTAGGAGGAAGACCCTCTGCCCGTGCATTCGTGCTCTCTTTTCCTGGCACTTCCTCTCCTCAGGTCAGCGGAGCAGCTCCTACTCATTCTGCAAAGGCCCTTCCAAAGATGCCCCTCATGGCCTCTGTCCCACAGAACAGTTGGTTCTGTGTCAGAGTCCCTCAGACCAGGACTCCTGTAGGACAGAACCCTGCCCTCCACTGGGGCCACAGATGCTGTTGTCTCCTGGGTGCTCCTCGCAGCCGCCTCCGCGCCGGTCCTTGCAGGGGACCTCCTTGGCCCCTGGCACACACCCTGCTGGGCTCAGTCTTTCTCTTTCCCTGGGGTGGGCAAAAGCCCCGGACTCAGCCACCCACAGCCGTGCTCATCCTCAGAGGCCCTCAGAGGGCAGGAGAGTCTTCGGTGAACACTATTTTTTTAGTTCTCCCGTGTTAAAAATGCAAGAAGTGGAGAAACAAGCGTGTATACTGTCAGGTGGTGATGAGAACTGCGAAGAAAAACAGAGCAGGGATGGGGGTGGGGAGGGCAGGAGGTCGGGAAGGAGGGCCGCCCCTCCTCTGTGGGTGGTTCAGGAAGGTGACATTTGATGAGGTGACATTTGAGTGGAGATCCAAGGAAGAAAGGAAGTGTGGCCCATGGAGATCTGTGGGGAGAACCTTCCAGGTGAAGAGAGCCGTGGAGGCAGAGGCTCTGAGGGGACAGTGCCTGCAAGGGGGTCAGTGGCTGGAGCAGAGCAGTGAGCGAGAAGGACTTGGTGCCCCGCATCCCCCTCCGTGGGGTCACAGCAGAGGGGGCAGCAGGGTGGGTGTGGGCAGATCCTGAGGACAGAGCTCTCAGGGACTGCCAAGAGGACCCAGGGAGTGGGGGTGGGGAGCAGGAGGGTAAGAGCCAGGCAGGGTGACAGCAGTTAACACTGACTAACAACGGCTCCTCTTGTCCACCCTCCTCGGGCAGAGCATCTTTCTGAGTCTATGCACCACCTTATCTGGGGTCTGAACCTGAGGCTTGGTAACTCCGGGTCCCGGTCATTGGGCTGCCTGGACCCCCTTCCTTCCCTGTCAAAATGCCAGTCCCTACAGTCCCTCTTTATTCCCTGGGGCAAGCTGCAAGGTAGAGGTTGGTGGCCCCTGTTTTACAGGCTGGGAAATGGGGACTTCGATGAGTGATGGGGACCATCAGAGACTAGCAAAGCCCTGGGCCCTAGGGCGGAGTGAGCTCTACTTCTGGAACCCTGCCCAGGGGACTGCAAGGGGAGAGGCAGGAGAGCCAAGCTGTCTGCTGCCCCAGGCACGTGGGGACAGACGAAAGACCCACGGGGCCAGGCAGCAGGCCCACCGAGGAGGGTGCGGCTGCCATGGGCTTTCCATGTTTGGGGTTCATCCCCCTCCACTGGTCCCTGGACAGAGAGAGGTTGTTGGGGGAGGAGCGTGCACATTGCCCGAGGCAAGGAGCGGACGCCTGCCTCCAGCAACAGCGGTTTCCGGGACCTGGGAGTCCCTGGAGTCTAAGAGCTCCCGAGAGAAATGGGGCTTCTGGTCAGCGGTGCCCCAAGCATGCCTCCTGACCTCTCCAGACTTCAGGGACTCCGCACAGGAGCCTTCGGTGGGTGCGCAAACCAAGTGCTTCCCCTTCCGCAGCCACGGCACGGCCCCCACCCCCCACCCCACCATCACCACAGGGGCTGGGTGCTCCGAGCCCTGATCACACGTAGGGAGCTGCTCCATGTAAGTTCCAGGTGGCTCCGGGGCCACGAGTGACCAGCACAGTGCCGAAGAAGCAGGACAGGTCCCAGTCTAGAAGTCCAGGTTTCCAGTTCTTCAAAACGTAGCTGGGCCACACGCTGGGCCTGCCTGGCACGTGACTCCCTCAGCCGGAACCCGCAGGCCCCGCCCCTGCCGCGCCCCTCTAGTGGGCTTGGCTGCCACTGTGCGGGTGTACAAGCCCTGCCCTGACGTGAGGGAGGGCTCCAGCAGGGGTCTCACCTCTGCCACCCCTACAGCTAAAGGATGACCCTTCTCCCGCAGGTCCCGGAACACAGTCACTCATACTGTGACATGGCTGTCCCCAAGGGCAAGCTACCCCTCCACCCCCACCAGCCACGGGATGGGCGGGATTGAGTGGGCAGGCACAGCCGGGGTTCACCTCACTTACCGTGCCATTCTGCCCTTCTGGGTAGAGAAGGGGGCTGGAGAGGCTGAGGGGGAGAGGTAGCCATGTGGATGGTTCCAGAATCCTGGTGGGTAGGGGCTGGGGAGTTTCCATCAGCCTCCATGCTGGGAGGAGCCAAGGACAGCCGTCCCCCAGCACGTGCAGAAGATCCTCCCACTGACCATGCCTCCCAGACCAAGGGTGAAGGGCCCGTGGCCACTGGGGAGAGAGGGCAGTCAGGCAGGCAGCCCCAAGACCTGTATTTCCAACCTGGAGGTGTGTGACACCAGGGGAATCTCTGAACCTGTCTGGGCATCACTTCGGGGTGGTGAGAAAGAGGGAATGGCACGGATGGTCTCTCAGGACCCATTGGACTCTGAAAGCCTCCATCTCCATCTCGCAATGCTTGTCTATGAATACTTGTGTTTATAAACAGCCCCATGCCAGGTACTGCACAGCTTGGCGACGCAGCCCCCGCCCCCCGCCAGGAGGAGAAGACACACCCTCGGCAGGGAGTGCTCAGGCCACGCCCAGCGTGCTCTGTGTGAGCAGTAAACTGTTCCCGCAGCGCTGCTCCCACCATGCTGATGGGGAGCCAGGTCCTAGAGAAGCTTAACCCTGAGCCACAGGGGCCACCATGCTGCCTGCAGGGACAGGCTCCCCTGGAGTGTGCCACTGTGGCGTAGTCACTCGGGGAGTGAGGGACAGCCAGAGCTCCACAGGCCTTCCCTGTCACACCCCTAGGGTCGGCCACATCCACCTCTCCCAGCTGCCGGTGCACCCTGCCCCCTAAGGAAAACTCTGGTTTAATTAGCCACATTTGGGTCCTGTACCCTCCCCAGGAGATGTGGGGTCACCCCACCTTACCACCTGCTAACAGCATCACCCACTACCCCAACCTCCTATAGGAGCCGTAGGGTTACCCAAAGGGAAGCAGGTAGGCATCAGCGGGGGCCGAGCAGGTAGATGCATTATAAATGCTTAGGCCCGTTGGGAGGAGGCTTGCACCTGTCCTTGGGGCCATTGCCCTGAGTGGGGTGGAGGAGGAAGCCACTGAGACCTCCTTTACACCAGTGTCCTGCTCTGCAGAGCTCAGGTCCCAGTGGAAATCTGCCCCCACTGTCACCCCAAAGCAGATGCCAGCCTGCTGTGTATTCATCTCAGGGACCCTGAGAAAGGCCAAGTACATCACTTGGGGGTGTCTTACTTACCAGCCCCAAATGCCTGCTGTTCATTATGCTTGAAGGCACTTTTAGGAAAAAGGTTTTACAGCTACCAAGGAAAGAGTAAGTAATGCAAGATGGGAAAAAGCACATTCAAGGAGTCCTTTCTGCAAATGCTGTGCACTGTCAGAAGCAGATAGATGGCCCGCAATTACATGCCTGGATCCCCCCCAGCCTCGCCCCGTCCCTCCCGCCTGGTCTCCAAGCAATTTCAGACTTTTTGTACATCGAAAGCAGAGATTGTATACGATTTCTCTCTCCGGCAGAAGCGACTTTCTGGTGGGGGAGGAGGCCACGGTGTGTTTATTCTGGAACAAAGGCCGTGGGAGACAGATCAGGTGCAGGCCTCCCCCACACCCGCTCCAGCTCCCTCCCCAAACTCCAAAGCCCTCCTTCTGGCTGCAGAGGGGAGGTGTGAAGGGGCGAGCCCAGCTCTGCCTCCACGCGGGGCCAGGCCCTGGGACACAGGTGTGGGGCGCTGTCTGGGTTTCCGTGCAGCTTCATGGAGAGGAACAGGCGGTGTCTATCAGTATGGGGACCGGGCCAACTCAGGCGGTCATGGGGCGGTCCCTTGACCTGGCAGGCCCCTCCAGTGTCTTCTCTCTTGGGGAAGAAGCGGGATTTAAGGTTTCCCATTTCAGAGAGAGCTCCCCTCATCAGCATCCCAGGACATGGTGGAGGAGAAACAGGAAGCCGTGGGTGGGATCAGAGCTGCGGGCAGTTGTGTGCACACCCTGGCCAGCAGCCACACCTGCTGTCCCCAGCTCCCTGTTGGCTCCTGTGGGTGAAGGAACAGTCTGGGCATTACAGACAACCCAAAACCGCAGTGCGGAGAGTTCCCAAATTCAACCTTCAGTAGTCACCTTCAGGATTTGGTTCACACCTATGTGACACCTCTGTACTCATTTGTGGGTTTTTTTTTAAGTTAATTCCTCGGTGTAGTTCCAAAAACAAAACAAGCTCAACAGTAAAGGGAGAGTCTCTCCCACCTCTGCCCCGGTGACCCTGCTCCACAGGCCTCCCACCTACCTCAACAGACAGGCCTGTTTATCATCAGTTTTGTTGTCTGTCCTTCCAGAGTATCTTTAAGGAACACAACAAATATAAAGACATATTCTTATTTTCCCTTTTTCTGTGCAAACTGTAACACGTCCAACAGCCTGTTCTGTGCCTTACTTTCTTACTGGACACCTGGCACAGGTGCACGTATGCTGCACATGCGCAATGGCACTCGCTGAGCCACCACAGCAGAAGAAGGAAAGCGGCTCAGGTGTCCACCGATAGGGGGCCAGCTCACTGAGCCAGGGCCTGTGTCTACACAAAGGAATATTCGCTGTAAAGTTAAAAAAAAAAAAAAGATAGGAGAAGCAGGGAGATGAGGAAGCTTTCCAGGTCCCGACTAGGAAATGATCGCTCTCCTCCAGGCCACAGTAACTGATTAGGATAGGTGCAGGATAAACTCCCAGAAGTCGGGTTGTCGAGTCACAGGATATAGGCATTTGCAATTTTGATAGCTATTGTCAGATCTTTTGTGGCTTCTGGATTTTTAAGTCACACTTTGAAAGAGCTTTTCATTTACTTAATGTCTTGCTTGATATTGATCCATTTTTACACTTAATAAAGGCATTTTAAAAATAGATATTTGTTATTAGTCACAATTAGATATTACTAGAATAAGGGGAAAACAAATTGAGAAAGGTAACAGACAAGTCAGGGCCTTCCAGTACAAGGGAACTGAGTGCACTTCAAAGCCACAGAAATGTATTTTGGCTGATGTGAGCAGAAAGGGCACTTATAAAGGGTATTCAGACCCCAGACACCTTCTGGGAAGCCCAAGAAGCATTCTTAAAGTCTGAGCATCCAAGAAAAAGCCACCAAGACACCTCTGTGCTTGCCCTTGGCTTTGACATCCCAACCTGCCCAGCTGGGGGCCCTGGCTCCTGTCCCCACTGCCTCTGGAAGCCGGAGGAGACTGCTGCCGCCATCGCCCATTGTGATGATGGGATTCTGGGATTTGGTGAGGTCTGCAGCTCAGTGACCCTGGTTCGTTGGGGTGGGCATGGCCGATGGGCCATCCTGGTGGTCAGGGAGGCCTGCAGAGCAAATGTCCGGCATTTCAGCTCATACAGAGAAAGGCTGGCTCTTCCTTGTCATGAAGAAGGTTCTGGTATGGGTGTCCAGAAAGAATGATGCGAGTCCAAACCCGGAAGGACAGACTAATTCCTCAAAGAGACAATACTGCACAGGGGTTTGAGGGACAGGCAGATGTGACAAAGCTGCACAGAGAGGAGGGTCTGGAGCTGTGGTCCCATCGAAGACCCGGTGTGCCGGCCGGTTATAGAAATACATGGGGCAGCCAACCCAGAGGCCTGGGAGTGCCAGGAGGCGGGGGGAAGATTCGGCAGAAGGGCAGGAAGAGGGTCAGAGGTAGAGGTGGTAGGACGGGGAGGCTGGAAGGAGACTGAGGAGGAGGGAGAGTTGGATCTGGGACCTGAGAGCAGGACAAAGGTATGCAGGGAGAGGCGCTGAGCCTTAAGGAAAGGCGACCCAAGGAGCCTAAGATGGGGCGGGGGGTGTTGCACAGAGTCAGTCAAGCCCAGGCAGATGCCCAGGAGAGGGGGCACAGAGTGCGGACCCCGCACTAGGCTGCAGGAGTGCTTGCTGAGCACAGCAGAGAAGGTGAGCCTGTCAGTAGAGTCCAACAGGAGACCTCTTGTGTCCTCTGCGTTTCCCCTGAATCCCCAGGACCCCACTCTGGGAAACTAAGGCTGCATTTTCCCTGCACTTGGGCTTCTGCCACACCCATGAGGCAATAGCAGCAACACAGAATCACAGCAGGCGACGGCCTCAACTCCATCCTCTTCCTCTTCCCTGCTCTTTCTGCCTCTGCTGGCGCTGCCTGGAGGGTGGCGCCCCACCTACTTCCTCATGACAAGGCGGTGTCTTCAATAAGGTGGGGACCCCTCTCCTCCCATGACCCCAAAAGCCATGTGCCCCGAGCTGTGTGTAAATTCTCCATTACTTGGGGCTCTCAGATGTTGGTAAAACACACAGATCTGGGCTGGACCTGGCACGATTTCATCTGTAACTCCCAGCTCTCTCCACCCCTCACGATGCCTTTGCGTTTGATCGCCTGCAAATTTGCCTTTTTTTTCTTCAGACAGAATCATATTGCCAGGAGCTCCCGATGGTCCTTCATAGCACAGACTGCTGAGGAAATTCTCTTTAAATAAAAAAAAATAAAATAAAAACGTCCCCAGAGCAATAAGCGAGGCACCTGTAGGTGGAAATGTCAGAAGCACATGAGACAACAGCTCAGAGCAGAGAACAAAGCAGCCGGTCGGGCGCGCAGGGATGAGCGCAGGAAGAGAGGCGAGGCCGTCTGGGTGTCCTCCCTGCGTTTCACGGTTCAGGCTTGAAAGGTGGTCGGCGATGAGACCCGGTGCTGACAAGGCTGCACAGCACCGACTACTGAGGCATCGCTGGGGGTAACATCCACTTCCAGAGACTTCCGGTCCTGTGTGTTCTCTTGCCTATTCGATCACTTAACAACAACGATTGCATCGGGCCCTGGGAGCCAGTGGCAGAGAATCCCCTTCGAACTTGGTCCGGATGGGGCAACTGTTGACTCCTGGCTGGGACTGAAAAGTCAGGGGCAGTAGCTGCTGCGGTCACTCCTGCATCTGGGGGTTCAAAAATGTCCTCAAAACCTATGTGCCCATCTGGCTGTACGCATCAAAGTGGTCAGGACGGTAAAGTTTGTGTTATGTGTCTTTCACAACAATTTTCATTTAATTTACTTTTTCAGACAGAGGGGAAGGGAGAAACAGAGGGAGAGAAACATCAGTCCGTTGCCTCTCACACGCCCCCAACCTGGGACCTGGCTGGGAACCCAGGCATGCGGCACCCTGGCTGAAAATCGAACCGGCAACCTTTCGGTTTGCAGGGTGATGCCCCACCCACTGAACCACACCAGTCAGGGCAATTTTTATTTAATTAAAAAACAAGTAAACAAATAAACAAACAAACACACCCGTGCACCATGCCTCCTCCCATCTCGGCGGAGCCGGTGGGTGGCTGCTTTACCGGCAATGCCAGCCCCTTACATGGTTCAAGTCCTCGCTCCAGCACCAGGGTCTCAGACAGCCGCCCCTCCGCTGCCCGAGGGCCGATGCAAAGCAGTCGCCTTCCTTAGACCAATCGCTTTCACCCTCAAAGCACGTGCCATTTCTGGAAACTATCCTGTTTATGCACCTGTTTACGTATATGCTGAAATGTTGAGATGGCTTCTCCCCACCACGGCCACCTGCCCAGGACCGGGGTGCAGCTGAACAAATAAATGTGGAGGAAATACATGAAGGTGAGCTCTCTCTGCTTCTCTCAATCCTAGTCTCCTTGCACTGGCTCCATTCTCAGGCGGGAACACCCTGCACGGTGGGAAAATGGCTGCAAGCAGCTCCAATGTCCCACCCTCGGTATTACCTCATGCTCCATATTCCATCTTCTGACATGACACCATCAGTGCTGCATGGCCTCTCAACCCCTTGGTCAGCGCACAGAAAGAGCCTCTCAAAAATCCCAATACCGCAACTCATTGGCTCTGGCTGGGTCACGTGGCCTTCCCTGAGCCAATCCCTGCGAGCAGGGCTGCAGTGCTCTGATTGGCCAGGCCCGAAGCCCAGGTACAGGGCTGGTGTTGAACGCAGGGGCATCGGTACTGCACCTGCATGCGAAGGGGTGTGGTTCCTCCTGGAAAAATCAGTGAGCTGATGCCTCAGGGGGCAGGGGCACAGGCGTGGGGTCGACCCACCCCTCAGGCTGCAAGCACCTCAGACACGCCAGCTTTTATACCAGGCTCCAGAGAGTCCAGCATAAATAGCACTTTAATAACCATTTGTTGAAAGAGAGCATGGGACACGGATCCCGTGGTCATAGGAAGTATTTATGCTGAAGGACAACGGGGCTGTGGGGTACCTGTGTCCCTCGTGCGAGCTGGGACTGGGCGAGTTGGTTGTTGACAGGTTGAAATGGGCTTCAAGGTTGGGAACATGCTTGACACGGAGATCCCATGAATGTATTCAAAAGGAAAAATAAACTATATTGCGCAAGAACGGTTGTTGCACTGTTTTTTATTTTTGTGACAGGAAAAAAAAACAAACCACTGGAAACAACCCAAATGTTCCCCAATAGGGAGCTGGTTAACTAAATTGTAAAACATCCACTTGACGAAATATTCTAGAGCCGTTAAAAACGATCATTATGAGAACCACAGAGCGACAGGGGGAAAGGCATCTGTTCTTATGCTCCGTGAGCGACAGCACGGAACACAGAACGGGGGCCCTGTGGGTGGGACCCAGACTCAGGAGGCAGCTGCTGCCCCCCGCCCCCATGCTCCTGGTCCCATCGCTGGGAGATTCGTGAAAACATGTCATAACTCTCCCAAGTCTCCAGTGAGAAAGACCATGCCGGGGCGGTGGGGGAGGGGTGGGAGGGGGTGGAGGAATGACTGGGGGCGGAGAAGCTGCCCCGGGAAGTGGTCTTTGAGCTGGTTTTCCGGGGAGTGAGCGCGAGGACTGGAGCCGCGTGGACACGCAGACACTTACAGAAAAGGCTTGAAGGCAATACACGCAAAATGAAGGCAGTCGTACCAGGTAGAAATGTGGGTGATTTTCCCTCTCCTTTTCCCCAAATTTCTTTCCTGTTATATTGTTTTTACAATAAAAGCCTGCAGAAAACTAAGCTCAGATAAGAGAGAATAATTTTCACTACCAACATTCGAGTCTATAAATCATACATGAGTTCATAAGCACTTTATTTCCTCGACGGAGGAGGGAAACGGGGACACATTTGTTGAAGGTTTTGCTGCTGGCCCTGCGCTCTGCGGCGAAGGGATGAGACACACTTCCTGTCAGAGAAACAAGGATTAAACCTATGAAATAGTACATATTTTTAAGATTTAAGTAATGGTTTGAGAAGCCTTTGGTGGCCAAGGGCCTGTGCGCTGCTCTGCGGGTGTCAGGGAGCGTGAACCTGGCTGAAACAGAGAACGTGTGGCCAGAGCAGAGGGAGGTCTGTAGCCAGACAGTGCAGTTTTGGAGGCAGAGACGCTGACAGCCGCAGAGTGGGGCTTGCCTTCCGATAAGGAACAAGAAGAGGTCGAGGGTCAAGACCTGGGAGTGTGGAGGGGGGGTCAGGTGAGAGACTGAGGTGGTGAAAGTTTGCAGGTAGGGAAGGTCCCCTTTGGGGGCACTTCAGATGCAGCCACAGAGGGGTTGAGTGGATTTGACATCGGGGCGGGGGGACTCAGTGTCACGTCAGAGACCTCAGTCCTGACCACAAGCCTACCACACTTGTGTGTGGCACTCAGCATGCTTAGCCTACCAGGTTCCGAACCCTGCTAAGATTGGGGCCAGTGAGGACAACGCTGCCAGCACCCTGGCTGTGGCCACCAGAGCTTGCACAGGACACAGCACAGCCCCTTCCACTACCCCATCCAGAAGATCCTCCCCAGCCCTGCTTCTTTGCTCACTAGCTCCTGACCCAGGCCAGGGCGAGGAGCATCCCTTTGGCTGGGCTTGGGACTCAGCCGAGCTGCGAGAGTGGACAGGATTGTGTGTCTGGCACTTTCCGTGTCCACGTGGCAGGAGAACCCAGGAAGTGAGGGTCTCCATAAACACAGAGGGGTTCAGATGTGCTGGTGCTGCTCATCTGCAGAGGAAGCCTGACTCTCACCCCCGTCATTTGTAAGGCGGGGGGGAGACTAAATGGCAGACTGAACACCCTACCTAATTGTACTCCCCACCAGTCCCCACTAAAGCTTCAGAAGATGATTTTTTAAAAGATATCACTCAAAAGGAAGGCTAAAAAAGGAGGAGATGGCAGCAGCACGATTCTGGAAGCTGGACTCGGAGGGAGGAGCGATGCCCGGCTGAGAGGTCCCAGATAGACGGAGCGGCGGTCTGTTTGGTTCTCTCGAGGAGATGCAAGTCTGTTCTCACCCCAGAGCCCACAGAGCCTCAGGAACGGGCAGCCCCGGGGACACCTGGAAATGGGGATGAGTGACAGTCAAATCAAGAGACAGCAGAGCAAAACCTTTCGACAACCTGTGAGAATCTCACCCCCAACCTCACTCCAAGTTGTTGGGTAACGCCCCTCCCTTCCCCATCAAAAGTTCAGGGCCCTCCGGACTGGAGGCGGCAAGGCACAGCTAAGAGCTGCTATCCTGAGAAGAGCGGGTGGAGAATGCTTCCACCCCCAACAAGGTTCCTTCCCTGCTCAGCTCCAGAAGCCACCAGGCCAGACGTCTTGCCCGGCAGGAGACTGAAAAGGTTTCCCTGGGGAATCTGTCCAACCCTAAATGAAAGACCTCGAGGTACCTACACTGGTGGACGCCCCCCACCCCCACCAGTGATCCACTGAGGTCTCGGAGTTTCTCATCAGCTATTCAGTGATCGATCTATCTGGTGAACCACGGGTCACCAGAAATCTGAGGGACACCTGTCTCATGAAACAAAGACAGCAAAGCAGACAAAGAGAAAGAGTGTGTGAGAAACAGAAACCATGCAGGTGAAGAAAACCTTTCCAGACTATTATTAATACCCTCAGGAAGATAAGAGATTACATCCATTAAGCTCTAATAACAGGGGAATTCAGAGAATAGAGAATTAAAAGAGACTTCTTGGAAATTAAAAGCGGAAAGAAGTGATTAAAGAATACATGGATCCACAGGCAAATGTGAGGAAATTTCCCAGAAAACAGAGCAAAAAGACAAAGAAATGGAAGTGGGGACGAAAGGCAAGAACACTGAGAGATCAATTCGAGAGATTCAGTATCTGAATAATGGGACTTAGAGAAAGGAAATAGACAGTAATGAAACACTTCCAAAAAATTTCTCAGGAAGGAAGGACGTGCATCTTCAGATAGAAACGTCCCGAACTGCGGGCTGTGGTGGATGGAGAGACCAAAGCACGTTGCCGCAACGTTTCAGAAACCTGGGGACAGACAGTCTACAAGTTTCCAGAGACACTAGAGGACATGGAGTAATGCTCTCAAAATTCTGGAAGAAAAGTATTTTCAAACTGGACTCTGTACCCAGATAAACTCTTTCTCAAAGGAGAGGAGAGGAAAAGACATCTGCAGGCACTCGAGATCTCAGACCATTGAACCTTCTTCTGCTCTTTCTCAGGAAGCCCCTGGAGCTTGTGCTCTGGGACAAGGGGGTGGGGGTAGCAGGTGCCGAAACGGTCACAGAAAGAAAATGACCTGAGACACGGGGATCAGGAGACCTGACCCAGAAAGAGGGCAAAGGAATCCCTCGGCTGATGGAGACAAGGGACCCCCAAATATCTGTTGAGCCCCGGGCAGAGACTGGTGATAGCTTGAACACCTGCAGTCGTGCACAGCCCAGGACCCCACCGGCACAATCGCCCTTCCTCCCAAACATACAGGTGGGCACGAGCTTCTACAAGGAAGCTGGGGTGTGGCCAACTCAGAGTGAGCTGGCAATCGAGTGCATTCCCAGCAAGAATGGCCACACTGAAGCTGGCCCCCTTGACAAGAGCCTTCTTACATATGACCCCATAGGCCACCACACAGAAGAAAATGCAAATTAAGGATTATCCTCTATCTACATATACACCTGTGAATGAACAAGCGGTGTGCAGAGCAGTGAGCAAACGTGAGTCTCCCTGCTCCTGTGGAGCATAAGCATAAAGAATATGAGTTCCGATTGGTCCAAGGGCTTTGGAACAAATAAGCCAGGCTCAAGGGGTTGAGAGTGCCCGTGGTGGGGAGGTGGGGGCAGGCCTCTCTGAGGAGGTGATATTTGAGCTGAGACCGGCAAGATGCAGTAAGCTGGTTGTGCAAAGGTCTTGAGGGAAAGACTTACAGGCAAGAGAACAGCAAGTGCAAAGGCCCTGTGGTGGGAATGAACTTGACATGTTGAAGACATGAGAGAGGGAGGAGGAGAGCAGTAGGAGAGGACTGAGGTGGGGGGAACACAGGCCAGATCTGGTAGGGCTATGGGGGCCAGGGTAAAGGGGGTTTTAAACAGGGGGAGGCCTTGACCTTGTGTACATGGTGTCGCTATTAATATTCTAGGACGGAGATGGCTAACTGCCTTCGGACCTCCTTTCCCCTTTCTGTCTCACTAGAGTCCCGGGCAAAGTGCTCAGCTTCAAAAACAAACTACATTTCCCAGCCTACCTTGCAGTTAGGTGTGGTCAACGCACCACATTCTGAACTGTAAGGAAATGCCAGCTCTTTGCTCCTCCACTTTTCTCCTTCCATCCAGACATTATGACTGGAGGTCCAGCAGCTGCGAAGTGACCTTAGTGTTGAAGTCACATGCTAGGAAGGGCCATCAGACAAACAGAAGGAACCTGGGTCCCCAAGGACCGCAGGTGCTCTAGGCGGCCTGAGACCGCCAACCTCCAGCCTTGCTTTATGTGAGAAAATGAGCCTTTCGAGGGCTGGCTGCTGTCTTTCAGCTCCCCTCGATTCCCTGGTCGCCTCCAGGCAGGGCCGAACTCTCGCTCTCAAGTGGGTGGGACCCTTGGAACCGTGGATGTTTGGAGGTGTTGGCGTCTTGTCTGACCATTCCCTTCACTCACACTCAGGCAGCAGGCACCTCGAAGGTCCCCACAGCTTCTGAATCTCAGAGTGTAAGAAGAGAAGAGGACTTCTGGGTAGGCAGAGCTCCCGGGACAGGGTGCCACACCCTCGCTAAGGGAGGGAACTCTGCACGAGCCCTGGGGAGAGAGTGGTAATGAGTGGGGAAGACAAGAGGATTTTTATGTTTAAACTTTTGTGTCCTGGTCTCATACTTGGCAACCAAAAGCCTTGGGCTATGGTTTTCATCCACAAAGAGTTCAGCCTCCAGAGCTGGAATTTGAGGGCTCAAAGTTTCACCAGAATCACATGGGGGAGGGGAGGGCGTCTGGCTCATTGGAAATGCAGATTCCCAGGTGCACACCCCTGAATCAGGAGTCCAGCAGCCTCCCTGCTTTCCTCCCCCATGTTTCCCTGCCTCCGGAACTGGCTCAGGCTCCCAAGGCCCACATTCTTCCATCCCCTTGCTGCATGCAATCCGCAATCTGTCAACAGATGCTGCTGGCTCCACCCCCACCCACCCAGGACCCATCCAGACTGTCCTTTCCTTCTTCCAAGGCCACCTCCCGGCCCCTCTCAGTCTCCTGAGTTTTTTTTTTTTAATCACTTCCTACCGGTTCTCTCCATTCTAAAAGAGCACCTGGGTGGGTTTTTATAATGAGAACGAGCAATTCCCCATTTTCACTCACACCTCGCTTCCTCTGCTTCAGTCACTTCCCTTCTCTCCATCTCCAGAATGTTCTATGCCGGCTCCCACCTCGGGGCCTCATGTCCACCAGAATCCCCCCCACACAGGTCCAAGTGACAGCTGGCACATAGTAGGAGCTTCCTACATGCATGTTGAATGGATGAGCATGTGTGTGCAGCACTTGCCTACCTAGTGTCCTGTGTAACCTCAGGAAGACACTGAGGCCAGAGGTGAGTGTCCAGCTCACCAGGTGGCTGGGCCGCAACCCAGACAGTGTTCCCGCCCAGGCTCCGAGGCTCACCTGTCTACCACGCTCACCTCAAGCTCATTGGTGGGGAGTAGGGAGAACCTGTGTTTTTCGGTCTCCCTCCCTTCTTGAGCTCTTGATACTGGGCTGGTGGCTGCTTCCCCACCTTCCTTCCCAAGTAGGCAGCGCCCCGATGTTCCCCGCCCCTCCCAGTGTGGGTGGATCCAAACTCCCCAACAGTAGAAGGTTCTGTGAGCTGCTGCCAGGTGGGGGATCTGCCTGCCCCCTCTATGCAGATGTTTCTCCAACTCCTCCTGGTGCTAAATCATCCCTCCAAATTAGCAGGAATGCTAATTACCAATACCCCTCACCACCCAGCAGCCAGGAAATGTGGCTCCTACAGAAGCTCCCCCAGACCCCAGGTCATCCCTCCTCACTCCTGGATGGAGGTAAGGGGGGCCTCCAGGGCACCTCACGGTGGTCGCAGGTTCCCGTTCTGCATCCTCGCTCCTCCAGCCAGAAGGGCACACACACAGGCCCCAAGGGTTTGTGGTCCGGCCTCTGCCACAGGTCTGTGTGTGCTGCTGGCTTTTAAAGAAGACTTTAGGGCAGAAGCATTTGTAAAGCAGTGAGAGCCAGAAATCCTTTACTTCAAGTTCAGTCCTTCCACGTTTTACAAGTTGATCAGAGCTTTTAAAATAGCCTGTGGGTGCTCTTGGCCCCTGCTCATTCCCAGGCCTCCAGGGCTCCTGGCTGCCCAGCCTGGGACCTGGAAACCACCTTGAATCTCAATCTCCCGACAAGATGTGCTGGAAGGCTTCAGCTAACTGTGGGTTTTTGCAGGCTGCTCACAAGACTGCCTTCAGGGAACGGGAAACTGATAAAACCAGGCGTGAAATGTCTCATCCTACACCACGTGGATAATAAATATTAGCTAACAACAATGGCAATAATAATAATTTTGCTTACACCTTCCACATTGTCTAAGGAAGTGTCAGAAGCACAATTACAGACTGGTGGAAAAGCAACATTTGGCTGCTTGAAAACAGCCTCCTTTGGCTCATCAGGGGGGCGTGTGCCCGAGGGCAGCGCGTGTTCATTCAAATCCATATCGCAGCAGCACTTCTCCTGTGTGCTGAATTCAGGCCCATTTCCTGAGCCCTTTCTCCCGAGCACCAGGGGAGCCCTGGGCAACACAGTGTGGGCAAAGCTCACTATCCAGCGCACACTGATTGAGCTCCTACTACGCTCAGGCACCGTTCCCGATGCTGTGATACTCAGCAGGTAAAAAACCCCAGCACACCCCTGCCTTTATGTGGTCTATTTAGTCTGCTGGTCGTGGAGATGGAGGAGCAAACAAACAAAAGCCAAAAAATAATCACAGATAAGTGCTATGAGAAAAAGAAAGAAAGAAAGACAGCCAAGCAGAGCGTTGTCATGGAGAAAGGCAGGGTGGGGGACAGCAGGTGACTTCAACTGAAGGGGTCCTCACGGGCCTCACACTGTCCAAGGCTATCTGAACCAGCAGCCTCAGCATCCTTGCGAACTTGTTAGGAGTGCTAATTCCTAAGCCCCACCCGGACCTGCTGGACAGGAGCTTTTGAGGGTTGCCCAGCGATGAGGGGTTGGCAAGCCCTCCTTTGATTGTAATGTACTGGAATGACAGAAAGTGAGGAGCCTGGGGCACCAGGAAGAGGGCCTGTGAGAGGGACAGCAGAGCCATGGGGTCAGTGAGCTCAGGCCCAGGGTGCAGGAAGTGATGTAGGGGGGCAGCTGTCAGGGGCTCCACAGGCCTCTGTAAAATAGTTGCATTCGGTTCCAGATGAGACACTGCCCTCCAGCTGCCCTCCCCACCTCGTCCGCTGTGGTATGGATGCTCTGGATCTCACCTGCTCCTCTTCCCTGCGCCAAGGGCAGAACTGGCCTCTAACTCAGGCTCCGCCTCTCCGGAGTTTCCAGTTGATCCTGAGCCCAGATGGACTGACCAATCTTTTCTCTCCTCCCATCTAGGAGGGCAGAGAGGGTCGGAGGAGAGTCTCTGCTATTCCTAAAAATAGAGAAATGAGTGTGGAGGTGAGAAAAGCAATAATTTCTGAAGGAAAGTCTGGGAGGGCCCAAGAAAAGCAAGCCATGTTGGTGGAGGGGGGCCATGGGCAGGGGCCCAGGCATAAGATTCGTGTACCCTCACTCTCTTCCATCTTCCAGCACCAGCCAGGAGACTTGAGGGGCCCCAGAGCCACAGATCAAGACATCTGGATGGTGGAGATGAGGTGCCAAGTCCCCCACCCTGCTGCAGGGACCATGTGAAGAGCAGTGCAATGGGCAGCCACTTACCAAACCCGTCACAAGCTGCCTTGCAGGCCACACTGCTGATGTGCAGCCCAGAGGCACTGACAGACAAGCTCTTGGAGACCCACTGGGCATTTCTCCTGCAAGTCAGTACATGAGCCCTCCCGGGGGACCCTGCCTCAGCATACAGGTCAGACCAGCTTGCAAAAAAGCCTCCTGCTGTGGTTGGTGCTCTGGCAGCTCAGCCCGAAGGCTGGAGGCCCGGTGACCAGCCAGACCACCAAGTGCAGGTCCCAGCCCAGAAGGCAGGATCTGCAGGAGACAGGCCTGACCAGCAGAAATCAGAATGCAGAGCATGTGAACTCCATGAGGCCATTCAAGTCTTTCCTGAGCACCTACTGTGTACTGGACACTGTTCTCAGCCCCGAGGGCCCTGCATCCAAAAACAAGGCAGACACAGCTCCTGCTCCTTGGAACTGACTGTCCGAGAGGGATGGCACTGTGATGAGCAAGTTAGTGAGTAGGGACTCTTCAGACTGCAAGCCTTGCTGGGACAGGTGGTGCTGTTCAGGCGGGGCTGCTTGGGGTGCCTCTCAGAGGGCCTGGGAGGAGCTGGGAGAATTGCAGGAAGAGTGTTCCGGGCAGAGGGAGGGAGTAGCATGGCGTGGAAACCAGGGCCCCTCACAGCAGCGGGAGCGCATGTCGGAGGAGGTAGCACAGGTTCTCTTCCCCCCAGAACCGGCCACAGTGCTCATGTTGGCGGGGTTTCTCCACACCCCAAGGGCTGGTGAGAAAAGAGACCAAATAGCATCAGACTGATATTTGCAGGCCTCTGGAGCTCACGTTTAGAGGAGGATGTGTGTGTACGTGTGCGCACATGTGTAAAGCCAGGGGCTGTCCAGCCAGCTAAGCCAGCCAGACATGGGTGAGGGCCCCACCTCCTCCCTCACCAGCTCTGTGACCTGGGAACATTGCCTCACATCTCTGGGCCTTCATTTCCTTGCCCCCTATCTTGTTTGAATGTACATAATTCCTGAAAATACTATTTGGGAAGCACTGGCGTAGGTAGCTGATTTATCCACAGAAGCTGTGGTTGCAACATCCAATTTCTAGTCACACCGTTTGCTCCATAGGGTTTGTTAAGCACCTACTAACCACAGAGGGAAGATACCATGATCGCCATCCCGTAGTATTGCAGGTGCAGGGGTAGGTGTGTCTGGAGAACAACAGTGCAGAGCAACACAGGGCCAGCACCGTCACTACAGGCTGCCATCCTACCTGCCCAGCTTTCAGGCCTCCTCTCTCTTCTGGAAAAAGCATTGGGATGTTCCGTCCATCCTTGCGGGTCAGGTGGCACCCACTCCCATTGCTGCAGAAGCACAGGGACCCAGGCCCTGGCATTCATGGGGGCTGGCCCCACCCCACCTCAGTGATTGGTCAGAGATGGGCCAATGAGAATCATCTGGGACTTCGCTGAACACCAGACAAACCCAAGTCAAGAGGGACTGGACTGGTTGGGCCATCCTGCCACTGCCTGAGAAGCACCTGCTGGGAATGAAGTCACAAAGAAGAGAACAGAGCCGAGAGATGGAGAGAGACCAAATACTGATGGCAGTTAGAGTCACTGGAACCACCAGGCCTAATGCCAGCAGCACTATCTCTGGACTTTGCAATTATGTGAGACAATTCTCTTTTGGCTCATGCCAATTTTAACTGGGCTTCTGTCACTTGCAACCAAATAGTCCTGGCCGATACAGACGGTTTCTGTGGACGGACAGAGCTTGGGCTTCTACAAGTGGTTTTGGATCAATGATTGGGGGAGATAAGGGTGTGTATTGAGGAAAGGCGAGACAGGAGGTCAAGGGGTGGTGTGAAAGGTGTGGTTTCTCCGGCGTCCATTCCCTCCCCTCCCCCTTGCTCAGAGAATCCCAAATTTCCCAGCCGCACATTTGGGTCAAATCAAGCCCACATGCAGCTGCACGGTGAGCCCAGGGTAGCTTAGCCAATCTGCATTTCCCATTGCATAATGACAGGTCAATTAATAAAGGAGCATGTGACCCACGTCAACAGGGTCAGGGCCCATGAAATTCAGTTCTGGGAATCTTTCCCACTGGACATGAATAAGGAAGCAGGTGGCCTTGGGAGAGAGCCTGCGGAGAATGGGGCCCATTCCAAGGCGGATCCAAGAGGCAGATAGACTAGTCACCACGGTGGAGCCCTGGACTGAGCCGCACCTGAAGAAGCAGCCAGTGAAGTCCCTCTGGGATTAAGCCCGTTTGGTTCAGTGTGAAGAAGAATCTTCCCTGCCTCCAGTGGGGCTCCTCTCCTGCCCTCCACTTCCTCCCGTCATGCCCTTTGGCACCTTTTGGCCACCAGGAAAGTATTTTGTTTCCCTCAGGCTCTCAGACCATAAGGGTGCAGGGTCCTCGGACCCTGGAACTGAGATTCCTGAAGGGGCAGGGGTGGGTGGAAGCCTGTCTGCCATGCCAAGCCCCTGGCTCTCAGGGAAAGGGAATCTCAGTTCCTCCAGTCCAGTCTGGGCAAGGGCGGCCATCAATCCCACTTACCGGGCATCTTATTCTATCCTTTATCTGGCTGTCTGCGGTGCCAGGCCACATCCTTAACATAGAGTTATGAAAGATTGCGTGCTCAGGCCGGGGCCCGCTGAAGGATTCACGGGTCCGAAGCTGCCCATTCATCAGGGACCAATATCAGTGGCTTGGGGGGTGGGGTAGAATATGATTGACTGGGCCTGGGGAGGGTGGCTTTGCTGCCAGCAACCAGAAATATCAAAGCCACAAAGAAGAAGGTGGCATTCTTCACGAAGAAGAAGAGTGGTGACATTTGGTAAGAAGACCCCCACGTTCCTGGGAAGACAGGCCTACGCCTCCCAGCTGCGAGGAGGACCAGGTCCAGGAGCTGTAGCTACACTTTGCAGACGAGCACGCAGCTCGCTCAGTAACCGTGTGGCTCTCCAGGCAGGGCAGCCCTGAAAGGTAAGGAGCCCAACTTGCCCCAAAGCAATCCAAAAACTAGTTTAAAACTTGTATCAAACCATGTCTCACCCTGCTTAAAGTCCCCCAAATGGCTCTCCATTACAGTTAAAATAAAATCCCAGCTTCTGACCTCCGCTCACAAAACCCTCCTTAACCATGCCCTGGCCCGCCTCGCCCCCACCCTCCAGCCCTTCCAGGCTACGCCTGGTCCTCACACTCTCAAGTTTACTCCTGCCTCAGGACCTTTGCACTCACTGTCCCCACTGCCTGGACGCCCTCCCCACAGGGTCTTGCACGGTTGGGCCTCTTCAACCCCCTCCTGAGCCTCCCTCTGCTGCACGGCCACCTTGTTCTCACAGTGCTTAGCTCTGGCTGAAACTGCCTTGTTCCTTTTCCAGTTCCTTTGAAACTGCCTTGAGGAGAAGGCAACGAGAATTCTAGTCCCTGGGGGCAGGTTCTGTCTGCCTTCTCCGCTGCTGTGTCTCCACTGTTGCTGGGCATCGCACGCCCTCAGTAAATGTATCAGGTTGGCCAAAAAGTTCATGCGGTTTTCTTTCATAGAAGACACATTTTTTCCTTTTCACCAGTAACTTTATTGATCTGGATATTTTGAGTATATCAGCTGTCTCCTGCATGAAATAACGTTGATTGTTCTCAATTAATGTCTCAGTTTGATCGCTATCAACTTCAGCTGTGTACCCAACCACGGAGCATGGTCCAGTGAAACATCTCCAGCACGAGACTTCGCACACCGCTTTTGACACGTTCGATCAGCCACAGCATCTTCTCCACACAAATCCTTTTTTGCATTTCAGTTGCGTTTTTACCTTTCTTGAAATAATAAAACACACTATGCTGAGAACGTCACCTCTTTTCTTCCATCATCAATATTAAAATGGCTACACAAAAATTCACCAATTTTGACGTGTGTTTTTTTTTAATGCAGGTTGGTATGACAGCCATCACAATACAATCTAACAAAATCATTTCGAGTGAAGTCAGAGACAGCTAAGCACCTCTGGAGCCATCTTATGGGAAAAACAAATGGACTCCTTGGCCGACCCAATACATTAAAGCAAAAGAACCGCCGTTCAGCTGTGCCCTCCAGAGTGCAGCCCTAGGACCAGGCAAGTCAGAGAAAGGACCACCCGGGGCAGTGGTCCTCTGTCAACAGGGATGAGAGCTGCGTGGGGCACGGCTGCTGTGGCTTCTCCAAGAGATAGGGAAGAAGGCTGTCCATTCTGGGAGCAGTGACTGTTTTGTGTCACCAGCAGGTTACCATGGGAACACCTTGCTGTGCAGGAAAAAAAAGAACACCTTAAAGTTCAAGATATGGCGATATGAAGTGATTGCAGGAGTCGATGAGGTATTGACCAGCCGCTGTGGGGCCCTCGGCCGCAGGCAGGGAAGGACTTTTGGGTCACCCTCACCTGCCCTCGGCTTCGTCTTGCAACTCCTTTCACATCCAGCTTCAGCTGTTTCTGGCCAGCTCCCATCAGGGAGGCCAGAGCACTGGCCCGGGGCCATGAGAGAGAGATGTGCAGAGCCGAAGGAAACCACGGTCACACTGAAGTCACCCTGACATCTGCACCCAGCAGGGCAGTGATCCCAGGAGTCACAGATGAGGCATCGCAGTGCGCATGCGCGGAGCACTTCCCGCACGTACTTCGGACTCAGGGCTGAGTCGCAGTCCTCAGACTCTGGGCCTGGAGGGCTGACCCGTCGCGCAGGGAGTGACGGAGGGAGTGGTCATCATGATCTCCATGTCGTAGATGAGGAAATTAAGGCTCAGAGAGGTCACGCAGAATTTTTCGAAATTCCCACCTACTAAGAGGTCATGCCAGGATTTCAGCTCAGGGAAACGCGACATTCAAGCGCTGAACCACACCGCCATCTCAGAAGTCTAAAGACAGAGCAGTAGCTCCCGCCTGTTGGGGGGCTAGGGCGGGCCAGGCGTTCCGTGAAGACAACATATCCATTAAAGCAGACTGGAAAGCCAAGCGCTGCAGGGGCAACGGCATTCGCCCAACTTGGCAGAGTTTGGACCTGCATGCTTGTCCAGAGTCCAAGTTCATTCTCCCCACATCAGCAGAGGCCTGGACCTGCAGGGCCACAGAAGACCCTCCAGTCTGGCCGCCCTGGGGTCCAGGAGGGGCTGCTGACCCCTGCCCCACCCTGGCCAATCCTGAAGTTTAGGAGAAGGCAATGACCCCTCTGTCTAAACCCCACCATGCCTGGGGCTCAAGGTCGGCACCAAGGTTGCCCGACAACTTGACAGTTACAGATGTCCCCGGGGTGGGACCACAGCCCGGAGGAGGGTGGCACCTGTAACCGCTCACCCTTACTGTCTCTGGCCCCACTCCCCTCATCAGATCCGAGAACTACCCTCCACCCACTCAGACAGGGCCATTGAGGCTCTGCCTGACAGCGCCCCCTAACCAGCCACACGCGGGTGAGCATGGAGGCCGCAGGGCAGGTGGGCCGCCGGGTAAAACAGAGTCAAGGCAACCCACTGTGAGGCTTCCTCTCTTCATCACCCTCCGACTGGGTTCTTTTATAGGCACTTCAAATGGATATTAAATTATAACATTTTAATTTAAATGCTGTTTTCTAGGGATGTGAGAACTGCTCTCATGGCTTAGAGCCGAACAGCGATGCCGGGGGCCAAACGGCCCAGACTGGTGGTCGCTGGGCTTGCCTTGAGGGCACACTCCCCCAGGCTCTGCTTTCGCCCACCACCAGGGAACAAGCGGTGGAGCTGGGGACACGGGTGGGCTGAGCTGAGGACCTAGTGTCCTTTTAGGCCATGTTCCAGCATCTTCCCTCCCAAAACTGCCTCTTTCTCCCAGGCACCCTGGCAAGAAAAGGCATGAGACACCCTGGCATAGAGGGAGGTTCCAGGCAGCCTTCTAGACCCCAGGGAACAAAAGAGACCTTTCCGGGAGACCTCCGCCCCTCTCGCTGATGATGCCACCCTCAGCCCGCACATCTGGACCGTCAGACTCCAACTAACCTGCCACCTCTTTGTGTCGACATCAGTCAGCTATTGCTGCAATGATGCCGCGTGGCAAATAACCCAAAAGTCCCAGTGACTGAAGACCAAAAGCTTTCTCTCTTTATTTTTCTTGTCCAGACTCAGGGTCAGCAGGGTGGCTCTGCTTCTGGGACGAGCGGCTCCCCAGTGTCTGTTCTTCTCACGGCGCTGGAAGAAGTGCAAGAGGCCAGTGCAAACCACACTTGCAGATGCAGAGCCTCTGCTCACGTCATTTCCCTTAACGTTCCATGGTCAAGGTGAGTCATGCAGCCAAGGCCAACATCCATGTCCTCCACCCATTCAAGTGGGAGCCACTGCAAAAGTCAGCAGCACCCTAAAGTCTACACTTCTCTGTTAAATAAACAGCAAAAGAACCAAAACCACAGCTACATGGCAGAGGGTGGGGTTGTATGACTGCATGGCAGGGAGGTGACAAATAGGATGGACAGTTTAGGTTGGTCACCGCCTTCAGTCCACTTTCCTTTGGGAGGATCCACCCCTCCCCACTGGGGGCAGTTTGAGTAGGACTGAGCCCACTATTAGCTCTAGCAGACAGCCTGACAGCCCATCATGCCAAAGATAAACATGTGACTGAACACAGGCCAGAGGAAGTCGATGTGTCCCAGAAGAGAACCCAGAAATTTCCTTCCTTTCTCACTGGAAACAACAAAGAAATGGAGTTTGAGGAGGTCCTGGCCACCAATTGTGATCCTAAGGGACCCAGCCTTAGGATGACGCTGGGGAAAATGGAGCAGACAGCAGGACAGAAACCAGATCCCAGGGAGTTGTAACTATGCTGGATCAAGCATTACCTGAAACCTGCCCTACCACTTGACTTTTGACTTACAGGAGCCTATACACTCCCATTTTTGTTTAAGCCAGTTTGAGTCTTGTCCTCCATCATTTGCAACTCAAAGATTCCTAAGTGATAGAGATGATATTGGAGAGGAGATATAAGGAGAGGACTGAGGTTCCCATCACCCTCATCACGCCACCAAACAAGGCTGACACACTGGGCCTGAGAGCATGATGGGGTGGCGTCGGCTCCACTCAGAACATTCAGAGCCAGCCCGTCCCCCTGGCACCTGACTGCATCTACCGCGGACCTCTGGCACCCAACACCACCCTCCTCATCCAGACCTGTTCACTTTCCTGATGTGGCCTCTAGTCTCCGGTCCCAAAGCCCTGAGAGACTGGAGCTGCTGCCTCATACATCAAAGATGCTTTTGCCTGGAGGGGAAAATGTAGGTCATTTTTTAATGCGTGTGGCTATCTTTGAGCAACTCTGAATGCCAGGCGTGGAGCCGGGGAGGCAGGACTAGGTAAATGAGATTGGTCTCAGAAGGAGCAGCCTGCACCTGCCTACTCCCCCCACCCAAGGTGGGAGAGATGGGCAGGGGGTGGGGGTCTGGAAAGGGACTGTGAGGGGTGCTCCCACCCTCTACACACGATAAACATGGATGAGCTTGTGCCTCTTGGACCCCAAAGCATTGTCCCCAACCCTTAACCGCTAAGAAGGGAGAAAACTCTCCTTGTTATTGTTGTCATTTTAAAATCTTGTTTTGTGAACTAGGAGAAGAAAAGAGGCAAATCCATTGAGTCGTTTATCCCTAACACTCCAGCAATCACTGGCTTCTGGGGCTTGAAGAAAAATCAAGAAAATTAGTGCTTGTGGAGGGGAAAAGCGGCCGTGCTGGCCCCCTGCAGCCCCTCCCTGCTCAGCCTCCTCCTGAAGCCCACTCAGTGCCCCTTCCTCCCCCAGTTCCCATTCCTTGCCCTTCCCACCTCCTCCCTGCCGCCCACTCCTCCCAGGGCCAGGCAGGTTCCCTCCCGCCCACCCCGCTGCAAACCCAAGCTCTGCCCTCCATCAGCTCCACAGCCTGAATGGACAGTGCCCCCCTCAGGCCTCACTTGGTCCTGGGCTGTCGCAGCCCACGTGACAAAGACAAACACCCGTGGGGGCTCTGGAGGAGGACACAGGCAAACCTTTACTGGTGACCCCAATTCCAGATTCGAACCCCTGTCTCCAGAGGTGACTGTGAAGAAAATGCCTAAATTAAAGTGCTAATTACTGTCTTCGGCACCCGGTACCAGGCAGTCCCTTGTATCTATTATTAACAGCTGCCTGCTACAGCCCCAGCTCTCTAAGAAACGCAGATGAGTTAAAAATTCAGTTGCAAGAGAAAATAACAGAAAACCGTGTCTGCGCTGTGATGCTCAGCCTGTGGACATGCCACCCCCATGCTGCCCACTCTGTAGAAAGATGACAAGAAGCCCCACTGAGGGCAGCACAAGGATGCCACCTCTGGAGGTCACCAGAAACTCCCCCAGGTGGGAACCTGGGAAGTGCTTTGATCCGCCCCATGTGCAGATAAACCAAACTCCCGTATTTAAAAATATCTGCAGAGCCCTTTATGGATCAGAATGCCTCCACAATTTCATAATTAAACACCAGGGTCTGGAGAGGGCAGCAGTTTGAGCTCCAATGCCCAGGTAGGAAGAGGCCCAGGTAAGCTGCGGCCCTGGGCACTAGCCAACCCTGCCTGCACCTGGAGTCTGCAAAGCTTTGCTGCTGGGGAGAGGCGGCCATGAGCCATCAGTTCCCTGGTGGAGAACATGCCAGTTCTTTGGGGAGCCCGGGTGCCATGCCGGACCCCCGCCATCATGCTGACCTACAGAAATAAGACAGAGCTCATCTCAAAGGATGTCTTGGGGCCTTGGCCATGGCCATGGAGGGTCTACCCAGGCTGAGGGCTTAGGTGGCCAGGAGAGGCAAGGAATAAAACAGGAGCGTGAGATGCAGGACAGAGGAGAATTGCAGAAGGACTGGGCTGAAATAACCCAAGCATTCACCTTCCTCTGTTCACGGTGGGCAGAGAGGGACTGAGCTGCCCGAGGCCACGAGGAAATGCCCAGGCAGAGCAGGGGTGAATTCAGATCTCCTAGACTCACCGTACAGACACCAGAGGAATGACGCACAGAGGCCTCAAGGCCACGCACCTCAAACACACACCCCTCAAACACACGCAGGCACCATCCCTGTGACTCCATCCCACCCTGAGATGACCCTGTCCCTGATCTGACCTGTGTGCTCACAGAAGCAGGGATGGAGCTGCCTGGTGTCCCTGGAACATGGATCTGGACACATAGAGGGCGCCTGTTATTTCTTAGGAACTGACGGATAACGAAATTCAATGTTGTCCATAAACACCTCACACACAGGGGCTGGCCTAAGCAGGCCTAGGACCCAACGGTAAACAGTCAAGGATCTGTGAGCGGGCTGTTAAACAAGTAGTAGCCTGGAAGCAGCATCAGAGAGTATTCACACCACTGCAACCAGCAAAAACTGCCCATCGCGTCTTCTCTCCCTTCCCCACCCCTGCTCCCAGGCAAACACCAACTGCCAATCTTCTTCATCTGAGTTCATCATTCAATCTCCAAATCTTCCAAATACACCTGTACAGGAAAAACGGAAATGCTTCCTGTGTTTTATTTCCTCGTTCTCCTTCCTTGGGTGCACGAGTTCCCTACTTCATCCACCACCTGGCCAGCCCCAGCCCCTCTCCTCTGCATCACAAGGCCGGCCCCCTTCTGGAGAAGGTGCCAGAGGAGTGGATCCCCATCACCTCCCACCCTCTCTCAGGCACCACCTGTTCTGCCTGGGTTCTGGCCCCAGGGCCGGTATAAACGCCCCCCATGATGAATGGCCTTGCAAGCAGCATGCTCAAGCCCTCTGCTCCCTCTACCACCTGTTCTGTCCCAGCTGGAGGGAGGGGAGAGGAGCAGGGGCTCCCATCTGAGTCACAACCATCCGTCCTAAGTAATTAGCTGCCAAAGGAAACGCAAATCCCCTGAAGGGGAGCAAAGGTCCCCACCAACTTCTCCAAAGCCCTCCTGCCCCAGGCTTGCCTCAGGGGCTGCTGGGAGGGAGCTGGACACCTGAGGAGGCCAGGAAACCATCTGTCAGGGCACAGGGGCTCTCTGCAGATCACAGGCTAAGAGAAGCCTTTCCAGATCCCCCACTGGCTCTGAGCCAGCAGGAGCCGGCCCATCTTCTCTGGCAAGGCTAGTGCTCTGCCTTCTCGACCACCCTCGCCTCAGTCTGGGGATGGAAGGTGTGTTTGGCAGACACCACCAGTCCCCTGCCAGTGCCCTCTTCCTTATTACCTGATATTGCTCAGGGTGACTCTCGGTGCTCCGTATCCCAAGCCCCTGCCTTATTTAGGGCAAAGGGGAGTGGGATTTCTGTCCACGTAAAGCCAGTGACACATGAATGGTGGTGCAAGGTTTCTTTGATCCTATGAGAGAATCATCACGGAGAGAGATGCTTTCTTCTGTCTCTGGGCATGATGGCATGTAGTCATGAATCCTGGAGCTTCTGCAGCCATGTTGGGACCCTGAGGATGCCAGACTGAGATTGGTGTTGACACACTAACAAGGGCAAAGTAGAGATGGGGAAAGAGCCCAGGTTCCTGGTGATATCACTGGACCTCTGGCTCCCAGGCCTGGAGGCACGCCTCCTCCAGACCTCCTGCAGTGTGAGACAAAGTCCTTACCACTGTGAGTGGTTCCACTGGTTGCCTACAGCCAAAGGCGTCTCAACTCAGAGAAAGCAAAAGGTGAACATCATCACCCTGCAGAAGCAGGCCCTGACCCCGGACCCCACGCAGGTAGTGGCTTTGGGCTGTGCCTGGTGCCCAGGCCTCACCTTCTGCTCACCTTCTGCCCATTTTGGGCCTTTCTCTGGTACCTGGGAGGCTGCTCTTCCCTGTGTTACTAGGGCCAGACTGCTGGGAAATACAGCCCTCAACCAATAAATTATGGGAGATGGGGGGTAAGTACCCCACATCTCTCTTCCCTCTCCCCTTGCGTGGGAGCACTCTGAGGCCTGTGGGCTACAGAGCTGCCAGGACTCAGGATTCCGCTCTGGTGGCCCACAGTGGTGACCTGCTGGAGAACATCACCCGTTCTGCACCACCTCCCAAATAGGCCAATTGTACTCAAAACCTTGTGTCAGGATTCACTTCTGGGGGCACCCAAATGAAGGCCACCTCCCTCCGATGTGTTACTGAGAACTGCTATGGGGCAGGCACTGCAGAGACGACAGAAAACACGGCGTAGAGGTTTCCCCGCCCGGGACTTACATTCACGTGCAGAGACAGGTAATCAACAAGTCAGCCAGTCGGGTCACTTCCGGTGTCTTACCTACAGAGGTGGCAGCATGACCGGAGGGCAGCAGCGACGGGGAAGGGTGCGAGAAGGGCAGGGGCTAAGAGAGGATCTCTCTGAGGGTCAGCCATGCCAAGAGCTGTGAAAAGAAGATCCCAGGCAGAGGGAACAGCAAGTGCGAAGGCTGAGGCAGGAGCAGGTATGATGGGGTTTGAAGAGCAAATAGAAGGCCGTGGCTGGAGGGCAGTGAGCCAGGAGGAAGGGGGGACTTGAAGTGGAGAGGAAGACAGAGGCCAGCCCAGGTGGGCTCCCACCGGGCATGAGAAGGAGTTTGGGGGTTCAGAAGCAATGGGAATCTAGTGCAGGGTGATAAAAGGTTGGGGAGCGGTTTACTCAGCCCCAAGCAGCAGCAACCTTCTACTGCCTGCTCCACGGAGGGGGCAGGGAGTAGGTACCGCGCGGCAGACAGGCCACTTTTGATCTCAGTTGCCCAGGTGGGGGATACTGGCTCCTGGCGCACCCCCATGTCCTCCACAGGTGAATCTCCCATTTGTAAACTGGCCTCTTTCCTCTGTCTGCCTAGGCCCAGACCCTGGCCGACATGGGCGTGTCATTCCCCAGTCCCTTCCCCCTGCAGGGGACCTCTACACCCAATGTCAGTGCCTGAACCCGTGTTGCCCCAGGTTACTTCCACAGTGCCAACTGTCACTGCCTGCCCCCCTGCCCGGGGACAGTTTTGCTCTCGTGACTGGGCATCACGGAGCCTCTCAGCCCTGCCTCCAAGTGAGCAGGTCTCATTCCAGCCCCAGCACCACCCCACCCTGTGCGCAACTGGATGGTGGATGTGAACAGCTCCCTTACTGGGCCTGGAGCCCTCATCCCAGGGCCCAGAGCAATTACCACTTAGTGGCGCTGAGGGACCACACTGGCGCTGAGCGCGGCAGCTTTCGCGCTGAGCTCCTCAGAACACAGGGCCCACATTAGTTTTCGCTCGACTTCCCGTGCGGAATCCCCTGGGAGAGCCGCAGGACTGGGCTCCGTCCTGGCTTACAGGGGGCTGTGCTGACGGAAAGATGCGCATGGTGCTCAGGGGCCCTGAGGGGCAGACCCTGTGTGTGCTGCAGCCTGAACCGGCGCCACTAACCAACGGGCACAGTCGGGGCAAGACCGATAAGCTTTGTACAGAGACAAGCCTGTGGGTCTGGGCCACGCTGTCCGCCCTGCTGGGGAGCAGGCACCACAGACCCACGGGTGGCCCAGGCTGGTGACTCACACCCACAGACTAGACAGAAAAGGCCCTGTTCCTTGAAACAATTGCAGGAAACTGAGAGCTATGCTCCAGGTCAAGCACAGGAGCAAGGAGGTCAGCAGAAGGGAGAGAGCGTGGGGCATGCTGGGCAGATCTCTCGGCTCCTCTCTGCCTCCACTGCCTGGTTTGCCACAGGGGAAAGTGGTGAAATCATGGCGATGGACACAGTTAGGGGCCCAAGCTGTAATTGTTACCTCCCCCCCTTATCCATTCCTCCTCCCTCGGATCTTTAGCTCGGCCCATGGCTGCCTGGAATTTACCTACATGACTAATTTGTGACCAGAATGCTGTAAACACAAGTGTAATGTGCCATCCTGGAGAGTGTCCCTAAAGGGGGACATGCCCTTCTTTGTCCCTTTCTCTTCCGGCGGGGGGGGCAGGAACCAAACAGCCGTCTTGCACCATGAAGTGGAAGCCACTCAAAGAAGATGGCTTGAGCCACAAGAATAACTGATGTTGACTGTGAGAAATCCCCCTCCCAGCCACTTGTTTGACAGAAATACACATCTGTCTTGCTGGCACTGTTTTTTCCTTTGGGGTGGTGTCTGTCACAGCTGAACCTAATCCTGGTCCCTGCAGACTACAACCTAGGTCCGGGTGTCCCCGAAGCCCAGGCCATCCACTGCAGAGCCCACTGTTCTTTCATAACCCCTGATGAAGCCTCCAGGACTCAGGCTGGCTGGGGGCCACTCGGGATGTGCCCTGAGAGGCCTGGCAGAGCCAGGGGTCCTGGCTCGAGACCCCCAACGCTGAACTTCTGCTGGGAGGTGCCAGAGGCCAGCCTGTAGGGTCCGGAATGGTTTTGAGAAGGGTGGGGGGAAAGCTTAAGGAATGGGGAAGCTGAAGACAGGAGGCCTGGCTGGAAAGGCCTTGCCGGCTCAGAAATCCAGCATTTGGGAAAGCAGAAAGCAAGTGCGTTCTCCACCCGCATGCACACGGTGAGAACCTGGTAGTGAGGAGGCCTCAAAGTCCGACCTCATCCTCGGAGAGGCTGGCAAGCGATTGTGGGGACACACCACGCAGAAAGAAGCCTTCCCGCCTTGGAAGGGCGGAGCGCCACAGCCCGCGGATGGCAAAGTGGCTTTCTGTGCTCCAGCAGCCCGGCACCCTGTTCCCCAAAGTGCTCCTCTTTGCCCCTGGGAGTCCTCATCCCCTCCTTTCAGCCCGCACGTTTCAAACGCAACCGCCTCCACACCTGGTCCACTGACCCCATGTGACCAGGTCTGGCCAATCAGAGTGCCTATGATGTCCTGACCAGCCCGATTGGTCAGGCGTGAGCGTGTGACCCAGTAAGGGTCTCTGAGACTCTAGTTTCGCTGAGTCAGTTAAGGGAAAAGCAATCTCTGTTTCTGCCTTTGAACCTGGGAGGGTGTAACCCCGGCGCTGTGGGCAGCTGCTTTGCTGCCACGTGGAACCTCAGAAGGAAGCAGACAAGAGCAGAGCCAAGAGACACAGGAGTCCTGGTCCTCGCTGGATCCCGGCCTGAAAACAACCAGCCCTCACGTTCGTAGACAGCAATACACTTCCTCCCCCAGCACTTCTTACCTGCGCACATTCTATCTATGTGGAACACCATTTCTTCTCCAGGCGGCAAAATTCCCCTCTAGTGGCCCCAGGCCAGTTTACACCGCCCCTCCCCCGGGAAGGCCAGATCTCGGTCCCCGGCCCTCGATCACACCGAATGAACTGCATCCGTGACGGCACCGTCACCAGCACGGGACTCCTTCCGGCACAGGAACTGCGTCTTCTTTAACTTGGTATCCAGTAGGCACTCACTAAATGCTGGTTGACTAAATACATGAACGGCTGCAGAGACGCAAGCTAACCATTCATCACGTTTATGGACGACATGAAATTGGGAGCAGTTTCTAGCCAGAGGTTAGAATTATAAAGCAGATTGGCTTTCGCAAATGAGAGTGTGGCAAGGCTGAATCGGAATTGGATGACGTTCATTAAGTAACGGGTTTGAAGAAGTCATCGCTGGGAGTTTGTGAGAGCTGGGGACATAATGATTTCTGTGCACATTCCGAGATAAGCTGTGGGTGGCAGGCTGGACGTGGACCGGAAGAAGCTGGCCATGCAGGATTGGTCTCCCCCGTCAAGGTCACTTCAGGGGCTTGTGACAAGGAAGACCCAGGCAAGTGTTTGTGCCTCCAGGAAGGCACCCTGGGCTCTGTATTTTGGGAGACACAGAAGATGCAGGGAAGATACCAAAAAAAGCATTTAAAATAGTGAAAGGGAAGACAAATTGGATTTCTGAACTCAGGTTAAAGAGCCCGGATTGCTGCATCTGGAAGGAAAAGAGAGAGAAAATCATTTCCCCAATGGGCTTTGATGAGGAGCGCCACCCCCAGACTGGAGCTGACCCCCCAGATGGGGAGGGATGAGCAGGGAGGCAGTGGCTGCTCGCCCTGCCACCCACCCGCCCCCGCAGCCTCCAGAGCTACTGCCACCCCTCCTGTTTACGCTTTTATCATTTGCAATGAAAGACGATGATGTGTGTGTGCATGCTGTATTGATTGTGCCTCTTAGATTTTTATGTCGTTGTGGAAAGCGGCAATTATGCCCGCTCTGGAGGGAGCAAACGGCCCCAGGGGAGGACAATGCAGGGCCAGGAAAACCCAGAAGACAGATGGAGGGGCCCAGCTCAGAAGCTGGGGCACGAGGCAAGCAGTTCCAGGGAAGGGGCTGGTTGAGCCTGAGAAAGGACAGGAATCCCACCAAGGGGCAGGAGCCATCTACCCTAGGCTACAGACATTAATTAAGCACCTAAAGTGTACAAGGTACTCAACCCGTGGGTTCACACGCCTCTGAAAGTGCTCCAGTGGCTTCCCTTTTGCATTTAGAATAAATTCACTCATCAAGACATAGCATCTGACCCTCGCCCACCTCTCTGGAATCACCTCCACCTTCTCTGCTCCTCACTCACTGCCGTGGACTCCCCTGGCCTCCTTTCTGGTCTGCCCACTCTCCCAGCCAGGCCCTGCCTCAAGCCCTTTGCCCTTGCTCTTCCCTCTGCCTGAAATACTGTTCCCCACACAACTATAAACCTACTTTTGTCCACCCTGTATTCTTGTCTACTTATGGGTTCATTGTCTCTCCCACCAAACTGTGAGTGTAAAAAGAATAAGGACCTTATCTCCTTTTCACTCTTTGCCACCAACAACCAGAGGAGTTCTTGGCACACACTATGAGTATAATGAATGTTGATTAATATTATTAACTCCAGTTAACAGTGAAGAAAACAGACTCAGAGCATATATTAGTTAACACTGTGTTTGAGTGTAAGTAACAGAATATCCAACTCCTACACAGAGGTCCAGTTGCTCAGTGATGTCGTCACAGGCTGAGGAACTTTCTGTCTTCTGCCCAGTTTTTCTTAAACCATTATTCTTAGCTTGTCCCTCATGCTCACAAAGTGGCTGCTGCAGCTCCTAACATAATTTGGCATTCAAAGCAAGAGGGAACGGAGAAGGCAAAATTCTGATTCAGTTGAGTACGTTTCCCTTTTTATTGGACCTCTTCCATTTCCAGAAGACCCCTCACTAGGGTTCTGATTCCAGCTCATTGGCCAGATCTGTGTCATGGTGGCAGGAGATACTGGGAAGCTGAACTCCGTGTTCCAAAGCAGAGTGAGGCGAGGGAGAGGCAGATTGGACAGGAATGTTGAGGGAGCCTGACTCAGTGACGGCCACCACTCTGAACAGCAGAACTAGGATTTGAGCTCATGTCTGTCTGATCCCAGGGTCTCTGCCCTATTTGTCATAGCCTGTGCTTCCCTCAGAGAGCAAGGGTGCTGGAGCAGATGCCAGAAGTGCCATCAGGTCCTTGGCCAGCACATGCAGTTGTGTTGAGGCCGGCCCTTCTTTGCCCCAGCACGCGCCCTCCTTCCCACAGCACACCCAGTGCTGCGGCCACAGCCGTCCACTCGGGTTCCCTGAACCCACCAGATCTTCCGCTCTGCCCCTTTGCCCATGCTGCTCTTCACCTGAGCCTCTGCCCCTGCCCCTGTCTGCTTGTCCTTCAAAGTCCAGCTCCAATGACACCTCCTCTAACTCTTCCCTTTTCTGGGTGAAGCATGTGCCGGGGACCTGCCCTCTTAGCAGAGAGACAAGTGTATCTTTCCCACCTTTCTGGGCTGCCATAGTAAGTCTGGCCAGGCATGGACCCGTGGCGTGGAGAGAACTATCTCCGAGCTCCCACATAGGTGCTGTAACCAGGGGAAGCTGCCTCCCAGTTACACCATGGGTCGAAGTCACTGCCATCTCCCTGGCTCAGAGCTTGGCCACAGCTTCATATCTATGAAGCTAGCCAGCTGTTATAGATATGCAAAACTACTGCGTTTGCAGTTATTTGCAAACTGTTAATATGCAAAATAACTCTCAATGGCCCTGCTCCATTTGTCCCATCCCCTAGTCCAGATTTGTGGGGGTGGGGATTCCTATATTTTTCATGTTTCCTGGACACCCTGAGTTCTGGACCCCATTACAAATCCCTCTTGTGAGGGATGGGGCCCTGACTGCACCCTGTTACACTAATGGCTAGTGATGTTGAACATTTTCCTATGTGTTTATCCTTATATTGTTTGGGGTGAAGTATCTGTTCCATCTTTTGCACAGTTTCTTAATCGGGTTTGTTTTCTTACTGTTGAGTTCATCTACTTTTGATGCAAATCTTTTGCTGGGTATGTGGCACGCAAATATGCTTCCCGAGTCTGCAGTTTCCCTCTCGCTGTCTAGCAGTGTCTTCCTCAAAGCAGGACTTTTGACTCTGATGACGCTCTTACGGGTTGTGCTTTTTTACATTATTAAATTTTTTTTTGACGCTCACTAGTACCTTGTGTTAGTTTTGGGTGGACAGCCTAGTGCTTGGACAATTGTATAATTCAGGAAGTGACCCCCCGGACAGTTCAAGTGCGCACACAGTTGTCGTGACACCATTGACTGGACACGTTCCCTGAGCTGCACATCACATCCCTGCAGCTGCTCTGTGACTACCTGTGTGCAGTCTGATCCCCTCCCCGCCTCACCCAGCCCATCACCCCCACTCCTCTGGCACCTGTCTGTTTGTTCTGTGTGTCTATGAGTCTCTTTCTAATTTGTTCCTTCATTTATTTTGTTCTATAGATTCTGCATATAAGTAAAATTATACAGTACTTTTCTTTCTCTGTTTGACATATTTCATTAGCATAATACCCTCCAGGTCGATCCATGTTGTCACAGATGGTAAGATTTTATTATTTTTTATGGCCGTGTAATATTCCCTTGCACGTGCGGACCACTACTTTTTAAATCCATTCATCTTTCGGTCACTTGCATTGCTTTTGTGCCTTGTGCTCTTAACACCATAACTATGCCTGCTCCCAGGTCACAAATATTGACCCCGATGTTTTCTTCCAAAAAAATGTTTTTAAGATTTTATTTATTTATTTTTAGAAAGAGGAAGGGAGGGAGAAAGAGGTGAGAAACATTAATGTGTGGTTGCCTCTCACACACACCCCTACTGGGGACCTGGCCCGAAACCCAGGCATGTGCCCTGATCGGAATCGAACCGGTGACCCATTGGTTTGCAGGCCAGCACTCAGTCCACTGAGACACACCAGCCAGAGCGCTTCTAAAAATTGTATCTATAATCTATCTAGAATTAGTTTTTGCATAAAGTATAAGATTTAAATTAAGATTTATTTTTCTGGTTATGAATATATCCCATTTTATCTCTCCCTTTTTTTTTACTCTCTCTTTTAGTGTTTTTTTTTTCAGTGGTTACTCTAGGAATTACAATAGATATACTTAACATTCACAGTCTACTTAGAATTATTTTACCACTTCATGTGGAATATAAAAACCTTACTGCTATATAGGCCCCTTCACCCTCCTTCTCTTGAGTTGCACTTGTCTTCTATGTCCTATCTCCATCCATTAAAAATCCCATTGGACAACATTACATATTTTTTATTTTCAGCTTTCAGACATGCTTTAAAGAGCTCAGCAGGAGAATCAACAGGAGAGAAGTAGTCTATCATATTTATCCAAATATGTACCATTTCTGCTTCTTTTCCTTTACTCCTGATGCTTCCAGTTTCTTTCTGCTCTCATCTCCCTTCTGTCTGAAGAACTTCCTTTAGCAATCTTTTAGTGCAGGTCTCCTGGCAACAAATTTTCTTAGCTTTCCTTCATCTGAGAATGTCTTTATTTTACCTTCATTCCTGAAGGATATATCCTCTAAAGAATTCTGAGTCGCAGGCTCTTTTCTTTCAACGTTTGAAACTCTGCTTCCCTTCCTTGTGGTGTTCATGGTTCTGATGAGAAAGCTGCAGTCACCTGAAGCATGGCTCCCCTGTCAGTGATAAGCTATTTTTCTCTGGCTGCTTTTAAGATGTTTTTTCTTTGTCTTTAGTTTTCAGAAGTTTAATTATTCTGTGTCTAGACATAGGTTTCTTTGTATTTATCCTCTTTTGGAGTCACTGAGCTTCTTAAGTCTCTATGCCAAATATGGAAAACTTTTGCCATTATTATTTTTTTATTGGTTGATTGATTTTTAGAGAGAGGGGAAGAGAGAGAGAGAAAGAAATATCAATTCATGTGTTCATTGGCTGATTCTTGTATGTACCCTGACTGGGGATGGAACCTGCAACCTTGGTGTATCAGGACGATGCTCTAACCAACTGAGCTACCTGGCCAGAACCTACCTTTTAAAAAAAAAAAATTTTTTTTAGCCTCACCCAAGGACATTTTTTTATTGCTTTCAGAGACAGAGGGAGAGAGAAAGAGAAAGAGCGAGACAGAAACGTCAATTGCCTGCCTTCTCATATGCGCCTCCAACCGTACATACCCTAAACCCGCCACCTAGGCATATGCCCTGCCTGGGAATCGGTCCACCGCCCTTCAGTCTATGGGATGATGCTCCAAGCAACTGAGCCACACTGATCAGGCTACCATTTTTCTTTAAATGTTTTTTCTAGACCCCACTCTTTCATTTTTCCTTCCAATGATGTGAATGTTAGACCTTCTGTTACTGTCCCATGGGTCCCTGAGGCTCCATTCATTTGTTTGCTAATCTTTCTTCTCTCTGTTACTCAGATCAGATAACTTCTCTTTGTCTATCTTCCAATTCACTGGCTGTTTTCTGTATCCTCTCCTTTCTGCTATTGAGCCCATCCAGCGAGTTTATTATTTTAGTTGCTGTACTGTTTGCATCTAAATTTCCATTTGGGTGACTTCCGGCCAAGGTGGAGGCATAGATAGGCACACTGGGCCTCCTCACACAACCAAAAGAAGGACAACAACAAATTTAAAAACAAAAACAACCATAACTGACAGAAAATCGAACTGTATGGAAGTCTGACAGCCAAGGAGTTAAAAAAGAAACACTCACCCATACAGTAAGAGGGGTGGAGACCGCAGCCAGGTGGAGAGGACTCTTAGCAAGGTGGCGGCTGGAGGTCCAGGCAGTCCCACATTCACATGCAGATAAACCAAGAGGAACAACTGGGGAGTGAGACAGACCCACAACCCAGGGTCCCAGTGGGGAAATAAAGCCTCAAACCTCTGACTGAAAATACCTGTGGGGGTTGAGGCAGCAGCAGGAGAAACTCCCAGCCTCACTGAGAGTCTGTTGGAGAGACCCACAGGGTCCTAGAATATACAAAAGCCCACCCAACAGGAATCAGCACCAGAAGGTCCCACTGGCTTGTGGGTAGCAGGGGAAGTGACTGAAAGCCGGCAGAGAGTGGAGCAAGTGCTATTGCTCCCTCTCAAACCCCTCCCCCACAAACAGCAGTGGGTGGGTTGCCTGCCCTAGTGAACACCTAAGGCTCCACCCCTTACCATGTAACAGGTTGCTGAGACAAAAAGAAATGACCCAAATGAAAGAACAGATCAAAGCTCCAGAAAAAATACAACTAAGTGATGCAGAGCTAGCCAACCATCAGATGCACAGTTCAAAACACTGGTAATCAGGATGCTCACAGAATTGGTTGAATATGGTCACAAATTACATGAAGAAATGAAGGCTATGCTAAGTGAAATAAAGGAAAATGTACAGGGAGCCACTAGTGACAGGAAGGAAACCAGGACTCAAATCAACATTTTGGACCAGAAGGAAGAAAAGAAACATCCAACCAGAACAGAATGAAGAAACAAGAATTCAAAAAAATGAGGAGAGGCTTAGGAACCTCCAGGACAACTTTAAACATTCCAATGTCTGAATCATAAGGGTGCCAGAAGGAGAAGAGGAAGAGCAAGTTGAAAATTTATTTGAAAAAATAATGAAGGAGAACTTCCCCAATCTGGCAAAGGAAATAGACTTTCAGGAAGTCCAGGAAGCTCAGAAAGCCCCAAAGAAGTTGGACCCAAGGAGGAACATACCAAGGCACATCATAATTACATTAGCCAAGATTAAAGATAAGGAGAGAATCTTAAAAGCAGCAAGAGAAAAGGAGAGAGTTACCTACAAAGGAATTCCCATAAGACTGTCAGCTAATTTCTCAAAAGAAACCTTGAACACCAGAAGGGGCTGAAAAGAAGTATTCCAAGTCATGAAAGGCAAGGACCTACACCCAAGATAACTCTATCCAGCAAAGCTTTCATTTAGAATGGAAGGGCAGGTCAAGTGCTCCCCAGGTAAGGTCAAGTTAAATCATCATCACAGAGTTCATCATCACCAGGCCCTTATTATATGAAATGTTAAAGGGATTTATCTAAGAAAAAAAAGACAAAAAATATGAACATTAAAATGACAACAAACACAGTTATTAACAACTGGACCTAAAACAAAAACAAACTAAGCAAACAACTAGAACAGGAACAGAATCACAGAAATGGAGATCACATGGAGGGTTAGCAACAGGGGAGTGGGAGGGGAAGAGAGGGGAACAGGTACAGAGAATAAGAAGCATAGATGGTAGGTAAGAAACAAACGGGGAGGTTAAGAATAGTATAGGAAATGTAACAGCCAAAGAATGACCCATGGACATGAACTAAAGGTGGGGTGGAATCCGGGTGGGGGAGGGTGTGCAGGGCGAAGGGGAATAAAGGGAGGAAAATGGGACAACTATAATAGCATAATCAATAAAATATATTTTTAAAAAATAAAATAAATTTCCATTTGGTTCTCCTCAATATCTTTTATTTCTGTGCTGAGACTTCCCTTTCATTTCAAGTGTATTTGCCCTTTTTATTGGACCATTGTTGTAATAGCTGGTGTAAAATCTTTGCTTGATATCTCAGTAAAGACATCTCAGCATCAGCATCTTTTGAATGTCTTTTCCCAAGTAAGTCGAGGCTTTTCCGGTTCTTCCTCTGTGGTATAATTTTGATATTTTCCTTTTAGCAGCCAATTGATGCCGTCGGGTTCCCACCAACCTCCTGTACGTTGTGGTTCAAATGTCGGTTCATTGGCAAAGTTTTTGAAGTGCTATGTGGGCCTGTCCCAAACGTGCACCACTCCGTGGCCAGTCTGGGATTTGGGCATTGGTCTTTCCCACCGCCCCATTCTCGGGTTTCCGAGAGCTGTTTGGCGTCAAACCACGTAGTTTGGGGTGAGCTCAGGATTTCATAAACAACTCTAACGGGTGCTTTCCCTCCTTCCTCTCTGTGATCTTTCCTGGACTTTCCAGTTCTCTGAGGTTCCCCTTTTCCAGTCCTCAGCCCAGAAAGCTGCAGCCCTACTTACTTCTCCCTGCTGGGCACTTCTGTGAGGACTGATGTTGAACCCAAGCAACAGAGATCAAAAAGCAGCAGGGGCTTGCCCACCTCTCAGACCATGGCCCCTCCCACTGGAGAGGAAGGTTCCTCTCCTTGAGGGAGTTTAGGTTCCTGCCCTTGATGCTCCTGCAGCTGCTGCTGCAACCAACACGTGATTGTTTGGGGGCTGGGATGCAAGAGAATGGAAAAGAGGGGAAAGAAAAAAGAGAAGACAAACAGGAGACTTCCAGCACTAGGTGATCATTTTCTTGGTCCTCTGGGCAGAAGAGAGGGCCTTTCCTGGGGCTCTCTGCAGAGATGGGAACACCCATGTCCAAGTCTCAGACTGCACTCAGTCCAGCCCAGGGGATGGAGTGAGCAAAACAACAGACTCACGACGGATTGGGGGTTGCTTTTATATCTGGCCTTCCTTTCGGTGAGTTCAAACTGCTACTCCATGCATCTTGTCCAGGCCGTAAGTGGCATACAGTGGGAGACACGGCGTGGCGTGCAGTTACCTCATCTTGCCCAGAACGGGGACCTCTCAGTAAATTTTAATGGACCTGATGAGTGCATACCCACCTAGTGTAAAGCCACCACTTAGTGAGCCCCTCTTATGTCAGGCACATGGACAGAGCTGCACGGTCCCACTTGTGTTCAGGGAGCTCAGGGTTTGAACCCAGCTGTCCCTCTGTCTAGCCATAGGATGCTGGGCAAGGACCCAAAATGGATCGAACCCTCAGCTTCCTCACCTGTAAAACATAATCATAGGAGTGTGGTGAGGTGGAGACACAATGATGTATATAAAGCCCTTTATCTCGGGACCCAGAACATAGTATGTGCTCAAGAAACGGGGGGCTACTCTTGACGTCATTATCACCACTTACTTTACTGCAGGAGAGTTCAGGGTTGCAGGCTGAGCAGGTGGACTCCACCTGCATCGGGCACACAGGGAAAGCATGTCTGGAGCTCCCAGAATCCAGGGGCTGGGGCACCAGGCCTGGGAACACCGGGGGCTGCAGGCTGGGTTGAAGTTCATAGAGTTCATTCCTGGCCCTGCAGCAGGGGACACGCCGACCCGGGCTCCTACCATGGCTCCGATGAAGACCACGCTCTCCAGGACCTTTCCAGAGGGAAATGGGAACTAACACTCAAGGGGCTGTGGGTTCTGGAAAGTGTCTCCCCTCAAAAAAACCCCTCTTCCCTCTTACTAGTTAGTTGTAAGGCAAGCAGTTAACATAACCTCTCTATGCCCCGGTGTTCTCACCTGTGAAATAAGGGTGATAATAGTATGAACTGAAGATACCACCCAACAGCATCAGAAAAAGCCAGTAACTTGGGATCAGGCCCTGAGCTAGTGCTTCCACATAAAATGCCGTGGCCATTACTGCACGCGGCTGCCCCTTCCGTCTCCGCAGCCACCTCTGGGAGTTGCTGGCCTCACTCTCCCGGTGGAGAAGCTTACAGGGTGCAGGTTTTGGCCAAAGACACAGGTGGAACTGCTTTTAAAGCTGGTTTGGTTCCCAAGAGACCTTACTCACCTTACTGGTCATCAAGGTGGGGGTGGTCAGAATGTCCCCAGTGGGGGCTGGGGGGTGGGCAGGCCCCTTGTGTGTGTGGCTGAAATAAACAGCAGGCACAACAGGGGCCACATTCGGGGTAGGGAGTCTGGGAACGAGGGGGCGTGGGGGCCCCTGTCCATCTCCAGTCCTGCGCACATCGGAAGAAGGTGCTGCCCACAGCGCAGGTGCACCTGTGTGTCCACCCCCGGCACATGCGCATCCCACTCTGTGCTTTTCTTATGAAAAACATCAACTGTTTGAGCAAGGCTGTCAGGATGAGAAATCTATAGGAAACCCCGTTTGTGGGCTGGGGGACAGGACAGGGTCGCCGCAGGGTCTGCGGGTCGTGGACTTGGCAGGACCTGACCGAGCACCTGGTGCCGTGTGCAGGGCTAGGCTGGGGCAGGGTGGCTGGAGGCCAACAGGGCACCAAGGCTGGGGCAGGGGACACAGGTGTGCGAGGGACCCGTGGTGGGGCGGGAGGTGATGGCACTGCAGAGGACAGCTCACGCCTTTCCATCTATTTCCTTCCTGCCTGCCTTCTTCCTTTTTTTTTTCCTACTTAAAAAAAAGCTGTAATGAGACAGACTAGGGAACAGCAAGATTGATTATGTCATTCTGGCCTTTGAGGGAAGAAGGGGGAAAAATATCAAATTATTGGACAGGGTCCTTTTAAAGAACTGCTACTTTAATTTATTTTCTTATATTTTGTCAATAGCTGTTTCTTTCTTCTTAAACAAATGCTGTGCTTTATAAATGACTTTGCTTGGGCAAAACAAATACAGTCACTTCATCCTTTCCCTTCCTTTTAAAACTTGTTTAAAACACAGCAAGTGACTGCAGCAGACACAGGGCCGGACAAACAGTCAGAAAGGTGGCAAGTGGCTTCGGAGAGGTGCCCAGCCCCGGGTGGAGTGGGGGCAAGAAGGGGCTGCACACAGCAGCAGACCCGAGGCCCAGCCCCGATCCCAGACCCACCCACGCCCCACCCTGCCTTGAACAGTCTGACTCAGTGGGTCTGGAGTGGGCCCCGGGCTCTTTGGTTTTTAAGCTCAGGTGATTGGATAATAAATCCAAGCTCATCAGCTTGGCCTTTGGGCCAAACTGGGTGACCTCCCCACCCAGGGGACCTCCCGGCACTCACCCCCACCCCACCCCACGCACCCCCGGCCCCTCGAGCGCCCAGCCTCTGTCCCTCTGTCTCTCTTGCCCGAAGCTCAGACTCGTCTCTCGGATGACATTCAGCCTCAACTCTGCCAGGCAGCACCATTCCTTCCCTCATTCACTCAGCTGCTCGGTGCAAATGGGTTTATTCTGCACCCGCACACACGCCGGGCGCTGGGCTGGGCATTACAAGGAGTAACAGACCGAGAAGCAGAGAGAGGAAGAGAGTCCTCCCCCTGCAGAAACCCACAGAACAGCTGGGGGGGGGGGGAAGACGGGGCTCTGACTTCCTGATTTGGGACCCCTGCTGTGTCACTCGTCAGCAGGGGTCCTAAATCCAGACGTCCCCGAGAGTCAGACAGACCCCTTGGTGAGTGAAGAAGCGGCAGGGTTCTGGCTAATGCCACCCAGGCGTGCCTCGCAGAAGACAGCTCACGGTGGACAACTAGTTTTCCAGAAGCTAGAAATCCAGATATTTGTGTGAAATCTCCTGGATTTTCAGTGCATCTCAGGTTTTCTTTAAGTCCACCCATCCTCAGGACCACACAAAACTGGCCTGCCTGGCAGCCACTACTGACAGCTCAAACCCTCTTGGAACGAGAGGCAGAAGGGCCTGGGGTGGTGCCAAAACGTCCCCATCCTTCAAGGGGCCACCCTGCGTGGGTGAAGCCTGAACAGACAGCCTGCGCTGGAGCAGCCCACCCCCCGCCCCGCCACCTTGGGCTCAGCTCAGATGCTTCCCTGGGGCACCCCCACTCCAGTCCTGCCGCCTCAGGAGACCCCGCCAAGGCTGGCCTCTTTTCTACATCACAGCCGTCCCCCAGGAAGCCCAATTCACCCCGGTTGCTCTGCGCACTTAAGTAATAAATTGCAGCCGAGAGAGGGAAATTAAGCAATGCTGGATGGGGAGGTGGGGGCTGGAGGCTAGAGGCTGAGATGGAAAATCCGATGAGGAGGCAGAGAAGTGCAAAGGGGCGGGTGGCTGCCGGGTGGCGAGGGGGTGGGTCTTCCTGCTGCCCCATCCCCTGAGCTTGGCCTGGAGCAGAGCTGCACTGCGGCCTCCATCTGTCGAAAGCAGGAATCCAGCTCAGTCCTGCTCATCCTCCTCACAGGGAGATGCATCCTGCCCCCCCGGTGCTCACTCCCTCAGCACACCCCCTCGGTGCCAGCCTGGCTCACATGCCCTCAGGGCCCAGCACCCCTCGGATTGCTCCCCTCCTGGTTCATCCTGAGGAGTGGAAGTGGGGGTGCCAGCAGCTTTCTTCCTTTCACCCCTTGCTCTCCCTTTCTCTCGGGAACCCCCATTCTCTGAGGACCCCCGGGACCCCAAGGTGGCCGTGGGTTAGCATAAGTGGCAGGTCAGAGCAGTTTCCACTCAGAGCACACTAGGACGGCTCCTGGGGTGAGGAGGGGTGGGGGGCTAGCCTGGCCACGGGTGGAACTTGGGGGCTCCAGGGCAGCAGGGCTGTGCCTCACTACGGAGGTGAGGCCTGGGGAGCAGTGGGGCCCATAGAGACCCCCACCCACTAGGTCCCCAGCCAGCAAGATATAAGAAAAGTCCTTTGGAGGGGTCCAGGCAAGCAGGTGTGGGCAGCGTGGAGGGTACCCTCGTGTACCACCAAGGCAGAACATTTGTCTTGCAGTGAGACAGTCACCAGAGTGGCCCTGGAACCTCCCAGGGGACCCACCCCATGGACAGGAAGGGGTCTGTGGCAGGGGTGGAGCCTGGACCAGGCAGGACAGGGAACCTCAGCAGGAGTGAGTGTGGGGGACTGGGAGCACTCGCAGCCCTGACACGGGCACAGAGCAGGGCACTTGGCCCCCACCGAGGCCTGGGCCTTCCATGGGCCCATCCCCAGCTCAAGGGCAACCCTAGTGACAAGGGGCAGATTTGCAGCGACTGTGGAGACCCAGAACTGACCAAGAACACTCCAAAGTGACCACATTTATACTGAATTTACTATAATGGGGCTCAGACAGAATTGAGTTTTCGAAAACTTGAGGATCACTTTTGCACACCACGGTTTGTAGCCAGGGAGACCCTGCCCAGTGCCTGGCACTGAGTTTTCAAGAGGCATTTGGTGTCCCATCGGGGACCCACTGAGGTTCTGCTCCATGCTGGGCTCTGTCCCGAGACAGGGATGCAGCAGTGAGATAGGTGGCCTATGTACCCGCCCACGGGCGCAGAAAGTTATCCCGAAAGCTCATTTCAGACGGTAGTGAGTGCTGGCAAGGATGTGGCACAAGACCCGGGGATCACACCGCAGAACTGCCCAGGAGGGCCTCACTGAGGCGGGACACTGGACTGGGCAGAAAGCGCCGAAGGTGAAGGTCGGTGGAGGGGACAATGGCAGGTGCACGGGGCTGCAGCCTGGACTAGGCTTACAGGAGAACAGTAAGACAGGGCCCAGCGGGATCGGGGGTGGGACCAGCCTGGTGCACAGGGGCAGTCAGCTGAGAAGGCACAGGCGGGCCAATCTTTACTTTCAGTATGATGGGACAGCAGGGGCAGGAGGACGAGGAGCAGCGAAGAGACCTGATCTGATTTACTTCTTTTACAGGATGGCTCCTGTGACAGGGGACCACCTCCAGTGATGCACAGAGCAGGCTGACAGTGTGTGAGCCAGACTTGTGGCGGGGCTGTCCCCAGGCGCCGCGGGCGCCCGCACTGGGCTTCACTCCGCACTCTTCCTCCGCACCATGCAGCAAACAGAGCGGGGCTCAGTGCACTGGGGATCAACAGTCCCTGCAAGTCATGGCCTCCTCCCTCTCTCCTTACCCTCTCCCTCCAGATCTACCTCCTCCGCGCCGCACTTCCTTGTCCCCTTCAGTTCCAGCCCTCCCTTCCCTCTCCTGACCTGCCTGTCTTTGTCTTAGTCTTCGCCGTTCTCTCCCGGGTGCCCCCCCCCAATTACACACCTGTGCTTTCTCTCTCGAAGAATGGATGCTTCCCCACACACTGTGTCCTAAGCATGTGATATCCATTTATATACATACTTGCACGTGTAATGTCTATGGCAGTTGTCACAGAACTCTGTCATTGCAGAAACCCAAGCCACATCGGCCTGGAATAGTTCATGAAGTTAACTGAAAGTCAGTGGATAGATCTGGCTTCAGGCAGAGCTGGACCCAGGGTGCAAACTGTGTCCAGGACTCTGTTAGGGACTGAACGTGTCCCCCCCAAATTCATATGTTCAAGCCTCAGCCCCTACCATATTTGAAGGCAGGGCCTTTAAGGACGTAGTGAAGGTCAGCAAGGTGGGTCCTGACCTGATAAAGTTGGTGGGGACACACTCTCTGTCTCTCTACTGCCCCCTCCCCCAATGTGAGGACAAATTGAGGAGGGGGCCATCTACGAGGCAAGAAAATAGGCCTCAGAATGAACCCGACCTCGCCAGCACCTGGATCTCCAACTTCCCAGCCCCTGGAACTGTGAGACAGAAGTGTCGGTGGTTTCTCTCTGGGTCCCGACCCAGTTTGCGGTGACATGGATAAACACACTGAGGAGGTCAGACTTGTTGGGAACCGCGGGACCTGTTCCCGCGCCTCCCTCAGGAAAATGGTGAAAAATACTGAAGCCAACCAGCAGGCCAAGTACACTTGCTCCTTCCGCAGCGAAACCGAGGTGAACAGCCCGGCCGGGGCAACCTGGCCCTGCAGTTGCTGTGCGGAGGCTGTGTCCGGCCGAGCCACACCGGCAGCCCCACCTCGGCCACCGCAGGGAGGCCCGCCGCCAGGACACTTGGACTGGATGGCCCATAGAAGTCCCATGACCTGAAACGTTGCCAGCCTATAACAAATGGGTTAATTTATGTAACCCAAAGTTAATTAAATATATGTCTGTGGTTTAAGCCACCCAGTCTACGGTATTTGGGTTTTACTCATTTATTTTTAGAGAGCAAAGGAGGGAGAAAGAGAGAGAGAGAGACATCAATGGGAAGAGACACACCAATCGGCTGCCTCTTGCTTGTGCCCTGACAGGAGACTGAACCCGCAACCCAGACAAGTGCCCTGACTGGGAATTGAACCCACGACCTTTCGCTCTGTGGGCCGATGCCCAACCCACTGAGCCACTGCAGCCAGGGAGTCTGCAGCCTTTTGTTACAGCAGCTGGAGCTGACAGAGACAGACCCACACTTCTTTTACCCCTCAGTGCTGCCTTCCTCTGAGGTGGAGTCATTCTCAGACAAACCCACTTCTTTTCAGAGGCCCAGAGGCTCCGCACTGCACGCTCACCACTCAGCCCCCATGGAGAGCCGGCTCCCCTGGCCAACCATTCCAGCTAAGGTGCCAGAATACAGTCTTGTGGGCCAGGCCTGGACCTCCTACCCTGGCCTGAAGCCAGAGGCAGGGCAGCACAGAGGGGCGGGGGCAGAAGCAGCAGGGCCCTCCTGTGCGGGCAAGGCCCAAAGCTTGGGGAGCAGAGCATCCCGGGGCTGCTCAGTCTGCCCCGGGCCATGCGCTGTGTCTGCACTAGGGCGCCTCCCTCTGTCCCCGCAGCCTCTTCCAGGCCCCTCCTGTGACTGTTAGGTCACCCAGCTCCCCAGCCACCTCCTGCCTCCCTCCTCGTGGTTGGCTCCTGTCAGTGTCACTGACCAAACAGGGACTCCCGGGGACCAGGGAGACAATGGCTCTGCTCACCTCTCACTCTGCCCTTTTGCTCCCCCAGAACCCAAGTGCGGCCGGACAGATGAGTCCCGAGGAGGGAGGGTGGGGACCCCTGTCCAGGCCCAGCTGGTGTCCCTGCCGTGCTGCCTGCAAGACCCCATGGGAGCCCCCGGTCAGTGTCCTGAATTAAGCCGTGGGCTGTGGGCATGAATATTCAGACACCGCCCTGAGGGTGCCCAGACAACCATGCCACGTGTCTCCCCACTGTCAGCGCCCTCTCTCCTTCCAGTCCCTGTCTTCTGCCGCAGCAGGAAAGCAGACTGGGTTAATCCAGCAACCAGGATTAAACTCCGTTGATTCAGGGTCCCGTTTCCCCTGCCTCCTTGTCCCCCCATCCCAGCGAACATCAGTGGTGCCAGAAAATGGTGAGGGGCAGTGGCAGACAGGTCATAGGTCTGTGTCGACGCTGCTGGCACCCCCAAGACCTACATGAGGACAGCTGGCTCTTGGCTGCCATTGCCCCTCAGCACTGGCAGCCAGCGAGGTGTCTGTGTCCCCATCTGGTCCCTGCTTGGAAGGGCCAAGACAGCTTTGATGGTGGTCTCCCCTCCGGGCCACCACCCCTGCCCCGGGAATCTTGGCGGCTCCCCCAGTGCTCTGGCAATAGGAAGCTCACCGGCTGTCCTTGCCTTGCGCCACCTCTCACCTCCCGTCTACAGCCACCATGCCTGGTCAGGGCACAGGGTACCTGGGGACCTCACCCAGCCAGGAAACAAGGCTCAGGCACCCCTCATTCAGAGCCCCAACTCCCTCAGGGGATAATCCTCCCCAGTCCCCCAGCCCCCCAGCACACAGGAGAGCCCAGCAGGGCCCAGCACACTCCTTTCCCTCCCGTACTCCTCTTTCCCAGCCAGCCAGGACGTATAGCCTCATCTCCCTGTGGTGAGGGCAACACATCGTTAGAGGCAGGCTGTGCTCCAGATTTACTGCTTACCATGGGCCCCTGGAAGCTCGAAAGTGAAGAGTTAACACCTTTCCTCTCTGTGCTTCTCCGCCAGGCCTGCACCCCTCCGGCCAGGCCTGAGGGCTGTGGACGGTGGGAATGGGATAGGGTAGCCAGGGCCTTGAGGGCAGTACCAGCCCACACAGGGGCAGACTGCGGTGTCACTTGCCCCAGGCTGGCTGGGGTGAAGCCACAGTGCTGTGGAGACAAAACCACTTCTGGGGACCTTGTGCTGAGAGCCGCACATGGGAGTGGTGACTGCAAAGGCCTGGTGGGGAGCCCCTTGCAGCGGCCAGGTGAGCGGCTCGGACTGTCACACAGAGGCCGAGAGGACCTGGAAATGGAGAGCGTGGGCCAGCCCCTGGGGAGCAAGGCCCAGGAGCTGACACAGGTGGGAGGGCGGGAGACAGTGGGGGAGCCAGCCTGCCGGGCCTGTGCCACCCAGGGTCCTCTCTGGTTATACCTCTGTGAAGTCCCAGCAAGAACAAAGCTGTGCCCAAGGGACCTGAGGAAAGGTCATTCACATGGGAGACAGGACAGCATGAGTAGCAGGAACAAGAGGGAAAGACCGCCAGGGAGAGAGTGGAACTCGGGCTGCAGCAGTCCAGATTTCATTCATGGAAGCAGGAGCTCCTTGTCGGGGCTCCGAACTCAGAGGAAAGACTGCGGACGACAGGCAGGGCTCCTTTGCCTGGTCACATCAGGGTGTACCACGCGGCCTCCAGTGGGCTCCTGGACCCTGAGCCCCTCCAAAGTACTGATGGCACCAGGCAAGTATCTTTTGGTTCCAAGTAACCAAAGTGCCACTGTGAGTACCTTAATCACAAGAGGAAGTATGCTGACTCACAACTGAGACTCTGGTGGTGGCTGAGCTGGCCACTGTGGGGGAGCTTTGTCCAGGACAGCCCCACCCCGCCCTGCCCATCGTGGGTGAGAATAATTCTACCAAGATGTGATCTGCTTGGGGAGGAAAGGTGGCCGATCTCTCAGTGGAGAGAGGCCTTGAGCCTTTTCCTCAATGGGCTTTTATTGGGTTCAATTTGCATAGGAACACAGGTTGAGTATGTAAAGCTCATCAGTCATTGTCAGGCAGTAATGATCAAACAATAGATAACATTCAAAGAACTCTGAGAGCTTATTCTGAGTCAGGGTCAAGATAGCCAAAGGGCGGTGAAACTTTGGGAAACGAACTCATTTTATGCTGGGACCCTTATCATTTAAATTGAGGGTATTAGCAAAGTAGGTTTCACAGGATTTTATGTATTCTTTCTTAGGTCTGATCACCTTCGGGGACCACCCATTCCTGCGCAGGGCCGCACCCACCTCCAGCATCGTTTCAGGCTTAAGTCAGACAGGGGAAGTAAGGCAGTCAAGAGGTTAGAAGACTTCTTACAGACAGAATGAGGACTCAGGTATATCAAAGCCGAGGGGTAAGGGTCCATCACCCCCTTTTTCTACAGCCCCCCAAGCCCTTCCCTGAGGGCCCCTTTGTGACCATGCCTGTCTTATGTCATCCCTCCCTTGAGGAATCTTACCCGTCATTGGCTAACCAGTCATCCGCCTGGGGTCAAGCAGGGTGAAGAAAAGGGGGCAAAGGCCCCTGCCAGGAGGATAAGCTTTGTCTCCTTAGTGGTTTATGGTCCCAAGGTCTTTTAGTCAGCCTTAGCCATGGGGGGTTACAGCTTCTGAAACCAGGCAGGGTGGTTCCCCAACAGGCCACTAGGAGCCTCTGAGAAGGTTCACTCTATGTGTCAGTTTGATTGGGCCGGGAGTGCCCGGATATCTGGTCAAACATGGTTCCCAGGGGGGTCTGCTAAGGTGTCTGTGGATGATATTCACATTTGAACCAGCCAGCTGAGCAGAGCAGACTGCCCTCCTCGGTCTGGGTGGGCCTCATCCAATCAAGTGAGTAAGTGAATAGAACCTGAATAGAAGAGAAAGGCTGACCCTCCAGAATGAGAGAGGATCCTTCCTGCCTGGCTGCCTTTGAATGGGAACACTGCCTTTTCCTGCCTTGAAACTCAAACTGAGATATCAGCTCCTCCCAGGTCTTTGGCCAGCCAGCTGTCAGCTCTCCTGGGTCTGCAGCTTGCCAACACCCTGCAGAACTTGACTCCTCTCAGCCTCCATAATCACATGGGCCAATTCATTATAGTCAGTCAATCCATCTTTCTCCCTCTCCCTCATCCCCCCTCCCCATCCCTTCTGTTGGTTCTGTTTCTCCGGAGAATCCTGACTAATACAACCCCCTGGAGCCTCTGAAGGAAGGAGACCCCAAGTGTGCATCAAGAAGTGCCTGACACTTCTTGGGTCTGACCAAGATGCAGCCCATGCAGCAGAGAGCAGAGCTGGGGGTGCAAGAAAGCCCCCTCCCTCCTGGATAAGCTCACGAGGGGCCTGGAGCCTACAAGTGCACCAAGTGTGTGCCACCAGCTCCCAAAGTTGCCTCAAAAAGCATTTCCTCCTGCTAGGGTGGCTAAAGTCAAAAGTCAGACAACAACAAGTGCTGGCAAGAAATGTGGAGAATTTGGAATCCTCACACACTGTTGGTGGGAATGTAAAGGGTGCCACCACTCGGAAGAGTCTGGAGGCTCCTAGTACATGGAGTTATCATGTGACCCAGTGGGTCCCTTCCTAGGTATGCACCCAAGAGAAATGAAAACATATGTCCATGCTGAAACGTATACGCAAGTGCTGATAGCATTATTGAGAGTAGTCAAAAGCATGGAGACAACCCAAGTGTCCATCAGCGGATGAGTGGGTGAGCGAAGTGTGGTCCATCAGTGGCGTGTTTGTGAGTTGTCTGTACGAGGGATGAAACAGTGACAGGCTGCAGCAGCGGAGCCTTGAAACAGCGGTGCTGAGCGAGTGAGGCCAGACACAAAGGGCACACCTGCTCACGCGTGTGACCTGCTCACGTGTGTGACCCACTCACGTGCAACGTCCGGAGCAGGAGGTGTGCCAGGACAGAAGATCAGTGGTTGCCTGGGGCTGGGGGGACGTGGGGATGACAGACAAAGGGTGTCCTCTGGATGTGATGAAAACCTTCCGAATTGACTGTACGATGGGTGTGAGTAACTGTGAAGACTCGAAAACCACTAATTTGTACACTTTAAGTGAGTGAAGTATGTGGTGCATAAATTATATCTCAATAAATCTGGGTTGTTGTTGTTTTTAAGCAATTCTTCCTTATAATCTTTGTGGTTGGGCTTCCCAGAGAGTTCTGGAACCTGAGTCTTTCTGCCGGACAGACAGCCTGGTCCCCACTGAGCCACGGCTCCCGTTTTCCTAACGGCCCCTTTCACAACCCCAAGGGTCGGGGCCCAAATGCTGCCCCACGGGCGGGGCCTGAGCAGAGGGCCTCAGCCTACACCTGTGGTCCTGAGCTAAGTCTCCTATGCTCAGCTGGGTCCTTGGAAGACCCCTCCACGGCCGGGCTCTACCCCTGCCCTGGATTGCCACCGTCCAGCCCACCGATTCAGCTTTGCCTCACCTCTCCTGGGTGCTGCTGGGCAGCCACACAGTGCCCCTGACCCCGACCCTGCAGCCCTTGCCTGTGGCCTCCCCATCCCACCGAGGGTCACGCCCGTTGACCCTTTGCCTGCCTCACTGAATCCTACGTCCACTTTGTGGGGTCACGCCGGGAGCTCTGGGGGTCCTTCTAGCGTGTTGAATCTCCCTTCCACTCTGGTGCCCTGTCCACCCAGCTCTTTGTCGCTCCCCTCTCTGTCACCCACTTGGGCAGGAACCCAAGAGTGAACCTCCATGTTCTTTCCTCTGCGGTCACCCGGGAGGCAGGCAGCAGCAGGGGCTCCAGGGGCCATGGGCAGGAGCCCCACAGCGGTCACCCTTTGGGCAGCACTCGGCAGGGTCTCCTCTAGCTGAAAATTCAAACCACTCCCCACCAGCAAGTTCACTGCTCACCTGCCCTCAAGAAAGCAGCTCAGGTGCCCAGGAAGGGGTCAAGGATCCCTGTGGCCTAGCCTGTAATTGTGAAAAGCTGGAAGCCGCCCAGGTGTTCATCAGGGGCACTGGGCAGCCAAACCACGGCTGGTCCTGAAAGGGAGACTGCACAGCAGCTCCCAGAGGGGCGGAGACCCACGAGGGTCTGTGCACCCGGAGCCCGAAAACACTGAGGGCAGCAGGCAAGGAGCTGGATGACACCACTTACAACAGAAAAAAAATCCACTGACGAGTGCCTCTTTTAAGGTGCCTTTATATACTTGTAAAATCAAGAAGAAAACTGTTTCAATAGCAGTCACCTCTGGGGCCGTTGGAAGAGGAGGTGCGGCTGGGGCTGGTGGTCGCAGCGGGCGGCAGCGTCTGGGACGCCCTAATTTTTTCAAAGGAGAGCAGGTCCTTGTGTGACACGTGCAATTTATCATGATAGAAGAAAGACAAAGAAGTCCAACAGCTGGGCCACCTGCCCCCCCCACACCGTGCCCACTCTGCTCCACGCCCCCGGCCTGCCCCTCCCCCACATCGCCCCACCCCCCACCCCTCGGGCGTTCATTCAGTCGCATCCCTCGGCTGGCCCGGGAGCTGGAGCTGTTAGATCTCCCATCTAAAACTCTTCATCCGCGCCTCGCTAGGGAGTTCCTATTCCCTTTCAGATGTAACTGTCTGTCACCAATAATAGTCTTTTTCGATTTCATTTCCTTCAGCTCCTGCCAGCCGCTCTGAGCACCTCCTTCCCAGCCCTGCTGCACCCCAGCCCCAAGTCAGGGGGAAAAAAATACATTTTTGCCTTTACTATGATGTATGTGATCCCATAAAATAGTGAAACAGATATGAAAGGTTGAGAGAAGGTAGATAAATGGCTCCTATTATTCTACCAATCAAATGAAATACCTCTCCACGTCCTCATTTGAATGATAATAAAACTCAGAGAGGCTGCTGGTTCGCCGACTCCGCAGTTGTAATCGCTGGCAGCAGCAGCAGCCCCGAGCCACAGGCCAAGGTAACCTTGGGGTGTCCTCCGCAGCAGGCAGGGGCCTGCAGCCCTCATCTCCTCGCCTGCCCCCACCCACCCAGTGCTCTCCCTGCTCCCACCCCGTCCTCAGTTCCCTACATGGCCAGCCTATGCACCCCTCTACCCAGCCCCCAGCTCCCATAAGGCCCCCAAGGGAGGGGCAGCACCCCCCCATGCCCTCCCTCTCACCCTTCCAGACCCAGATCTCCTCTGAGAGCCCCGACACCCTGTCTGGGCTGACCACCCTTCCTGGGCGTGCCCATGGCACGGCCACAGGCCTCGGTGACAGGGCTGTAGCCTGTGTCTTGTTCTCTCTCTAGTTCAGGGCACGCCTGTCTCCAGTACTTGACCCTGAACTCCGGAAAGCAGGAGCCACGTGGGACACACTTGGCAGCAGCCTCAGGGCCTGAGCCATGAGCCAAGTCTCATTCACTCCACCTGCATCCCTGCATCGACCAAATATGCTCGGCACCGAGTCAGCAGAGCAGGTGAGAGCCCTTCCCAAGGGCAGCTGTGCCCAGGTGTGGGCCGCAGGTGAGGCCACCCCCTTTGGAGCCCCACAATACGAACGTCTTCTGTGCTCACAGTTCAGTTTCCTGTGGCATCACTGGGGCCCTCCTGTGAGTCCTTGCCTGGCAACAAGGGGGCACCTGTGGCATTTTCCTTCCCTGTGTTTCCCCTACCTGTCAGGGCCCAGTAGCTGAGGGCTCACCCCTCCCCCACCACAGGCAGTCCTAGCGGGCTGTCAGTTGCAAGACCTCCTACTGGTGGGCACTGACCAGGCCCCTGAGGCCAGACAGACCCCTCTGCGCCGTCTGGGCTCTGGCAGAGTTCTCTGTCCCGACAACCACCCCCAAAGAGGCCACCTTTTAACTTCTCTCCACACAGCCCGGCACCGCCCCGGTTCCTGCCCCTTCCTTGGTCCGGCCCAGGGGCTGACCAAGGTCTGTGCAATGCTCACAGCTGGCCTCCAGGGCAGTGGGACTTGCGCTGTCATCTTGCCCAACTGAGACATCTCCCTATCTGTCCCTCTCCAAAGGGCAGGGCCCACCCGCAGTGGCTTCTGTGTCCCTGTCACCCAGCACCGGGGAGAGCACCTGCCCAGAGGGGCTGTCAGTGACAGAGAATGAGACAGGACTGGGCACCTGTCCGAGACCAGGAAGATGAGTCTCAGGGACAAGCAGCAAGTCAGTGTCCTTCGAGGAGAATAGTGAGCACGGTATGCAAGGCAACTGCCAGCGACAAATGGCTCCCAGAATGCCCTGGAAGGCCATGGGGCAGCTCCCTGAACTACTGGTAGGAGGAACGTCCAGGCCAGGAAAGGCCAGAGCACTTCCTGTCCCCAAATGGGGTCTCCCTCTGCTCCGCTCCAAGCCCTGGGACCGGAGAGGGGCATGGGAAGGCCCTGCCTACAGTCCCTTCGGGGCTGCACCTGATGGGGAGGAGGAACCCTAAGCAGGGGAAAAAAAGGCACAGTTATCTCCAGCAAGGGGAGTGGCCTCAGGCAGTGGAGGCCCAGCAAGCCCGCAGGCCAGGCCCTCAGACTCTGTCACTCCTGGTGCCAGCCCAGCTGAGCCTCCAAGGGCTGCTTTGGGCCTGGCCCCATGGCCCAGACCTCCAGCAGAGTTAGCATCACAGGCTTGGAGACCCAGAGGCTCCTTGGAGGGGCTGGTAGCTGCACATCATGCAGCTGGGGAACCCAAGGCAGGTGGAGAGACAGTGACAGCACCAAGGGTCCTCCCACCCCAGTCAGGGGCGGGCCTGCCTTGGGACCCTCAGGGCTCCTCCAGGGAAGAGGCCCACACTGGGCAGGAGCGGGAAGCCACGAGACCCTCGGCAGGCCCCCGCTGCCAGGGGCCCATCTCTTCACATAAATTAATGCTGCTTCGCATGGCAATGGTAAGGATTAAACAAATATGAAATGTATTTTCTCATGTGAAAATACTTGGAATGGAAATGAAAACATATGTCCACATAAAGACGTGTACGTGAAAGTTCACGGCAGCTTTATTCACATCGCCAAACACTGGACACCGTCCAAATGCGCCGTCCCCGGGTGAATGAGTGAAGGCTCCAGCAGGCCCGCGCGATGGGCACAGCTCTGTGGGGGAGGGACACACACGCGGTACACCCAGCGGTGCGGGGAGTCTCAACAGCGTTGCGCTGGGTGGCGGAGCCGGACACACTGTTGCCTCTCGCTCTCCGACGGTCGTGGTACCAAGTCACTGCTGGCGCTGGACGTGTGAATGGGGGACCCGGCTCTGCGGGGAGTGCAGGGCTGGATTCCGGTGAGCCTCTGGCCACCGCATTTTCACCAACCGATCGGTACCTAACTTTGTCGTATGCTTGTTTTTCTCTAAAGACGCTATATTGAATACCTGTCCCTGATTCATTAGCACTGAACTCACAGCCAACAACACTACAGTCATGTCTGAAAGAAGCTCATCTAACACGCGTAAGAGAAGGCACAGCACGGCCTTCACACCACTCTCGGGGGCCAGCTGGAGGAACAGCAAAAACCACAAAACCCAGAAAAACAGGGCACCATGTGGACTGCCAACCGGACACTGTCTGGTGTGAGCGCTGACCCGGGAGGGCGAGCGCCGCCTCGTGGTCCCAGCGGGGAGCGCGTGCGTCGGGCACATTGAGGTCCCACCGCTGCGCACGAGCCGGCAGACCACCGTGAAAGTGCAGCAGCATTGATGTGGGGGTCACCAGATGATCTGGCGAGTAAGCAGGTTGACAAATGTGGACTCTGAATACTGGAGAAGGACTGTGTGTGAAACTCTAGAGAAGGAAATCTAACCCGCGGTGACAGGCAGCACCACAGTGGTTGTGGGGGGCGCAGAGCAGAGGCTGACCATTAAAGGTTTTACGTATTTATTTTTAGAGAGAGGGGAAAGAAGGAAGAAAGAAACAGAGTGAAACGGCGACATGCAGGAGAAATGTCCATCGGTCGCCTCTCAGAGGTGTCCTGACTGGGACTTTTGCTCTGCGGAGCGACTCCAGAGCCACTGAGCCACACCGGCCGGGGCGGAATGTTCTCGATCCTGATTGCGGTGGGGTTATACAGGGGAATAAGTCTGTAAAATCTATTGAAATATACGCTTAAAATGGGTACATTTTATTCTTTGTAAGTTGTACCTCAATGAACTTGGCTTTACAAAAATGACTTAGCGGGCCCTCTGGCCCTCCTGGCGTTCCTCTTGGGATCTGGGGGCAGCCCCCTGGGGAGGGTCGTCACAGGACGAAGGAAGAGGCGAGAGTGCGGACTTGGGCTCCTTCTGGCAGCAGTTTGCCCCCCATGAGACATCAGCTCCCCTCCCTCCCCACCAGACGTGCCCGTTCCCGCCGCGTCCGTGGGGACTCCCCTGGTTGTGGGTAGTGGAAACCGTTTCGTCTAACCCAAGATTAGACGAAAAGCGGGGAGACATTTTTGCTCCCGGCACTGGGAAGAGCAGGGGAGCTCCGCAGCAGACAGGCTAGATCCTGGGCTCAAGGGCCAGCCAGGCTGTCCTGACCCTGTTTCTCCATGTCACCTTCACTCTGGGACCCTGGGCAGGCACGAGGCCACCAGCAGACCCAGGACTCTACGGAGAGGGTGCTTCTCGGTCTCAGCAAAGGTTCAGAAGCAGCGGTCCTTCGCCCCAGTCTCTGCGGCCACACGGGGAAGAATGTGCTGACGGGTGGGCCTGGGCCCTGTTCCGGCTCCCCTCGAAGAACATGGACCGAGAGCTGGGGAGGTTTCTCCCCGACAGGCAGCCCACGTGCCGCTTTCGGAGGTTGGGGAAGAGACCCGACCAGGCGGAGACGCGGGCGCCCCACGCGGTTTCCCTGGAGCCGGAACTACTTTTCCTGGGGATGCCGCAGACCCTTGGGAACCCGAGCCCAGCAGGGAACGGAAGGGCAGGGGAGGTTAAACTCGGTGCTCTGGCACCCGACGGAAGACAGCGGGATATTCTGACTCCAGGTGTCCGGAGACAGCAGAAAGATTTCCCCGGGCGCTTGTCTCCCACCCAGCAGCTCCCGCTCGTTAGAAGACACTGGCTGACCCTCGGCTGCCACTGCAGAGCCCCCGGGCAGGGTATCTCCTCTTATTGTCGCCCAGATGCCCCTGACCTAAACATCTTGTCCCAGTGTTTAGAACAACACCGGCTATTTTGAAAACTAATACCTTTCCCTGGCATCCCAGCCGTTCTGGCCTTGGGGAAGTACTGTGCTCTGCTTTGGCAGGGCGGCGGTCACGGGACCTCTGAGCACGGGGAGCATTCTCAGACTTTTGCTGTGAGAGCACCAGCCCTGTCCCCGCCCCCTTCAAGAACTTGCGGACACACTGAGTTTTGTTCTTCAGTTGAATAAACATTTATCAAGTATCTGCTTCATTGGAAACCAGGTGAAAGAAATGGTCCCTGCCCCCGTCTCTTCCTCCCTAACCTTTGTGCCTCTCACTCGTTGTCTTGTGTCCCTGCGTTGGCTGGGGCTGGGGTGTAACGCTGAACGGCAGCGCCGATCCCGCCCCGGTCCCGTTCCTGCTCCTCATGTTTCAACATTAAGTATAACGTGTGTTCTGTGTCTTGACCACGTTAAAGAAATTCCCTCTTATTTCTCGTTGCCAAGAAATTGTGGGGTTTTTTAAATCCATAAATTGATGTTGAAATGTATCAAATGCTCTTTCTAGGTCATATTTTACTGGGATTTGTGATCCAACAGCTCCTATCCACACTGAGCCATAGCAGGGGAGGCAGGAGCCGAGAGGAGGGGTCACGGAGGAACAGGGAAGCCTGGAGTGAGCGGACACTCAGGCAGCAGGTTCTTCAAGGACGTAAAAAGCTGACCAGTGTGTGTCAATGAGGGGAATGGTGTTGTGCATTGGTGCCCAATCTAAGCCAGGGTATGGGGGTGTGAACACACCCTCAGAGGATAGGGATGAGTCTGGTGTGGTCCTTTCGTGTAAGACCCCCTCCCCCGGTTCACAGACACCTGCCCACTGCAGGTCCAGGACACATCTCAGCCCGGTAGGAGTGGTCACTTGGGCATTCGACAGTAAAGTCAGCACATGCGGCAAAAATCAAGAACAGTTGAGATAACCTTTGGCAGTTGCTTCAGTTGCCCATGAATACATATGTGGGTTTTATGTTTAAAGCCCCGTAGGCATCACAAGAGGTCCTTGCTCACCAGGCTGACTCCAGCCGCTTTGAGCTTTCTCCTACCACGCTCACCGACAGATTGTTAGTTGCTGGGAAGATCACCAGAGTTTTGTCTCAAGCCGGCCACAAGCTGGCAGCTCAGGGTGCCACTGTGCCGCCCGCGCAGCAGGGACCGAACACCTTCTCCCAGCGCTGTGTCTCCTCTAAGTCGGCCAAGGCTGAACCAGCCCCCCAGAGACAACCCCCTCCCAAGTCTGTGGCCATGGTGACCAGGGAGTGACAGGGGTCTTCCCCAGCCTGGCTTCTCTAGGGTCCCCTGGCCCAGCTGGTCCAGGCAGGATCCTAGTCCCTGTTTTTGTACATGGCCACTGCCACCTCAGGAAAGGTGTCCCGTCCACCAGGACCCTCCGACCTGGGAAAGTGGGCTTCTGGCCTAAGCCATGGCCCTCCTGGCTTTATTGCCGCCGAATTCTCAGCTCCACTCCTCCTCAGGGGCCACCATCCAGCCACCCAGGCCCCTTCTTTTTCTTCAAATGCCCCAAGCTCATTCCCACCTCAAGCCTGTGCCCTCTGCCTGAAAGCTTTCCCTTCTCACTGTTCAGGTCTCAGCCCACATGCCCTTCCTAAAGCACCGCCTCATTCAGTCACCCCTGTCACAAAGTCCTGTGTATTTTGTTCTGAGCAGTTCTCCATCTATTACTATCTTAAGTGTTTATTTTCCCAATTACGGTCTGTCTCCCTGCACCCATGGACAAAGGGCTTTGCTGTCTTGATCACCTTGCAGCTACCCAGCGCCTGGCAAAGGGTGAGCACTCAACTGTGTGTTGACCAGCTATACAGTGGAACCCTTGTTCTGACCGGCCCCATGACTGCATGATCCAGCTTTGGAGTGTCTCCCTCCCTCCCCCACTAGGATGAACCGAGGACACTGCCTGCCTTACCTACGTTGGGGCCCCAATGCTCATAGCCCTCCTGGGACGCCATCCCTAAGAACCCCCTAGACTGGCCCTGCCGATGCCTCAGTGGGCAGCTGAATTCCAGAACCTCTCTGCCCACCTGCCTGCCTGTCCTGCCCCAGGGCCCAGGTTGGGGACCGATGGCAGCCTAGGGGTGTGGGATGAGGCGGGAACCTGCTAGGTGCATCGCCTTCTCCTGCCTACCTCTCTGCTCAGTGCAGGCCTCCGGGTGAGTGTCCCTTGGTGGCGGTACCTCCTGCCACATTCATCCCCATTAGCTGCTGTCCACACTGGGCCGGAGGGAGATCAATTACCAGTGCTGGCCACTGAACCGTGCTAATGAGGATGTACGCTCGCCGGGCTGGTGGCAGGGAGGGGTGGGAGGGACAGGGGAGGCAGGGGGTGGAAAGGGGTGAGGAGGGTTACCTCTCTAAAGGCTTGCAGGGCAGGCCCCCTCTGAGAACCCTGAAAGGTACCCCTGGGGGGGAAGAAATCCCCAAGAACCCAGGTGTAGCTCAAGCTGTGCTTGGAGGAAACAGCCTGGCTGGGGATCAGGGCCCCAGGGAGCAAGGCTAACCCTGCAGAAGAGGAGCATCCCCAGGCCTGGACTCCCGGCCCCCCGCCTCCCACCCCTCTGAGCCTTTGTGCAGGCCCACCCCCACCAGGGGGTGATCCTCCCTGGGTCACTCCCACGCCCCCAGGTCCTATTGTCTTCACCTGCCACCTCCTAGACCACCTCACTCTCACCCAGACAGAAAGCCACCCAGCGCCATGGCACCCAGCCCCCACAAACCTCACGCTTTATGACTCTCATCACACCAAATGGTGCTGATCTGCACGAAAAGACACCTGGCCTCCCTCGTAAGAGTGATGCAAAGGAAACCACAAGGAGAGGCATCTTCTTCTACCAGGTTGGCAAACATAGAAGGGTGGGCAGGGCCATGCCCAGTCTGCCTGCTGGGAGCGGGATGGGCAGGTGCACCCCAGTAAGTGGACCCGACCTCTTCAAGGGGCAACGTGGTCATAGCTATTCATGGTGACAATGCATGTGCCCTTGAACTCAGCTATCCACTTCCAAGCCTTTATCCTCTGAAGCTAGAAGTACAAGGTTATTCGCTGCCTGCAAACATGCAGCATGTCCCCCAGGTACAGCCGTGAAGGCGGATCAGGCTGCATCACACAGGGAGGGTGTCCCCAGCCCCCTCACCTGCCAAGTGAGGTAAGCAGAGTACCCCACCAGCTGTCTGAGGGAGTCGATCAGTTAATATAAATCATGTGCCTAGAGGAGCGCCCTGCGCATAGTAAGTACAAGTTCTTGCTATTATTATCAGTTTGCTGTTGTTGAAAAGAATTGGGTGGATCTATACATACTGATATGTACTGATCGCCCAGAAATGCTGGTCAGTGAAAAACGCAGACACAAGGGCGTGCGGCGGCTGGGCAGTGTGTGGACAGGACTTTGGCTGCTTTGTTTCCTGGGGAGAGCTGCTTCTGAAGGTGCAGAAGGAGTAGGGCAGGAGGGCCAGGCCAGACCGCCTGGGGGAGGGGAGGAGGCGGGGGTGAGAATGGGGTTTGTGCAGAGCTGCTGTGCAGTGTGAGTTTGTAACCACGTGCCTGCACCACCTATTCAAACAAATAAATCACTTACAAGTGACAACTCACCTGTCAGCGTCTCCCAACTGACCGTGAACCCCTGAGGACAGGAGCCCTGTGGGAGCAGCTGCTGAGCTCCCGGTGTCCAGCACGGCCTGGCACACAGGCGTGCGGGGCGCATGTTGGCCCCTCTGCTGGGACCTCCTCTCTCCAGGCACGATTCCCAGGAGACTCCCACAGATTGGGGCTGGAGCGTGCTGGGGTGGCCTGGGGAGGGTCTGGCCTGGGTGGGAGGCAGGCCTGGAGAGCTAGTTCCCAGACATGACTGTCCCCGAGAGTGGGACCCAGGTGTCCAGGTATATCCAGGCCTCCAGGCGCCTCAAGCAGACTATTTCGGACAAGGACTAGATGCTCAGGCCACGGTGGAGGCCCCACTGCATGCAGGGTGCTGATGTCCCCATCTGCCTCCGGGGCTGCACAAGGGACCAGGAGGCATCACCATGACAACAGCCTTGGCAGTACCAAGGAGCTAATCGTGGGGATTTCACACCTCTGACGGGCTGAGCTCCAGGCCTCTGGTGGGTATGGATACCAGACTGAAGGCTGGGCTGAGGGACAAAACGAGGCCCATGGGCCCGGGAAGGGACCTGCTGGGGCCACGTCTGCCATCACCCCCAACTTGAGGCCACCCTCCCCTTTAGCCTCATCCTCCTGCCCAGCAAAGCAATGGCTGCTCCAGCCTGAACCCCAGGAGAGAGGGCTGGTCGTGACCTCTAACCAGAGCCTTGGGCAGAAAGAGCCCCAAAGCAGGAGCAACTTGACTGCCCACCACCCATCAGGTGAGGGACGAAGAAGCAGACAGGCCTTGTTCCTGCCAGGAGACACCTCCACGGTCACCTGGAATGAGCGGCTTTAACGGGCAGGCATGATTAGGGGAGCGGAAAAGCGAGCCTCGGTGAGGTGGGGACAGTCACCTGCCACTTAGAGAGCACACAGACGACATTACGTTTTCTGTGGATGCAGAAGTCGGAGAACACAGACTCCAGAAGCTGGGAGAGAGCGGGGGTGGGCGGGGACAGAATGGGGCCTGAAAGGGACCTGCGTTTCTTCCATTTTTAATGTAGGTTGAATTCCTATTTTACTTGTGTTATCAACATAATTTTCAGTAAAAATAAAAAGTCCTTGCTCTATTTTGCTTTCTGAGCACCCCATTTGATACTGAGGCCTGCCCCACCCCCACACTGCTGCCCACACTCCCTCCACACCCACCCGCTCAGGTGAGCGACGCGAGACAGGATTCACTGTGTGTCCCCTCCTGTGTCCCTTCCCTAGGTGGCTGCCCGCCAAGCCGGACCCAGCAAGGGCCAAGAATGGTTTTGTGTTTTTAATGTTGAAAATCAAAGGGGGCATAATATTCTGCAACACATGAAAATTATATAGAATTCCAATTTTAGTGTCCCGAGAGTTTATGGGAACGCTGCCACACCCACCTGTCCTGTGGAGAGGGGCTTCCCGCCATAAAGGCAGAGCTGAGTGGCCTGAAAGCCGGAAGTATTTACTTTTTTTTTTTTTTTTTTTTTGCAGACACAGGTTGTCAACCCCAGTCTGGACTGTGAGCCCAGGAGGTAGGTCTTCCTTTATTCTGTTATGTACCCCAAGTGCCTACAACAGTGTCTGGCGCATAGTAGGTGCTCAGTAAGTCTGGCCGAAGGAGTGAATGGAAGCGTGTGTGGCGGAGCATGTCAGCTTCGGCCTCGGAGAGAAAGGGACCCGCCCGCAGCTCCATCTGGCAGGCAGGGCCGGCCGCCTGTGGAGGCTGGGAGGTAGGCTCGGGTCACCCTGAGCACTGGGAAAGCGGGAGGAAGTGGGGAGCAGGGTTGTTTGTCCCCGGAGTGGGCCCAGCAGAGGGTGGCAAAGCCTGGGTTTGGCTGGCCTCTGAACCGGTGGCATGGCCTTAACTCAGCCTCAGGGGCTCCCCGGGTGACCCCACACTCACAGCCCCCCTGCCCCGGGGTCCCGCCGCACCTGTCAGCTGTACTTTGGTGCCCTCCGGTGGTCACTAGGAGTGGCTCCTCCAAGGCATGCACCCCCTTGGCCGGGCTGGCTATCAGTCTGGGAGGTGACCCCGGTCTGACCTCCCTAGGCCGACAGACCAGATCCAAAGGTTTGCCTGTCCTGGGGCTCTCTCTGTCCCTTCTGGTTCCCCTCCCGCCCTTTCTCTGAGGCAGCACACTGTCACAGGGCGCCTTCCCATGAGCTGGAAGCACCTTCTGTGGTCCAACGAGGCAGGCCCAGGGTCCCTAGGATGCTGTCCCACTGCCAGACAATGACCGCCTCTGCCACTCCAGTGGGCACCCCCCCCGACAGAGGGTGGGGCAGTCACCCTGGTCCCCATGGCCCAGGGACCTGCCTCGAAGGATGGGCAGGGGGTCTCCCATACTTCCTTGTGATTTCAACATATCTGGAAACGTCCCCATCTGAGCAAGGGCCCCTCGGTCCAAGGAAAAGAACTGTTTTAAGTTCTGCCTTGGGGACAGGAAATTTGTCTCTGCCCAGTGTGAGACACCATCTAGCAGTGATCTTGCACGTGTCACCACGCACACATTGCACCAGCAGCAGCTGCTCCCTCTGCCGAGAGACTCTGGGCTCCGGCGGGCAAGGGCAAGTGCGGGCCGCCTCCATGACCTCAGCCTCCAGCGGAGCCTACCTGACTGGGTGCATGGCTGGGTGGGTGGGCGGGTGGGTGTCTATCCTGTGGCAGAGTTGAGCTTTGGAGAATTCTGGGTCCCCGGCCAGGGTCATGGCCATTCCTGCCATCTCACCAATCCCATTTCCAACACCACCCGGCCCCACCACTTCCCTCTGTCCCTGCCCTCTGCCCCTCACCACTCCCACCTCTCCAGCTTCAGGGCCTCTAGGGCAGCTGGTACCAAAACCTGAAACACTGTCCTCCTGGAGCTTCCCAGAGATGGAGCCCCTCCTCTAGCCACCCCCATCAAAGAGGGCCCCTCTCCCAGGCACCCCAGCATTTGCTGTCCAGCCTGTCACTCTTACTTTTTCATGCATACATGATTAACACGAATGCTTGCTCACCCACTTGGTCCTGTGTCTCCCCCACAAGAATGCAGCTGAGAGACCCCGCTCTCGTCTCCCTGCATCCCCAGCACTGAAGCAGATGCTCAGCTCGTGCTCACAGGTAACACCTCACTGCCCGTGGGTGGCAGGCACTGTGAGGGTGCACGTTTCACCCGGATGTGTCAGAAGGGCAGCACGGGCCTGGGGCAAAGCTCCAGCCAGAGGAGTCAGAGCTGGGGGCCTCTTCCAGCTGTGTGCCCAGCAACTCCCTCCCACCTGAGCTGAAGTTTCATCGGGAAAAGAATCTCCACCTCACATGGATGGGGGTGGTGAGGTTTGGCGGGGTGGCGGTGAAAGCAAAAGCGTCGGAAATCAGAAAATGCAGGACAAACGCACCAGACTGTGACCTGAATCTACTGTGGCATCTATAAACCGCCTGCACCCGGCAGCCACCAGGGACCCCAGGACACGATGCTGGGCGCACGCCCCTCACCTGCTCACTGGGCAGCAGCTCCGGCACCCTGAACAGCAGAGCAGCCAGGGCCCCGGGGTGGCTGTCCCAGAAGGGTCCACAGTGGTACCAGGGCCCAAGCTGGCCCCACACCTTTTGTTTGGCTTACAGGTTTTTTATTGTTTTTATCAGTTGCCAAGAATTTAAAAATCAAAATATTCTACCTAAAAATCTGGATTTCTGGCTGCCCCAGATTACTAACATTAGGCCTCTGTTCTTACTTTAGAGCAGCGAGCTGCAGCTTAGTGACAGCCACCCACTGCAGGTGGGGGTCTGTGCTTTGCTGTGACCCCCACCGTACCCGAGTGTCTCTCAGGCCAGTTGCCATAACCAACTTGTTCGTGCAAATACTTCTCGTCACAAAGCAACGTCGGTGTGTGTCTTCGGTAACAACGGGAAAGTCCAAGTAGCACCGCAAAGCCTCACTGCTCAAAGGCCCACTTCGTCCATCTGGAATGTGCCCTACCAGGCCCTCAGGACAGCGGAGTCTGACATCTGGGGACCAGCCACACAGGGCAGCCCAGGAGGGGTATGGCCGTCCCCCAACACATACCCTGCTTCATGCAGCTGATAAGGGGTGCAGCTGAGAAGAGCAGCCAGACCCTCCCAAGTCTGAGCCACTTTGCTCCTTTCGAAGCTTTCAAGTTCACCAAACCCCAAAACACTAGTAAGCAGGGTGGACGCACCAGGCACTTGCCTCTACCTGGTGAGGTTGCCAGAGAAAGCCAGACGCAGGGAATGCTGTACTGGCGCGGCCTCTGGTGGCCACAGGGCAGCTCTGCAAGTCACTGGGAAGGTTTTGAACTTGATTTCAAAGAATGAGCCCAGGAGCCAATCATGGATGACCCCCCAATTAGGCTCCACACCCCCACAGGTGCCCAGCTCTGGGCTTCCAGCTACTGCCTTCCCCAAACCTTCTTAATCTCCGCCCCACCTCTCGGCCACCTTCTTGGGCCCACTGGCACCTGTTTCAGTCCCCAGCAGGGTGAGCCCCCTCCCTGGCCTCTTCAGAGTAGGGCCCAGCCTCCATTCTTCACATCCCGCAGTTCCCTCCAGGCCTGGTCACAGCAGCCTCCTGGTGCTGGCAGGGCATAGCCCCCAGAGGTGGGCAAGGCCGACGTCCAGCCCACAGGGTCGGCAGGGCAGAAGGGAGCAGGCGGGCCCCAGCGGATGAGTGTGTGCTCGGGGAGAGGTCGCCGCTGGAGAGCTGCTGCGGCCAGATCGGGACTTTTATGTGAACTATACTGAGTTTTAAAGTTTGGCTCAAATGAGCACACAACTCAGGCTGCAGAAAAGAGGGCAGGGTGGGTCCCGGCCAGGAGCCCCACGGCTGACAGAACCAGGGGTGGGTGGACACCAGTGGTTTTCAAGGTTTTGTTTATTTTAGTAGTTTGTAACCATCATCGTGTTTGATCCTGAGAGGCAAGCAAGGGAGAGAAAACTCTTAGACACGTTTCAGAGTCTGACAGTTGGAGGCTGAAGCGGGCCCCTGGGAAGGCCAAGGTCCCAGCTAGCAGAGGAACTCAGATGCTGCATGAGGCAACAGCAGGCCCCACACCTCCCCCGCACCCCCATGCAGGGAGGCGTGTCCCCGCCTGCGCCCTTCCTAGTCCCCTGGAGAGCCCACCACACAACCAGAGCAGACGGCAACTCCCTGTGCGCCCCCCACACACAGCTCCAGGACAGGCAGCCCAGGCGAGGCCAGGCAGCTTTCTGCAGGCCCCATGCAGGGCTCTGGTCCAAGCAGAAACGCCTCCTGCAGCCTCACCCACCACGGCACAGTGGCGGGTCCCTGGGCAGGCCGGGCAGGTGGCCCTGGCCGGTGTGGCAGCCTCACCAGTTGGCCTTCACTGCCTTGATGTTGCTCACGAGGTTCTGGGCCAGGCAGATGCCAAAGATCTGTAAGCAGGAGAGGAGGAGAGGGAGAGGCCACTGGCAGGTGGCCTGGGTGAGGGAGTGGGGCGGCACGTGGAGTGCCCAGGGTACCTGGAGCAGGGCGATGCCCACGAAGACCCCGGCCACGATGATCAGGTTGTCCTGCAGCCACTTCTCGAACTGCCCCACGCAGCCTTTCGTGTGGATGGAGCCCTGCTGCTCCAGCTCCTGGGGACACCCAGGGACAGAGACAGGGCTCAGCCCAGCCACCAATGTGGGCCTGGGCCCACCGCGCCCCACCGCAGGCCTCTGCGCGGCTGGCTGCTTCCCCTCGGCGGCTCTCGGCACAGAGGCCCGCTCCTCTAAGGGGCCCTCTCCCACGGCCCAGCCCCAATCCCATCATCCCCCTTCCTTTATTTTCTCCCCAGGTCTCAGCTGAAATCATCACGTTGCTGCTCACACTTATTTACTGATGAGCTCCCTGTCCCTCCCTCCACTGGAGTGGGGGCTGCTTGAGAGACGGGGCCCTGTCTGCGTTGGGGGCGTGTCTGACGTCTGGGACACGGCTGGGTGCCCGGTGGGCGCTCCACACGCAGCTGTGCCCGTGCCCACTGCCCCCGCGTCTGGCAGTACCAAGGCCTGAGTGCCGGGACGGTTCTCGGGACCCAGCACCCCCTCCCCACAGATCACTAAGGCCGTCCAGAGGAGCTTCTGGGACCCCTTCCCATCTCAGGGCCCCCCACCCCGCCCCCATTCCTCTCACCAGTTTGAGCCGGACATCATAGCCGCACTGGGTGTTGAGAACGTCTTCCTGAGGAAACACAGGCAAACGGGCCACGGGTGAGGGGCACCCCGGGGCCCACGGCACCCAGCTCTGCAATGGCTGCGGCTTCTCAGCGGAAGCAGATGGGACGAGATTCCCGCATCCACGGCTCCCAAGCGAGGCTCGCTGGGGCCATCCGTGCACCTCTCTGCCTGATGCCAGGGCGCAGAGCGGCACAGCAGCTCGAGCGCTCCCCTATTTCGGAATCCTGCCTGCTCTTGTTCTCCGAGAATGGGAAGAACCCTGGCCCTCGACGTCCCTCCGGGTGAGCTGCGACTGCCATGAGGTCACTCTGAGAAGTTTCTGCTCTGAAGGCAGCTGCCCCAGTACGGTGGCCCAGGGGTAGGGGTGCTGGCTGCAGCCTGGGGGGGCCCTGCCACACACACCCATGACTGAGGGAGGACCCAACCCCGGCCCCCAGAAAGCCTTCAGGCTGGCCAGGAGCAGCTGCTGCCTGGGCTGTATTTAGCTGGAAACACAGGGTGCCCAGAGGTCGGTGGGCCAGGCCCTGCGCCCAGGGGCCGGCAACTGCGGTCTTGCTATAATCAGAGGCAGGCTTTGCTGAAGAGGTACAGCTCCTGCGCCCCCTGCAGTTCTCAGACACAAGCCCCCCCAGGCTGGTGGGGGGGGCCCACATAAAGTGACTTCCTTCCGACATCCACAGCCCCCAGAGAGGGGCCGGGTGGCCCTGTGGTGGGCTTTCCCCAGACTGGGCCTGCAATCTGCAATGCCCTCTGCCCCTCCCCAGGCCCCACTCACTGCAGGGTCTCGGACGCAGCAGGAGAAGGGCACCCCGCAGCGCTCCCGGCTCGGGTTCAAGTCAGTGCAGTTGAAATAGATATTGAGGTTCCAGTCGTTGGGCCCTCGGGCTCCGCAGCAAGACCACTGGAGGGGTGGGGGAGGGGAGAGACCCAAGTAAGCCAGGCCCACTCTGTTGGGGGATAGGCTGGGGCTTTAGAGAGACAGGACCAGGCTGGGAAGGGACGTAGAGGCAGCCAGGAGGGTGGGCACTTCCCCACCACCCCCAGTAGAAAGGCCAGACCAGGGCCCACGGCCCTCAGAGCAGCTCTAGGCTCCGGCCCAGGCTGATGGAAGCAGGAGATAGTGGGAACGGGGTCCTGAGCTTGTCCCCCTAACCCAAGAGGGACTGGAAAAGGAAGGGGTGGGGCAAGGAGGTTGGCCCAAGAACTGTGACTTCCTGCAGGATACCCTGAGGGGTGGGTGTCAGGCCAGGCCCACCCTTTGGAGAGAGTCTCCACTAACTACATCTCCCCACAGTTGCCCAGAGATTTTAAGAAGATCCCCTTTCCTTCCTACAGTGGCAGGAGGGCAATCCTGCCAGCCTCATAACCCTCCCACTGCCCTTCATAAACGCAGTTGTCAGCACCCGTTCCCACCTCCCCTACCCAGAACATCATGGGCTGCCCCCCTGGGTGGATCAATGGCAAGTGTGGGGCTGTCATGAAGCAAGGAGCTCACAACCTGGCAGGGGAGGCAGGAGCCTTAACTCACTGAAGCAGCACTGGCCGCGGGAAAGACAGCCTTTGCAGGACCCAGCTCAGCAGTAGACGCAGGAGGCCCTGTGGGCCGAGGCCGGAGAGGGAGGTACGGCCGTGTGGCTCTGTGTGCACAGCCTGGCCTCTGCCTGCCTGCTCTCCTCTGCCTGGCACCTGCTGCTCCCACTGGGGAGCACCTGCCCCTCTCTTGTCCCAGACTGCCACCCCCAGGAGAACAGACCCCCACTTTTTTCACCACAGACTCCCCAGGACCCGGCACACAATAAACCTACAGCAATTCCATGTTGAATGAACAAACCACATCTTAACGACCCGGCTATGTGTCCGCCTAGCCCCGGGCTGCGAGCTGCCTGAAGCAGACACCAGCTCTGGCTGGCTCACCTTTGGATCCCTGAGCAGACTATGTGGGCAACACCAAAGGAGAATGGCTGTGTAAGCGGGTGTGCGTGGGCAGCACTGTGCGAGCGGGGAAGAACTTGCAGGTGTGAGGTGTCGGGGGCTTTGCGAGCTGTTCACTGATGCTTCTCCATAGAGGCGGGTATTTAAGCTTGGGGGCAGAGCTTCTGTCGGGAGTCTCAAACTCTGATATGTTCAGAGTCCAAACGAATAATATAAATGAGAGAAGAGGGCCCACGGGTATAATAAAATACAGAGTGGAGGGGGCAGCGGCAGATAGAGAGCTCCCGAAGAGCTCTAGCTCCTGGGGACACCCAGGATAGAGATAGTGGAGAGGGTGGCCACAAAGCAGCCCGGCCAATACTGTGGGCCCAGCATCTCATAGAAGGGGAATATATATATATACACACACATATATGTGTATATATATATATATATATATGATTTTATTTATTTATTTTTAGAAAGGAGAAGGGAGGGAGAAAGAGAGGAAGAGAAACATCAATGTGCAGGTACCCCTGACACACCCTGCACTGGGAACCTGGCCCACAACCCAAGCATGTGCCCTGACTGGGAATCAAACCAGCGACTCTCTGGTTCACAGGCTGACACTCAATCCACTGAGCCACACCAGCCAGGGCAGGAACCTATATTTGTATTCCCACTCTAAGTGTGGTACAAGCCCTGGCCTGGGAGTTGCCAGTCTGGAGTCTCTGGCCTCTATTCCCAGCCCGGTTTCCCTGCAGGACTAGGTTCATGGGGACCCACAGGGTGGGCCTCCCTCAGAAAGGACAAGGCCTAGCTCTCTCCCTGGGGCTGCGTGGACGGGATGGGCAAGGGAATGGTCCCAGCACACAGCAAACTTGCTCCCTCACTCATCTGCCCAGCAGGTGCCTCCTGCAGGTGGTGGCCAGTGCTGGATGCTGGACTTACGTATTCCTGAGCAAAGTCAATGAGGTTCTGGAGGTCAATGTCGTCCCGATAGGCCTTGACATTGTTGTTGATGAAGAGGTTGAGCTGGTCTCGTATCCAGTCCTTGAAGACAAAGGCCAGGATCCCTGTTGCCAGCTCCAGGAAAAAGATGAGGCCGAGGACCACTGAGAACTGGGGTGGGGGCATACAGATGGTGGGGGTTGGAGACGCAGAGCCTGGGGGTGCCGCCAGGCGGAGCACAGTCCCCACCTTCTAACAGTTTAGTGTTGTTTTATGTCGGTAAAACACTGTTGTCCTTACCTACCCACCCATTCTGCTTCCTCTGGTAATTACTTGTTTTGTTTGTTCGTTCATTTGTTTGTTTGGTTTGTTTTGAGAAACAAGCCTTCACATACACCTTTAGTTTCTGTGGCTCAGCTGGAGCCATCATCTCTTTCCCTATTCCCAGATAGAGAACTGGGCATGCGCCAGGAGCTCACCAATCAGAACACTACCTCCCCCAGGGCCACAGGGATTGGTCCAGACATGGCCAATCAGAATAAGGGGGTGTAATTAAAGGACTTGGACAGAATGATTGAGAAGAGCCTCAGCCTCCGGTAGGCGTTCCTAGGAGGACAGTGTGAAGCCAGTACCCACCATTCCTGGACATCCTTTGACCCTACAGGAAATGTAACTGACCGAGAGGGACAGAACCGAGAAACAGAGAAACCAGGCCAATCGATACTGTGGTGGTCCCTGGACCAGAATGTGCCGGCCAGTCCACACCCCGCACACCCGTGGGTTTTTCTTAGTGAATCAATAAATACCCTTTTGTGCTTAGGTCACTGGTTTTCAGTCATTTACAAAAGAAAGAATCCTATAAATATAGATGGTACGAATCTGATATTTATTGCTATAACATAATAAAAGTGCCTGTTATTAGGCATAAATTATATGCAAGAAGTGGGTAGGAGGAGGTTGGGGTCCCCAGTGGATCTAAGGGTGGGGGGCACTCACAAACTTGAGCAGGAAGGTGTTCTCCCGGAGGGCCCCGATGCAGCCAGCAAAACCCAGCACCGACATGACCCCTCCGACCACTACGAACAGCCACACAGGGTCAAGGCCTCCCAGATCTGTCAGTGCCGAGATATTGGAGAGAACGCCCTGTGCCAGGAGAGCAGAGGCAAGTGGGGGTGCTGATCCCCCCACAATTTTGACCTGTGGCAGCCCCCTGCCCCAACCCCACATCTTACCTTCTCACCCCAGGCCCAGAGGCCAATGGCCAAGAACAGGGCTCCCAGCACCTGCAAGAGCAGAAGGGAAGGGTTAAGAGCTGGGGCACCAGCAACCTGCTTCACCCCCAGGAAAGCCTCTCTCCCCCAGTACTCAGGGTCTTCAGCGGGAGAGAAAGGAAGAGGGCGAAGGGCTGTAAATAGGATTCAGGATCCTTTCCACCTTCCCAAGAACACATCTCAGTGCTCCCTCCCCACAGCACGCAGCCTGGAAGATTAAACACCGCCCAGCCCTAGGATGGACATCAGGGCCTCTTCCTGGAACCCAGAACTGGAACAGAGGGACATCAGGACACTCCCAACAAGTGTCCTGAGCCTCTCCTCCTGTCCCAGACCATGCTGGGGCTCAAGGCTCCTGGCCTCTACCCCTCCCAATTCCAGCCCTCCAGCTACCCTGCAATGCTCTATTTCACCATTGCTACCTCTGCCAGAGGCTGCTTTCTGTCCAGTTCCATCCTCAGAGCTCAAAACCAAAGTCCCTGCATGGATAGGAATCCTGATGGGAGCAGGACCCATCAGGCTAGGGGCCTCAGCCTAGGCCAGGGGCTGTATCTTAGAAACCTTGTGGCTGCAGTTCTGCCTGGGTCTTCTGATCGCCACCCGCCACCCTGCCACCAGTCCTTACTGGGAAAAGACCTGGAGGTCAAGGCCACTGCCTGACCCTGAGCAGGTCCCTGACCATCCTCCTGTCCAAGGCCAAGGCTGTGAACCCACTTCTTCAGACCTCCCCCTGTCCCCCGACCCCTTCTCTACAGGCTCCTTCCCCTCAGTGCTTAGTCTGGGCCAACTCCACCCACCTTTAACCCCCGGCTCCTCCCACTGCTGTACTCTTTAGAAATGTCTATCTTTCTTTCCCCTGCACTGGGTCTGGGATGTGAAACCAAACATCACTTCTGCCTCATCCCGCTTGACCCACCCATGGCCTTTAGACAGGCTACCACCTCTACTTTCTCCTTCCTGAACCCCTCAGTGATTAACTCAACGCCATCTTTGACCTGTCCCTTCTCAACCTCCCTCCCAGCTCATCTGCTTCACCCACCCCATGAACATGACCACACCCATGCCCACACCCACTGCCCACTGGTTCCCACCTCAGCCTTCAGCCCTTTCTCCCCTGCATACTCCTTTTCCACCTCTTGATGTCATTGACATCCCGGATCACCACACAAGGCTCCCTCTGGCTCCAGACACTGAACTGCAGACACGTCCATGTCCCAGGTTCTATTCCAGATGCTGGGACACATCAACGAATAGGACAGCTAGCTCTCAGCCCTCGTGGAGTTTACGCTCCAGTGGGGGAAATCCACAGTGAGCAAAAAAGGTAACGTCAGTGGCTGACAGATCCTTTAGAGAAAATCGAACAGGGTGACGCAGTGGGAGTGAAGAGGGGTGACTGGGGTGGGCTTTAGTTAGGAAAAGTGGTGACATTTTAGCTGTGCTTGAAATGATAGAAAGGCACAGGGAGGAGAAAAGAATTCCAGGGGGAGAATCGGGCAAAGGCCCTGAGGTTAGGTCAGTTTCGGTTGTGCAAGGGCCAAACTGAAGGAGGCAGCGCCAGACCCCAAAGGGTGCTGAAGGCCATGGGAAGGGGTCTGGACCGTATTCTAGTGAGAAACCACTGGAAGATTATGAGCAGGGCAATACCAGGATCTGCTTTCCATTAAAACAAAACATCTCTGGACCTGCTTCATAGGCACCTCCCTTAGGCCACCTTGGCCCAAACCTGAAACCCTCCCTCTACCCGCCACCCCAAGGGGCCTGGTCCTATCAATCCAACCTTATAACTTCCCCTGGAGCTTTCCTCCCCCCTCCCACAACCCCAACTTTGCCCCAGGCCTCCTCCCTGGTCTCCCTACCTCCAACCCCTGCCCCTCACCCGCCGCCCAGTTCAGCCTCTAATACAAAAGCTGGAACAGACCCATCACCAGCATTGAAGCCCCCACTGCTCCACACTGCCCCCAACATAAAACTCAAACTCTGCCTCAGCCCCAGTGCCCTGGAACAAGCCTGGGTCTTTCCTGTCTATCTCCCCTTGGCATTTGAGGGCTCCCTCTGCTCAGTGCTCTGCCTCGCCTCCACTCACTGCCCACTGGGCTGTCTGTCACCTTGGCTTTGCACTTAGTGGCTGTGTGTCTCTAGGTGAAATGACTTGAACTTCTCTGGGCCTGCTCCCTTATATATAAAATGCAGATAATAATAATGTAGCTTCAAGAATACAGTAAATTATAGTTCATTTGATATGCCTAACCCTGGGGGCAGGCTTCATTATCACCCTCTCCCAAGGTGGGAGGCCCAGAGAGAAGTGACTCCCCCTCCCCCATCTCACAGATAGGCCTGTATCCACAGGCCTCCAGACCTCCCCACCAAGAAAGTCTGCACAGACCCCACACCCTCTGAGAGCTGAGCACGGCTGGAGCCACAGGACACCCAGCACAGGGGACTGCATGGGCAGCATGTGGGGAGAGGGCCGCGCCACGGAGGCCTGCCGAACAGAACTGAGTGGGCCTGGTGTTTTGACCAAGGCAGCCGGAGCAGAGACTGCAGAGGCAGCAGGCAGCCTTGGAGAGATGAGATGGGGGAGGGAGGAGGGAGAGATGACTTGGCAGGGCCCAGGGGCACAGATGCCACCCTAGGAGGGGCACCAGCAGCTCCCTCCCCAGGACAGGGGTAGCCCCGCCCTGGAGCCTCGGGTTGGTCGTCTGTGGAATGTAGAGTTCTGTTCCCCAGGGCCAGCTCCCAGCCTCTAGATAGGGTAGGTCCTCCCCAGGACTCTCACTACTGGCACTGTTGGTGGGGAAGCCTCCCAGTATGGGGCCGGACTTGGAAGGGCTTTGACCCAGCCCCCTTTGCCAGAGCTAAAGGGAAGGGGCAGGCTCAGGTGCTGGAGGGGCAAGGGGACCCCGCCCTTCCCTTCTCAGCAGACTCTCCTCCCTAAACCAGGGCTGGGGCTCAGCGTGCATCCCACACCTCTGGGTAACAGTGAGTTGGGCAGGAGGGAGGGGCAATCGCACCACGCGTGCCCCTGGGGCCTTCAAGAAAACACTCCGCCTTCCCTGCTGAGCCTTAGGAAGACACAGGAAGACCCCCTTCCCTACACCATGTCCCCTCTGCAATCTGTGCTTCCCAATAGTTCCCTCCGGTGGTCTTGGGTGTTGGGCAAGCAGGTAGGAGTGGCAGGAAGCAGTAGGGAGACTGTCCTAAGCCCTGGTGGCAGGGAGTAGTCTCCCCTCAGTGGGAGAATGAACCTCCTTCTCCCGGCACCCCCAGTACAGGGCCCGGAACCCACCCCTCGCTCACCCAGAAGACAATGTTGAAGCCAAACAGGAAGTATTTCCCGCAGCAGCCGACCTCCGGTTCCTGGAAGTGCTGGTGCTTGCCGGGCATGGTGAGCGGCCACCCGCCAGCTAGGTACCCGGAGCTGAGGCCAGGCCCAGCCCTCCACGGGCAGCCCTGGGCTAGAGCCGCCCGGGGCCTAGCCCGGAGGCTGAGGCTTCATGGCCAAGGCCACACAAGACCCGTCGGGCCCCGCCCGCCCCGCAGGGACCGCCCCCGACTCCAGGGCTGCCCTGCTCTGAGCCCGCTGGGTACCCTCAGAGCACCTCCGCCCCTCGGCCTGGCTCTGCCTCTGCCCCCGCCCCGGGCTCCGCCCCACAGCTCAACTCTCACGCCTCGGAACCCCTAGGCCGAGCCCCACCCCTGAGCATGGCCCCGCCCCGACACCTCAGCACCCCGCCCCCAGCTTCACCGCACTTGCAAGCCGGCCTCTGCAGAGAGCGCTCCGGCGTCCTACAGGACGAACTGCAGCAGCGCAGGCCGCGGGCATGAAGGACTCCCCAGTTACCCCCACCCTTCGAGGCTCAGTACCCGCGCCCTGGGACCCCAAGCCCCGCCCTTGCTGTGGGAGCTCATCTCTGGAGAGTAGTTACTGCGCCAGCGAGCAGATGGGAATGGTGATTCACTAGCGTTCTTAACACACGTGCAGACGTTTTATCACAGCGGTGCCCAATCAGACACGCGGCTCACTCACCAGAAATTCAGCCCTTCCTGCACTGGCACAGACTCCGGCTGGGAATGCCGCGCCAGCTGCTCCCTGCCCCTTCAGTTTTTCTAGGGGCATACACCCCGCCCCCTGGCTCAAACCCTTTTGGCGCTGGGAGCCCCCCAGTCTTATCACTCTTCCCCATCCCAGCTTGGGCCTGATTGGGCTCCTGGGTACCTGGGAGTCATGCGTGAGCCCTGCCCAGGGAGGACTGGGCCAGATCCAGTTTCTGAAGGAAATGAATCATATTCAATGTTAGAGCCGTCCTTAAAAATCATTCCAGTTTTGTTCAAAAGAGTATTTATTTAGAACAGAAATAGTATCTTATTCGAGCTTCATCAAGTTAGTCCGCGTCTAGCAGGACCTTGTTGAGGCCCAACCGCATTTTCCTCATCCACTGACCTCCACTTAAACCCTTAAGCCCGGTCCTGAGGCCAGGGAGCCCAGACAGCCCAGGCCACAGCTGAGAGGAGGGAGAGACCACAGGTGCTGTCTCCCTCCTCAACTCCCCTCATATCCCCCCTCTGTGAGATGATGTTGTTCTGCCTCTAAGGCTCCAGACTCCAGATTTGGGGGTGGGGAGAGGGGCACAGCCCTATTCCAGGAAGGTAGGGGACTCAGAGTGGGCTTCAAAAGGCAATCCACAAAGGTTTTTCAGCAGAGTGGTCACCAAGAGGAGAGGCCTCTGCTCCTGTCCCTGAGCTCCAACTCTCAGTGGCAGTGGCCTTGAGCCCCCACTCCCCTAGAATAGAGGGTTTGACCCTCAGACCCCTGAGCTAGCCCCCTTCCCAGGTAGGCACAGAGTAAGTACGGGATCATAGGCTTTGCCCCTGTCATCTTTCTACCTGCTTGTCATTGAACCCTCCTTCACCCAGTGACCCACCCCATCCACCCCACCTACCCCTGGTGAACAAGGAAACCCAGGGGTTCCCTCCACCTTTCCGCTGCCCTGGTTCCTCAGCCTGCATTGCCGCCCGCCCCCCCACACACACACACACATGCATGAGCACCCCCACCCCCAACAGAACGGCCCCTAGGCCTGGGCCCCAACTCGTGTTAAAGAACGTTCATGTTCACTCCAGACCAGGTGCAGAGGAGGCCCTCGGCCCTCACCCCCAGGCCTGCCTGGGACACCTACGCACACAGTGGTCAGGGCGTCAGGGGCTCAGGGGTGCCGAATGGGGAGCAGAACCCAGGCCCTCTCACACCGCAAACTTGTTCTCGGCCAGGGTGTTGCCCTCGGCCAGGGTCTTGTTCTTGGCCGGGGTCTTGTTCTTGGCCAGAGTGTTGCTCTTGGTAGCTGTGTCTGCATGGGCCTGGTACCCAATGATGGTCTTTGTCGAGAGTCCCAGACGCTCCTTGTAGACACGCCTGAGGGGTGAGTGGGTGAGGAAATGAGACCGGCAGGCAGCAGCAGGTCCTGGAGATAACCTGGGACCTTGCGTCCTCTGCCCAGAGCCCCTACCCTGGTTCCAGCCCCAGGCGCTCCCATGCTGTGCTTGAGCCATGTGGAAACCCAAAATAGGACTAATGCAAAAAGAAAGAAAAAAAGAGTTCTGCTAGAAGTATTTTGAAATCTAGACGCCAAAGCCTTTATACATGTGGGTAAAGCAGCAGGGAGAGGCAACAAGGAGAGTTCCAGAGGTCTCCCTTGCAGGACAAAGCACCCCCATTTGGCCTTCTCCCCCAGAAGAGCCTCAGCCCCACCCCCTGCCGGGGCCACACTCACCCGATGTGGAGCACAGCTGTCTGGTTCTCTGCCTCTCTCGTCCACACCGCAATCTTGTCTCTCTTGGCCCGGATGTTGACGACAGCCCCACACACCTCCCGGCCGAACTCCTCAAAGCTCTCCCCGATGAGACACATCAGCTGGGGCCAAAAGGAAAGGCGATGAGACCTCCAGCTGCGGCCCAGGGGCTGCACCTGCCACCCACCACCCTCAAGACCACTGCCACCATGAGTCCCATACCAGCCCTGCCCCTTCCTTCATGGGACCCTCCCACCCAGCCCCTCCACTCACAGTCTCCAGCCACAGGCGGTCCAGCTCAATGTGGCGCTGCTCTTTGGCAAGGCTGATCAGCCAGCGGCCACCCCGCTTATTCCTGGCATCTTCCCACGTGGGCTCGATGCCGTCCTGGGAAGCCAGATGGCAAACCAACTGCCTTTGTTCAGAGGGAAGTGGGGGCCCAGCCCCCTTCTCCCAGGTCCTGCTCCTGCCCCTCAGGAGGCCCCACGGGCCAGGCTCTCTCTCGCCTCCATCCCCTCAGTACAGGCAGGTGCCACTGCCAGCCATTCAGCCCCCGGAGCCTCAACATTTGTCACCTGTTACAGCCTTTCATATGTGACAGAGCAGAATTCCTTAAGACCAGGGTTCAAATAGCAGTAGTTAGTGAAGCCCCTGGGCAATCCCAGTGTGGGCCATGCCAGACATCCCAAGCTGAGCTAGCACAAGTTCACCTGGGAAATCTCTAGGACACTGATGTTGGGGTCCCCCGTACACATCTGCTGGGCCAGCAACCCCTGGAGCTGGTCTGGGCCTTAATGAGCAGTGTCTGTGGGCAATTCTGATGCCTGTTCCTAGTGAAGGACCCAGGCCAGAAACCTGGGCTCCTTCTTTGTCCCCCCACTTTTCAGGTTCTCCAATGGTCCTTCTAGGTGCAGCTCAGGCCTGATGCTTTGTCCAAGCTTCTCTGCAGCATCTCCTTCTCTTGTCCTGAGCCCTCCACCCCGAGCCCGCAGTGAGGAAGTAATGCAGCAGACACTGGAGAGAATCAGACCCCACGCCCGCCCCTGTGTCCTGGGTGGCAGGAAGCAGAGCTTACCTTGAACAGGGCATAGTCACAGCCTGCAGAGAGCTTACTGGCCAGCTTGATGTGATTGTACAACCTGGAGAGAGTCCCCGACCCCAAGCTGCAAGTCCAGGCTTTTTAGGGCCTGGTTCCAACTGGCCTCAGTCCCCTCAACTTCCTACCAGCCCCCAGTGCTTTCCCCCCACCTTCTGGCCTCCAGCCTTTGGTCACACTGGTAAGTCCAGGCGGAATCCCATCCTCACTTACCCAAACCCGCAAATCCCAGTAGCCTTCCCTGACCATCCAAGCCTAGAGGCCAGGTTTTTAGACAACCACTCTCCAGGACGGGGGGTTTGTTTCTGATGCCCCCTCCAGCTGGCACCCCAGGCCTTCTTGCCCGCCCCTAGGGTTTGCACAGCACCTTTCGGGAACCCCCCCCCAGGGACCCCCATGAACACTCTGAGGCAGCCTGATCCTCACTTTGTGGTTAAGACAAACTCAGACAGGGAAAGGAACTTGCCCAGGATCACAAAGCGTGAAGTAGCAGAGTCAGGGTCAACTCTTTGCTTCTCCCACTTCGCAGGCTTTCTCCCTAAGTCCCAGGAAGGCTCCATGGGGCCTGTGCTTCCCCATACACGCTGCAGAACCCCCTAAGCCCCAGCCCTCACTAAGGCTGCCAGGTCCCAGGGAGTGGTGGGAAAGCTGTGTAGGAAGCAGCCCTCCAGAGGAGAGGGGTCTGGGAATGGTCCGGAGCTCAGAGCCCCCTGGCCCCGGCCTCTGCCACAAGGGGTAGACACTCACGCCCAGAAGTCCTCCACCGTGTCAAACTTGGTGATCTGGTGCAGGTTATCACGCCAGGCCCGGTTGCGGTCATTCTTGAAGAACCACAGAGCCCACCTGGAGGGAGGGGTGGCTGAGAAGAAGTAGCCCCTGTGCCCACCCCCGGCAGCAGCCGGGCTGGCAGGGCTGTCTCACCCCTGTAAGGACAAACTGGGGGCAGGACTCGGGGTACCATCCTCCCAAGGCAACTGCAGTCAGTTAACCTGAAGGGCCAGGGTACTGGAGGAGCGGTGGAGGCATTTAACCCAGAACCCCAGTTAGGGTGAGGCTGGGAGGGGCAACAGGACCCAAGTCTGAGGCCAGCTCTGGCCTTCCCCAGTGAGGAACTGGAGCCAAGAGATGAAGGGGCTGTCCCAGGCCACAGAGCAGGGGCTGCCCTACCTGCTTTGCAGAGGGTGCAACTCCTCCTTGCACTCCACGGGGCCTCTGTCCCGGGCCCTCCTCCTAAGGGACTGCAGACCGTTGGGAGAATTCAGAACCTTCTCTCTCATCAATGCTTCTGCTGGTGCTGGTGCTGCCTCCTCTTTCTCTTTCTCCTCCTTCTCCCACTTCAGGACTTCACCCTTAGCCTCTCCAGCCTGACCAAAGAAAGGAGTTGGGGTAGGGCAGGGGAAAGGGAGTCCCCTCCCTGCTGCAGGAGACATAGGTGGGTGGACTTACAGGACTGGCGGTAGCCATGCTGCAGCAGCCTGGGCTTCGAAAGGAACAGACCATCTGAGAGACCCCAGCTGCTGGCTTTTAACCCATCAGTACCCCGCCCACCCCCCGCCCACACCCCGCCCCACCTGCCCAGGGCTGGGCAAAGGGAGGAGCCAGCACGGAGGTGCTCAGAGGGAGAGGGGTCAGCAAGCCTTTGATGAGCACCTTCTGTATGCAGGCTCAGGGTTGGGGACAGGTGTGCCCAGGCAGACTCAACCCCGCTCCCATCACACTGGCCGGGGTGGGAGGGGGGCTCTGAGACAGGGAGGTAAGGGTCAACCCTAGGCATCTGCCCTTCCGACACTGCACACCCCCCCCCGGGTTTCGGGGGCTGAATTTAAAGCAGACTGTCCCAGAGCTGGCAGAGGCAGTGACTGACACAGCTGGGGCAGGGCAGGTGCATCCTTGTTGGTCTCTGCTGCCATTCGCCTCCTCAATTTGGCCACCAATGTCATCTCACACAGCATTTATCTGGTCTCTGAAAGTGTCTGCGTTTCCAGACGTTAGTAGAAGTAATCCTCCAGAAACAGGGAAATTGGATTATACATTCACGGTTTTGGTTTCTCTTGAAAATTTGGGAAGGTCTGGCAACACTGGGCTCCACCCACTGCCGCTGTGGCTGCCCTCTGGGAGAGCACGCGGGCTTCCGCGAGGTCCTGCTGGCCCACTGCACTCCTGGCCTATCCGAACATCGCCCACCTGGGCTTGGCTGGCAAGGGGAAGTGCCACACAATTGGTGTTCAAATCCTTTCTGCTCTGACTTTAGCCAAGTTACTGAACCTCACAGAGTCTATTTCCCCATCTGTAAAATGGGAAGGTTAACGAGACACAACTCAGAAGCTTGTTCTATTAAATGATATAAAACACAAAAAGCCACCCTGGCTGGTGTGGCTCAGTGGATTGAGTGCTGGCCTGCAAAGCAAAAGGTTGCCGGTTTGATTCCCAGTCGGGGTACATGCCTGGGTCGTGGACTGGGTCCCATTAGAGTATGCACGAGAGGCAACCACACATTGCTGTTTCTCTCCCTCCCTTCCACTCTGAAAATAAATGAAATCTTTAAAAAATAAAATAAAATAAAACAAAACACAAAAAGCCCATAGAAGACCTGACTCAGAAATCAACAGAAATTGCCTGAGGATGGTCCTCACTAGGTAGCGCAGTTGCTTAGAGCACAGGTGGCCAACACAAGGCCCGCAGGCTGAATCCGGCCCTCCGCCTTCTACCCAGCGGCAGAGCCGAGCTCTCGCTTAACTGTTAGGGAGTAGTTACATTTATACAGTCCTAAAATTACACTCGGCCCTTTGAAGGCAACTGCGAGGCTGATGTGGCCCCAGTGAAAATGAGTGTGACACCCTGGGGAAAGAGCGTCATCCTGATACATCAAGGTTGTGAGTTTGAGTCCCTGTAAGGGCACATACAAGAATCAACCAGTGAATGCACCAGTAAGTGGAAGAACAAATCCATGTTTCTCTCTCTCTCTCTCTCTCTCCCCACTTTCCTCTCTAAAAATCAAAAATGAAAAATTTTAAAGAAAGAAAGAAAGAAATCACCTGGGCTACCTCCAGGGTG
>CM052546.1:34650363-34718517 GCA_028533065.1 Trachops cirrhosus
GGAAGGGAAGGGAAGGGAAGGGAAAGGAAAGGAAAGGAAAGGAAAGTGGTAGGGGGGTGCTGTGGTTCTGAACGAACGCCGTTTCCCAAACCTTCTGAACAGCACCGTTTTCCGCAGGGGGCTGGCGCCTCCCCAAGTTTCTTAAGGTTTCTCTCCCTCCCCCTACACTTTTAGGGGCCCAGATCGCAAAAGGGGTGCAGTCCCTCCCCTACCCCACACCCAGGGAAGCTCAGGACCACCTGGAGGCAGGCAGTCGATATGTATTCAACGCTCCTCCCCGAAGTGCTAGGTATGTGCCAGGAACCGGACTGTGTGCCAGGAGGCGGTGAGGAGCCAACTCTGGGCGGCCCCTGTGCCCTGGTCTGCCAGGGAGCCAAACGCCAGATCATCTCGCGAGATCGCGTACCCTCGAAGGAAAGGGGTTCGCAGATGGAGAGCATCAAGCCCGCCACCTGAACTGGAGCTTCCGCACAGTTCTCAAATGCTTGGGTCAGAGCCACCTGCAGGGCTCCTTAAACAGACCACGGGGCCCTGGCTAGAACCTCTGGCTCCTCAGCGCCAGACTCCGGCCTGAGAATTAGCACTTTCGGCAAGTTCGCTGGGGGTGCTGGTCAGGGACCCCATTCTGAGAACCAGTAGCTCAGAGGCAGTTCACCGCGGAGGTGACGTATGAGCGGACAGCTGAAGTGTGAGCGCGAGTAAACTAGGCAGCGGAGGAGGGCATCTCAGGGGTGCAGCGGCAAAGGCTGGGGGCAAAGGAGCGTGGGTGCTGGAAGAAGGGGACCAGTGTGGGGAAGCCCAGAGGGGGAAAGACAGGACAGCGAGTCTCGCTCCTAGGAAAGTGGGGAGGCGCCGGGTGCTGAAGCTGGGCAGGCGGGCTGGACAGGCAATCCCATGGGCTGTCCAGCAGGTTCTCTGGGTTGCTGTGCAGAGAACAGCCTCCGTGGCAGCAGTAGCGCGTGGGGGGAGATCGATCAGGACACTGATGTGGTTGCCCAGGCGGCGGGAAGAGGGAGAGAAGGTGGCGGATTTCCGAGGTATTTAAAAGGAAGCCTCAGCTGCGTTAGGTGCCGGACAGATTCTGGACCGGTGGGGCACGGTGTCCCAGCTACCTACTGCTGCACAACAAACCACCCAAACTTAGTGGCTTAAAGCAACACTAACCATTTCTTACACTCACAGGTCTGCGATTTGAAGAGGGCTCAGCAGAGGCTGGGGCTGCAAGTCGGCTCACTCCCTGTGCGGCAGCTGATGCAGGCTCTCAGCTGGAACCTCCACTGGGGGTGTCGGCGGGGACAGCTCTATGTGGCCTCTCCACAAGGCCGACTCACTTCCTCACAGTGGCCAGGTTCCCAGAACAAGAGTCCCAAGAGACGGGAAGTAGAAGCTGCTAGTTTCTTTCTTTCTTTTTTTAAGATTTTATTTTTAGAGAGAGGGGAAGGGAGGGAGAAGAGAGGGAGACAAACATCCATCGATTGCCTTTTGCGCACACCCAACCAGAGACCCAGGCTGCAACCCAGGCATGTGCCTCAACGGGGAATCGAACCGGCTATCTTTAGGTTTGCAGGACAACACCAAATCCACTGAGCCACACCAGTCAGGGTAGAAGCTGCTAGTTTCTTAAGGCTTGGGCCCCAGGCTGGCACAGCACCTTGTCCACTGTTGAATCCCAGGGCCGACAGTCAACGATGAGAGCATCATAACACCCCCAAGGGAAGGAGTGTCAGGGAATTTTGGACAGAGGAGGCACCGGAAGAAGGCCAGGCTTGGGGAGAGATCGTACATCTAGACTGGATGAAGGAAAAGGGAGAAAGTGAGGGAGGATAGTTAGGAGAATTTTTGACGAATGGGAAAGGGAAACTGAGGCAGGTGGTTAGACAAATGGGGCCAAACAATCAGAGGCATTTCCAGCCAGCTGGTGAATCCCAGGATCTTATCTCCCCTGACCCACTGGAGAGCAAAGGTTCCCACCTCTCTTCCCTAACCAGAGAGCAAATCACTGAAATCACCTGGTCGAGGAGATAGAGAACAGAGGCCCTATTAGTGCCATCGGTGGATGAAGTTGGGGGAACAAATGACAAAAACCCAGTAAGAACCAAACAAATCCAAGGCAGAAGTGAAGCGGAGCAGAAAGTGACCCTGGTCTCTCTACGCGCTCATTTTGACACATCAGCATCTCCAAGAGCACACCAGGAAAGCCCATGAATGTTCTGCTGAGACCTCCCCTAGATTCCATCAGCCGAAGAGAGAGAAAACCCCTTAAAACAAAGGATGCCAGCGCAGGCTCTCTCTCTGGCGCACACCCATGCCTTCTCTTTCTCGGGCGTGAACTTTCTCCTGAACTCTAAGGGTCCCCGTGAGACTTGCACCCGGGGGAGCAGCGGGCGGCAGCAGCTTCTCTCTGACTAAGCCCCTGAACCTGTTGCCAAGGCCCCCCTTCCTCTGACTTCTCTGTAAGTCCCCACAAACTCGCGTGGCTCACTTCTTTTGTATGACCTTCCTAGGGAGCCAAAGCAGCCCTGCCTAGGCTCTCTCCTGATGATTTAATAAGCATGCTCTCGAAATCACCTAGGCCCTGGCTGGTGTGGCTCAGTGGGTTGAGTGCTGGCCTGTGAACCGAAAGGTTTCCGATTCAATTCCCAACCCAGGGCACATTCCTGGGTTACGGGTCAGGTCTCCCCCAGTTGGGGGCCGGCAAGAGGCAACCAATCAGTGTTTCTCTCCCTCTTTCTCCCTCTCTTCCTCTCTCTCTAAAAATAAATAAGTAAAACCTTTTTTAAAAAAAAATCACCCAGGCTTGTGTTGTGAAATCTTTCATGCACAAAGGAACCCACACACTACAGACGGGCCCAAGGCAGACCTGCTCCAGGCCCTGTCCCTTTCCCGTGACAAAAGGACCCTCCCAAAGTGCCAGGCATGGTCTAAGCCGCCCTAGAGTCCTGGCCCAGAGCCTGGTGTGGAACGACCTTGCCAGTCACAGTACACCTTCCCACCATCATCCCCATCTTCCAGCTGGGTGACTAAGGAGACACTCAGGCCCTACCGGGGTCCTGGCCCCTACCCAAGGCCCTTTCAGGTCAGCCTCTGGGGACATCACTGTGGAGGTGAAAGAGCAGGAGCTCCCAGCCCTGCTTTTCTGTCCCGAAAATATCTGGACTCTTCCACTCCCCTCCCTCCCGGGCACTGCCTCCTTGCCAGGCAAGCCCTGCCCTCCCCAGCCTGGGCCACCACCCAGGTCTCTCGCAGCACTTTCCAAGTGTCCACTCCTGCCTCCCTACAGGATGTTTTCCATGTGCCTCAGAGAAATCATCTAAAATAATACTCTGATCAATTAACTCCTCTGTTCAAAACGCTCCAGGATCTCCAGGATGCGATCCAAAGTCCAGGCCCGCACATCCCTGGGGGACTCCGCCTCCTGGCAGTGCCCCAGACTTATTAGTTAGTCCCTGGCAGGCCAGACTACTCCGCCTCGGGGCCTCTGCACCTCGCTGTGTCCTCTCGCCTTCAGGGCTCAGCTCAAAGGTCCCCTTCTTTAAAGGCCCTCCCCGACCACCCTGCCTGAAGCTGACTGCACTCTTGCGCTCTTCAACCCACTGCCCTGTTTTATTTTCTTCTTTAAAAAAAAAAAGACCTTTATTTACTTATTTTTAGAGAAAGGGGAAGGGAGGGAGAAAGAGAGAGAGAGAAACATCAGTGTGTGGTTGCCTCTCACGCACCCCCACCAGGATCTGGCCTGCAACCCAGGCAAGTGCCCTGACTGGGAATTGAACTGGCGATCCAGTGGTTCGCAGGCCAGTGCTCAGTCCACTGAGCCACACCAACCGGGGCTTATTTTCTTCTAAGCACTTAGTGCCATCCATTCATTTGTTCATTCAGCTATTCATCAATGAAGACCGACCTAGCAGGCACTTTGTACAGGCGCTCTTGTCGGCACTGGGGAACACAGAGGGGAACAAAGAGAGCGGTTCCTCCTCTTTGCTCTGGGAAGCCCCAGGACTAAGCCCTCAGTCCTCTTCTCGTCTATGTTAACCTTTGCTGTTTCGTGACCTCATCCAGTCCTGCAGATTAAGTGTCACATCCACAGTAAACCCTAGGCCCCGACCTGGAGTCCAGAAGAATACATCCAGCTGTCGGCTGGCAGCTCCACGCTCGGCCTCAGGCTTATTGCACCATCACGAAGTCCAGACCTTCCCCGGCCCCCAGACCTGCCCCTCCCACAATCTCCATTCTTCCAACTGCTTGGCCAAAAGTTCTGGCATCGTCCCGGACTCCTCGGCACATCTAACCTATCAGCACATCCTGTCTTCAGCTCTACCTTCGTAACAGATCCAGGCCCAGGCCCAGGCCCGACCACTTCTCTTCGTTTCCTTCCCAGCAACCCAGCCCCGGCGATGGCCCTCCTGCCTGGGTTACGGCAATGCTGCCCCGCCATCCGCTCCCCCAGCTCCCACCCTCGCCCGTGAACGACGGGCTTCGTGCGCAGCAGTTGTAAACTGTGCAAGTTGGAGCCCAGGCTGCTCTGCTAGGAGCGCGGGGTCTGCAGGGCCCATCAGCTCCCTGCCCTCCGCTCCCACTCGCTCTGCTCCCACCGTGCTGGCTGCCTCCCCTTGAGCCAGGCCCGTTCCTGCCTTAGCAACACTCATGGGCAGCTTCCTCCACTCCCTGCTCACGTGGGATCTTCCCTGCCCCCTGCAGCGGGCTGTCCAGCCCCTCAGCCCCACTCCAGCACCATAGATTTTACTTATTCACTTTACCTATCTTCCTTCTTCTCTTTATTCACGGCTGTGTTTGTTCTCCAGTGCCCAGAACAGGGCCTGGCTCATAGCAAGTACTCGGAGGTGGGAGTGAGGAGGGAGAGTGGACCATCAGATTTAGCAAGACAAACGTCGCTGATCTCAACAGAAGCAACATCATCTAAACTTTAGATTCTAAAGCATCTTCTTTCGTTACTAGTTCACTTATTGATTGCCTAATGTTTCCTACTGGCACGTTCGTTCTAAAGAGCAAGCACTTCATGGGTTGTGTTTTCTGCTGAATCTCTGGTACGTAGAACAGAGCCTGGCACTTGGGAGAAGCTGGTTGAGAATGGACATCAGTGATCCGTTACCAGGGACTTCTCCTCTCTGGGTGTCCGGTCCCTCATCTGCAAAGTGGGAATGAAAATGCCTGCTTTAAAGAATTGAGGGGTTTTTTTTTTTTTGCCCTGGCTGGTCTGGCTCAGTGGATTGAGTGCCAGCCTGCGAACCAAGGGGTCACTGGTTGGATTCCCAGTCGGGGCACATGCCTGGGTTGTGGACCAGGTCCCCAGTGGGGGGCACACGAGAGGCAACCATACATTGATGTTTCTCTCCCTCTCTTTCTCCCTCCCTTCCCCTCTCTCTAAAAATCTATAAATAAAATCTTTTTTAAAAATAAAATAAAGAATTGTGTTTAGGGCTTGATCATACCATGGATGTAGTGCCTGGCACACAGTAGGCGGTCACTAAATGTCACCCATTCCTCTCTCTGCTCCCAGCCCCTCACCCCACCTGCCTATCTTCCTCTGCGCCTGGGCCTTCGAGCAGCAGGAATGTCGGGAAATGTTTTGTCACACTGTCAGGCACCACACAGAGCTCCAAAAGTCACATCATCTGGGTTTTCGCAGGGCCAGGCAGGGCCAGGGTCCCCAGGATCCTCCTAAGACAATGCCCTCTGCTCCAGCTGCTTCCACTGGGCTCCTCTCCCACCTGCTCCCCGACACGCTCCCGCCTCCCCTCCCTAGAAGCGCCAGTAGCCATTCTCCTTAGTACAGTCTTAAGGAGGGGAGAGAGAAGAGAGGAGTGGAGAGGTCCGTTTCCCAGAGACAGAGAGATCAGAAACAAGAGGAGCCCCCACCCTCGGCCCCTGAAACTCACAGGTTTGCGGCCTAGACAGGAAGAGACAGGGGGCCTGAGCTGTGCCGTCCTATGCCCCAAGGGGACTGGCAGTGCGGCTCAGGGTGGAGGATCCTCTGTGCAGGTGGCAGCCCAGGGACCGGCCCTCTCCTTCTGAGGAAAGCACATGTGGAGAGAGAGCAAGAGAAATGCAGCAAATGCAACGCCTGGTGGACCCAGGGGAAGGACATTCGGGAAGTTAGTCAAGGCGCTCATATGACAGCTTATCCAGAGGCTTTGTTCATTGTACTATGCCTGCAACTTTTCTCTAGGTTTGACATTTTTCAAATTAAAAAAAATTTGGCGGCAACCTTCTCATTCTCTGACACCTGGGAACCCATGTGTCCAACTGGATGACTACACTTTCCGAGCCTCGTTGGGCCCCGGCATAGCCAGAGAGCAAGCAGCCGGTGAGAGAGAAGCAGAAGTTGTTGGGCTGGCTTCTGGGAACACTCCTGCTGAAAGAGATAGAAAACTGGAAGGTGCTCTTTTTACTCTACTTCCCCTCTTCCTGCTTTCTGTGTAGACTTGATGGCTGGAGCTGTGGCAGCCATTTTGGACCATGAAGTAGCCTTGAAAGTGAAAGCCACATACTAAGAATGATGGAGCAGGAAGACAGGCATCATCACACAAATGATGGACTGCCTCCTTTTTTTAGATGATTTTTTAATTTTTTTCTTCTTTATTGATTATTTTTAAAGAGAGAGAGAGAGAAACATCAATTTGTAGTTCCACTTATTTATGCATTCATTGGGTGAGTCTTGTAAGTGCCCTGACTGGGGATCGAACCCACAACCTTGGCGTACTGGGATAGTGCTCTCACCAACTGAGCTACTCAGCCAGGGTCCACTGGACTTCTTTAAGTAAAAGAATAAAAACACCCACTTTGCCTAAGCTGCTGTGTGAACTTCTCACCCGATTGTGAATGTAAGATTTTTTCTGTGCCCTCTCCGCTCTGGACTTTCCCACCTGCCAGATCCTCTGCCAGGAATACTTACAACCCCTTGTAAGAAACTTCTCCTCTTTCAACACCCAGCTCAAATGTCACTTTCTCCCGGCCACTTTTCCCAGATGTTTCTTCCCTCATGGGCTCCCAGGCCCTCTCCCCTACCATGCAACTCCCTAACGGCCCCACTTGCTGCCAGCCCCAGGGCCTCGTGACTCCTGGCCCCTCAGTAGCATTCATCCAGCTGTCCTCAATGCCCCTGGTTTCCCCGCCACCACTCTCCAGCGCCCTTCCTCTCTAGACGGCTCCCTCTCAGTCTCTTCACCAGGCTCCTCTGCCTCTGAAGGTGGAAGTGCCTCAGGATTCTGGACTTGAGGTTCAAGTTCCAAACTCTGTCTTCCTTTCATTCTCCACGTGCCCCTGGCCAGTGGCCTCCCCCCACTCTAGCCCCCACCTCCCCGCTCATGACCCCAAATCTAATGGTATATTGGGCAGGTTTGGATCAGCTCATGAGAACAGTGGTTAAAGTTTCAGGAATTTTATGAGCCATTTATAAAAGCCATTGAACAATTAAGTAATATAAAATTATGATATAAATTGTATTAAAAACAAGTATAATAAACACAAAATATAACTTTCTAATTATTTTACCATTCTCTATACTCTTACAAGTACTTTTTACACATTTTATGTGTATGGCGACAATACAGCATATCTCTTCCCAATTCTCTGGTCAGTGACATCAACACTGACAGCTCGAAATTAACCATGGTGGGAGAATTTACACCATCGGTATCTGCACACTGCAAATCAAGGTGCCCCACCCCCATCCCTGCTGCCTGTTGTAGAACCTTGTGTTGAAGATTTCCCCCATACCGGGGCCCGGATCTAATCCTGAAACCAGCCAGGAGCAACTGCCGACTGCCCAGCTCCCAGCTCTGCTCTCCTGCGGTCTGCTGGACACCTCCTCCCGTTCACCTGCCAGGGCCCACATGTCCGGCAGGCCCCACACAAGCTGACCATGCCCCTACCCCGCACCATTGTTTCATTTTGCAGCAGCATTATTCACCCTGATGTCCAAGCCAGGAATCTGGGAATCTTCATACACTGCCCCTCCCTCTTCCCCAGCACCTGAGGACAAGGTACCAATCCCACAGTGCCCCTGCCCCCGCCCACAACCCCATGGCTTTGTCTTCCCTCCTGTGGATTCTGCCAAAGCCTCCTCACTGGTATTGCTGCCTCCAGCTATGCCCCCTCCAAACCACTCCCCTTTGGCCCCATAAAATGCAGATCTCATGTAGATCTCTCTCGAGCCATAAAGCCTGTCAGGGACTTCCCAGTTCGTATAACAGGAAGTACCGACACCCTTCATCTGGTCTTCTTCCTCTCTTCTCCTCCCTTCTCCCTCCTGCTGGTCCTCCCTCGTGGCCCACTCTGACTTTCGGTGGTTTTAGTCATGAGTCACAGAAGTCACTTCTAGCCAATTTAAGCAGATTAGTTTAGTAACCAGTACTGGACAGCGCAGAAACTCTCTGGGAAGCCAGAGAGCTCTCCCCAGAGGCTACATGGCCTGTAGGATGCCCCAAGTCACATGGCCAAGCAGGCTCTCAGGAGGACTCTCCTGTGCTCAGGCTGGGCACAGACAGTGCAGCTTGTCCTGTCGTGCTGGGTGCTCCCAGAAGCAGTGCCACTGCTGCATGTGGTCCCTGGCAGGAGCTGCCACCACCAGCACCACCAGTCCTCACCAGAGCAAACACCCACGTCCCCTGTTGCTCTGACACTGGCTTCAGGTTCTGAGCCTGGGGCTGAGCTGTCTGGGGCTGAGGCCATAGTCCTGGCTCCAAGGAGGGCTGGGGACACCCTGGGAGCTCCTAGAGGAGGGGGTGGGCTCTGCCTCCTAGGGTGGGGCATCCCCCAAACATAGGAAGGGGGCAATTCCAGTGCTAAGAAGCCAACAATAATGGTAGGTATTCCCTGTGCTAGCTTTTTAATTTTCTATTTTATTTTTATTTTTAATATATTTTATTAATTATGCCATTATAGTTGTCCCATTTTCCTCTCCCCTTTGTTCCCCTCTGCCCTTCATCCCCCCTCCCACCAGCATTCCCCCCACACCCCCTTAGTTCATGTTCATGGGTCGTACATATAAGTTCTTTGGCTTCTCCATTTCCCATACTATTCTTAACCTCCCCCTGTCTATTTTGAACCTACCATTTGTGCTTCTTATTCCGTGTTATCTTTTTCCCCATTCTAGCCCCTACCCTTCTTCACTGATAACCCTCCATGTGATCTCCCTTTTTGTGATTCTGTTCCTGTTCTAGTTCTTTGCTTAGTTTGTTTTGTTTTTGCTTTTGTTTTCAGGTTCAGTTGTTGATAGTTGTGAGTTTGTTGTCATTTTAATGTTCATATTTTTGATCATCTTCTTTTGCTGAGATAAGTCCCTTTAACATTTCATATAATAAGGTCTTGGTGATGATGAACTCCTTTAACTTGACCTCATCTGGGAAGCACTTTATCTGCCCTTCCATTCTAAATGAAAGCTTTGCTGGGTAGAGTAATCTTGAGTGTAGGTCCTTGCCTTTCATGACTTGGAATACTTCTTTCCAGCCCCTTCTTGCCTATAAGTTTTCTTTTGAGAAATCAGCTGATAGTCTAATGGGAACTCCTTTGTGGGTAACTCTATCCTTTCCTCTTGCTGCTTTTAAGAGTCTCTCCTTATCTTTAATCTTGGGTAATGTTATTATGATGTGCCTTGGTGTGTTCCTCCTTGGGTCCAGCTTCTTTGGGACTCTCTGAGCTTCCTGGACTTCCTGAAAGTGTATTTCCTTTGCCAGATTAGGGCAGTTGTCCTTCATTATGTTTTCAAATAAGTTTTCAATTTCTCTTCCTCTTCACCTTCTAGCACCCCTATAATTTGGATGTTGGAATGTTTAAAGTTGTCCTGGAGGTTCCTAAGCCTCTCTTCATTTTTTTTTAAATTCTTGTTTTGTCATTCTGTTCTGGTTGAATGTTTATTTCTTCCTTCTGTTCCAAACCATTGATTTGAGTTCTGGTTTCCTTCCCGGGACTCAATTGGTTCTCTGTACATTTTCCTTCATTTCATGTTGCATAGCCTTAACTTCTTCCTCTTATTTTATGACCATACTCATCCATTTCTGTGAGCATCCTGATTACCAGTATTTTGAACTCTGCATCTGATACATTGGGCATCTCTTCATCATTTATTTCTATTTTTGAAGTTTTGATCTGTTCTTTCATTTGAGCCATTTTTTTTGTCTCCATGTGCCTGTTACATAGTAAGGGACGGAGCCTTAGGTGTTCCCCAGCGCAGGGCAACCACCTTGCTGTGTTGTGACGCTGTATGTGGGGGAGGGTCCGATAGGGAACAAGGCCACTTGCTCAGCTCTCTGCTGGCTTTCAGTCACTTCCCCCACTACCCACAAGCAAACTGGGCCCTTCTGGTGCTGATTCTCGGGTGGGTGGGCTTGTGTACATTCTAGGATCCTGTGGGTCTCTCCAATGAGCTCTCCTGTGAGGCTAAGAGTTTCTCCCATCACTGCAACCCCCACAGGTTTTTACTGCCAGAGGTGTTGAAGCTTTATTTCCCTGCACTAGAACCCTGCTTTGCACAGTCTGTCTCGCTCCCCAGTTGTCCCTCCCAGTTTATCCGCACACAAATGTGGGACCACCTGGTCCACCAGACACCTTGCCCACCCCAGTCCTCCAGCTGCTGGCTTGCCAGGAGTCCTCTCCACCCCAACTGCTGGTCTGCCCCTCCTACTGGTCTGGATGAAGGTTTCTTCTTTAACTCCTTGGTTGTCGGACAAGGAGTTTATAGTTTGATTTTCTGGCAGTTCTGGTTATTTTTTGCTTTTAAATTTGTTGTGGTCCTTCTTTTGGTTGTGCAAGGAGGCACAGTGTGTCTACCTATGCCGTCATCTTCTCCCTGTGGTAGCTTTCAAAATTATATAAGTAAAATACGATTCAAGGTAAAATAATCAAAGACAATGTAATATAAAAACTTCTCTCTCTGAGTCCTCTCAGTCAGGGAGAGAAGGAGCAACTGCTGTCAATGGTTTTATTGGAAGTCCTTACAGATGTGTTCTCTACATATCCAGGCACCAGTAAGTCTGAGTATATTGTGTGTAAGGTGTCTACATAATAGGCATGTGATCAGTATATACAGGGGTGGGAAAAACTAGGTGTGCGGTTGTAATACAAATAAATACAGTAATCAACAAATAATAATATAAAAATAAACTGTGCTTCATGTACTCACAACTGTAAACCTACTTTTCCCATGCCTGTATATACTGATTTCTATGTACATATTTATATGTATATATACACATGCATATATATATATATGTGTGTACGTATATGTGTATTTTATACACACACACACACACACACACTCTGTCTGAAAAAAGTCCATCCATTGTTAATATAATGAGAACTGTTTGCAGGACATCAGTGTAACCTGGCAGACGAGGAGAGTGGACTGGAGTGCACATGTGTGAGCAATGACGACTTCACTGTGCTAGTCAGTGGGGGCAGTAGATGCTGTTGAGTGAGCATGTGGACTGTGTGGCTATGGCATTCAAAATGACTGAGTGAGTAGAGCAATGAATCTGCATCAGATTTTGCGCTAAGCTTGAACATTCCTCTGCAGAATGTTCAGTAGGCTGCAGCTATGGGCAACTGGTGACCGACAGCTTCATCACCACAACGTGCCCACTCACACATCAGGTCTTGTGCAGAGATTTTTGGCAAAACATCAAATCACCCAGGTGACTCAGCTCCCCCACAGCCCAGATTTGGCACCCTGAGACCTCTGGATTTTCCCAAAAGTAAAATTACCTTTGAAAGGGAAGAGATTTCAGACTGTTGGGGAGATTCCAGAAAATACAGTGGGGCAGCTAATGGCGACTGGAGAACTGTGTGAGGTCCCAAGGTTCCTACTTTGAAGGGGACTGAGGTGTCATTGTCCTGTGTACAACGTTTCTTGTGCCTTGTATCTTCTTCAGTAAATGTGTCTATTTTTCATAGGGCATGGCTGGATACTTTCTGGACAGACCCCTTGTGTATAATTTTCTGTGACTCAAAACTGGCTTGTCCCATGCCTTCCAGCTTGGCGCCCATGTCAGTACATGCAGGCCTGGCTAATCCTTTCTGGCAGCACAGCATTTCACCGAGTGGAGGTACCACAATCAATTAGCCGATCCTTTACAGATGGACGTTCAGGTTCTTTCCAGTTTTTTTGCCACCAGAAAGCACGCTGCAGTGAACACCCTTGTGCAGATGTCTTTGTGCACTTGTGCAAGCGGAGATCCAAGGGGTGAGCTGCTGGAAGCAGGAACTGCTGGCTCGAAAGGAGCAGGATTTCTGTCTTCGGTAAACATTGCCAAATTGCCTTCCAAAAAGCATGTGCCAATTTGCAGCTCCATCAGCAGCCTGCGAACATTTTTTCCCAGGCCCTGCACACTCTGGCTGCTGGCTGTTCCCCTTATCACCTGCCACTCACACACCCTGCGTTTCCAGCCATAGTGCCTCTGCCCAGGCTGTACCCACAGACTTACACTCTCTTCCTCCCTTGTCCGTCAGATGAAATCTTACCTTCCCCACCAGGCCCAGCTGAGTTGTCCCCTTCTTTGTAGAGCGGTCACTGACTGCTGTCAGCTGTCAGAATCCCCTTCTGGGACCCCAGCTTCTTGGGCATAACTCCGTCAGAGTACTCAGGGCCTATGTGTGCCTGGGCCCTTCATGACTGCCTTGACCACCGTACCATGACCATACAAAAAGGTGGTCTTGCCCATCTCCTCCTTCCTCCCTCCTGGCTCTCCAGCTGCACAGCCCTTTATCTGTTTTGAAGTCCCCCCCTGCCTCAGGGCCTTTACACCTGCCCTCCCCTCTCTATGGATTCTGCCTTCACCCATCTTGCCTTGGTGCCTTCTCCAACCTCTCTGTCTCAAGTACCCCTCCTCTCGTCACTCTGGCACATCCCAATTCATTATCTTCATAACACTTCTCACAAGTTGAAATAACCTTGTCTGGTTTAAATGTTCCGTCCTGTGTCCCATCTACACACACATACACACACACACACACACACACACACACACACCATTATAAGCTCCTTGAGAGCAGGAACCTTGTTTTTCTCTTTCCATTGTCTCCACCTGGCACCCGTCCGTCCACTCAACAAACGTTCATTCGGTGAACCATCTGTATTTTACAGAAGAAACATTCAGAAAGGAGAACTGAGTAGCCCAAGGTCCCACAGATTCGAACACATCTGAACTCCGAATGGGTTCATTTCTTCCCTACCCTTAGTTCACTGCATTGTCTCCCCCTCGATATGTGCTCTTGGGGGCAGGTTGTGAGCCTGACACCCCAGTACCCCCAGCGGCGTGTCCCAGGCCCTGGAGGCTAGCAGGCTATGCGGAGATGTCACCCTCCCCGCCCCCTTGTCAGTCAGGCCGAGGGGGCGGCGCGGCCGCCGGGGGCAGCGCTGAGCTCAGAGCTGCCGCAGCGCCGAAGCGGGAGCCGGAGCCCCAGCGCGCAAGGGAGCAGGGCTCAAGGCGCGAGCAGTGGAAGGCGACGCACCCGAGGCCGGAGCACTGCTGCGCGGGGCTCAGGGTCCGCGCCCTGCCTGCTGCAGACCGGCCTAAGCGCCTGGCCACAGCCCGATCACCCCACCGGCCCGGAGCCCACCCCAGCCCGGCCTAGCCGAGCTCCTGCGTCTTCCCGCCGCAGCCGGCGCTCCGTCCCCAGCTCGGGCCCTGCATCCAGGTGAGGCGGCCGCGCTTCGGGAACTGAGACCCGGAAAGGACTGGGGATGGAGAGGGGACTGGGTGAGATGGAAAAGGAGCTGGAGAACGGAGAGAGGGCGCCGGTGGATGCGTGTCAGTGTGAGCCCCGGGGTACGTGTGTCTGCTGCTCTGTGTCCGCAGCTGCCCGGGTGGCCGTGAGTGTCGGAGTGTCAGTGCGCACTTGAACGTCTGCCTGTCCTGTGTGTGCACGTGAGCGTGTCCACGGAGTATGTTTGTGTGCATGACCGTGTGGCACTGCCGTGTGTGTACAGTTAGGGTCTGGGGCTTCGCGCTGAGTCCAGCACTCCGGATCTGTGGGGCTGCAGGTTGCGGGGTCCCTCGGGGGATGACCGAGGGGGTGGCCCCTCCCGCGTCCCCGAGTTTCAAGGACGCTGGAACTCGCCGCGGCCCTGTAGCCTCCCCTGGGGACCAGGAAAGGCGGGAGGGGGTTCCGGGCCAGAAGGGCGCCACGGTCTCAGGAGGGAGGGGAGCCCCCATGCCGCGTCCCTCGGGAAGCACTGGGGCGAGGGTGCAGGGCCAGCGCACCGTGCCCGTGTGTTCGCCCTCCCTAGGCCGCCAGGATGGACGTGTTCATGAAGGGCCTGTCCATGGCCAAGGAGGGCGTCGTGGCCGCCGCGGAGAAAACCAAGCAGGGGGTCACGGAGGCGGCGGAGAAGACCAAGGAGGGCGTCCTCTACGTCGGTGGGCGAGGGGCGGGGCTTCCAGGCAGCTGGGTTCCGGTGTCAACCGCTGGGGAGTGGGGCCGGGGTACTCGGGGGTCTGGGCAGGAGAGTATGAGTCAGCAGGTGAGGCAGGACGTGCAGGGGTCACTGGGGACGCAGCCGACGGGAGGGGGAATGGGAGGCAGGGCTGGCGAGGGTGGTATTCAGCTGAAAGGCCAGGGACTGAGAAAGCGATCAAAGCGTGCAGTCTACCTTTTCTCCCCCGCAGTAATAGTTAACCGGTGTTGAGCCCTTGCTCTCTGCCAAGTGCTATGTGAAATGCCATCACACCCATTACCTCACTCAGCGCTCCCTGCCCATTCCACAGACCAGGGTTGGCGTTCGCAGAGGCTTGCCTGTCTTGCTCAAGGTCACACAGCTGAGGCACCTGAAGCTGGAGTTTAGGCCAGGCCTCTGGAGTCCAAAGCCCCACTCCTCCCCTGGCTGCCCTCCCTTCCGTATTTTGGGGGCTCTCCGTCTCCCAGTGCCTCCCAGTGCCTGTGTTCCACCTGTCACCTCCACTCTGGGTCCCCCTTCTTGCAGCTGCCAGTTGGCATCAGGACGAAGGACAGTGGTTAAGTCACCCTAAATATGAAAGGAGAGGGAACATGCAGGGTCATTTGCATAAAGAGAGGCCAGGCCCAGAAATGACATTTTGTGAAGTCTGTCCTGTGGTCTTTGCCATTGTCCCCTATGCAGACCAAAGAGGGCTGCATTTGGCTTTGGGGTCATTTGAAAAGTACTTATTGACCACCTACTATGTGCCAGGCACTGTTTGGCTCCTGGGGAGGTAACAGTGGGTGGTGACACAGAGTATTCCAATAGTGGGGTTTGACATCCAGAGGCTGGGACAGGGGCCACTTTGGTGGGGTGGTCAATGAGGGTGACATCACGCTGAGCTCGAAGAATAAGGAGCCAGAAGGGGTGGGGGAGGCTGAAGAGCAAAGAAAGGGTGGATAGGTGGGCAACAGTGGGTTCAGATGGCCCCTGGTAGGCCAGAACAAAGCATTATTATAATTGTCAGGAGAGATTGGAAGGTCTGGAGAGGTCCCTCAGACCTCTGGGGACAGAACAAAGTTCAGGGAAGCCCCCTGGGAGGCAGTGTGGCCACCAGACAGGGGTGGCTCGAACTAGGGCAAAGGTGACAGAGTCAGGGAGAAGGCTTGAGCCCACACGTACCGGATCCCACTCTGGCCTCCCTTCTGCCTCCTCTCCCTGACCAGGAGCCCCAACGGCCCCCATTTCCCACCCTGTTAAGCCTCAGCTCCCTGTCACCTGGCGTGATCCTGCCTCCGCCTGTGTTCCCAGCCTCGATGTGCTTCGTGGAGGCCCCTCTGCGTGCCTGTCTGTGCCCTGCCTGAGGCTCCGGGTACCCGGAGTAGCCTCTCCAGTCTCCTTTCTGCATACCCACCTGCTCCCCATCTGCCACAGCCCAGGCAATGCCCCCGCCCCTATCAATACCCCCAGAGGCTGGAGGTCCCCACCCCACTGCTTAAGGCCCTAAGCGCTGAACCTGCTCTTCTCTGACCCAAATCCAACAGTGAGTGATTGGCCTAGAGCCTGGCACAGAGCAGGTGCCCACAAACATTTGGGGGAGGAAGGGATGGGTGCACAGACAGATGTCCCCCAGCCCTGGGTCTCACTGGCCTTAGATGTGAGAATCGTGTCTCCCCACACCGGGCCTCTCCTCCGCCTCCTCTCAGGAGGGTTGCCCTCCCACACACCCATTTCTGGGTCTGTCAGCTGTTGTCTGACTTGCCAAATCCTCAGGAAGGAGATTCTCCTCTCCCCTGAGGACTCCCCACCTCTCCCCTCAGATCAGCCCCCCAGTCTTTCCCAGAGGCCCCACACTGTGCTGTGAGCAAGTCAATCCTGTCCCAGGACAGCCCAGCCAATGCTGTGGGTGTCGGCTCCCCTCTGCACACCCCCACAGGCCCTCCAGGCCCCTAACACACTCTCCACTCTGGCAGAAGGAGGACTTGGCACTCTCGTTAGGAGAAGAAATTGGAGCGGGGGCTTGGTGGTCAGATGGCGGTGCCCACAGGTGGGATGTGGGCAGTCACGAACCAGGGGGCACCTTTCCAAATATATGGCCTGTCTGCCCCCCAGCCCCACCCCCACCTGGGCAGAGAACTAAGTGAACTGGAGGCACACAGTTCTGGCATCCCAGTGACAGCCCCGAGGGGTGCAGGCGTCACAGCAGGTGGGGTGGTGAAGGACAGGCAGCGGGCAGGCGAGCTGGGAGTCCTGAGGAAGGAAGTGTGGGAGGCTCAGTGCGGGTGGGGCACTTGTGGGATTTTGAGTCCCAAGGAGGCAGTGATGGGGCCAGGATGCCCCCTGCCCACCAGGGCCCTTTGCCCATTGTATAACCCCTGTGCTTGCCAGACCTCTGGTCCCTCTGCTCCGAAACCTTACATGTGCTCCTCGTCTCCCCACAGGAAGCAAGACCCGAGAGGGGGTGGTGCAAGGAGTGGCCTCAGGTACCAGCCCAGCCCTGGCACAGCCCCTTTCCCTCCCCCAGGCTGAGACCTGGCTGGTTCTGGAGGGTGGGCGTGAGGTGGTGGAAGACTTGGGGAAGACCCCCAAGGCTTAGGGGGTGCCCCACCAGAAAGGCAGGCCCTGGGTCACTGCAGAGGAGGGGGCACCTATGCCCCTGGCTCCCGACGCCCTTCCCCAACCCTCTCCCTGCTCTAGTGGCTGAGAAAACCAAGGAGCAGGCGTCACACCTGGGAGGAGCCGTGTTCTCTGGGGCCGGGAACATCGCAGCGGCCACGGGCCTGGTGAAAAGAGAAGAGTTCCCCACCGACCTGAAGGTGAGCGGTCCTCCCACCACACACTCGCATGAATGCAGATGCACGGACGTGCCAGGCACACACACAAACTTGCCACCAGGCTCTCCGCTCCCCCAGCCAACCTGGGGCACGAGCCACCTCACCTCCCCTTCCACAGGACCCTGTAGACTTGGCTCAGCAGGAGTCTGTGTGGCGGTGTGTGTAGACGTGCTGCTGCCTGTGACTGTGACCCAGGTCTGCTGTGTACACGCATCCCACTTCTGGACACATCCGCCTGTTCATTCAGTTCTTTTCATTCAGCCGGTACTCACACCAGAGAGGAATTCCTCCGGGGGTCAGTGCAATGAGTAGTTACCTGCATTCACAGAGCTGACACTTCAGTGAAAGAAGGTGAAAAGCCAGCCGATCAACAAGGTCATTTCAGGCAGAGCCAAGTGCTGTGAGGAAAAGACGACAGGTTGATGGGGTAGATAGTCTAGGATGAGGGGGTCAGTTTAGCTGAGAAGGCTCTTCCGAGGGGGTGACATTTGAGCCGATACCCAAGGGATGAGGCAAGCCAAGTAGGGGAATGTGTTGCAGGCCGTAGGGGCAGCTCATGCAAAGGCCCTGAGACAGGTGCGAGCAGGCGCGGGCCCTGGGGCAGGGTGGGTTGTGTGTCACCCACCTGGGCAGGCCTGCTCCCCCAGCAGGGAGGCAGCAGCTATCCCTGTGTGCACTGAGACAGATGACCCCACGAGGACAGGCTGCAGAGCCAAGGCTGCGAGCTGGGACACCTCCCAGAGCGGGGTCTGAACCCCGACTCCTCCACTCCCGGCCTGTGTGGCCCTGGGCCGGTCCCATCCCGTCTGTGAGCCTGAGTCTTGGCCTGTAAGATGGAAGATGAACACGATGGGGCTCTTAGGCAAATGAAAGGTAACACAGGTCAGAGGTTCTCAAAACCTAAAACCAGAGCCAGCAGGAGGCGAAGGTAAAGTGCTGCTGACTACTGGCCCCACCCCCGGAATTTCAGATTCAGTTGGTCAGAGGCGGGGCCTGAGATCCGCACTTCTCCCAAGTTCCCAGGCCGCTGCAGCTGCAGGAACCCTGCAGGGAGAGTAACCACGACAAAGAGCCAGGCTTACTCGGGAAGGGACAATGGCCCTGTGGCCACGTGATCGGCCTGTGTCTGCGCTCTTGACCACAGGTGTGACCACAGGTGTGCCAGTGTGACAGTGCACTCTGGGGGCCCGTCTGTCCACTCAGACATCCATCTGCCTGCGGCTGCTGCATGTCTGTGAACCTACAAGTGCAGACTCTGCCTCGGCGCTGGCGGGCGCTCCTCCCTCCGCAGCTGGTTTGGGGGATCCGTGTGCATCCGCACGAGTGCGTCCATCAGGCTGCGGGAGGAGGCACCAGCCCACCCTCCACTGCAGACACTTTGCACAGTCCCTTCCTTCCCCTTCAGAAGTCTGGGAGTTGGCTCAGAAGCTCTGGTTCAAGTCCTGCCTATGTGTTGTACCAGCTGTGTGACTTCCCAGTTCTTATCTTGATGTTTCCCCCGATTGCTCCCATTCCTTGACCTCTTACGTAGGCAGGCGCTCTAGACAAGTGACCTGGAGTAACTCACTGAGTCGTCACAATGTCCCCAGGTCGAAGGCACCACAATTAGCCCCTGTCACAGATGCAGGAACTGAGGCTCAGAGAGAAGTGACTTGCCCAAGATCCCATCCCTGCCTGCCTGCCTGAGAAGGTGGCTGGGGAGATAAGCCCGGGTCCATCGCATTCGAGTCCCTTGGTGCCGACAGGGAGCCAGGTTGGGGGCTGGGGGCTGGGGTGCAGAGAGAGGCGGGTCTGGGCTGTCTGGGCGTTTGCACAGAACCACTTTTTTCCAGCCACCTGCCTCCTACCAGCACTTCTTGACACCTCCAGCCTCCTTTCTCAAGGAAGCGCAAGGTCACAGCTTTACAACCCAAACCCCGGCCACTGGGGCCGCCTGTCCTGGGGGAACTGTGCTAGCCCAGCTCTCCTGTTCCTGAGTGTCTCTCCCTCCCAGCCTGCCCACATATGTCATCAGGAAGCCTCCCTCGCTCCTACGAAGCACAGATGCCCTCTCATTTCCTTCCCAAGGCCACTGAGATCAGCAGGAATGTCGCTTTCCTGATGCCAGACAGCTAGAGAATGGCCAGGCTGGGAAACGTCCTCGTGTCATGGGCACTCGGGTCAAGACACCAAACATCAGCCCATCAGAGGCTTCCCCTTCCACCCGCTTCCCGTCCTTACCCCCAGAGCCAAGACTAGGGTGAGACAAGGGAGGTGTCTGGGGCACAGAACTCAGGGGCGCACGCATTCTGGGCCTCATTGACATGGCCCTGAGAGTGGACGCCTTCACCACACTTGCAGCCTCAGCCCTACCCCCACCACCTTCAGCCTGGCCCTGCCTCCCCTCCATGGATAACTGCTTCCGGGCTTCCATCACCACACACTCATCGGGTGTTTTTTAACATCACATAAATGTTTTCCTAAAGTGCGTGCTCGTCTGCACCTGGCCTCTCCCACTCGGCAGGAAGCCCTGCTGTGCACTGCTGGTCTCCACAGTCACAGTGCAGCACCCATGGGTGATAAAGCCGCAGGGTGCACGTCCTCCTGCTCTCCTTGGGCCCCTGTATTGTCTCCCAGTGAGGTGCCCCGGCTGGGATTTTCACACTGAGTTTCTTTCCCGGGCTCTGGTCATTGCGGGGTAACTTTGAGCAAACAAATGCTCCCCCACCTCCTGGGCCTTGGTATACCCATCGGGACCCTGGGGAGACTGGGCTAATTCAGGAGCTATAGATTCCTGTGCCCAGGGGGCCCACCTAGACAGGTAATTCAAAGGAGCTGAAGCTGATTGGATGGAGCTGGGGCAACCAGAGTGCACAGTGGTCTGGGCAGGCCGCCCCAGTGCCAGCCCTCCAGGGTCCCACGAGTCTCATCCCCACCCAGCAGGTAGGGGCCGTGGTACTTGTGGAAGTGGGGAAGGTGGTATGCCCTCCTGCCTGCAGTTTCCCCCAGGGGTCCGGGCACACGCCAGCCCATCCGGCCTTGCGCTGCTGTGCATGGGAACCAGGGTCGTGTATGTCTGTGCATGAAGCCACCCCAACCCGTGTTTGTACACATACATGTGCTCACCTGCAGTTGGCTGGCCATAGCTGGCAGCCCCCCACTTGTGTGCCTGCTGGTTGGCACCAGGCTGGGCAGCAGCTGTGGGGGGAAGGGAGAGTCTTAGCTCACACATCCAAGCAACACCACTGAGCTGTTGCTTCCAGCTTATCTTAAAATAGCAACAGCTGAAGAAACCAGGCCACACAGGACCCTGGGGGAGGGATGGGTGGCAGGCGAGTGGCTCAGAGCCCCTGCCCGGCCCAGCGCTGAGCCTCCGTCTCCCTCCGGCCCAGAGGTGCCTCCAGAGTTATCTCTGGGGTCCCAGGGCCCCACACACAGAGTCTGACGCAAGGGGGCGGGGATAAACAGGTGACTGAGTATGCTGTCTATCTCCCCATCCCAGTCCCTGTGACCGGAGTGCAGGAGGCAGCCAGGTGCTGGGGAGCGGGGTATGGAGAGCCCTGCTCCGCTCCCCACCCCCAGCTTCAAGCAGGATTTGGAGGGATTTCACGCCTCATGCATTCATCCCACTTCCAAAGTACTCCACATCAACAATTTAATTAGAAATTCTGGCGGCACTGCCAACAAAGCCCAGCCTTCCTCTAATCAGCCAAGAGCTTCCCAGGGTAGGAATCTGGGGGATGTCCCAGGCTGCCTTCACAGGCCCTGCCCCCTCTCTGTCCGCAGCCCGAGGAGGTGGCCCAGGAAGCTGCTGAGGAGCCGCTGATCGAGCCCCTGATGGAGCCAGAAGGAGAGAGCTATGAGGAACTGCCCCAGGTGAGAGGTGGCAGAACTGGGCGGGTCTCCAGGCATCCCAGAGGATTGCTGCCACTCCCAGCTGGGGTGGGGAGTCCCTGGCAGTGTAGGGTTGGTCCAGGGAGCTTCAGGTCCCCATTTTCTAGAACTCAGGCCCCAGGAGGTGTCAGCATGGAGGGAGGACAGTTGGGGTGAAGCACTGGGCCCCAGGCACTCCTGCCCAGGACTGGCCAGGCTATCCCCAATTTCCAGGTTCCTTGCTTGCCCAGGGGGAAGGGTCTCAGGCTCAGAGCCTGACCACTTGGTTTCCAACCCCTTCCTCTTTTGCTCTTCTCCACTCCACCCCAATCCCTCTGATGCAGGAGGAGTATCAGGAGTATGAGCCAGAGGCGTAAGGGCCCAAGAGGGCCCTCCACCAGCAGCACAATCCCTTCCTGGTCCCCGCCCTCCCCCCGCCCCCCCAGAGCCAGGGCTGTCCTTCTGACCCTTCCCCCAAACACGAGATCTTCCTTCACTCCGAGGCACCCCCTCGGAGCCTGTGTTAGTGTCTGAACACCCATCTGTTCTACCCACTGGCGTCCAACCCTGGGGCGTGGACAAGGCCACTAGGAGCCTCCCCCGCCTGTGTTGTGTTGCCCCCGCCCCGCCCCCTCCCATCCAGTGTCTGCGCAGATGTAGCATGTTCTATGTGTTTTTAAACGAAGAACTGAAAGCGATGGCTCCCTACCCCACCCTGACAGCAAACCCCGGCCGCCACAGAGCCCCCCACCCCACTCCCACAATGGCCCCAAGAACCTTTTTTTAACCAGAACCAGGAGCCAGGCTGTGCTCCCTCCCCCAGCCGGCCCGGTCCAAGCGCGGGCGTTGTGTGTCGTGACTGTGGCATGGAGAGTCCCCCAGCCCCGTGTGTGAGTGTTCCGGGCGGGCGGCACAGCCGCCCCCGTGTGTCCGTGAATAAAGTCAATCTGTCTGGAGCCAGCGCTGCTAGGGCAGGGCTGGACGCCGGATGGGGGTGGCCGACGGGGTTCCGAGTCCCAAACTGCCCCTCCTCCCCTCTTTGGGGCCCAGCACACTCCGCCCAGGTACGAAACTGACAACCCTCTCGGTGGGATGACCTGGGGGGTCAAGGGTTCCCCCAGGCTGGGACAGGCGGTTGGCTGGGAAGTGGGCCGGCGGCCTCCGGAGCCCCCTGCTGGGCGGTAAAGCCCCTGCTGCAGGTTCTCGGAGGAGGGGAGCCCGGCGCGCTGCGCCGCTCGCCGCTCGGGGTGGACAGGGTCACCCTTCACTGCACACACAGCGCAGGCGCGCGGACGGCCATGCACGCGCGGGCAGGCGCGCGCGTATGGGGGTCCCTGCGCACCAGCCGGAGTGTGCGCACCCTGTCAGGCGCTCACGTGCTCACACGCGTGCACGCACGCTGGCTGATTCGTACAGACAAGTGCACACTCACAGTCCTCGGAAACCAGCAGCGCAGGCACTGTAAGGCGCTGTTACTCGCAGACCTCTCTCCTCCCCAGAACGTTTACACGCATACACACCTGCTCACACCTGCCCAACACAGACAAGCCCATCCAAGGGTAGGGAAGATTGGCAGCTGCCCCAGAAGGAGCCACACATAGGTCGGACGACTGGGGCTTCACCCCTCCCGGAAAGGTGCCCAAAGATTCGTGGCCTGGGCAGAGGGGGGCAAGAGTCTGCAGAAACCCGCATGCCCGGGCCAGGAGCCTAGAGCGGACCGGGATCGACAGTAGAGGGACCCCAGCACCGCCTTGGTGTGGGAAAGAAGGCACGGAGACACTGCGGTGCTGCGCAGAGGCCCGCCTCCGACTAGGCGAAGGCGCTGCTCGCATTGGCCTCGCCGGCAGCGAAGCGATGCGACGCGACGCGACGCGACGCTCCCGCCCTCTTTGCAGTGATGGCCCGCTAACTTCCCCGGCACAGAGGCCGGCCCCGCCCGGGCGGAACCCCCGCTTTCCTCTGACGCTGGGCGCCCCCAGCCTCGCCAGCGTAAGACCGCACCCTCTTCTCTGCCTCCCCAGGGCGGGAAGGAAGTTGCACTGCTCAGTCAACCCCAAGTGTTAGCGCTGCCTCTTCTCCTGAGGGGTCGGGGTTGGGGCTGGAAGGCGCTGAAGACCAGTCCACTCGGAGCACCCTGGCCTGCAGCATCCCGAGCCCTTACCTCCGGGAGTCGGAGGCAGCTGGCGGACGAGTGTGTAGGGAGATCAAACCGGTGGGCTTGAAGTCCCTGACCCCAAGCGAGGGTGCCAGGATCTCCAGATCGCTTTCGACTGAATTAAGACACTATTTACAACTCACGGTCTGCGGGGATTGTAAATTCCTGGCCCTCAGATTGCATTTGACCTATAGAGATGTTTAACTTGCTAGCACAAGGTTTAATTTTTTTCCCTTTATGCCAGTTGGCAAGAGTCCCTTTCTCTCCCTATTCACCTTTTTTTTAAAGATTTATTTATTTATTTATTTATTTATTTATTTATTTGAGCAGGTAAGGATGGGAGACAAAGGGAGGGAAACATCAATGTGTGATTGCCTCTTGCACGCCCCCTACTGGGGACCTTGCCTGCACTCAGGCATGTGCCCTGACTGGGAATTGAACTGTCTACTTTTTGGTTTGCAGGCCAGTGCTCAGTCCACTGAGCCACACCAGCCAGGGCCCTATTCACTTATTTTCATGAACTGCCTGGTCACTAAATAATTTGAGTCTGTCACCTCCTCCTCTCCCGCTACCAGCCCCCGATTCCCAATTTTAGATTGGAAAGCAAGGGTCACCATCTGGCTTGGGGTGCCAAGCCACACACCTGGTTTTCTGAGCCTGGTTTCTGCTCAGAAGCCAATGTTCTCTTCTGCCAGGGTCACTTTAAATGTATTCTAGGCACAGGGCCAGAAGCGTCAGCGGAAGATGCCAGGCCTGTGTCAGATGGCAGACCTGACCACTGGTGCCTGTGTGAGAGCAGGCACTCATGGCCCTCCCTTGTGACAGGGACCGAGCTGTTTACCAAGTGCTCAGCATGTCCCAGGCACCGGACACTGGTCTCCACTAATTTCGCTGGGAACTGTGCTCAAGGATTCCCTGTTATTAGCCCCAATTTACAGATGAGAGAATGGAAGCCAGAGCGCAGTCACCTGTCCTGTGGGGTGTTGCTGGGAAGTGACAAAAGCCTGGAGCCCGACCTGAAGTCCCGTTTTCCAAAAGGGACTTGCTCTTGGGGGAGACAGACACACAAAACCACCAACAAAGGAAAAACCGGGGTAGCTCAGTGGACATAACAGATGTTTTTGTTGTTTCATGCAGACTGCCAGTGAGATCGTGTGTGTATGTGGGGGGGGGATTGAGCTGTGTGTACACACTTACATATGTGATGCGGTGTGTGTGGTGGCTGGTCAGCCCAGACCTCTGAGGAGCCGAGGTTGCAGCTGACACCTGCATGAAGAGGAGGTGGCCTGCGTGAAGAGGAGGTGGCCTACAAGGTCTGCAGGGGCAGCCTGGTGACGGAGGAGGCTCCCACATCGCTGTGCGCATGGACGCGGGGTCTGGCCAGCGCTGCTGACCCTGGCTTAGCCTCCCGAGGTCTGTGGGCCCAGCCCTGCCTCGCCTGGCCCACACCTCCCCTTCTCTGCCTGCACTCTTCCCTCCACTACTGCCCTCAACTCGGCCTGCCGAAATCTTTCCCTCCTCTGAGCTTTCTCTTGTCCTCCAGCCAGCAGTGATTTCTCCTCATCACTCTGGCTCAGCTGTGCACACACAGACCCCTCCCACCCGTGTCCGCCATCTTCGGACCTTGGCTGGCTGGCTAACCCAAAACCCAACCTCTCCCCCATGAAGGGCTGGGGGCTGTCCCTGTCTCGGCACCATTCCCTGTCACCTTCCCAGTTCCCCACTCCCCCCCACCCCCTGGTAACGTGGCTCCACAGCTTTCTCTGGAACTTTATTTTTGTTTTCTCCCTTCCCTATTTATAGCTCTCTCCCCTCCAGAACCATCCCTGCATCCATCCTGTTGCCTAGAAACCAGCTCTGGGCTGAGGGTGGGGGAAGGCCAGACCAGCTGAGGCAGAGGGAAGGAAGCACTGTCACCTACTCTCCTCTCAGCACTGCTCCCAGGCTCCCAGAAGCCCACCCTACCCTCTGCCCAGCACCCACAGGTGTTTGTTAAAAGATAAAATGTGGAAAACAGCAGCCTTTTTTATTTGTGAAGTCCTTCATGGCTTCTAAAGGGCAATATGCATGCAATTCACTCATGCCTCTACTCTGCAGGAGGCCTGGACCCATTTTTCAGATGAGGAAACTGAGGCTTCAGGAAGCAAAGATCTCATAGCTTAAGTCTTCTCAGTAGAAATTCCATGGCTTTGGACTAGTTAACCTTGGGATATTGGCCTGAAACACTGAACAGTTTTAAAAGCATAAATAATCCTGTGATCTGTTCATTGCAGAAGGGTAAAGAGAAAAATTTTGTCATGATCTTGCCACACACCAAGCCACCAATCCTGCCTGTCACACGCCCCACACTGCGGCCCGAACATGCCCCTTCAGTGTCCCCACCACACCAGCGCGCATTCCCCTCACTGTGCCCAGCCGCGGCTCCATTCCTGGCTTCCTCCTTATCTTCCACAGATGGGACCAGGGAGCCTGAGCTTGCTTCGTGGCTCTGCTACTTCAACTGTGTGACCTTGGACTGTTCACACAACCTCTCTGAGCCTTTGTTTCCTCAGCTCGAAAATAAGAATGCTAACTTCCACACCACAGGGCTAGTATCTCTTACTAGATACTGATGAGAAAGTGCTTTGAAAACCGTAGGGGCCCTGGGCTCACCAGGCAGAAGGGCCCCTTTCCCAGGAAGAAGGAGGGCCATGGCTGCAGAGCATCAGCAGACCACTGGGGGGTGGGGGTGGCACAGAGGCCCTTGTGCCTGACTCCTCCTGTTCTCAAGCAATCCACCCACTATGGCCCCACTCCCTGTCTCCCGCCCCAAAGGCCCACCTCTGCCTTCGAGATGGGCTCTCTGGGCAGAGTGGGGAGAGGGCTGCCAAGGAGCAGCTGGGCCCTGATTCAGCCTGAGTCACCCATCCGAATCCCCGTGCCGCCCCCAGCTGGGCCGGGGCTGCAGCTGCTGGGGGTGGGGATGTGGAGAGGACGGAAGGGGGCCTGTGTGGGCAGCAGGCGGTGTCCACATGTGCCCAGGCCAGGGCTCTCATGGATATCAGAGCAGCCGGGAGGGGCTGGGAGTGGTGTGCAGGAGGAGTTCGGGGCGGGGCAAGTGAGCCCATGGACGTCGGCTGTCCCGGCTGACTGAGGAGGCAGGTTTGCATTTGTGTGCCCGCGCACGCACGCGGTGCTGCAGGTGCATCTGAGTAAGCGAAGAGCCAACAGTGTGGGCTGGAGCTTGGCTCCCAGCGTTGTCACTTTCTGGCTGTGTGACCTTGGCAAGTTTCTCCAGCTCTCTGAGCTTCTGCTTCCTCACTCTCAGATGACTTTCCCGAAGGAGTAAATGTAATGAGATGATGGCTGACTGTAACACAGTCAGGCAGGCAGTAGTGGTCCCTCACCATCATTGTCACTGGGTCATGAGCTGCCTGCCTGTGGACAGGTACATATCTGAGTGTCTGTGTTCAGGGGTGTGTCTGAGCAAGCCTCAGGGGATGCAGGTTCTGGGTGAGTGTTTCTTGAAGGAGCCAGTGAGTGTGTGTTGTGTGTTCATCTCTGAAGCAAACACAAGCACTTTCCAGAAAGTGGGGCTTACATGGCACTGACTGCCACATGATCCCAGCCCCCCACACACACCACCATCACCACCACCCCTTCCCTAGAGTCTGTAATTTGCTGAAATTGGGTCTAGACCAGGGCCGCTGTCCAAGCAAACGGGTCAGGAACTGTGGATGTTGTTTTATTGGGACTCTCAGACCTTCTCAAAAGCCTTTAGCCTCAAGCAAAGCTGGAATGGGGGCTAGACTCTCAGGGTGGGTGTGCCGGGGTGTGGAAGGGGGCTGTGTGGGATAGAGTGGATGCGAACATGCTATGAACAGGAGAGCTCACGGGTGCGTGTGTGTGTGCAGGGGTGGCGTGGGGGGCGGCTGCTGGCTCTGCTCCGGTACAGTCTGCTTGTCTCCAGGGCGCCTGTTGCCACACATGCCTGCTTTTCAGAAAGTCACCGGGACTGTTTATTCCACCCCCAGCCTGGGTGCCAGCCAAGGAGCCACAGGCACTTGTTTATCTTCTGGTGTGTGTGAGTGTGCATGGCTTCCCAGCAGCAGACCAACCGAGATGCCCGGGTGCGCACACACACGGGTGTGGGGGACCATGTTGGTTATCACAGAATGAGCCTGAACCCCAGGATGAGCCACAACCCAGGCCCAGGCAGATGCGCTCTGCATGGAGACAAAGATGACCCCTCAAAGGCCTCAGGGGACACACCATGGATTAAGCAACCCCCAAGCTCCAGGAAAGTGTGAGAGCCGGTTGCTCTGGTCTGGGTCCTGCATTCCACACAGCCCCCTGCCCCCCAGAAATAGCCCCTGCACAGCTATTGGCCAGGCCTGGGTCACTGCCCACCCCCAACGCTGGCAGTGGGGCAAGTCCTACCCCACCACTTGGACTGAGCGGGAGGTGGTTCCCCAAGGGAAACAGAGGTGCTGTGGTCGGGAGTGGGCGCGCAGTATTGGGCTCGCCATTACCCCAGTGTCCACTGTGAGTGCTGCGTTGTGCGTGGGGATTGGCGTGGGGTGTTTTGTTCTTGTCGTTTGGGTTTTTTTCCCTACACCCTCCTTAGAGATCTGAGAGCTGTTACACATGATGAAGGTGAGGCTCAGAGAGACCCCAGTCAAAGCCCCACAGCTGGTAACTCGAAAGGCCGGGACCTGGGCCCCCGCTGCTGCCTCTGCACTCTCTCTGAGCTACAGTCTGCCTTAGCACTTAGCTTCATTGTCTGAAAATTTTCATTTTTAAACAAGTTTTTATCAACAAGTCCCCATGGAACAAGAGCGGTTAGAGTGTGGCAAAGGGCACGGTTGGAAAGAGTCCCTGATGGTGCCCACGTAGCAGGCACGCCAGAGCTCTGACCTCCTCCCCTCAGACTACTTTACCGCGTCGGCACCTGCCCGAGGGGCTCCCCACAGCCAGGACCTGCATCTTCAGCAGAGAGCTGCCCTCCGGCTGGGGAGTCCACTTGCCCCCCCAACCCCCCCCACACACACACACACTGTGAGCCAGAGCACCTGGGAGCTAACGCACAGCCCCAGTGTCTGCCATGCTCTCGGATTTAAACACGGCAGCTCTCTCGCCCTTGGCCAGGGGAATTCCGAGGTGTGCTTTATCCCTTTCCCGAGACTTCCTGCAGGATTGAGCTTCACTCCCCCACTGTGGTAGCTGGCTTAATAACCACCTCTTACTGGACACCTTCCTAGCTCTCCTGGGTCACCTTCCCCCTCTGCTGCTGGCGTCCTTGTGCCTCCCAAATAGACCACATTCCCTCCTCGACCCTCATTTCAGGGTCTGGGAGCTGCCCCAGGGCACTGGGTCCCTTCTTGCCCTTCTCCCCTAAGCATCTGGGCTGAGCCACCGGGGTCTCCCTTGCTGGCATCTCTGCTTTTCTCTCTCCTGCCCCCCTCCCATCAGGATTTAAATGCCTCCAGTCTCCTCCCAGCTCCATGTAAAGACCATCTTACCCCTTTTCTCCTTCCAAGCCCAAACTCGTGGGGAGAGCCCTCTCCAGCAGTTCTGTACTCCTGTTTACTCATCCGATGCCCTCCTCCCCACACCCCGCCCCCTGGATTTCACCCCCACCACTCCATGGACTGTGCTCTTCAAATTTCCATCACCTTCTTTTCAAGTCCAGAGAACATCTCTCGGGTCATATCCTGTCTTCCTGGCGTGGTTGGCCCTGCCCTCCTTCTGGAATATTCTCTCCCCTTGGCTCCTGAGACATCACACTCTCTTGGGTTTCTTCTGGTTTCTCAGACATCTGTTCCCCATTTCTCATGGCAGCCTCTTTTCCCAGCTGGCCCCTTATGCGGGTGCTCTCAGGGTGGGCTCGGGGTCTTCGTCTCACCCTGTTTGCTCCACGTGCTCACCTGAGGTACCCACATGCCCTCCCGACACCCAGCACCGGCTCCCTGGTCCGTCTGCCTCAGCCTCTCTGGAGCTCAGTTTTGCACTTGTAGGTGACAGCACAGCTGTCCCACAAGCCCCTGCTTCCTCCAGGGCTCGTGGGGTGTCTGTCCTCCACCCGCTGGGCCCCCCCCCACAGAACCTCAGAGAAGCAGCAGAGTCCTCTCTCCCCTCACACTCCCCTCACATCGGACCCATGGCCAAGGCCTAAAGGAGTTTGGAGCCTGGCCCCTCTGCTCCATCCCAACAAACACTCCCATGGCTCAGGCAGCGTCGTCTCTCACCTGGACGGCTGCCACTACCTCCTCGTTCACCTCCTGGTCGGGCTCAGATCCACCCTCGCCCTGTCCCCATGGGGCTTTACCTTTTTAATTCTTAAAAAATGTTTTAAATTTCACCCACGGATATATTCATTGAGTTTAGAGAGAGAGAAACATTGATGTGAGAAACATCCTTGGCTGCCTCCTGTATGCACCCTGAGCGGGGATGGAACCCATGACATTTTGGTTTGGGGGACGACGCTCCAACCTACTGAACCACCCGGCCAAGGCCCAGTGGGGCCGATAATGTTTGCTGTGAAGGACTGTAGGGGAATAAAATGAAAAGACGAAAGTAGAACAGGGCTTGTATACTACGAAGCGAAGCGAGGAATTTTCAGGGCCTGAAATGTTACTCAGTGTGCGGCCTGGCGCGGACGTTGTCCATGGTGCTGAAAACTTGTCCGGTTTTCTGCTCCCCTAGGCTTGCCCGCCCATCAGATGGGTTCTCTTCATTGGCCATCTAGATTTTTTAAAGAATTTTTTTCAAGATCATGATGACAGGGTTCACCAGGTAAGGGAGAGGAGGAGAAACTACGGATTAAGCGTGAGGCTTCAGGAGTTAGCGCCAACAGTAGCTAGCTGTGTGAGCAGGGACAAGCGCATCTCAATGTTTTTACCTGGAAAATGGGGATATAATATATTGATATCAACTTTCTTCTAAGCGATTGGAAATTAAAATACAGACGAAGCCAGTAAACAACTGAGCAGGGTGCCTGCCCCTCCGTGAGCATTCCATTAACGTTCGCTGTTCCATTTTTGGTTCAAGCGGGAGGGTTTTATCGCCTCTCGGCAATTACAGAATTATTTTTTCTGCTCTGGAAAGTCAAAGGGGAGGGGACTATTTCCCTGCAGAGAAGCGTCGAGGCGGAGTGGGCCGCAAGTCCTGATGTCCTTGGCAATTCATATTCAACCGGAAGCCCCTGAGCATCTCCTTCAGTCTCGTCCATCCTTCCAAGCCCACTGTGAGGTGATTAATGTTAGTCCCATTTTACAGATCAGGGAACTGAGGCTCAGAGAGGCGAAGTAACTTGCTCGAGGCTACGCGGGGGAAGGAGAAGTGGACTTGCACAGACTAGACGGTGGGCGGCCCCCTGGCGAGGCAGGCGGGCAGCGCGGGGGAATCCAAGGCGCTCCCCCCGCCCCAACCCGTCTCCACCACCCACTGTGTCTGCGCGGCTCGCGGGGCGTGGGCAGCGGCGAGACAAAGGGCGGGGGCGGGGCAGGGAAAGGCCGGAAGTGCGCGCGGCCGAGGGGGAGGCGGGAACTGCCCGCGCAGTGAGAACTCGAAGGTCTCCCCGGCCTGGGTCCCCGTCTAGTCGCTGAGCGTCCGCAGACAAGTGGCTTCCCCTCTCTGAGCCCCACCTTCCTTCCCGGCGAGACGTGGAAACGGTGCTCGCCGGGCTGGATTGAGTGAGATCCGAGACAGCGCGCCCCGCCCTCGGCAGGCGCGCAGCAAGAGAGCGGCCTCTCCTCCCCCGAGTGAAATGGGAACCCGGCCCAGCAGAGCGGGGACCCCGGCAGCCCAGAGACCGCGGTGAGGGGCGTTCCTCCCTCCTTCTGCCCTGCTGCCCCGCCGGCACCGCCCCTCGCGGATCCGAGGCCCGAGTCGGCCAGCGCGCATGCCCGGGGCGGGGCGCGGGGCAGGAGCGCGGAGCCGGCGCGGGGGACAGCGGTGCAGAGTCCGCGGGTCCGCCTGCCAGCCCGGCCGGAGGCAGCCGAGGCCGCACGGCGGCGGCCGCGGGATCCGGAGCGCAGCGTACGGGGGAGACGGATCAGCGGCACGGCTGGGTAAGCGCCGCGCCCGCGCCGAAGCAGCACCTGCTGCCCCTCCGGGCGGGCGGTTTAGAACCCCTTCTCTCTCACGGGCCCTGGAGCCGCTGTCCAGGGTCTTCGAACCCCCTGGGTGGCGCGGCTTAGTCCCCGCGCGCAGTGTGGTTCTGATGCGAGCCCGGGTCCTTGTGTTCGCGCAGCCGGGGGCGGTGGGTGTCCCTGTCCAGGCTCCTGGCCGAGGCGGGGCGGGGCGGGGGCGGGTCCCGCTGTCCCGGCCGAGCCCCCGAGGGGCCCCCCACCGGCCACCCAGCGTGTATGTAGAATCCGGGCCTGCGCCTGGCCTCGCCTTCGGCAGCCCCTTTGTTCCTCCAGGCCGTTAGGGAGGGGGCGCTTCCCGCCATGGTGGGGAGGGGGTCGGACCGAATTGATTCATTTTTCCCCTAGAGCAAGCAAAGCGCTCGCGCGGCTCTGTTGTCTATGAGACACTGAGCACACTCGCCATCCCACACTTAGTGTGGCACACATTCTGGGGTCCCATCACACACTGTCACTCAGCGAATGAGGCCACGGGTCCACACCCATACACTGTGCCCCTCGGTCATTCCATCACACTCGTACACTCGGCTGCCTGTGCACCCTCCCAGTGCACCTAGTGGGAGCCTTGCGTACACACCCAGGCAGAGCTACGCACTCACACCAGCCATCACCGGTCACAGCACACTCAACTCCACAACACTCCCTGCCCATGACACACTCGCAGTCTCCCTGCCCTGGCCTACCGTGCCTGTCCACACCTGCTCATCACGGTGCCCCTCATGCATCCCAGACCCTGGAGTAGGCTGTCCCACTGTGTCCACTCTCCCTGTCATACACTCTCCGTCTCTTAGCTTGCTGTCCACCCTTCCCCACACTCAGTCCAAGTGTGCACACACTCATGCCCTCTTGGAAATGGATGAATGGATGGATGAACGGATGCGAGAACGGATGGATGGGTGGGTGAGCCAGGGGCCATTTCTGGAAGAAGGTTTGGCTACCACCCTGTGCTAGTCTCTTTCTCACCTCCAGTCCCAGGCAGGAAGCTCTGCCGCTCTGAGGGTGCTAGGAGGCAAGGAGATGAGGGGGTGAGGGGCAGCAGACCAAGATTGTCAGGCATAAACAGGGATACATGCACGCCCGTCAAGGCCCCATGAGACTTTTTACGTCTTATCACTATGGGAGATGTTTGAGGGTGCCTGGCTCCACGATGGGAAGAAATCCCAGAGGGACAGGAGCGGGCTGGCCAGGTCTCCGAGCCAGGGTGAGCATCCACACGCACCTGTGCCCACCTCCCGGCCAGCGCTCTCGTGAGACTCAGAGGTCATTCGGCCACACATGTGCACACTCACAGGGTCCCAGTGGCCCCCAGGGACACAAATGGACAGGCCATCCTGCACACAGGCTGCCCACATGCACACCAAGCTCTTCCTGAGCAGAATGCAGGAGCCACATCCCGGCTCCCCGCTGGCCTGTGCTGGCACAGACATCCGCAAGCAGTCTGCACGCCCCCAGCACACCAGGTGAGCTGGGCCCCACACCTAGGGGGTCGTCTGCTCGTACGGAATGTGTGTTCGCACATGTGGGTGTGTGCACGGGGGACACTCATGCTTCCAGGATGCTCCTGGGTACTGTTGCCTGTTGGGCCTAGGGGACAGGAGGACACTCGGCCTTACCCCAAAGAGCAGAAAGGGGTTTTAAAAGTCAAGCGTTAGTGCCCAGGATCTTGGCTGATTCGAGCAGAAAGAACCCAGGCTTTGGGTTCAAACACACCAGGCTCTGAACCACAGTCCCCCACCCCAGCTGTGTGCCCTTGGTGTCAAGTCTTTCCTCCCTCTGACCTGTGTCCTCACTTGTGCGATGGAACGATAATGCCCCCTCATGAGAATGTTGTGGAGTCCAGATGCTAAAGGAGCCGAGAGTGCTGGGCCCAGAGCTGTGCACCCGGTGGGAGAGGGATGGAGCCGGGTTCTAGAGGGAGGGTGAGGGTGACTGAGGGGGCGCCCCGGGCCAGCCGCCTCTTGGGCCTCTTGGAGAAGTGGCTGGACAATACCGAGGCTTCCACAAGAGCCAGGCAGGGCCCAGCAGAACTGAGGGCAGCAGAGCCCCTGATCTTCAACCCTGGGCTGGGCCCGCTCTTTTAATATAACCACATCCCCTCCCCCAGTTCACAGACTGGGAAAGACTCACCCAAAGTCATGGAGCAGGACCATGACTAAGCTCAGCCTTGTCCCTACATCTTTCTAACCTCTGGCCAGACTCTCGGTCCCTACCCCAAACCTGACCCCAAGTCGAAGAACCTGAGCTGGGAACTGAGAAGCTGGCCTCTTCCAGGGGGACCTTTCAGAAGAGGTGTGTTAGCATGGGCCGAGCCTGCCTCTCAGGACCTCAGCTCCCTCCTCTGGAAAGTAGGAACACAACACCTGCGTAGCAGGTGTACGGGGTCTGCACAGACACACAGTAAGGGCTTGTGTGTGAGGTCACTTCCCACCTTTCTCGGTATCTAGGTCAAGGGTCAGAACTCAGGTGGCTACACGCCAGGCAGATAACAAGCATGAGGGGCTGGCTATGAGAAAAATGATGGTACAAACTCAGTGGCCAATGGCAACCGACAGTTGGCCTCGGCGTTCAGACACTGTAGGGAGGGGTGGAGACTGTGGCTAATTGGAGAACACACCCCCAGCTAGTGCTTGGCTCCAGCTGATGGTCGCCATGCAGGAAGCACTCAGAATGCCAAATTTTAGTTTTCCAAGAGGAGCTGGAAATCGTATTTTTGCTGAAATCTTCTAATTTTTAGAAGTTAATTCCTTTGAAAAAAAATGTGTTAACATTCTGGGTCAAACACACGTATCTGAGGCCCGGGTTTGCCAGTTCTTGCCTCTGCTGCAAACCTGTCCCCCCACCCCCACCCCCTCCCTGTCCCCTCTGGGGAGCACAGCTGGGCTCTGACAGGTCGAGTGGATAAACACAGGCTTTCCACACACACAGCCCGCCCTACAGTGCAGGGCTGTACACACCCCTCAGCTGTAACTCTCACAGCAACCTGCTGGTGCAGGGCATGAATCTGCTAGGGCCCCTCCCCCAGAAGAAAGTACTTACCAGAGGTCACAGAGCTGGGACGTGGGGAGCTGTCCTGATGTCCTGCACAGACCACACCCAGGGGGAGGGAGCTTGCTGGAGGGGCTGGTGTGAGGGCCCCCAGGGTCTGGCCACACTCAGAGCACCCCTCCCACAGCCCTGGCTGACTTCTTCCAGCTCCTTCCCAAGTTCCTCTGCATCTATCTGCCAGACAGCCGTTAAATTCCTTTTTCCCAGAAGAGGAAACTGAGGTTGGGAGAGGCCGCATGGCAGGCAGACCCAGTCCTCACCAGGACCTGGTCCCTCTCTCTCGGCCGTACACCCAGTCTCTCTGGCTTGTACCAGTGCCCATTTCTGCAGCCTGAAGGACCGCATAGACCAGGGTCTCCAGCGAGGGGCCTGGGGCATCAGAGCTGGCCCACAAAAATAAGTTTTTTGACCTGTGAGGTGTTTGTTAAATTAATCAACATTTAAAATACAGAAAAATCCAGGTCGATGACTTTGCTCAGAACAATGGCAACTGGCCCTGCGGAAGCCACGTGCACTTTCCTGCTGAGACACCCCAGGGGGGCCCCGGCCCGTGCAGCTCAGTGGGTTGGAACATCGTCCCATAACCAAAGGGTTGTGGGTTTGATTCTGGGCTGGGGCCCACACCTGGGTTTGGGGTTCGAGCCCTGGTCCTGAGCTTACAATCCCAGGTCTGGGCATGTACAGAAGGCAACGCATCAGTGTTTCTCTCTCTCCCTACCCCTCTCTCTAAAAGCAATGAAAAAATGTCCTTGGGTGAGAGCCAAAAAAGACACCGCAGGGGTTTCCCAGCACCCTTAGGACACACTCCCCCTCCTCCCTCAAGACCTGCATGATGGGCTTCCCCCGCCTCCTCCCCTCCTCAGGCCACGCAGGCCTTTCCGTGGCTGCCTCAGCTGTTACCTCCTCAGAGGGGCCTTCCTCAACCATAAGCCAGCTGCCCACTCCTTGTCTTCACCACATCTATTATTATTTGAAATTACACGATTTATTTGCTTACTTGTGAACTGTTCTGCCCCAATCTTTCCACAACTGGAAGGCAGGGACCATGAATTTCTTATTCACTTCTGTGTCCCCAGTACCAAGAACGTGTTTAGAATATTGCATATGTGCTAAACAAGTGTTGAATTAGTCAATGAATTCCTAATTAGCTAGTAGAACTCAGTGCTAGAAGGGGCCACTGCTCTCTAGTTTGCCACAGTCCCCCCCTCCCTCTTGCTCCCTCACCTGGAGGATGTCAGCAGTCTTCAATCACCTCACTTACTCTGCTGTTTTTCTTATGGGAGAAAAATACTTATCAGTGCTCATATCACCATCTAGGAGCAGAAAAATGAAGGCGGCCACCGTCCATACCACTCAGGCCCCCACAGGCCAGGGACCTTCCCTCTCATCTTCATGCTGCTGACAACCAGCTCCAACAGCAGAGCTCTCACAGCTGCTCCTGGTCATTCCCCCGTAAATTCCACAGGCACCCAGTTCATCTCCCCAAATCCAGTGCCCACCGTCCTCTGCGAAACTGCCCCTTCCCCTGCATCCCCAATTCGGTGATGACCCTGCCCCCCACCACCAGGTACCATAAGCCCAAAGCCTGCGGACCCAGTGGTGAGCAGGAGGAGCTAAGTCCCCATCCAGGGACCTGAGGTCTAAAGGGCTAAGTGCAGCCCTGGCTGGCGTGGCTCAGTGGGTTGAACACCAGCCTGCAAACTGAAAGGTCGCTGGTTCGATTCCCAGTCAGGGCACTTGCCCAGCTGGGGAAAGTTGGGGTCACAACCCCTGCCGGCGGGTCCCTGGCTCGGGGGCATGCGAAAAGCAACCAGTAGATGTTTCTCCCACACATTGATGTTTCTTTCCCTCTCTTTCTCCCTCTCTTCTTCTCTCTCTAAAATAAAAATTTTTAAAAAATTAAATAAATAGAACAGAATGAAGGGATAGGTGCACAGTGACATGAGTCTGGTTCAGGGAAAACAAAAGCTGTGGGAACCTGAGGGAGCCGGTGGGCAAAGAAGGCTAACAGCAGAGGAGGCAGCTACCCTGAGCCTAACGGCGGGGTGAGAGCCGGGCGGGAGGGTGTGGAGAGGCCGCAGTGGGAGAGGCCTGAGGCCACAGGGGAGCCCAAGGTGGTGCGTGTGTGCACGTGTGATGAATATGGGTGTGTGTGCGTGGATATTGGTGTGTGTGTGTGTGTGTGTGTGTGAATACAGGTGGGTGCGTGGCTATGGGTGTGTGTATATATGTGTGCGTGAATATGGGTGTGCACATGTGTGTGGATATGGGTGTGTGTGTGGATGTGGGTGCGTGTGTATGTGTGCGAGGGTATGGGGTGTGCATGTATGTGTGTGTGGACATGGGTGTGTGCGTGAATATGGGTGTGCGTGTTTGTGTCCATGAATATGGGTTTGTGCATGGATATGGGTGTGTGTGCATGAATACAGGTGTGCATGTGGATATGGGTATGTGTATATGTGTGCATGAATATGGGTGTGTGCACGTGTGAGTGAATATAGGTGTGCGTGTGTGTACACGTGTGCGTGTTTGAGCACATGCTTTGGAAGAGGGAGTACACGCTAAATGACACAGTCAGCAGGTCAGTATGGTCGCAGGGGCTTGGAAGCACATTATGGAGTTGGACTTGACCCTAAAGGTACTAGGGAGTCATTAAAGGTTTCTTTCTTGTTTTGTTTTGTAAATATGTCATAACCCAGACTCAAACTTCACAGTGGGGCATACACAAAAGTCTCTTCCTCTGCCAAACCGTCGGCCTCCCCTCCCAAAGGCGATCTGGAAATGCCATCTCCATAACTAAGCCATAGATGTGTGCCTGTCCATTCCCTGGCTCTTTCCACCTATTTTATGGCGGGTGTCTCTCCTCATCACTCCGCACGCTCCGACAGCTCTGCGGGGTCCCAGTGCTTGTCCCGCACCTCCCGAGCCCACTTCCTGGTTTTCTCCTCACTGCCAGCCCTGTCCTCGAGCTCCCTCCACGCACAACTGTCCCTGGAGGTGGGAATGCTGGCCCAAACGCTGTGTGCCGTGGAAACCCTGATAGAAATTGATAAATGTCCTTCCAAAAAGGTTACAGCTAATGTACTTCCCCAGCAAGAGCCAGGGGAAGCAGACTGCGCAGAATGGCGTGGCTGCACCAACATCTGAAAAGAGCCTTCAGTCACTCATTCATTCCACACATTTATTAGGAGCTACTAGCTTACTACCTGCCCGCCACTGTCCCTGACCCTGAGGAGACCTCGGCGAACACCACAAAGCCCCCTCCTGGAGCTGACGTCCTTTGGGGAGGGCACGTAGTAAGCAACAAACCAACGAGACACATCCTGTGGTGACAAGTTCTCTGAAGCAGATCTAAGCAGTGGGAGGGAGATGCGAGGTGCCGGGCGGGGCTGGGGCAGAGGGCAGTGGCGGGCTGTGCAGGGGGCAGGTGGGAGGGCACTCCAGGCAGAGGAGGCAGCGGCACAAAGGCCCCTGGGCAGCCAGTGTTCAAGACTCAGCCCAGCGGCCAGTGTGGCCAAAGCAGCATAATTGAGGGACAGGTACCGGCGCCAGAACATGCAGTCTCATGGGCCATTGTAAGGAGGTTACTTTTACTCTGCATGAGATGGGGAGATACCTGCGTGGTTCTGAGCCCAGGAGGTACCCGGTCTACCTTGGGTCCTGGTATGGTCCCTCTGGCTGTTGTGTTGAGAATGAGCTGTTTGGGGTGACAGGAAAAGCAGGGATGGATGGCCCAGGTGGCAGATGGTGTGGGTTAAGTTCAGGGTGGTGGCCGGGTTCTAGACACACTGTGAAAGTGGATCCATTCTGTTTTGCTGATAGATGGGGTGTGGGCTGTGAGAGAAAGTCAAGGGCGACTCTAGGGACTTTGGCCTGAGCATGGTGAGGTGGCTCTGGGGACAAGGGCAGGAAGAGTGGGTTTGGGCTGTGGCAGCTGGCTGTGTGATGGAACAAGGGTGCTCGCAGACCCAGCAGCCTGCTCCCTGGCTGTCCCCCAGACACCACACACTTGGCTTGTCCAAAACACAACTCCCCCTTTCCCCACATCTTCCGCCCAGCACCATTGCCTGGCAACGCACCCACCGCAGCCAGACTCCTGCGGTCCACCCCCACCATCACCCCCTCCAGCCAGCTGGCTCCTGTCAGCTTCCCCTCAGAGCTCTCAGCTGCCGACCCCATTCTCCAGGAGCCATCCTGGACCCTCTCTCACCTGAGCCGCTGCAGCTGCTCCGGTCTGCGGCGGAGAAGGGGCCGGGCGGCTGAGTGGAGAACTGGACCAGTAAGAGGCTGACCGATGGCTGGCCAGCCTCCGTGCAGGTCTCGGCCAGCCCCTCTCCTCCAGCCCAGCCTCCACACCATTCCAGAGCGATCGCTGGAAACACACACATCGACTGTGTCCCTTCTTGGACCATAAACTATTCAAAGCTCCCCAGGGCCTGCACAGGCATATTTTGTTTGGCCTCCAGTGTTGTGGGTTTTTTTTAATATTGAATTAATTAAAGAGCTGGATTCCCCACTTCTCACTGGCACTGTCAGAATGCCTTTCTCCAGAGCAGTCTCACCAGCGGAGTAGAGGGACCCTCAGCAGGGCGCATGCTCCCCACTTTGCTGTAGTCCTCACCACTCCCCACCGTTTTATGCCAAGCCTACTTCCCTCACTTGAATTACCTGTGTGGCCCCAGGGGCATCAGAGCTTGTCACCCGTGGGCTAGAGGACAGAAGCATAATTTCTAGTAGCACGTTGCATGGGCTGGGCTGGGCTGCCCAGGGAGGGGTGACAGCAGATGAAGTCAGAAAGTTAGACTGTGGCCAGGTGTGGAGGGCCCTGAGGACCATCTTAGGAAATCAGGGTTCCTGGGAGCAGTGAAGCAGTGTGACGTGGATGGGCTCATGTTTTTAGGCCAGGCCCTCTGGACACCAGGGGACCAGACGGGGGTGGAGAATCTGGTGGGGAGGCCTGGCCCCAGGAGGAGGGCGAGAGAGGCAGCCGGAGAAGGCCCCGCCCTCCGGGTCTGCCGGAGTCTGAGCCTGCTCTCTCTGTGTTTCAGAGCCAGACCACAGCCTGGCGCTGCAGCTCCATCATGCAGGCCGTTGGGCAGCGCTGAAGAGCCAGCCTGGCTCCAGGGGCTTCAAAAGGACTCCAGTCTCCCAGGACCTCAGCCCTCAGCCCTCTGCTGCCCGCAGGATGGGCACCTGGGGACTGGGCACCCGGCCATGAGGGATTACTGCCCCTCTCCGCTGAAGGCCAGTGCAGTTCCGCCCAGGCACACCCCTGCTCACAGCCCTGGCATGGACTCCACACACGGCAGCCCCAGTGGGGCCGGCGGAGGGGCCTCCTGTTCCGAGGGTCCTGGCAGGAGCTTGGCCTGCCCACCCTTGACCTGCATTCCTCCCCAGGAGGCAGCCACCGAGGAGACAGTGGGGACACATGGAGCCTCGATCTCCAGGACACCAGAAGTCACCTTCTCTGGAAAGCCAGAGCCTGCGTCCTCAGCGAAAACTGATCCCTCATCCTTGGAGAACAGAAATCCTATGTTTTTGGAGAAGATGGACTCCAAGTCTTCAAAGCAGGCAGATTTTACTTCCACGGGAAAGGAAGATGCTGGGCCCTTGAGAAAGGCAGGCCCCACGTTCATAGGAAAGGCAGAGCCTGCAGTCTTGGAGAAGGGGGATCCTGTGGCTTCTGGAAGGATGGATCCTGGGGCCCCAAGAAAGGAGGATCCTGGATCCTGGGGAGAGGTGGATCCTGCATGCTTGAGCAAGGTAGACCAGGCATCCCCAAAGAGGGGGGATCCTGCACCCTCAGCCACAGTGGACCCTGTGCTCCCGAGACAGGAGGAGCCCAGGTATTCAGGACAAAAGCTTCCTGGGTCCTCAGAAGAGGCGGGTTCTGCACCTGCAGGCAAGGCAGATCTTGGGTCCTTGGGAAAGAGAGAGCCCGGACCCTCAGGAAAGGTGCATCCTGGGTCCTCGGAAAACACCGAGTCTGCATCTGCAGGAAAGGCAGGTCCTGGGTCTGCTGGAATGCCGACTCCAGGGTCATCAGGCAAAACCAAGCCTACATCCCCCGGAAGAGTGGCTCCGGGGTCGGCAGCAGGGGGCCGACTCCTGGAGACGACTGGCCCTGTGCCTGCGGGAAATGTGGAAACCGTGTCCCCTGCCAAAGAGTACCCTCCGCCCCTGGGAGCGATGGACACTGCCGCCTCAGGAGAGGGAGACCCTGCGTCTGTGGGAACGACAAAGACCGGGTCTGCTGGACAGGCAGCTGCTGTGTCTTTAAGCGAGGTGGGTCCAGTCTCTCTGGGAAAGGTGGACTCCACCTCCTCAGGAAAGCCAGAGCCCCGGTCTCCTGGGAAGGCCGAACTGACGTCTGCAGGAGAGACAGAAATTGTGTCCACGGGGAAGGAGCACCCAGTCTCCTCCAGAAAGGCGGGCCCCACCAGTGCTGTGGGAAATATAAAAACATCGTCTTCTGGAAAAGTGAATCCTGAATCTTCAGGGAAGATAGACCCTGTGCCCTCAGTGCCAGGGGACCCCAAGCTCCCGGGAACAGTGGGATCCTCATCCTCTGTAAAAGCTGAGGCAGCGACTTGGGGGGAAGCAGCTCCACTGTCCTCAGAGAAGGCAGGCCCTGTGACCTCTGGAAAGGTGGGTCCCACGGCCTCAGGGAAGGCCGATCCCCCCACCTTGGGCAAGGTGGACCCTGTGAGCTGGGGGAAGGCAGAAATTGTGCCCCTGGGAAAAGCAGCAGACTCCATGTCTTCAGGGCAGGTGGCCCCCACCACTCTAGGGAAAACAGTCCTGGCACCCTCGGGAAAGGCAGATGCTGTCCCAGAGGAAAAAGTGGATCCCCTGCCTCCAGAGAAGGGGAACCCTGAGAACTCCACAAAGGTGGACCCCAGGCCCTCGGGGAAAGCAGAACCCAAGTCCCAGGGCAAAGCGGTGACGAAGCCACCTGAGCAGGAGGGTCCCAATTCAACAGGAAAAGCAAAGGCTGCGACTCCACAAGAGAAGCCCCTGGCCTTGGAGAAGGGGGATCCTGGATCCTCAGGGAAAGCAGACCCTGTTGCCTCTGGGAAGGTGGAGCCTGTAGCCCTGGGGAAGGCCGACTCTGGACCACCTTGGGGGAAAGCAGAGCCTGCATCCTTGGAGAATGTGGTCCCCTTAACTCTGGATCAGGCAGAGGCCTCTCTCCCCTGGCAGTCAGATAGTAAAGCCTGCGGCTCAGCCTATTCTCCCTCGGGTGCCGGGAGCGGTGCGGACCGCGTAGAACCCGCGCCAGCGACCAGCACAGAGGTCTGCAGCCCGGGTCAGAAAGAACCGGTGGCCGCTGGGGCCCAGGGAAGCCCCCGCCCGGAGGCTGAAGCGCCCCCGCCTGGGCCGCGAACTCGTGACAACTTCACAAAGGCGCCGTCCTGGGATGCCAGCGCTCCGCCGCCGCGCGAGGACGCGGGCACTCAGGCGGGCGCGCAGCCCTGCGTGTCCGTGGCTGTGAGCCCCATGTCTCCGCAGGATGGCTCCGGCGGCCCGGCCTTCAGCTTCCAGGCGGCGCCGCGCGAGCCCAGCCCCGCGCCTCGGCAGCCATCGCGCCGGGACGCGGGCCTGCAGGTGTCGATGGGGGCCGCGGAGACGCGCTCTGTGGCCACCGGGCCCATGACGCCGCAGGCCGCTGTCCCTCCCGCGGCGCCGCCCGCCTTCCCTGAGGTGCGGGTGCGGCCCGGCTCGGTGCTGGCTGCCGCCGTGGCGCCCCCGGAGGCGGCCGAGCCCGTTCGCGATGTGAGCTGGGACGAAAAGGGCATGACGTGGGAGGTGTACGGCGCCGCCATGGAGGTGGAGGTGCTGGGCATGGCCATCCAGAAACATCTGGAGCGACAGATCGAGGAGCACGGCCGCCAAGGGGCACCCGCGCCGCCGCCCGCGGCCCGCCCGGGCCCGGGCCGTGCAGGCTCAGTGCGCACCGCGCCCCCCGAGGGCAACGCCAAGCGCCCGCCTGGCCTCTTCCGCGCGCTGCTGCAGAGCGTGCGCCGGCCGCGGTGCTGCTCCCGGGCGGGACCCACGGCCGAGTGATCTGACCCCCTTTTGTACGCCCGGGTTTCCAACCTCCTCAGGCTCCCTTCTTGACCCCAGGCCTCGAGAAGGGATCCCCTCGTCACACGACAGGCTTCCGAGGTAGGGGCAGCCTCTGGGGCCTTCCCATTCCACCCTCTCCCTTCCCCTCCTACACAAATGAACCCGCTCTACCCAACTCCCTCCTGATCAGGAGTCCACAAGCCCAGCCCTGACACCCTACAGTCCCCTCACCGCTCTCAGCTCCACTCCCTCCCCGTCACCCCTGAGGGACCTGCTCCATACCTCCCAGGCCTGAGAGCTTAGGCAGGCTCCTGGGATGTCCAGGCTGCTGGCTGCCCGTGGCAGCCAGGTCCCAAGAATGGGAGAGACTGTGTGCAAAACCTCCAAGTGTGCAAGGATTGGTGTGTGAGGCCCCAGAGTGTGCAAGGCTCTGAATGTGAGGCCCTGGGCGAGTGTGAGTGTGTGTGCTCGCCACGGGCTGGCCCCCATGGCCCAAGCATCTCTTGCATGCTGGTAGTCAGTCATCCCTGATCCCCACCTGCCCTCCCCGGCCCACCCCAACCCTATGTCCACCTCACAGGACACGGTTTCGGATCTGGGGGCGGGCTGCAGGTGTGCCCTGGCCCTACTGTCGAAAGGAGAGACACAGAAAGGTCAGAGGGCCTCAGACAGGCTTGGGGATAACAGCCAGAGTTACAGAAGGTCTCTGGCCACCGGCAGCCCAGTCTTAGGTATCGGGGGCAAAATGGAGAGCTCATTGTACAACCACAGCTGCCCATTAAAGGCCTCCCTCTCCAGACCCCCCATACTCCCTGTGCTGTGAGCCCCGCAAGTCCCTGAGGACCACTCAGAGCCTCTGTCCCCACCCCTCCAGCCTTGGTTTTTGGCTACAAACTGTCACAATATACATTGGTAATAAAATTTTCCCCCAACACTCGTCAACTGTGATTGGCTACAAGCAGAAGGAGGCAATCATGATACATCATTATGATATATTACTATGTTCAGGGAGGGTAGGTGTAGTATCGGGGAGACAGGGTCTCTTCCGAGGTAGACCAGAAGCATGGGGGACCATGCAGGGCTCTGAGGCACAGCCCCATCACAGGTCTGTGGTGTCCAGGCCAGCGTTGGTGGAGCCCACCTGCCTTCCAGCTAGCACCACGCTCAGGGGCTCTGTCTCCGGCCCCACCGCACTGTGCAGGGGCTCCTTCTGTATGGAGAGAGGACGGGGTGTGAAGGCTGGGGCAAGGTGGGGTGATCTCCCCAGGCCCTACAACCAGATGGCTCCTTGGCTGGAGTCCCACCCTGTGCTTCTAGGGACCTCAGTTCCTTGGCCATGTCCCAGAGGTGGCCGTGGCCACTGGAGGTACAGATGGGCTCAAGCGAAGTGCTGGAAATGGGGCAGGGGCTCCTCTGGCCTTTGCCCCACCCATGGACACAGTGGCACTTTGCCCAGCCCTGAATAATACCAGTCCAGCACGGGTCCTGCCACCCACCCCACCGTGGGCACCGTGCTGGAGCCTTCCATCCATTACCTGACGCACCCACAGGAACCCCCTGAGGGAGGAGTCGTGTGCCTCACTTCCCAGATGTGGAAAGGGAAGCCTGGACGGCTCCCACGGCCAGCCAGGGGCAGAGCAGGGTTGGGGTAGCTGGCGGCCTTGCTGGCCATGGGGTCCGAGTGCAGCACTGCACGGCCTCTGGTTCAGCGGGAGCCTCGGAGGGGCAGGCTGCACCCAGGGTCCCGCCCTGCTCACCGTGGGGCGCACGTGCACACCTCCCCACAAGACATGCTGCACATGCACACAGTTTGTCACACACCCCTCACAAGTGTCCCCTGCAGGGGGCCAGCCAGCCCCCAGGCTCAGCCACTCCACAGCAGAGGCCCCACAGGGCAGACCCCCACCCCTCTCCCTAGGGTGCTCTAAAAGGGCCTTTCCAGACTGGAGCTGTTCTGGTCCCTGGTAAACAGGGGACCACCTGAGGGGCTCCAGCTCAGGCTAAACACTCTCCTTGCGCTCCCTGGAGCCCTCGCCACGAACCCCCGTGGGGACCGTTGGCACCGTGCAGCCCAGGAAACGGTGAGGTAGCCCGGGAGACAGAAGCCCTCGGTTCTGGCCTACCCTTGCTTCCCGAGCTTCCTGACCGTGGGCAAGGCAGCACCCCTCCCTGGCCTCGGTTGCTTAAAAAGGTAGGGTTGAGTGACCCCTGAGGTTTCTCATACTTTCCACGCAAACACAGAGGTCTGAGGTGAGTCAGGGCAATGGGGATGGAAGGAAAAATGCCCCTCACTGTGTTCCGCACTCAGCCAAAGGAGAAGAGAGAGGGCCAGCCAGTTCCTAAGAAGGCCCCATGGCCTCCCGGGCCTGCCCACTGCTACAGGCAAGTGGGTGGAGCCTCAGGCAGAGTCTGGAAATGTAAGGACCCTCTGCCATGGCAGAACAGCCTTGACTCTCCTGGCTCCGGAGGCCCCTCCCTTTCCAGACCCTCCAGAGTTCTCCGCCATGCCCAGCCCCATTGCTGAGGCCCTGGGGGGGGTCAGCTTTGGCCTCACCGGGAGCCTCCTATGTGGCCGCACGACTGTTCGCTTCTGCCTCAGTTCCCTAAAAGTGTGTTCACTGCAGCTGTCACCTCAAACTGTCCTCAACCAGAGGTGAACCGTTCCCCCAGAGACCCCCGCCACTGCCTGGTGGCCGGGATTGCCACGGATGACCCACATCCCGGGGCCTGTTTGGAGCCCTCCATGTGACAGCCAGGTCCCTATGTGACATTCTGGTATTTTGTGGCCCCCAAGAGGCTTTGCTTGGCCAGGTCCTGTGGTATAAGGCATCCACAAGGGAAATTATGCACTGAAGGAAGGGTGGGGCCCCCGGAGAGCAGAGCACAGCTGAGGGCACATCCAGATGGCAGTGGGTACCTAACCCCTCTCCGGATGCTCACAGAACTGCAGCCTTTTAAGGTTCAGGGGGCCTTAGATCTTCTACTGCAATGATGGTTTTCAAAGTGGGAAGGATTGAGATGGCAGTTCCTTCTGGCTCTGGTGCCCCAACCCTCCAGGGAGAGGACCCACCACCCGCACTGCCCATGGCTCTCCTCTCAGGCTTCTCAGTGCTGCCTGCACCTGAGCACCCCGGGAGCTCTAACAACTCGCTCACACCTGACCCCCTCAGCCATCAGATCCGAGTCCCTGGGCTGTGACCTGCTAAGTCTAAAGAGCTCCCCACGTGTGTCCAGTCAGCAGCCCCGGCTGTGTGAATCCTTGAGCTAACAGAACCAACTAAGCTATTGAACAAATGATGGTGCTGTTGTTTATCTGAGCCTACCTGCTCTCCTTTGCTAGGTTGTAGTCACCTCCAGATCTCTTGCCCCCCGCCCCGCCACTTTTCTATAAGGGACATAAAGGCAGGGACCAGATATTTCCGCCTTTGCTTTGTGCCAGCTGGTTTTGTACCCACTCTACTGCACCCTCACAACAGCCCTGCATGGCTGGTGCTCCAATCGCTATTTGCAGGTGATAGAGCAGAACGAAAGGGAGAAGCCGCCCACCCAGGGTCACGGTGAACGGTAGAGGAGCAAAGATCGAATCCCATTCCAAAGCCATAAGGTGCCCCAGTGCCGGGAGCAAAGACATGCCCAGCAGGCGCTCCTTCAGCTCTGCTCTGAACCCACCCCTTCCGAGAAGGACCCCGGTCAGAACCCCCGGGCAATGATGCATCCCCTCTCTTGCCTTGATTTCCTGTTTGCTGTCTTCCAGATCCACAGAGTTGTCATCCAGGGAGTTGAGGCTGTGGGGGAGATGATGAAGTTCAGACAGGTGGCAGGCCCAGTCCTCCCTGTCTGTGGTCAAGAACCACCACTGCCTCTACTACCTTTTCTACCTCATCATTAGCACTACCACAATCACCACCACCACCATCACCCTCACCAGTACACCACCATCACCATCACACCACCATCACCACCACCATCACCATCGCCATTACACTATCACCGCCACCACCATCACCATCACTATCACACCACCATCATCACACCACCACCACCACCATCATCACCACCACCATCACCATCACACCACTATCATCACCACCATCATCACCACCACCCACCAGCAGGGCTGTGAGGGGTGCTGCTCACCTGAGATGGTCCACGTCACTGGAGGAAGACTGGGACTCGAAGCCCAGGTCCTTGGTGGAGAGGTTCAGCACGGGGTTGGCCCTGGAGAGGAGGCCCGGTCAAGCGGCCGTGGGCCTCAGCCGCCCAGGAGGGCCTCTTGCCCACCCTTGGAGCCCCACTCACCTCTCAGTGGTGTACATGTTGGTCCCAGGGATGGCAGAGGCCGGGGGCATCACCCCTGCTGCTGTTTTCCGGGCCTCCTTGGCAGCCTTTATAGCCCGAAGCTGCCGCTGGTAGCTGTGGGGAGCCAGGAAGTGCCGGTCACTACTTTCTCTGGTCACCCACCATGTGCCTGGTGTAGGCCCTGGGCATGTGACTTCACCACAACCCTGGCACGTGAAAGTATTGACTCCATTTTGCAGGGAGTACAAGTAACAGTGAGATAAGGGAAAGGATTTGCCAAAGGCCCCACAGTTGACCAGTGGCAAGGCCTAGAATCAAACCCAGATGTGGCTGCTAACTACAAATGTATCAGAAAAGAGAAAAGAAACAGCATTTTTTCAATGCATTGTGCGTGCCAGGACAGCTCGCCGGGTGTGAGATGCATGCTGCTTCCTTGAGGGCTTTGAGGAATCTAGTGTCATGCCCATTGTGCAGATGAGGAAACTGAGGCTCGGGGAGGGGAGACGACCTACTCAAGATGGCACAACAGGTCTCCGGGGATTGAATACAGACACACCTGCCACAGACTAACCCCCAGTTCTTTTCCACCCTCCCCCCATGTCTCAGTGGGGGTCAGGTGGGAGAGGTGAGGCTGGAGACACGGGATGGTGGGGACAGCACCTCTTTCGGGCACACACGAAGGCCGTGGACATGATCACGATGACCAGCACCAAAGCCATGCCCAGTCCTATGATGACACTATTCAGCAGCGTTGTCTCATCCGACTTCGGTCTGTCCTGCGAGCCCTGCAGAAGGGGTGTGAGGGCGGTTCTGGGGAGGACATGCCCTGCCCCACTCCCCACTACTTCCGCCCTGCTGTCACTCACCAGCACCACGAGCCCCAGCTGCAGCAGCTGCGTCAGCGAGTCCTGGTCCTCCCGGATCACCCTGCCCACAGAGCGCCACTCAGGCCCAAGGCACATGGAAATCCCCCAGCCACTGGTCACCTTCCCGCCCACCTCAAGGGCAGCCCACTCACACATTCAGCTGGTCAAGTGTCAGGGCTGACCCGTTCGAGAAGACAAAGTAGGCATCGAGGTAGGAACGGCCTCGGGCCCTGGCAGGGGGCAGGGGGCAGTGGCGGAGGGTGAACAGCAGCCTTGAACCACCCAGCAGGCCCTCCTGCTGCTTTTCCTCCTCACCCCAACCGCCGGGCCTTCGGGCTCTCACCGCGCCGTGGATTCTATGTCCTGAATGTCCACGATGTAGACAGTTGTCCTGGTCGCCTGGGCGAGAGCCCTACAAAGGGGACAGGTGTCACAGAGGCTTGGGGTGGGGCCCTAAACCAGGCCTGTGGCCAGGACTCTGCCAGCAGAACTGAGAATCATGTGACTCAAGGAGGGGCACTTCCACGCACAGCTCCGTCAACCGAGCAGACAGCACCATGGGTGTGTGGACCAGGAAGCCCCTTCCCCTGGGGGTGGGTTCACAGCTTAGCAAGCAGAGTGCCCTGAGCAACTGCATGTGGCAGCCCCGTTCAGGTTTCTCCCTGCCTGGCTGACCACAGGCTTCTGGGGACGTGTGGGGAGGAAGTGCAGGGACAGGGCCCCACACAGGCACAGATGCCATGTGAGTCTGGGACAGAGCCGAGGGACATTCCTTCCAGGTCTTATGGGGGTACCAGGCTCCCAGGCACTCTTCTTCCCCACGGCCCCTCCAGGCTCCCTGGACCTACGCCTTAATCTCATTGATGTTGGCACCCACGTCCTCCTTGCTCGTGGAGAACTGCAGCCTCACGCGGTAACTCTGATCCACTGTGAAGAGCTGTGGGCAGAGAGCATGGGCAGAGGTGAGTCCCGGGACCCTGGGGGCTGGCAGAGGTCACAGGGCTGGAGGTGGGGCCCAGTGCTCACGTTCAGGGAGGTCTTGGCTTCCAGGGCAGGACCCACTGACGGCCTGTCCTGGGCCCGGACCGTCACTTGGTAGGTGCCTTGGAGAGTGGAATCAAGGCTGGTCACCAGTCTGTGGGAAATAAGAGGGCACAGCTCCGCCTTGGAACCCAAGCCAGAGTCCTCTGGAACCCACTTGTACGCTTCCAAGGACGGGAAACTCACTGCCTTGAGATCCCCTTTGGACTCCCCCCACCCCACCCAGGGGCTGCCGGCGGTTACTCAATGTTGCCAATGAACACATCAGCCTCTGAAGAGGTGGTGATCCGAAAGAAGCCCTGGAAAGGGGTCATGGCCCCGTCCTTGGAGACGAAATCCACTTGCAGGATGGAGAACTGGATGGCCCCGTTGCTCCCTGAGTCATCGTCTCTGGCCTGGGAGCAAGAGCAGACACATCTGTGGGCCAGGCCAGGGACCCCTCCACCCCCAGCAGGTCCCAGATGCTGGGGTGGCCTGGGATGCTGCCCCACGGAGCAAATGCTGCGGACAAATCCAGGTTTGGGCAAGCCCCTGGCTCTGGCCCACCAACCCAGCAAGGGACCACCCAGAGCACCTTTTGTATGTAAATCCTGCCCTGCCCCCAACCATCACCACACTCATACACAAGCACAGGGCCACTCAGCTCTCCTGAACACCTACTGTGTGCCAGGCTCCTCCCCTTGGAGCCTTCACATTGGTGCTTACTGACGTGAGCATGCATTCCCCTAATAGACCGTGAAATAACTGGGAAAAAGGGCACGGACATTTTTATTCATTCTAGTGCCTTTTAGAGAAAAATACAATATAACCAGCACACAGAACCTCAAGCCACTGATGTCACTCTTCAGGATGAGGCTAAAGCTGGTGTTTACATTTCAAAAAAAAATGGATATAAAGAAAATAGTTCAAAGCCATGGACAGGCTCATAGTATTGGAAGGCAATTGACTGGAGACTGGAAAACTGACTGTTGAAGGCTCATAAGAACCTAGAGAGGGAGACTTACTGTCCGCACTTCCGGGGAGGCACCGGAGAGGGACCCTGTCCTACCACTGAGCCAGCCCTCCATGGGGCAGGCCAGGCACCCCCCCACCCTCACCCTGTGTCCTACACCCGCACCCTTTCCACCGCACAGCTTAAACCCCCCACCCCACCAACGCTGCCACCTCTGGGTCAGAGGTCACTGCCAGGGACAGCCAGACTCGTCTGAGAGGGAAACCGAGTTCCAGAGAGGTGTGGAGGAGCTGCAGGTCCATGAGAGCCACTGGCCCAGGCCCCGGGCCGTGCGGGAGGCCTCACCCGCTGGCATAGTCACCACCCATATCCCACACCATGAAGCATTGGAAGTCTTTTTACGATGTTGCTCCAGGAATTATCTAACTGCAAGGAACTTGTTTAATGCACAGCTGATTTCTCTGTCATACTCAAGAATCCTGGTGCAGTGAAGAAATCTAGCCTGCCAGTGGTTTCTGTGGTCATGAAATTTTTATGAACACTAAATTTAACAATGAATGAAGTTTAACCATATCAGCTGGCAGGTGTTCATTTCCATTCTGGTTTTTTTTTAATACGGTAAAGCCAATAAATTTCCTTTCCAGTAATAAAACATGGGGAGGGGGCGCTGCTCAAAAGCCTGAGCGCCTTGGCCCTGTGTCTCCTGGGCTGCTGTGACTGACAAAGGCTCGAGCCAAGGACTCACCCGGACCGATGCCACCTGCTGGTTGGGCAACACAAGTTCTGGGATGATCACTGCAAGCGTGGATAAGAAAGGGTCAATGGGGTCAGGGCCAGTGCCCCCCTGGCCTAGTGCTGATCACAAGCTTAGCTCACCCCCCAAACCTGCCCTCAGGCTCTCTGCCACCAGAGACCCCCATAACCACCACCCCTGAGTCGTTAGTTTAGCAGGCCAGCCATCTCCCGCTGTGCAGATGGGGAAACTGAGACCCAGCAAGGGAGGGCCTGGTCCGGGGTCAGATGTGAGCCGGGGCAGAGCCAGGGTGAATGCGCAAGCGGCCCCCCGCTGTCGGAACCTCGGGGGAGAGGCAGGACTGCAGGCCTGCCTCCCTTTCCAAGGGTCCACCTGGCGCCTGAGGAGGGTCCACGGGGTCATCCAGAGGAAGTCCTGGTAGGGGGTCGGGGAGGGTTTTGGCTTACCAAAAGTCTTATTCTCGGGCAGAAAATAAGGCACGTTGTCATTGATGTCCTCGATGGTGATGGGGAGGCTTCCTAGGAAACAAGGTTGGCTGGCTCTGGTCTCTAGGCAAAAGCCTCGCCCAGAAAGCCTGGGCCTCCACCAAGCAGCCTCCCTCCCAGGCCTCCCGTGCTTAGTCCCCTCCCCTGCTCCCGACCTGGGATGACCACCCACTCAGTCTCCTCCAGCCTTTGTGGGAGGGAGTCTCCTTCCCACACTTCAGAGAGGGTAAACAACTTATCTGAGGTCACATAGCCAGGGCAGTAGGCCAGGACTGAGCCTGACCCAGGTCTGTCTCACCCAGCCACAACAGCATACTGACACTTACTAGCTGCGTGAGCAGGTTATCACACCGCCCACTCTGTGCCTCAGTTTCCTCATCTGTACACTTGTATAGGGGTCCCCTACCTCCTGGGTTGCATGGGAGTGAAATGAAGGTACGCTTACCTGGTGACTGGCATGGCCCTCAGCTGTAGTAAGGACTCAGTATCTACTAACTACTCATTAGTATGGTTATTTTGCTCCTTGGGTCAAAGGTGAGACACACCTCACAAAATGATAGCATTAATGAGGCTCTTGCTGTGTGCCGAGCATCGTGCTACATGCTCTGCATGCAGGTTCTCATTTGATCTGCAAGCCAACCTGCTCCCCAGTTCCACCTGAGAGATGGGGGCAGTGAGGCTGGGGGAGGGGTCATCACTTTTCCAGCGGCACAGCCGGTGAGAGTTGGAGTAAAGATTTGAACCCAGACCTCGCAGGTTCCAGCCCAGGGTTCCTTCCCGCAGCCCCTGTGGTCAGCCTGCCAAGCCCTCTATGCTGGGCCACCTCACCGTTGTCACTGTAGGCCTGGAAGCGGGGGTCCGTTGTAAGGTCATAGGCCCGCACCACCAGCGTGACCAGGTCGCAGGCCTCGTAGTCGATGGCCTCACTCTGGTTGACGAGCACAGAGCCGTTGGCCAGCACAGAGAACCAGCCGCGGCACAGGCTGCCCACGTCGGCCCTGGCCTTGGTGCAGATGACATCCACTAGCTGCACCTCCAGTTGGGCGCTGGTGTCCACATCATGGGCCACCACCTCGGCCACCAGGCCGTGCTGCGAGCCGTTCTCAGCCACGCGGATGCTCCGGAGCGAGGCCGGGTCCAGGGTGGGGGGCTCGTCATTCACGTCCTCCACACGCACAAAGACGGCTGCCGTGGCCTTGGCCCCCTGGGGGTCCGGGTTCTCGGCAGTCACCGTCAGGTTGAAGGAGGCCTGGGTCTCGTAGTCCAGGCTGACGTCAGCGGGCAGGCTGAGGCGGCCCTCCGCCTGCCCCAGCCCCAGCACCGAGCCTCGCAGCAGGAAGTTGTTGGCGCCGCTCCCGGACAGGCTGAAGCTGATGCGGTTGTTGGCTTCCGTCTGGTCTGCGTCCTCGGCCTTCACCACGCCCACCAGCACGCCTGTGGATGAGCGTCAGAGCTGGGGGGACCCCTGGCCTGGCCCCCCTGGCATCCTTTGCTCTCACCTCCCGCAAGTGCGGCAGCCCACCCTGGGAGGGGTGGTACGCCACATTGGACCCCGGGCCCTGTGCCCCGCGCCCAGCCTGGCCCAGAGAAGGACTTACCTGGGTCCCTCTCCCTCACTAAGAAGGTGTAGTCGGACTGGTTGAGGATGGGCAGATTGTCATTGATGTCCTGCAGACGGGGGCAGTTCTGAGTCCGGGGACTTCAGGATTCCCCAGGGCTCAGCCTCCTCAGAGCCAGTCTGAGAAATGACCCTTTCTCCAGACCAAGGCCCAGACAGCGGTCTCAGACAGTGCGGCCCACTTCACAGGTGTGGAAGCGGCCTTGGAGAGGGCGGAGCTAAACCAGGTCCCACCCCTGGGGCTCCGAGGCGTGCGGTGGGACCTCCGAAGTTCACTACACACATTCAGGGCACCCTACCTCCTCCCCACCTCTCTGGCTGCAGCTGTAAGCTGTCTTAGACCCTGTCTTCTGGAAGGATGCTTCCGAGTCCCCATCTGTGTCTCTGCCTGGCCCAGCTGGAGTCCCATCTCTCAGACTTACTGTGCTGGCACCAATGCCACTGTGTTTCCACAAAGACCCTGCAGCCTGAGCTTTCCCTCGTCCCCTCCTGCCCTCTGCCAAACCCTCGACGCCAGGCACATGTCCTCTGTGCTCAGCACACACCAGGACAGAGACCTGGCCTGCCTGGTCCCCACTGTTTTCTGTTCTCTGCCCCACCCCCTACAAAGCATTGCCGCTGTTGTCAGAGCACCCCACCAGCGCTGCCTGCCACTTTGCCCCTGCCACTGGGGTGCACTGGTGGTGCCCTTGCCCTTTCCAGCCCCCTGACAGGCATCCCACAGGCACCTGCTTTTGCTTTCGGCATTTTCTAAGCAACAGGAGAATGCACATCTTTAGAAACAGAGCACTCCCCCATCAACTGGATGCATTTTCTCCTGGTGATTTCCCAGAAACAGTGTGACTGGCTCAGCACACGTGGCTGCTGCCTTCTCGAGGCCTTCCTGACTCGCAGCGTGGCTAAGGGCACATCTGTGAGTCATATCCGGCTCTGCCTCTGCCTCACGTGGGCCTTTGACCCCTCTGGGCCTCAGTCTCTTCATCTGCAGAACGGGGTTGCAGTTGGTAGTCCCTGCTCACAGGGCTGTGGTGAGGCCTAGCTCATGGCCGTGAAAGACCCGCGCACTCATGAAATGCAGTGCTGCCTTCTTCTTCGTCTGTGGCTCACTCCCATTCCCAGGACAGTGGGTACATCCTGATTCAACCTCTGCATCCCCATCTCCCCTGAGGTGTCACTCTGCTCCATGGAGAGAAGCGGCCCTTCCTGACCCAATGGGCCAGGGGCTACCCTGCACACTGTACAGCCCTAGCGGGCTCCACCCACATCACGGACACAGCAGAGATGCGCTTTGTCACAATACTTTTGTAGAGGAAGGTGACCTGTGGGCTGGGAGCAGCCTTAGTGCCAGACAGACGGGGGTTCAAAACCCCATCCGGAGGCCCTAAGCAAGCGACTCCACCTCTCTGTGCCTCGGTTTCTTGATCAGTGCAATGGTAATGACCATGGCTTCCTGGCAGGGCCAGGTGTGCAGCAGACACTAGGAATGCTGGCTTTCGCCCCTTCTCTTTGTCCTTGAATGGGGAGGGGGAGGAGGGGTTCGGTAGATTCGTGGATGGTAAAGAGACCTAATGTTCACTGATGCCTTCTACAGGTCAGGCACACTGAAAAACAGTTCCCATCCACTAACTCTTCTCGTCATTTCCACCCCGATTTCCAGACAAGGACCTCCAGACACAGAGAGGTCCAGCAAGTGGCCAGAGCCACACAATCAGGGAGCCGATTCGCACCCATCGGCCTGTCTCTGGAACCCCCTTACCCACCTTACAGCAAAGGGCAGAATGTAACTCAGGCTGGGGGGTGGGGGGGGCGCTGGCCACCAGCTCAGGAGCCCCCCAGTACAGAGCCATCCTGACCGCCCACCCCGGCCAAACCAGCCCTCACCTCCACGGTGATGGTGACGTTGACCTCGGTGCTGAGGACAGGCACGCCGTGGTCAGCCACACGAACCGTCAGCACGATTCGGCCCTCCAGGGCGGGGCTGATGGCCTCGCGGTCCAGGGGCCCCAGGTTTCGGAGGAGCCCCGTGTCCGGGTCCAGCGAGAAGTTCTGGCTGTAGGCGCTGGGCAGCAGGCTGAAGTGCAGGCGGCTGTTGTTGCTGCCCGGCTCGTCGGCGTCCTGAGCCTGCGCAGACCAGCGGGGCTGGGTCTTGGCCAGCAGGCGCTCCCGGCCCCCAGGCACACCCCTGCAGCCCAGCCTCCCCTCCTGTGCTGTCCCCTGAGGGCAGCAACTGGGCCTGAAGCCAGTGGGAGGCGGGCCAATCTCTCAGCCTCGGTTTCCCACCTATGGGGGTCAGATCGACAGCTTGCAAGAGCTTCTGCGAGGGCTGTTCATTCAGCCCAAAAGCGTTTGCTCTGTGCCCGCAAGGTGCCAGCCCTGTTTTAGGCGTGGGGGAGAGAACCAGGTCAAGACAGTTCCCTTACGGAGCTGGTATTCCAGTGGGGATGGGCCATGGAGCAGTGTATCATAGACACTCAAAGTCTGCAGAGTGTAAGAGTGGAGTCCAACGAGACTGATTTTCCCCAGTGACTGTGTGCGTTCCTGTGTGTGTGCCGGGGTCCTGAGCACATGCTCGGTTTGCCTTTGGGCAATCCAGCACAAGAAATACTGCAGGTTCTTCCCTGCCGCAGGGCCTTTGCACATACTGTCCCCGTACCCTGAATGCCCTTCGCACCTCCTCTGCCTGACTCCAGGCCAAGTTGGCACCTCCCCTGGGCCTCCAGGATCCCTGCGTTACCTTCCACATAGCACAAGTGACACCCTTGGGTTACTGTCCAGGGACAGAATCATGGTGGACTCATCTCAGGACACCTGGGGTCTAGCGAAGGGCCTGGTGTATAGTAGGTGCTCAACAAATGTGGTTTTGAATCCCAAGTCAAGCTACTCTGACTTGGAACCAAGGCTGTCCCCTTCCTCCCTTTGCCCCACTTTCAGCTTTTTCATTTCAGCTCTGTTGAAATCTTGTTTATCAAATGCCTCCTGCGTAGGCAGCCAGAGCTGGTTTCTCCCAAAGCCTGACCCCTCCTGTTCACCCTGCAGCACTCTGAACTCAGGCCAGCTACTTCACCAAGTGCTTTTCAGGCCCTAGGAGCTCACAGGCCAGGCTGAGGAGCATCGAGAAGCGGGGGCATGGAGCAAGGTCCAGGTCTCAGGGCAATGATGTCTGACCTCTAGCCCCACATGGCCTTTACTAGCTGTACAGCAACAGAAAAGTCTCTTAACCTCCCTGAGCCTCAGTTTTCTTCTTCTGAGAATGGGGGCCATGACAGCATCGACTTCACAAGCTGGTCAGGAGGTCAGGGATGGGAGTGAGCCCTGGAAACCACACAGCCCCAGAAAGATTGGGGAGGGGAGCTCCATGGCCACAGGATGACCTGGTCACCCGCTTCCCAGGAGACCCTGAAAGGTGACCTGGGGGAAGCTTCCCTCTGGTGTTTCTCTGCAACCAATAGTGGGCTTTATCTCACAGACTTGGTGAACCCAGCCATTGATCTCATTTCCCTTTTTCCCTTGGCCATTAGGAAGCTCAATGCTGAATTTTTCAGCCCATTCCTAGCAATTGTGTGGTTTTGGGTTCTAGATCTACCTTTGTGCCCTTTAATAATACCATCTTTATTTTTTCTCTTATTTCTTCCATACATTTATCTTACTTTTTAAGATTGCATTTATTTATTTTAAGAGAGAAGGGAAGAGAGGGAGAAAGAAAGGGAGAGAAACATCAATGTGTGAGAGAAACATTGATCAGTTGCCCCTTGCACACTCCCCAGTGGGGGACCAGGTCTGCAACCCAGACCTGTGCCCTAACCAGGAATCGAACTGGCGACCTTTGGCTTTGTGGGACAATGCCCAGCCCACTGAGCCACCCCAGTCAGGGTTGTCTACCTCTTTAATCTAAGCCACCTCAAATCCTTTTGGGGCTTGCTCTGTGCTGGGCTTTGTGCCAAGCACTTTACATACATTATCTCATTATTCCCCAGTGACCTTGGGAATAAGTAGTATGATTGCCTTCATTTTCCGGAGAGGAAATGGAGGCCCAGAGAGGGTGAGCGACTTTTCAGGGCCACACAGCAAAGCCCAGATGCTGGCCCAGGGCCAACCTGACTGCAGAGCCAGGCTTGGCTCCGGTCCCCCATCCCGCCCACCAGGGCCAGGCTAGCGTGTACCTGGATGGTCACGGAGACATTGCCGCTCTCCTCCTGGACGAAGATGTTGTAGGAGCCGACGACCACCGGCTCGTTGTCGTTGATGTCCAGCAGTTCGACCCTCAGCGTGGTGGAGGACGACAGGCCCCCGCCGTCGGTGGCCTGCAGCGTGAGGTAGAACACGGCCTGCTTCTCTCGGTCCAGCAGTGCGCTGTTTCTCACCGTCACTGTCCCTGAGTCTGGGTCCACTGCAAAGATGTCTGCCCTGTGCAGGGTGCCCAGATGGAGCAAAGAGACAGGATGCCCACTGAAGTCTGAAGTTCAACTAAGCAACAAAAATATTTCGCTACATCCCGTCGAATAGCGGCAACCTGCTCACACTGAAGAAAGCACGGTTCATTGTTCGTCTGAAATCGTGCAGTGCCTGAGCGTGCTGTGCTCTGTCCGCCCGTTGCACCCACCAAGGGCCTTACTTACCCAGTCCCCGGGAGCAGGCTGTAGGTGATGCGGCCCCCCTCGCCCATGTCAGGGTCAGAGGCCTGTGGGCAGAGAGACAGATCATGGCGCACTGCTTGCAAGTGGCAGCGCTCACTGCCAGCTGTACAGTTGATGGGGCCGGGCTGGTCTGCTTTCCGGCACAGAGGGAGAACCCCCGACACAGATTCATGCTAGACACCCCCCCCAAACACTCCCATACACATTCAAACACTCACACTTGCTGAGACCCATGGGCATCAGATGATACGGAGGCCCAGGTGGGACCACGGTCCCCAGTCAGCCCTTCCCGGTGGCCCCCAGCTGGGCCCTACCCCGTCCCTGTCACTCACGTGGACATCGCTGGCGACCACGGTGCCAACAGCACTGTGCTCGAAGACGCTGAGGTTGTACTGGCTGTGAGCAAACGTGGGCCTGTGGTCATTGATGTCTCTGAGGTGGATGGTCACCGAGGCAACAGACAAGTTCCCACTGATGGAGTCAGTGGCCACAACCTAAGGAGAGGGAAGTGAGCAGCGGCCTTGGGACCAGAGCACCCCATGGCCTGTGTTCCCCGGGGCCCCAGGGTGCCCCGTACCTGCACCAGCATCACTGTCTTCTCCTCGTAGTCCACCAGCGCTGGAGACCTCACCAGCACCTGCACATCTGTGGAGCCCAACGCCTTCCCAGGGGAGACACTGAAGGCTGCCTCATCGGGGCCCCTCAGGGACAGCAAGAAGGTGCCGTTGCTGCCCTGTGAGGGTGGGTTGTGTAGTCTAGAGACCCCACCCCCTGCAACACACCCGCCCCCACACGCACCTTTGCCCCAGTTCCCTGGCTCAGGTTCCTGCCTTAGGAAACCCTGCCCACTGAGGTCCATGAAAGGGGGACTCTCAGAAAACTGAGGCATGGGGGCCCTGGGAGACTGGGCTGGTCACGAGTCCCTGCAAATGGGGGCTCATGAGAAGACTTCTCGCCCTGGCTGGTGTGGTTCAGTGGATTGAGTACTGGCCTGTGAACCAAAAGGTCACCAGTTCGATCCCCAGTCAGGGCACATGCCTGGGTTGTGGGCCCTGTCACCAGTTTGGGGCTTGCAAGAGGCAACCAATCAACGTATCTCTCGAACATCAGTGTTTCTCTCCTTCTCTTTCTCCCTCCCTTCCCCTCTCTCAAAAAATAAATACATATAATCTTTAAAAAAAAAAAAAAAGAAGAGCTCTGTGGGTCCCAGGTCTGGGCTGCGGAGGCAGAGCCCCGACACACACACTCCCATGAAGCATTTCGATGAGTCTTTCTTTCCGGGCACCACTCACCCCTACTCACCCCCTGTCCACCACCCATGCCATCTCAGCACCAGCGCTGCCAACACCCAGTGTCACCCAATTATTCACACCCCCTCCACTTCACTGAACAACAACCTCCAACTCAACATACCCAGCCAGCTACCACCACCCAACATCACTCTCCCCTCCACATCTTGTACCAACTCAATATCCCCAAATACAACCAATAGCTAGTCATTCAGCACCATCCAAGTCACCCACCACCCAGCATCACCCTCTCTGCACCTTAACACTCACTCAGACCACCCTGGCTCCACACTGCCACATCCCCCAACCCCAATATCCAGCACCCCTCAACTTCACCAGCCCCCACCACCTCCCTCCCCTCAAAACCACCAAAGGCTGCATTCCACCCAATATTACCAGCCGCCAGCACCAACCTCCATTCAACCCCCTTTCTGTTCACCACCTGTTCCCCGTGACAAAAGACCGCCCACCAGTGAACTCCCCCCGACATTCCCAAAGAGCACCCCACTCGTGACTGGCACCACCGACACCCCCCTGCTCACCCCCCGCTGTGCACGGAGGACCCTCCCTTCCCCAGCCATTTCCCACCACCCCTCTGCCGCGCCCTCTCCGTGGGGTGCGCCTGCCTTGTCCGGGTCGTAGACTGCCATGGTGAGGCCATCAATGGGGATGCGGGCAGAGGAGTGCTCGTCCACGGAGCCTGTGAAGTTGACTTGGGCTTCTTGCGGGGAGAAGGTGCAGGTCGGGAGGCTGCAGTTGAAAAACTCAGGGTTGTGGTCATTGACATCCATCACCCGCAGCGTGACCCATATGCTTGCCTTGGCTTCCTGCCCATAGATGTTGGGGTGCACCTCCGTGGCCTGAGAGCAGGGCAGAGACCAGAGGGCAGAGAACCAGTGCTCAGAGAGAGCTGAGATCCAAGGTCAGAGGTCAGAGGTGGGGGGTGGGAGGCGGTAGTGGGCACCTCACTCACCGTGACCTGCAGCTGTACCTCCTCATCTTCCTCCAGCAGCTGCTCCCGGTCCAGGGCGCCACTGACGCTGATCACCCCATCTGGCCCAATGGCGAACCAGCCGGGCCTCGTGGAGTCTGGCAAGAGACGGTGGGAGCAGCCGCTTGCAGCAGCTCTGATGGGGCCCTTGCCCCTTCTGCACCCCACCCCCTGTGGGGGCCACCCTTCTCCTCACTGGATATGACGTAGGTCACGTCGTCATTGACACCTCTGTCCCCGTCCACAGCCTCCACCTTCAGCACAGAGGTTCCCTGCGAGGAGGTGTGGTCAGTGGCCCCGGCCTTTCCTGCACCTCCGCTCCACCTAGACCTCCCACCCTGGTCCCCGGCACACCTGGGGTGCATCCTCAGCCACAGAGGCCGAGTAGGACTCCCTGACAAACTGGGGGTCCAGGTCCGGCTGGTCAACCACAGAGATGGACAGGAAGACGGGGGAGGAGCACTGGATGACAAAGCTGTTGTTGTACATGCCGCCCAGGTCCTGTGGGGTGGCAGGGTAGATGGCCACTGTGAGTGTGAGCGAGGGCTGTGGTCCCTGCCTGGCCCCCAGCTGTGCCTGCACCCCCACCCCCCACTCACACAGGCTTTCAGCTTCAGCTGGTAGAAGGCGCTCTTGTTGTTGTAGCTGAGGTTGCCATTGAGGACGATGGAGCCATTGGACAGGATCCTGAAGAGGTCTTGGCTGTCCCCCGTGCTTGGGGTGACCTGAGGCAGGGCACAGGCAGGCCAGGCTCCCGACGGCCCTGCCCTGGCACCTGCTCTGCGAGACCTGTGGTCGAAACTCACCAGGGCGCTTAACTTCCCCAAGCCTCAATTTGCTCTGGGAAGTGGGCTCAGTGGAGCGAAAGGAGGGTCAGACGGGCTAAGGCCTGTGACAAGCAGGTAGTGGGCACTCACAGAGGGAGCTACAGTTAGCAAATCTGTCTTCATGAGAACTGGGGTCGCACCTCTACAGTCTGTGTGACCTTGGACAAGAGTCTAGACTTCTCTGGGTCTTAGTTTCCTCCACCAGGCGGTGTGGCTCCTTGTAAAGGCCCAGACAGTGCCCAGCACCAGAGGGTGGGGAGAAGGGTCCCGTTCCACAGCAGGTACCTCCTTCTGCCTCTGAGCAGATGAGGCAGGTGGGGTGGTGGGGTGGTGGGGTGGTGGGCTGGAGAGGGGATGCCCAGCCCTCGCGGTGGGAGACGCTGCCCCCTGGTGGCCAGGAGGGGAGGTGGGGCCCACACTGCGCTCACCTCCTCTATGGAGTACTGCACGACCCCCGCAGACCCGGTGTCTTTGTCCGTGGCCAGCACCGAGAACACCAGTGAGCCGACTGGCAGGGTCTACAACAACGGATTTGTCAGCTATGAGTGCCAATCCACCTCCTGTGTCTGAGTGCTTCACACCCTCACCCTGGGCTACGGCGTCCCCAGCAGGCCCACAGGGTTGACGACAGCATTTCAAAGGCCTGAAACCCTGAGTTCTGCAGATGTTCCCTTTCCCTTCACTCTGGAGGCCGCTGGGGGCGGGGGGTGAGGTGGCGGGGAGCAGCGTCCCCCCTCACCCCTCCTCTTCCCATGCAGCCTCCCCACCATTCGAACTGGCTTCTCATTTGCAGCAGTCATTCCAGAAGCCACATGGGCCCGTCTGTTGGCAGGACTGTGTGCAGCCTTCGGCTGCAGGCTGCAGGCAGCGCCCCGCAGAACTGGAGGGTTCTTCCCGGAGGCCTTGGTGCCTGGGACCCGGCCCTGCAATCCCTCCCTGCACCCTCCCTCTGTCCACAGGGCAGCGAAGGGACCCTCAGACATCACAAACCAGACTACAGAGCCCTTCTGCCATGCACGCAGGGGTCCCCATTCCTCTCAGATAGGACCCACGTCGCCTCCATGGACCCTGACTGCCCCCTTTCTGACCTCACCGCCCCCTCGCTCTCCACCCTCCATCCACACTGGCCTCCTGGCTTCCCCATCACAGAGCCTTTGCACCTGCTGTTCCCCTGCCTGGAACTTCCTGTTCTGGAGCATCCTGAGCCAGCTTCTTCGTGCCATGTGGGTCTCTGCTCAGATGTCACTTGTTCAGAGAAGCAGCCCGTCCCCCTCACCTTCTCTAACTTTGCCCTGTTTTATGAGCACCGTGAAGCTTCACACCATCAGCAATAATGCTGCTTATTTCATGTTTCCTTGATTAGTGTCTGCTCTGGACTAGCATGTGAGCTGCCGAGGGTGGGCAACCAGGGCTGTGTTGTTCGTCAGAGATCCTCGGCATGGCGACAGCACCCAGCACATAGTAGGGGCTCCAGCAGAGCCTCATGTCTGATGTTGCGGGGAGACCTAGCCTCATGGATCTTCAAAGCCACTTGGTAATGAAGGTTCGGGAGTGGCATTGTTTGCTGCTCAAGGACTGCTGGGAAACCTCTCCCCACCCATGAAGTTCAAGTGAGGCTGCCTTCCCTTACTACAAGGGGAAGGCACTTGATGGAGACCTAGCCAATCAGAGCATTCCATATCCACATGACTCAAAATGGGCCAATGAGAGTCAGCCCTGGGGTTCTGACTGGGGCCACTGAGAAAGAGACAGTCTGCCTTGAAATTGCAAAGCTGGCGGGAAGCGAGCCTGGAGCTGCTGGGGTCACGCTGGTCACCACGAGGGAGAACTCCCCACCTGCCCCAGGATGAAGGCAACAGCAGAAGCAGAGCTGAGAGGTGGAGAGAAATCTCCTCTTGATGGTGTGATCTGAATAGCCTGGACCCAGCTATGCCTGAATCTAGATACACCTCTAAATTTTTCAGATACGTAAGAAAATCGATTCCTTTTTTTTCCTTTTATAATTGAAAGAATTCCAAAGCAGTCTGCTTGGTTCCAAATGTTGCTGTACCTGTGGTTCATGGGGTTACATCCCCAGGACTCGGCGCCTGCAGCTGCCCCTTCTAGAAGGTGCTTTCTCCACCCCCAGACCCCCTGCTGCCTAGGTCTGGCCCCTCCCACTCTGAGGGAGCTTCGAGGTCACCTGCCTCCCTCACACATCCATAAAGGCAGGTGTTACCTCACTGATGGTGGCGGAGAAATCCGTGTTCTGGAAAACAGGTGCGTTGTCATTTTTGTCCTCCACGATCACCTGAAATTCCTTCTGCACCTGTGGGAAGAAAGGCCAGTAAGCCCGGAAAAGGTGGGCTCCTGAGAAATCAAGGTAAGAAGCATCAGGGCAGGACAGCAAATTGACACGGCTTCTCAGGTAGACAGTTTGGCGATGTTTGCAGCAACCTTTTATTTGATACAATTTCAGATGCCAGAAAAATCGCAGGTCTAGTACAAAGAGCTCGCCATATGCTTCATCCAGGTTTCTCTCCCTCTCCCTTCACGTTTGAGTGTAGATTCTCTCTGAACCATTTGAGTGTAAATTGCAGGCATCACTAGGTCACTTTTAAAAAGATTTTATTTATTTTTAGAGAAAGGGGAAAGGGGTGGAGAAAGAGAGGGAGAGAAACATCAATGATGTGCAACATACATCGATCGGTTGCCTCTTGCACACCCCCAACTGGAGACCCAGCCCACAACCCAGGCATGTACCCTGACTGGGAATTGAACCAGTGACCTTTGGGTTCACAGGCCAGTATTCAATCCACTGAGCCACACCAGCCAGGGCCATCTTTAGGTCACTTTTAAAAATCTAAAGTGTGCCTGTTCTATGACAAGCATATTCATTTTAGCTTTGCTTGCCATCATGTAAAGCTGCAGATAATCTAAATGTCCATTAGAGCAGATGAGCACCGTGTTTGGTCAGCACGCTGGGACCGAGACAGTAAAGATGGGGACGCTAGCATGGACACAGCATGAGCTCCAGAGCTGAGAGCTGAGTGGACGTGGCAGTTCAAGACAATATGTGCACCCCGACCAGGTAGCTCAGGTGGTTAGAGCACCATCCCAATATGCCAAGGTTGCCAGTTCAATCCCCAGGCAGGACACATACAAGAATCAACCAGCAAATGCATCAATAAGTGGAACAAAAATCTCTCTCTCTCCCCCTTCTTTTCTCTCTCTAAAATCAATAAATATAACTTTTTAAAAAACACTATATATGCGGTAGGATCCCACGTGGATTTCAGAAAATGCACAGAACTCGATGACCTGCCTGCTGTGGATATGGGCGTGTGCGTGAACACTCGGGAGGAAGAGGGAGGAGCTCGGTGGCAGTGGACACTCCAGGCCGGGGGACGGGGTAGGGGGTGGCGGGGTGGCAGGGTGGCCTGAGGGGGCTCGACCTTTAATCTGCAGTTGTTGAGATGTTTACGAAGAGAATGCATCTACAAATGTCCAAGTCACTGAAACGACTTTTTTAAATGGACAGGGTTTGGGGAACATGTTCTGAAGACAAAACCCCCAGCTCTCACAGACCCGAGGCAGTGGCCCTCACAAACGTGAGCAGCAACACTGACAATTCAGCCGCAGGCGAGGCGTGGAGAGTGGCCGCCTCAGGGGAGTTGGGTAGGGAAGCGCGGGCCATTTGTTTTTGTTAACACGGACGTTAATTAGCGATATAATTAGCTCCAGTTATAATATAAACCATATACCTATATAAGGAAAATGCATTAATAATAAATATTCTTGGTAATAGTGTGCAACAAAAAGAGGACAAGTGTAGTTCTGATGACACTAAACATTTAATTCTTTTGTTGTTGTTGTACACTGGAGTCCTCTCAGCTTGCCTAAGGCAGGGGCACTTTCGAGAGTGGGCCCAGTCGCAACCCCTGGTACTTGGACACCCCTCCCCGCCACACCCCGCACCCCTCTCGACTCACTGGTTTGTTGTGACCATCGCTCACAGAGATGACGACTGGGAACCAGGAGAGCGTCTGCATCGGGAGGAGAGAAGGGGCCCAGTGAGCTCTAACCAGGGGGACGCCCGCCCCTGGGGCACTGGCTCCCAGAGATCCCTTGTCTCCCCATCCCCCTCCCGGGCCTTCCCGGGCCACTGCCCTTTACCTCATAGTCCAGCGGGCTGTCCAGCTTCACTTCCCCAGTGGCTGGGGTGACCTTGAAAAAGTAGGCATTGGGGCCACTAATCCCATAGGTCAGAGGGTCATTGTCCGGGTCCTCAGCTGCCATCCAGAAGGCCTCAGCACCTGGGGACAGGACAGGGAATGCCCAGGGTCTGCAGCCACCTCCTTCATGACTGGCCTGGCTGAGCCACCCCACAAGCTGGCCTCAGGGGCCTGGCTTTTCTGCTCCCAGAAATCTGAGCCCTCCCAGCCCCCAGGGCTCTAGCCTCTGTGGTCATGGGTGTCGGTTGTTACCCAGCACCCACTCAGAAGCCTTTTGGTCAGGGCACCCTGCTCTCCTTTGCGGGAATGACCCCAACTGCAATAGACTCACTGAGGTGGGCGGTTACCCAGGGTCCTCCCCCTGCCCTGGTCCAGCCCCAGGACCTGCCCTCCTGGAATTCCTCCAGAGAAGACCAAAGAGGGTTGGAGTTAAGGTGTCTAGCTGCAGCCTTAGGGTGGGGGGTGGGGGTGCTGCTGAAGGCCCTCTGGAAGGGCCTGGGCCCCTTCTAAGTCTTCCCTCCACCCTGGGAGCGTGCCCAGAAGCTGCCAGGACAGTCCACTCTCGGGAGCACCTGCTGCTGGCCTCCCAGGGCCCTGCTCTCTGCTCTCCGCTGGGCCTCCAGAGAGTACATCCCCAACCCTGGGGGCAGACCAGGGGTCCCAGTGTGGGGGGCTAGAAAATCCCAAAGTCACCTTCTCTCCAGCCTGAAAGGAACATTTTACAGATTCCTCAAACCCGCACCTGCTCCTGGAGCCTCACCTCCTTTATCACATCTGACCTCTGCTCAGCCACCTCCAGAGCCTGAACTTCCTGTCTCCTCAGCCACCCCCCTTCCATTGTTGGACAGCTGTCCTATATTAGCAAGGGCTTTGTCCATTTCCTCATGCGTATTCCCCTAGAGCTCCCCAGCGCGGGTCCCCGAGGTATGGTGCCCAGGGTCCATGAGACTTTTAGGGGCACACAAGGGAGTTTAATTTTTTTTAAATCAGAAGGAAGAAATTATTATAATCCAGCCTGCATGATATTTATCTTCACACCCATGCAATCACAAGATATCATTTTAATATACTTTCTGTGAAAAGGGGCCCACAAAAGTAAAAATGCCTTAGCGGTCACATGCGGCCATGGGGCCCAGCCTGAGGGTCTCAGGGAGCCAGCCCACCTCCTCTGGCCCACGACAGCCTTCCAGGACAGGCTTGGCAGCGTGCCCCAGCCTGCTTTCCTTTGATCAAAACAGTCCTAGCTCCTTCAGCAACTCCTTGGAGAGCTCGGTCACAGTCTCTCCCCATCAAGCCCCCCTCCTCCAGGAAGACCACCAAGCCAGTGTTCCGCTAAAAAGATGTTGATGTCTGCAGTGTGATTTCTTGGGGATGAGACACACTGTCAGTGTAATCGTGCTTTTGGTGGGAAAAGTGGCCGTGTTAAGTGACCATCTCAATTGTAAAGCATATCCTGACTCAGAAATGTCAAAAGGCACGCAGATCTGGCCCTCATGCCCAAGGACATAAGAGTGGTGGTGGGTGTGTGTGAATCCTCATCTGTATACATCCGTCCGTGGGCACAGAACAATGTATCAGGGAGGAAATGTGCTTTAAAAAATCAGCCTGAAAAAAAGTAAGTGTAACAAATAAATCAATAAGAGCTACAAAAATAAAATACATAGAGGAGAAGTCTTTGTATTATTAAGAATGATAAATGCTTGTCACTCGACTCAACTTGACATTGAAAACACCATAATTCTAGACTTAAAAAAAAAAAGTCTGCCTGATGCCCTGGCTAGTGTGGCTCGGCTGGAGCATCACCCACAAACCAAAATTCCCCAGCTCAATTCCTGGTCAGGGCACATGCCTGGGTTGCAGGTTCGGCCCCAAGTCCTGACCAGTTATGCAAGAAGGAATCAATCCCCTCCCTCTCCCGCTCCCTTCCTCTCTCTCTAGAATCAGTTTTTTAAAAGTCTGTCTGACGGCACTAAATATCACACAGTGTTGCTGTCGGGAACACAGGTCTCGTGTAGGACAGGGTGGGAGAGGGGACCGACGGTGCTCGCAGCATCTGGTGCCCTGCTCCTGTTGTGGCTACATGTGAGTCCAATGTGCTTTCCTGTGCGTGTGTTACGCAGGGATCGCCACTTAATAGGGAGAGGGGAAGGGAGGGAGAAAAAGAGGGAACCATCAATGTGTAGTTGTCTCTTGCACGCCCCCTACTGGGGACCTGGCCCACAACCCAGGCATGTGCCCTGACTGGGAATCAAACTCGTGACCCTTTGGTTCCCAGGCCAGCACTCAACCCACTGAGCCACATCAGCCAGGGCCCAAAGTTTGCCCTATACAACTTCACTTTTACGAAAGACCTACACTAGTACCAGTTTTAGCGAACTGAAAGAAATCCAAAGAGGGTTTTCATTTCTATGAAAATAGGTGAAAAGCAACTTCAGCCAAAATGGAGGTGTAGGTAGATACACTTGGCTTCCTCACACAACCAAAAGAAGGACAACAACAAATTTAAAAACAAAAAAACACCAGAAATCCCAGAAAATCGAATTGTATGGGAAGTCCGAAAACCAAGGAGTTAAAGAAGAAACATCCATCCGGACTTGTAGGAGGGGCAGAGACGGGCGGCTGGGAGGAAAGGACACATGACAAGGCAGCAGACCAGGCAGGTGCAGTGTGGCTGGTGGACCAAGCCATCCCACATTCGCATGTAGATAAACTGGGAGGAGCAACTGGGGAGCGAGACATACCGCACATGCCAGGTTTCCAATGCGGGGAAATAAAACCTCAAACCTCTGGCTGTAAAAATCTGTGGGGTTTGTGGCAGTGGGAGAAATGGCCTGCCTCACAGGAGAGTCCATGGGAAAGAAACAAACCCACCCATGTGGGAATCAGCACCAGAAGGGCCCAGTTTGCTGTAGGTAGCAGGGGAAGTGACTGAAAGCCAGCCGAGAGCAGAGCAAGTGGCATTGTTCACTCTTTGACCCACATACAGCTCCACAATGCAGCAGCGAGGTGGATTGTCCCACCCTGACAAATACCTGAGGCCCTGCCCCTTGTCAGGTGCACCGAGATAAAAAACATGGCCCAAATGAAAGAACAGATCAAAACCCCAGAAAAACAACTAAGTGATGAAGAGATAGCCAACCTATCAGATGCAGAGTTCAAAACACTGGTAACCAGGATGCTCACAGAAATGGTTGAGTACAGATGCAAAATAAAGGAAGAAGTGAAGGCTATATGAAGTGAAATAAAAATATATATACAGGGAACCAACAGTGAAGGGAAAGAAACCGGGACTCAAATCAATGGTTTGGAGAAGAAGGAAAAAAGAGACATTCAACCAGAACAGAATGAAGACACAAGAATTCACAAAAATGAGGAGAGGCTTAGGAACCTCCAGGACAACTTTAAACATTCCAACATCTGAATCATAGGAGTGCCAGAAGGAGAAGAGGAAGAGCAAGAAATTGAAAATTTGTTTGAAAAAAATAATAAAGGAGAACTTCTCCAATCTGGCAAAGAAAATAGACTTCCAGCCCTGGCTGGTGTAGCTTAGTGGATTAAGCGCGGGCCTGTGAACCAAGAGATCACGGTTCGATTCCCAGTCAGGGCACATGCCTGGGTTGCAGGCCAGTTCCCAGCAGGGAATACACAGGAAGCAACCATACATTGATATTTCTCTCCCTCTCTCCTTCCCTTCCCCTCTGAAGATAAAT
>CM052546.1:34719017-34798807 GCA_028533065.1 Trachops cirrhosus
TAAGGTCAAGTTAAAGTTCATCATCACCAAGCCCTTATTATATCAAATGTTAAAGGGACTTATCTAAGAAAAAGAAGATAAAAAATATGAACAGTAAAATGACAACAAACTCACAGCTATTAACAACCGAACCTAAAAAGAAAAAAAAATTAAACAAACAACTAAAACAGGTACAGAATCACAAAATGGAGATCACATGGAGGGTTATCAGTGGGGGAGGTGCAGAGAGTGGGGGAAAAGGTACAGGGAATAAGAAGCATAATTGGTAGATACAAAATAGACAGGGGGAGGGTAAGAATAGTATAGGAAATGGAAAAGCCAAAGAACTTATATGTATGACCCATGGACAGGAACTAAGTGGGGGGAATGCTGGTAGGAGGAGGTTGCAGGGTGGAGGGGGGGTAAAGATGAAAAAAAAGGGACAACTATAATAACATAATCAGTAAAATATACTTAGAAAAGAAAATTAGCCCTGGCAGGTGTAGCTCAGTGGATTGAGCACAAGCTGTGAACCAAAGTGTCACCAGTTCGATTCCCAGTCAGGAGACATACCTGGGTTGTGGACCAGGTCTCCAGTGGGGGCCATGTGAGAGGCAACCACACATTGATGTTTCACTCCCTTTCTCCCTCCCTTCCCCTCTCTCTAAATAAATAAAAACAAAGAAATAAAAAAAAGAAAACAGGAGAAAAGCAAAAATAGGGTTCAGCATGTGTTCTCCAGTCTCCTTACAGAGGAACCCCCCCACCCCTGCAGCCAGAGCGGCCCCACCCCTGAGCTCCTTCCTGGAAACCACATCAGCACCGCAGCATCAGTCCCAAGCTTTGAACCGTGTCTGTGAGCGGCTGTGCTCTGTCTCCATTTATTCTCTGCATCTGTTAGCATGTGCTGTCCTGAGGCATCAGAAAAGCCTGAGAGAGCTCCTAAGGGCATTGAGCTTGTGTAAAACTGGATGTAATTAAACATTTTGATCATGATAATAAAATTAAAACACTGTGTGTGTTGAACTTTGGGTCTGGGAATGCTCAAAAAATATTGCGTGTAAACTAATGATAATGGCTTCTTTGCTTACATGCCATTTCGGTGTAGGAAAGGTTTCACAGGACCACTCTGCATTTGGATAGAGGGGAATCTGATTGGAAATGCTTTCACACTGCACGAGAGCTGTATACTTCATCTCCGGAAGGAGAACATTGCTCTTTGTTGAGAGGGGCCACGGAGTTTTAAAAGCCAAAGACCCTCAATCGGTCTGGCTGAGAGGGAGGGAGGGAGTGAGTCACCTTGCTCTGAGCAATAAAGCAATTACCTTCCTGGAGGATGCAGAGGGCAGTGTATTGGGTAGGAGCCCCGGACCAGGCAGGGAGGAGAGGGGAGGAGGCAGGCCAGGGTGCAGGGAACCCGACCTGGAGGGGATTCTGCCTGGATGACAGTGAGTGCTACAATCCTCTCCCTTCTCCCCCAGCCTTCACTGAAGCCTGGGCTGGCCAGGGAGGGGAGGAAGAGACCGTAGTTAAGCCACAGCTTCCAAACAGAACACCCTCAAGAGCAGCCTCTGAAGCTGGGATGGAGACTCGAACTGTTTGATTTAGACAGGAAAGGGTTACCCTGGAAAAGATGGCGTAAGGGCATGTGGTTCTCTGTGTTTGTGACATTTGTTTGCAGGAGGGGTGTGTGCATGCGTTTATACACGACCAAACAGCTATGAAAATATATGTAAATATCATTAACATGTACAGGTTACTTCTCTGTTCTACAAAGAAGATTCACAAATATCCAACAGTTGACCTCAGCCATCCATCCAGGGAAGGCTGTGCCGTCCCAGAGTACGATGAATGAGACTCTCACCTCCCTCACCCTGGCTCTCAACCTTCACTAATACAACCCTTAACAGACTTTCCTGTCCTGGGAACCACATCCAAATGGATGTGGCCTTTATGGCTGCAATGCCCACCCCCCTCCTTTTCCTCCTGGATCCACACCCAGGCTTTTGCATCCCGGAATCCCAGGGTGCGGGAGACTTTTCTGACGCAGCTCTTGTTTCGTCTGGAAGCTTTAGCTGCCTGAGATCCCAATTCTGACTCTGCTGACTGAAAACGTTCCCTCAGTAGCCACACCCCCTTTCTCTCGGATGAATAGAGCCCTGGATGTTGAGCAGAGCCAACCAGAATAAAGTCCACGTTTCTCAAGTTCCTTTGCAGCTAGGTGTGGCATGTGACTAAGGCGTGGCCATAGCCGTGGGAGCAGAAGTAACGGGTGTAAAGTCTGCAGCGGTCCCGTGAGGAAGGGAGGAGCCCCCGGGCCCTTTCTCTCCGGCTGGCTGTAGTGGGGTGTGGCCAGCACCCCCTTCCGAGACCAAGTGGAAGAGGCCACACCCGGGGGAGGCCGAGCAGGGAACCCCCTGATGGAGCGGAGCCACCCACAGCTCCGGACCTGCAGCTCCGCACCACAATGCCAGAGCATACTAAACCCTGACCTTGCCTACACCTCTGTTTTCGGGGTTCGGGGTCCGCTAGGCACAGCTGACCCTCCACAACCTGAATACAGTCCTCCACCGTATCTGCTGGCCCCACCCACGCCTACTGGCTGGGAATGTGGTGTCCAGCCCTGTGGCTTCATCTGAAATGACGTTTCCCAAACATCGTCCACGCAGGTATACTCCCGTGATCTAGACCACGCCCACATCTCATTATTCATGGCCCCTCCTTTAATCAACTTACTACTTCCAGTACGTGCCTTCATTCCAAAAACAAGCAGTAGACCCCCGGTCAAGGCAAAACCCCTCTCACCTGCCACAGACTCCAGGTAACTCAACAAAGGCGTTAAGTGCAAAGCAAGGTGTTAACTTCTGAAGATGGGGTGAGGGGCTCTGCACTTGCAGCCCTCTCTCTCCGCTTAAACAAAAAGTGGGTGGAGGGACATCACCAAGTGTGAGAGGTGTATGAGAGAAATGGTGGGGCCAGCGGATTCTTTCTCCTCGAGGAAGCCAGGAAGAGGGGAGGGGCTGGGAAGGCGAGGCCTGCTCCCTGGTGGGGGACTCCGGAGGCCTGGGCTGTGTGAGGGCCTGGACCCGAATGCTGAGGGTAAAACCAAGCGCTGGGACAACCTCCGTTCAGACTGCCTTTGCCCCACAGCATGCCCCATAGCTGTGGGTGAGGGCTGGGCACCGTCTGGGCACTGGGACAATTACTCACCCACGGGTAGGTCCTCAGGCAGGGTCGCTTTCGTCATGTTGGCCATGAACTTAGGGGCCACATTGGCTGCCACTGTGGGGACACAGAGCACTGGGGTATGTGCACACCGCTACGAAGCCCCACCCTCACCTGGCCTGTGGGAGCCCACCCCGGCCCCACCAGCCAATCTTCCATCCAGCGCACCCGCCTGGGTCTGGATTCCTCCCCAGGGCCGCCAACCAGGGGCCTGGATATGGGAGGTGGGTGTTTACTGATGAGGGAGCCCCTCCCTTCTGGAAGGTTCTGGCTAGGGTCCCCAGATTAGTGCTGCTCTGATGGGGGAGGGGAGGCACGCACCAGACATGACAAGGGCGGGAAGCAATAGGCAGGACAGCCACAGCCACGCCATCACGTCCCGAGGGACCTGGGGAGAGAGAGGCATCGGGGAAGGGGCACCCATCCCAGGCCTTCCCCCTCAGCTGACCCCCATCGGTGTGGGTTGGGCCCAGGCCCACCCAACACCACCATTTAGCAGTCCTCCCCGGTCAGTGTCATCCTCTGCCCATTTGCCAGGTACTCCAGGGTAAAGGGGAGTTGGAGGGAACCAGAGGGTGAGCAGGGTAGCTGAGCCTGGTCCAGAGCCTGAGACTGGCCTTGAACCTGACCCCAGAGTTCAGAGTCCACTGGATAGTAGGCACTGATCCGAGCACAGTGGAAGCGTATCTCATTAGTCCCACAGCTATGAGGCGGCTGCTGAGAAACCAAGGCTGGGAGAGTAGGGGACTTGCCTGGGGCCACACAGAGAATCTGTGACAAGACCAGGCTCTGAACACAGGTCCTTTGGACACAGAAGTCATTCCCTAGCCACTGCACTCTTCTCCCTGTTTGAAGTCTGCGAGTTCACAGTGCTGCAAAGTCGCAGAGCTGCCCTGGGCACTGCTGGCCCTTCTCTGCCCGTTTCCTCACCGGTAAGGTGGGAAGGGTGACTCCGGTGGGTGATGGGGGAGCATGGGGTGAGGCAGGACAGAAGGTGCCAGCCCAGCATCTGGCGCGCAGCAGGCGCATCTGCATCCCGCAGGGTCATCTTCACTTGACCTCTGCTACTGCCAGTGAGGTCACCTTGGAAACCGCTCTGGTCTCGCCCCACACCCGTCCCCACACCCATGCCCTCAGATGAGTCCAGAGATCAGGGACAGGGTGGGCTGTGTGTGGATGAAACCAAGGACTGTGCTTCTGATCACCCCCTGCTGTGGGACTCTAACCTGCTGTGTGACTCCCTGCTGTGTGGGAAGTGGCTGTGAAAACTGCTGGTCTGCCAACGTCCCCAGAGATGACAGCTGGGGACAGCCCGCATGCTGGACAGTAGGGCTGCACTCAGCCAGGTTGGAAATCACAGATGGACCCAGCTGCACAGGCGAAATTAACAGTGCCGAGCCACAGTCTCCATGAGACAGAGCCAAGGCTGTGGCAGGTGCTGGCGTCACAGAGTCATGGTCAAGTGCGGTGACTGAGGTGGTCCTCCAGCTGGTCGTGCAGGCGGGGCTGGTACACGGGCAACAGTCCAGGCTTGGGGTAGGGATGGCAGTGGTGGCGTTGACAAGGTAAGGAAGGACACGTTGGTGATGTTTGTGGTGACAAGGGTGGGGAGGCCATTGGAGCTGACGGTGACGATGGTGGTGGCGGTGGTGGTGGGGGCTGGCAGTGGAGACAGGATGGAGTCGGGCGTTGGTGCTGGCGCTGGGTGCTGGCATCCAGGGCACTTGACTGACGGCTGGCTACAGTGAGCGCTGGCATCCTCTTGTGGTGTAACCTTGGGCCTGACCCTCCACCTCTTTTGTTCTCCTTTGTCTCCTCCTTTAGAGGTGCGTCAGCAGCCACAGGACAATCAGCTACAAAGCATGCAGCACAGGTATGCAAGGTGTGCCCCTCGAGGTGACAAAGTTCACCTCAGTGCGCCAGGGAGACCAGAGACCTGTGCCCTGGGGTCCAGCCCCGAGGGGCAGGGAGCTGGCGCGTCACTTGCTGTGGCTGGGACTTTGTCCCATACCATTCAATCCTCGACATACCAAGGTCCAGGTGGGGAAGGGACAAGACTCAGTTGGCACTGGGATCAGAATCCAAAGCAGGAAGCCTGTGCTCACTCCTAGGCTTCCGGTTTCCCTCCCTCGGCGCCAGACGTGCCCCAGGCCTGCAGGGCCGCTGGGGAGAGCTCTCCAGGAATAACCTCAACTGGGAGCTTCATTCTGCAGGATCCCCGGGCCCCCTTCCTTCACGCAGCTCCCCACAGTTTCTTCCGACTACCCTCCTATCCTTCCCACGGGGCCCTAAGAAGCCTTACTGGGAGCAGCAGGGCGACCCTTTCCCTGTGTCTGGTCCTCATCGCCCCCTGGAAGGAAGAGATGAGTGTCAACCGCCCCCCTTCATATGTCTGAGTCCCAGGGAAGCTAACACTCCTGCCCAAAGCCCCAAGCCAGGGCGGGGGCCAAGCTGGGACCCCAGCCCTCTGACTCCCAGCCCAGTGCTCCTTTCCGCTCCTCCTTCCAGCTCTGCCCACAAACCCTCCCCCTCACAGACAGTTTAGCACGCTCATCTGATCCTAATGAGGCTGAAGTTCTGCGGTTCAGAGCGTCGCCCTCTGGATGTGGTCACCTGAGAAACAGCAGAGCCTGTGAGCCGGGGAGGGCACAGGCGGGCCCTGGCCACATGCGAGTGTTGCTGCCTCACGGGGCACAGCCACCCCCAGGCTCAGGCCTGCGCCACAGCGGCCACCGGCCGCTGACACGGTTCCTGCGCCGTGGCCTGGCAGGCCAGGTCCTCACAGGTTCCGAGTGTCTCTTCCCACGCAAGCCATTCTGGCGGGCAGCATTGAATGCTCCCGGTCCCGTCCACACCGTCTGTTGTCCTTCCTCCTGGCATCTGCGTGTGGCCCCCCTGCTGTCCCCTCGCCTTCTGGTACGCCGAGGCTCCCTGTCCTCTCCGGGCAGGTCGGCCTCAGTGCCCCTTCTCTGGCCCCTAAGCTCCCGGCAGCCCAGCAGGGGCAGTGGACAGAGCAGGCGCTATGAACAAGAAGTGAATGGTGGGGACAAAAAGGGGCCACGCACTGAGCCTAACAAGTTCGGGGGTGGGGGGCCTGTGTGGTGGCCTCACAGTCTCAGAGCTCAAAGTGACCACCGAGGATGGTCTGAAATTGAAACTTCCTAACTAAAGAGGAGTCACAGCAGGCAGTCACATCACGTCCGGGCCGGTATCTTCCCTGACAAAGGTCAGGCTTTCATTTACCTTAACTGAGCCCCTCTGTTGTCCTTTTGCATCTGTGACCACAGACCTTTGAAATGTCAGAGTGACCCCCATTTCCCAGACACCCCGGGGCACAGACGCCCACCAGAGCACAAGACCACCGAGCCGTCCGTGCTAACTGTCCCCCCGCACAGCACCTCCACGTGCTGTGAACGTGAACTGCCCTGTGCCCCCCACCCCCCACCCCCCTGTAAGACAGACACACATCTCTCCATTTCACGCTCACTCCCGTCCCGGAGGTTCCCCACTTGGCTTTCTCCCATCTCCCTAACCTGCCACTAGTGGGTGTCATGCAACCCCGTCACGTCTTCCCCTTTGGCTCTGATGCATCACATACGTGGTAAAACTGCCGTTTTCCAGAGCCTTTTCTGAGTCCTGGAGATCTTTGTTCCGGACAGTTGCCGTTGGCGTGGCTCCAACCAACTCATGACAATTCCCCAGCTCCAGGCGCTTCTTACGAGGACAACAGAGTGGCCCCTGACAGCACCCAGGCCAGTGTGTCCCCCAGGCCCCTCGGAGCCGGGGCGGCCCCAGGCCTGGCAGCAAAGAATGCCTGTCGTCCTCTGCCACAGCACAGCCACACCGGCTCCTGTGTCCTCCTCTCTGCCTCTCAGTTTCCTTTCTAACAACATGTGACCGTTTACATTCTAGAAGTCACGGCTCCCTCCCCACTCGCTCTGTCCCTACTCTCACATAGTGCTGGGCGCTCAGTGGGTTGGGCCCCCTCCCAGGGAGATTGGAGCCCCAAGCAGGGCACTTGCCTGGGTTGCAGGCCAGGTCCCCAGTTGGGGGTGGGCAAGAGGTAACCAATCGATATTTTTCTCCCTCCTTTCCCTCCCTCTAAAAATAGGTAAATAATTTTTTTAAATTATTTTATTGTTGTTCAAGTACAGTTGTCTGCATTTACCCCTTGGAAAAATAGGTAAATAATTTTAAAGGATATTTTATTGGTTATGCTATTACAGTTCTCCCATTTTTTCTCCACTTTATTCCCCTCTGCCCTGCACACCCCCTCTCTCCAGGATCCTCCCCCTGCCCTTAGTTCATGTCCATGGGTCGTACATATAAGTTCTTTGCCTTCTCCATTTCCTATACTATTCTTACCCTCCCCCTGTCTATTTTCTACCTACCATCTATGCTACTTATTCCCTGTACCTTTTCCCCCTCTCTCCCCCTCCCACTTCCCTGTTGCTAACCCTCCATGTGATCTCCATTTCTGTGGTTCTGTTCCTGTTCTAGTTCTTTGCTTAGTTTGTTTTTGTTTTTTAGGTTCAGTTTTTGATACTTGTGAGTTTATTGCCATTTTACTGTTCATAGTTTTTATCTCCTTTTCCTTAGATCAATCCCTTTAACATTTCATATAATAAGGGCTCTCTGATGATGAACTCCTTGAACTTGACCTTATCTGGGAAGCACTTTATCTGCCCTTCCATTCTAAATGATAAATTTACTGGATAGAGTTGTCTTGGATGTAGGTCCTTGCCTTTCATGACTTGGAATACTTCTTTCCAGCCCCTTCTTGCCTGTAAGGTGTCTTTTGAGAAATCAGCTGATAGTCTAATGGGAACTCCTTTGTAGGTTACTGTCCCCTTATCTCTTGCTGCTTTTAAGATTCTCTTCTCTTTAATCTTGGGTTATGTGATTATGATGTGCCTTAGTATGTGCTTCCTTGGGTCCACCTTCTTGGATATTCTCTGGGCTTCCTGGAAGTCTATTTCCTTTGCCAGATTAGGGAAATTCTCCTTTATTATTTGTTCAAATATTTTTTCCACTTGTTGTTCTTCCTCTTCTCCTTCTGGCACCCCTATGATTCAGATGTTGGAACATTTAAAGTTGTCCTGGAGGTTCCTAAGCCTCTCCTCATTTTTGTGAATTCTTGTGTCTTCATTCTGTTCTGGTTGAATGTTTATTTCTTCCTTCTGTTCCAAATCATTGATTCGAGTCCTGGTTTCCTTCCCTTCACTATTGGTTCCCTATATATTTTCCTTTAGTTCACTTTGTGTAGCCTTCACTTCTTCTATTTTGTGACCATACTCAACCAATTCTGTGAGCATCCTGATTACCAGTGTTTTGAACTGTGCATCTGATAGGTTGGCGATCTCTTCATGGCTTAGTTGTATTTTTTCTGGAGCTTTGACCTGTTCTGTCATTTAAGCCATATTTTTTTTTGTCTCTGTGCACCTGCTATGTAATAAGAGGCAGAACCTTAGGTATAGGCCAGGGCAGTGGCGCTGTATGTGGGGGAGGGTCTGAGAGGGAACAAGGCCACTTACGCAGCTCTCGGCCAGCTTCCAGTCACTTCCCCTGCTACTCACAAGCAAACGGGGCCCTTCTGGTGCTGATTCCTGGGTAAGTGTGTTTGTAAACATTGTAGGACCCTGTGGGTCTCTCCAACAAACTCTCCTGTGAGTCTGGGAGTTTCTCCCGCTGCCACAGCCGTCACAGATTTTTACAGCCAGAGGTTTTGAAGCTTTATTTCCCTGCTCTGGAACCCTAGGTTGCACGGTCTGTCTCTCTCCCCATTTGATCCCCCTGGTTTATCCGCACACGAATGTGGAACTGCCTGATCCAGCAGCCACCTCCTTGCCACAAATCCTCTCCACCCCAGCTGCCCATCTCCGCCCCTCCTACTGGTCTGGATGGATGTTTCTTCTTTAACTCCTGGGTTGTCAGACTTCCATTACAGTTCGATTTTCTGGCAGTTCTGGTTGTTTTTTGTTTTTAAATTTGTTGTTGTCTTTCTTTGGTTGTGCAATGAAGCACAGTTGTGTCTACCTATGCCTCCATCTTGGTGGGAAGTCCCAATAATTTTTTTTTATTAAAGTGCTTGGAGAAAGATCAGAAAGGACCCAGAAGCGACTCTGCCTCCACGAGAGGAGGCATCCCCACAGCTCTCAACAGCCCGTGGCTCTAGGACTTTCTAGAATTTGGAGGCACAGGAAGTAGGGCCCCCAGGCCTTCCCACTCTATTTCCTTGGCCAGATTAGGGAAGTTCTGAGAGCCTTGGCCTTCCCCAGGACTCTCAGAAGGGCTGGAGAGGGAGGTAACCCTCCCCCCACCCAGGTCCCCAGCAGGCAGGTTCCACCACCTGCAGCTCACAGCACACTTTCACTTCTGCTTCCTTGTGTCCCTCCCACAGTTGTTCCCCAGTTGTAGGGATGGTCATTCCAGGGTCCAGCTGAGGAAACTGAGGCTCAGAGAGCAATGCCCGGAGTAAGGGCAGAGGGTTAGACCCAGACTGGCTCCAAAACCAGGAGTCCCTGGGCAAGCCTTGGTCTAGGCTCCACTCGACTCCATAGGGGCTGTACCTGTGCCCACAGGGCAGACACCAGCCCAGCCAGCATGGCACCAGGATGTGGACCCCAGGGCACCGGGCTCCCTGCCAGGGGCCCCTCCAGTGCCCATCACCCAGGATGCTTCACCAGCAGACAGCTCTGGAGTCAAGCGGTCCTGGGTTCAGATTCCAGCATTTCACTTACTTGCTGTGCCACCCTGGGCAAACCCTGACCCTGTGTCCCTGCTGAGGAATGGGGCAAGGATGAGGGCCACAGAGTGCACTCATTAGTCAGGGCCTGTCCCCATCAGTCAGATCCCGCTGCGCCCTGACCTTTGTGCCTGGTGCGCGACCCAGCAGACCCTGCCTCAGGGAAAAGTTCCGGGCCTGGCCCGGCACACAGTTGAGTGTTCCCCGATACACTGGGGCAAAGACACATGTTGGCCAGGGAATGAGCCCGTACTGGGGCCAGCCTGCTGCAGTCCCAGACAGACGCCCCCTCGTGCTGATGGAGGTGGCCCTGCAGCTAGTCAACTGACCACAGGCCCAGCTCTGCGCCGGCGTCCCTCTACCTTCCTTCCCACACTGTCACCATCCCCATTCCACAGATGAGGAGACTTAGGCCAGCAGAGTCACCACACCAACCCCACAGTCAGGACGGAGCTAGGATCTGAACCCAGACAGACAGGTCGGCACCCAGGCTCAGCCACCGTGACATCATCCCCTCAAGCTTCCCGTGAAAGGGGCCCAGGCAGGTTCACTCACTTTCCTGGGGGCCCGGCCTTCCCTCATCTTGTAAGGAATTCTCAGTGGGTCCAAATGACCCAAGGCCTTGAAAGGGGAGAAAGGGAGCCCCCCAAGTGCTGGGAAGAGGCCCCACACTGCTGGGGACACTGAGGCCCAGTGGCCAGGCTGGGACTCACTCCAGGCCACCTGTCCCAGGGCCTGTGCTCTCTCCTTGTGCCCAGTACCCTCACCCAGCTGCACTAGGACCCCCAAAGCTCGCCTTGGCTCCAACCACCCCCTGGGTCCCCACATCTGCCAGGAGACCCCGAGCCCTGCCACAGCGAAGCTGAGTGGTCCCTACCTGTGCCCCAAAGGGGCCGTGGAAGCGACGGATGTTCACAGCAGGCACAAGTGGCCACCTCTGGGGCCTTCAGTGTGGCTCAGAGACTTAGTCACCGTCTCCTCCTCCCCAAGCAATCATTAACCCTGATGGAGGCCGCACCTCCCAGTACAGGGAAGGCTCCTCCAGGGTGAGGCCACAGCTAGGGAGCACGCAGGAGGGCGGAACCTGGGCCACAGTGTGCGGTGCCCCAGAGATGGAGGCCCAGGCCCGGCAGAGAGGGCCCGCAGAGCCCAAGCCTGGGGCAGTGGTGAGCCAGGCCCAGCCCTGGGGCAGGTGGGAGGAGGGGAGGGTGACAGTCCCGGCCCTTGGCCCCCTCCTCAGGACGAGAGTCCTCAGTGACAGGGGACCTGTGGAGAAGGTGGGAGCGGGCGAGGTCAGGAGAGGGAGCTAGTAAAATAGTAGTGTAACAATCCAACGGGAGCTTTCCACAGAGGAGCGAGGCCTGCCTTGACTCGGGCATTGCTGCTGCTGTGCCCTGCTGAGGCCTCGGCAGGTGTGACCCTCCCCGGAGGGCCTTGTCCACCTGTCTCCGCAGCAGGATCCGGGACACCGGAACCCGTAACTCGGAGAGACTATTACTTCCATCATGGGATTCCTGTGAGGATAGAACCAGATAACAGAGATACCATTCCAGGTGCGCGCCTGGCACGTAGCTGGGAACACACCCCCACCATCAGCCCGGGCCCCCAGGACACTGAACCTGCGGCTTCTCGGGGCACAAGTCCACTGTCCCGCCTTAACCCTGGGTGGCCCTCTCCTCTGGAGCAGGGGCCACGCCTCACAAACCATCAGTAGATATGGATGCCAGGCACCAATTTTAACAGGGATGTTTGTTCCCCAACCGCCCAAATTTAAAAGAGATGGTCAACATGCATGCCTATGCAGCACGGTTCACGGCAGCTGAAATGGGGAAGCCGCCCGAGTGTCCATCGACAGGCAATGGGTTAACAAAATGTGGTCCGTAACCACAATGGAATACCATTCAAAGGCAGAAAAGTCTGCCCTGGCCAGGTGACTCGGTTGGTTGGAGCGCCGTCCCCTACACCAAAAGGTAGTGGGTTCGACCCCCGGTCAGGGCATGTACGGGAAGCAACTGAACAATGTTTCTCTCTCACATCGATGCCTCTCTCTCTCTCTCAAATCAATACGGGCTACAGTATGGATACACTCTGAGGACATGACGCTGAGTGAACTAAGCTGGTCACAAAAAATACCGTGTGAGTCCACGTATACGAGACATCGACGGCACTCAAATCCACGGAGACATGGAACGTGGAAGGTGGTTGCCAGGGGCTGTGGAGAGGGGTCTGGGGAGTTGCCGTTTCACGGGCAGAGTTTCAGCTTCACAAGCTGAAATGAGTGGTGAAGAGGATGGTAGGGATGTTGCACAGGAGTGTGAAAGTACTTAATGCCGCTGAGCTGCATCTGTGAGATGGTTAAGATAGTAAATTTTATGTTATGCGGACTTTACCACAATAAAAAACAAAAACTGTTTAAGTGCTATAAGCTTAAAAAGGTGAAGAAGCCTGAATGAATGGAAAACAAGTGAGAAAAGTGAGGAGAATCTAGGCCTGGATAGAGTCCACAAAATATTTACATATTTGCTTTTAAGTTTTGGGTAATTGTCAGAGGTGGGCCATGAATTGAATTCCAAGCTTCCTGGCAGGCAAGGTAAAAAGGGAAACAGGACTCATTAAGTCTAGCATTCATCCGTTTAAAAAAAGAGGAGAGTGTGAGACAGAGAACGGGCCAGGGTCCAGGAGCTACGGGACAATTCTGAGTTCTGATACCTCGGTGTCTTCTCCTGTGTGTCTCCAAGGCGACAGTGCTGCTGAAGGTGGGTGGCACTGGATACAACTATTCCAAGGCAGTTTGTTCAGAGCTTGGCTCAGGAGTCAGGGCCTGCATTCAACTGTGCTGGGGCAAGTAACAGAACCTCTCTAAGCCTCAGTTTCCACAACCAGTAAGTCGTGGGTCATGTATGAAGCCCACCCTGCAGAGGAAAGGAAGTCACGAATTTAAGTCCCAAGCACAGTGCCCAACCCAGAGTGAAATTTCAGCAAATGTTCGTGTTTGGAGTGGGTGTTGGGATGGCCGGTGGCCCAACTGGTAGCAAGGACAGGCAGCTGACTCCACTCCAGGCTCCAGGATGATCTGAAATCAAGAGAATTAGCCTGTTTTGCTGCCCACCCTCTGCTCTCCCTCCCTCCCCCAGGGCTGGCGGCTGTGGCCGACAGCTCTGAGTCACTGCTCTGGCCCCCAGAGGGGTGTGTCCTGGCCTGTCCAGACCTTTGGACAGCATCTGGATGAGCCAGGTGTGGTCAGGCGGTGCCTTGCCCATCTCAAGGGGTAGGTGTCTGCTTGTCACAAGGCATCCGAGAAGCTCAGGCCCAGGTCCAGGGTCAGCTTCAGGGAGTAGTAGGTAGCCGGGCAAAAGCTAAGTGAGGGGCTAAGAGGCCAGGATGTAGATGCAGGATGACCTGGGTCCTAATTCCCTCCCCATCGCTTGCCAGCTAGTAGCCTCGGGCAAGGCAGCACACCTCCCTGAGCCTCAGTGTTCTCGTCTATAGAATGGGCGTAACAGCAGAGCCCAACTCAATGAATGATGATTAATCAGGTACTGCAGTCAGGGACTCAGCACAGGGAGGGACAGGGAGACGTGCAGGTGAGGAAGCCAGTCAGGTGCACATCAGCCTTGACTCACAGCCACAATGTTAGGTGTGTGGTTCTTACTGTTTTTAATTACTCTTTACTGATTATGCTATTACAGTTGTCCCAATTTTCCACCCTTTGCGCCCCTCCACCCAGCACCCCCCAATCCCTCAGGCAATCCCCCCACCATTGTCCATGTCCATGGGTCATGCGTGTAACTTCTTTCACTACTCCACTTCCTGTACTGTACTTACCATCCCCATGGCTATTCTGGAACAATCTATTTGTACTTCTTAATCCCCTCACCTCTTCACCTGTTCCCCTAAACCTCCCTCCCATCTGGAAACCATCAAAATGCTCTCTGTATCCATGAGTCTGTCTCTCTATTTGTTTGCTTTGTGTGGTTTTTAGATTCAATTGTTGATAGATACAGCCCTGGCTGGTGTAGCTCAGTGGATTGAGTGCCAGCCTGTGAACCAAAAGGTCCCCAGTTCAATTCCCTGTCAGGCACATGCCTGGGTTGCAGGACATGTCCCAATTTGGGGGTGAACAAGAGGTAACAAATCAACGTTTCTCTTACATATCAATGTTTCTCTTCCACTATTTCTCCCTCCCTTCTTCTCTCTCTGAAAATAAATAAATAAAATCTTAAACAAAAATAAATTGTTGATAGATATGTATTATTTCTATTTTACTTTTCATAGTTTGAGCTTCTTTTTCTTAAATAAGCCCCTCTAACATTTCATTGAATAATGCTTGGTAATGATGAACTCCTTTAGTTTTTTCTTTTCTGGGAAGTTCTTTATCTTCCCTTCAATTTTAAATGATAGCTTTGCTGCGTAGAGCAGTCTTGGCCATATGTCCTTGCTTTTCATGACTTTGAATATTTCTTGCCAATCCCTTCTACCTTACAAAGTTTCTATTGAGAAATCAGCTGACAGTCTTATGGGAGGAACTCCCCTGTAGGTAACTAACTGCTTTTCTCTTGCTGCTTTTAAGATTCTCTCTTTTATCTTTAACCTTTGGCATATTAATTATGATGTGTCTTGGAGTGGGCCTCTTTGCATCCATCTTCTTTGGGACCCTGTGCTTCCTGGGCTTGCATGTCTATTTCCTTCACCAAATTAGGAAAGTTTTCTTTCATTATTTTTTAAAATATATTTCCAATTTCTTGCTCTCTCTCTTCTCCTTCTGGCTCCCCTGTGATGTAAATGTTGGAACACTTGAAGTTCTTCCAGAGGCTCCTTACACTACCCTCATTTTTTCTTTTCTTTTTTTTTTAAAGTTTGGAACTTTTTTTTTTAAGATTTTATTTATTTATCTTTAGAGGGGAAGGGAAGGAGAGAGGGAGAGAAATGTCAATGTATGGTTGCTTCCTGTGCATTCCCTGCTGGGAGCTGGCCTGCAACCCAGGCATGTGCCCTGACTGGGAATCGAACCGTGATCTCTTGGTTCACAGGCCCGTGCTTAATCCACTAAGCTACACCAACCAGGGCTCATTTTTTCAATTTTTTTTTCTTGTTGTTGTTCTGATTGGTTGTTTTTTGCTTCCTTATGTTCCAGATCATTGATCTGATTCTCAGCTTCATCCATTCCACTGGTGTTTCCCTGTAAATTGTTCTTTATTTCAATTAGTGTATCCTTCACTTCTTATTGCATCTTTTCTGTGCCATTGAGGTCCTCACGCAGTTCCTTGAGCATCCTCATGACCAGTGTTCTGAGCTCTGCATTTGATAGATTGCTTATCTCCATTTCATTTAGCTCTTTTTCTAGAGTTTTGATCTTTCATTTGGGCCATGTTTCTTTGTCTCCTCGTTTTGGCACCCCACCCCCCGTGTTTGTTTCCATTTATTAGGTAGAGCTACTACGACTCCCTGTCTTAGTAGTGTGGCCCAATGTAGTAGGTGTCCTGTAGGGTCCAGTGGCACAGCCTCCCCTATCACCCAAGCTGGGTACTCGAGGTGCACCCTTTGTGTGGACTGAGTACTCCCTCCTATTGTAGCTGAGCCTTGGTTGCTGTTAGCAGATCAATGGGAGGGATTTACCCAGGCCAGTCAGCTGTGAGGACTAGCTATGGCCACTAACCATCAACCTCCACCCTCTGTGGAGGATCAGCTGTGCAGGGACAGGTGGTGGTGCCCAGACATGGGCTGTAGCTGTCCACTAGGTGCACAGGCTCTGGGGTTTCCCAGGTGGTGCAGGCCAATGTCAGCCCCCACCTGTGTTTTCCCCGGGGCTACACTGCCTGAGCTATAATGCAATCTGAGATGGCTGCTACTTGCTGGGCTTGTACATTCCCAGGCAAAGCCAAGCTGTGAATCTAGGCTGGCTGCTGCTAGTGCCCGGCCTGGGGCCACTTAGCAAGAGGTGTGGGGGGTTGGGGGCTCACTGAGGCCAGCTGTTGCTTGTTTGATGGGATTCAGGAAGTTGTGGAGCATGAGCCCCGACCAGCCATTCATCTGGGAAGGTCATGTTAACAGTTTGGGTAGACCCGTAAGTTGGGTAGGATGGAGTCTCAGGGTATCGCCAGAGCAGGGCAAACAGTGTTAGCCAGGTTGATGGAGTCTCAGATATGGCACCAATCTACTGGCTCTGTGTGGGGAGTGGTTAGAAAAGGGACAATGGCCTCTGCTTGCCTTGATGCCAGACACTTCAGTTCCTCCCCGTATGCCACTGGTGCCCTTCAAGCTGCTGCCCTGGTGCCGGAGCTCCGAGGGAGTGAGTCTGAGCAAGTCCATGTGTGGGTTCCTTAAGAGAAACTGTTTGGGGCCCTAGAAGTTTCTTCCACTAACTCAACCCCTGCTGGTTTTTGCAGCCAGGAGTTCTGGGGATTTATCTTCCTGGCACTGGAACCCTGGGTTGTGAGAGCTCATGTGAGGCTGAGAGTGTTTGCTCCTGAGATACCCCTCCTGAATTTTTATCCACCACACATGGGTGAGACCAGTCAGTTCCGTGTTGGCACCCCTCCTACCAGTCTGGATAGATGTGGTTTCTTTTTTTTTTTTTTAAGATGTTACTTATTTTTAGAGAGATGGGAAGGGAAGGAGAAACGGAGAGAAACATCAATGTGTGGTTGCCTCTCAAGCGCCCCCTACTGGGGACCTGACCTGCAACCCAGGCATGTGCCCTGACTGGGAATCGCAGGCCAGCGCTCAATCCACTGAGCCACAGCAGCCAGGAAGGTGGATGTGGTTTCTCTAATTCTGTAGTTGTCGGACCTCCATTCAACTCGATTTCTGGTGGTTCTGAGTAATGGTTGTTCTATAGTTTAGTTGTAATTTTGATGTGGTTGTGCAAGGAAGCGAGCTGTGCTGCTTTTCACCTATGCTGCCATTTCAGATGTGTAGAGTTTGTAGGTTTTTGCATTTTTTTATTATTTAGTCTATTACACTAGTCCCAGTTTTTTCCCTTTTGCTCCCCCTTCACCCAGCCCACCCCTCTATCCCACAGTCGCTCCCCTCTTCATTGTCCATGTCCACGGGCCATTCATACGTGTTCTTTGACAAATTTCTTTCTCTTCCTTTCACCCTTCCCCCCTCTCTCCTCCCCTAGGTATGTGGTTCTTAAAATTTTGAAGAGAAAAATTTCACCATGTGTTCAAAAATTGATGACGCTGAAGTCAAGTCTTCAGTGTCCCCAGCTGCGTGACATTGAGCTAAGCCATTCCTCTCTGAGCCACCACTTCTTCATCGGCACCCTGGAGACCTCCCCGCACACACAGTGTACGGCGTCAGAGGCCACCGAGAGAGCCCGCACTGAGGGTGGCTCTGCAGTGCGTGCATCCAGTCCTCCTCAACTCCACGGCCACCCCTCCGGCTGCACAGAGCTTTGCAGAGTGCAAACTTCCTCCACTGCTCTGTTCTGCAGTCAAGGGGCCAGCCCAAGAACAGCCCTTTGGTGTCAGAGATTCACGGCCTCCCACCCTAGAAAGAACTTGGGGACCCAAGAGACCGACCCCTCCCCACCACTCAGACCCCTGAGCCCTTTCCAGGGCTCACATTCTCTTGAAAGCAGCCCCTTCCAAGTGGTGGTTCTGCCACAGCTTGCACACTTCCAGTGATGGGGGCTCACCTTCTCCCACTGCCACCACTCCATGTCCCCGAGGGTACATGTTTTATGGAGTTGAGAGCTGCCTTGGCCACTTCCACTGGGATGGCATGCTGGGAGCACCAGTCCCAGTTCCGGCTTCTCACTGGGACAGTCCCTGCCCCACAGCCCTCCCTCGGGCTCTGACAGTCACTCCCCACCACCGTGACAGGCAGGCGTGGCAGTCAGGCAGGCCTGGGTCCGCGCTCCAGCTCTGTCCCTTCCTGGATGGGCAAGCCACTCTCCACCTCCAAGCCTCAGTTTCCACATCAGGAAAATATGGGGAAGTAAAATAATCGTGTGGCTATTTTCTTTCTTCAGTCAGTGGAGCTCTTTCTTCAGTCAGTGGAGCCCTCCTGAGCTCCTGCCCCTGTGTGCCATTCAACGGTCTGTGTGTCGGCTCCGTTCAGGCCCTGGGCCGGACCCTGGTGGGGTGGGGCGGGGCGGGGGTGTGTGCATCCCTGCCCCCACACAGGGAGACTCTGTGTGACAGCAGAGCAGGCCAGGCCGAGTGGAAGGAAAGCGAAGACCAGTAAGAGGGAAGAGTGTGTCCAAACCCCATTGTGCAAGGAGCCCGGCCCTTGGGAGCCCTGAGAGACCAAGGTGGCTGGAACTCCAAAGTCATTTGTTCAGAGGATCCGGTTTCAAAAACTACTGTACATTCATACAATGGACTACTATTCAGTAATTTTTTTTTAAAAAGACACCCTTAGCCCTGACCTGTGTGGCTCAGTTGGTTGGGCATCGTCTCAAAAAGTGAAAGGTCACCAGTTCGATTCCTGGTCAGGGCACTTGCTTGGGTTGTGGGTTTGATCCCCTGTTGGGGTGCAAATGAGAGGCAACTGATCTATGTTTCTCTCACATTGATGTCTCTCTTTCCTTCTCCTTCCTTTCCCCCCTCTCTAAAAATAAACAAAATCTTTAAAACACAGACACCTTCATGTTCATTGCAGCATAATTCACAGTAGGTAAGACATGGAAACGACCTAAGTGGCATTAGCAAATGAATGGACACAGAAAAGGCAAGATGCAGTGGGATATGATTCAGCCATAAAAAAAGAAGGCAGTCCTGTTTTACAAGGAAATTTTACATTGAGCTTCAATTAGTCCCGCAGGGTACAGAAGCCAAGCCACACAGTTGCCATCAGGCTGTGCCTGCAATACCTGCGGATGTGACTGGATTCCTCAAGTTCTCGGGGTCCCCAAAATGTCTTGACGTTCTTCGCTTGCCATCTTCCCAGAAAACCAACCCTCGCTCCTTATCTGGAAATCTAACAGGAAAATTGTAAGGGTGGGAAATTGTGACCCGCCCCACCATTCTTTTGACATTGTTTCTGACTCTGACAAATATGTAGCTGGTAGATAAGTAGCGTGTTTGTGTAAGAATCCTAGGAACTAGTTTCAAAAGATACAGACCCCAGCCTTCAGGCATCGCAGCTGACCTTGGTCCATGGAGCCAAGATGACCTGAAGCCAAGATGACTAAGCCAGGAAGACACACACCAGACCGTCGCTCGTCTTATCAGTGTGGACTGTGCTCTTCTGCACATAGAGCACTTTTCAACCCCCTCCCTTGATCTCCTTGTTCGGTTCCCCTCTCCCTCCTTACAAACACCTCTGCCTCCACGGAGATGGGGAGATGGGCTTTGACATATGATTATCCCATCCTCCAGGTGGCCAGCACCCAAATAAACCACTTTCCTCAAGTAGTGGCTTTTGTAGTGGCAGGCAGCCAGACCTGCATTCAGTTACGCTGCCTTTTGTGACAACATGGTGGACCTGAAGGGCATCATGCTAAGTGAAATGAACCAGACAGAAAAAGACAAATGTTTCATGATCTTACTTATATGTGCAATCTGTAAAAAACAAAAAGTTTAATGCGTATTTTTTAAGACTTTATTTATTTTTAGGCAGAGGTGAAGGAAGGAGAAAGAGAGGAGCAACCAGTGTGTGGCCCCCTACTGGGTACCTGGCCCATAACCCAGGCTTGTGCCCTGACTGGGGATCAAACTGGCGACCCTTTGGTTTGAAGGTCGGCACTCAATCCACTGAGCCACACCAGTCAGGGCTGAATACAGATTGTAGAAACAGATTGTGGAATGGTGGTTGCCAGGGGCTTCAGTTGGGGGGAAGTGGGGAGATGTTGGTCAAAGGGTACGAACTTCCAGTTGTAAGATGAGTAAGTTCAGCCCTGACCAGAGTGGCTCAGAGGGTGGGGCATCATCCTACAAAGCAAAAGGTTGCTGGTTCGATCCCTGGTCTGGGCACATGGCTGGGTTGTGGGTTCAGTCCCAGTTGGGGCATATGTGAGAGGCAACTGATCAATGTTTCTCTCTGATGTCAAAGTTTCTCTCCCTCTCTTTCTCCCTCCCTTCCCCTCTATCTAAAAGTAAACAAATAAAATCTTTTAAGATTTCTTTTGAAAAGATGTGTAAGTTCAGGAGTCTGATGTACAGCAAGGTGGCTCAGTCAACAACATTGTTCCTATACTTGAAGTTGCTACGAGGGTGGAGCTTCAATGTTCTCACCACAACAAATGGTACTGATGTCCGTGAAGGGTGTGTTAACTGTAACATTTTGCAATATAGACATGTATCAAATCCTCATAGTGTAAAGACTGACCTTACACAATGTTACGTGTCAATTACACATCAATAAATCTAGGGGGAGAAAGACCCACTGCTAATACAGCAGGCTGGATCTCAAAAGCGAGACGCTGCACAAAAGGAGGCAGCATCACGCAGCCAGCCACTCCCCCCACACGCAGTTCTAAACGCATAACACTAACTAAAGTGACAGGAACCTGACCAGCTGTTACTTCTCCAGGGGCCTGACTTGGAGGGGGTGAGAGGAAACTTTCTGGAGTGATGAAAATGGCCCAGATCCTGATCAGGGTTTTAGTTAGAGGTGTACACTTATGAAAAATGTGGGAAGCTACTCACATAGTTTATACACATTGCTGTAGATCCGTAATGTACACCCTAAATTAGGCCTTAATGTCGTTCTAATTTAAAAAGAAAAAAAGAACAATACATGTTTGTTGAAGAATGAACCAGAGTGAGGTAGAAAGCAGGCGCCTCTCCCATCTGCCAAATGGGCATTACAGCAGAACCCACCCCTGAGGTTGGTTAGAAAGACTAACCAAGTGATGCCGCCCAGCACTCAGCGCCGGCAAGGGCAAAGGTGTGCACACGAGGGGGCAGTTCCACGCGGTCCGGTTCACAGCCCTGGGAAGAGACCCAGGGCCCTGTCACTGTGCAGCAAAACTTCCTCCCCTCAGGATGTGTCCGTTTTGAAACCTGTAAAACAGAGATAACAGTATTCCCACACTGTTTAGATTTTAGGAATAACTAAGGCAATTCAAGTTAAGCACTTAGAATACTGTTTGGGTCATGGTAAAAGCTCAACAAAAACTTTAAAAAACAAGTTGGCCTCGCTAAAATAAGTAAGTAAATAAATAAATAAATAAAATATATAATGTCTTTTTTAAGTTGACCTCAAAGTAGCGGGCCTAACCCCAGCAGAGAGGGGCCAGTTCCTGGGCTGAGAAAGGAGGGCCTCATGGGGAGCCTTTGGGTGGCAAGGTCTTCAGGGACTAAAACTCCGGGCACCACCCCGCCAGAGTAGGGCACACTGGGAGTTGTAGTCCTCACCTGCTTAATACGCCCACGGATGCGAGGCATCTGGGATGTCGTTGGGGGTTTGGGGTGGCAGCTCTGAGCAGGTTTCCACCAGTCTCTATCCAGGCTGGCTGTAACGATGGGCATATGCCCTCTCTTGTCATTGTAGTGTCCCAACCTCCCCAAGGAGGTATTATTACTATCATTTCCCAGACGAGGAAACTGAGGCTCAGAAAAAGGCCCAAACGGGAGAACCAAGATCTGCTGACGCCGGAGTGCTCTTTGTATATGGATCCTTGCTTCTCCGTCCGCGGCTGGGACAGAGGGTCAAACTCTTGTGAAGCAAAGGCTCTTTGAACGGTCACAGACTCGTATTAATTTTACAGACAAGACTATGTCAGTCACCATTCCACGGTTACACGGACAGCAGCCAAGCAACTGTAACGCCCAGCTCTACGGTCTTCTCCCTCGCCGGTCCATTCCCGCGGGACGCTGAGTAGGCGTGGTCGGGCCACACCACGCCCTCTTCCCCCTCCCGCTCCTGCGCGCTTGGTGTAGTCCAGGTAGTTCCATGCGCGCGGGTGCAGGGGCGAAAGCTGCGCAGCCGGCGTGGGCCCCGCGCTTGCGCCCAGCAGTGAGGTCCACGGAAGGTTCCACTGCGTGGGGCCAGAGGGGGTGCCGCGGCCGGTGACTCTCGGGCCGCAGCAGGACCGGGACCCGGGGCTGCAGCGGGAGCGACGCGCCGGCCGCCCGGTGGGGCTGGAGCCCCGCCGCGGCCCCAGGTAACGCCCAGCCTGGCTCCAGCGCCGTGCGCCCGCGCCGCAGGGACAGCAAAGATGGAGCGACTGGGGGTGGCCACAGGCTGGCAGAGTAGCGCAGGACTTTTAGCGAGATCTCTTCCTGCGTCCGCAGGACCGAAGCTCGAAGCTCACTGTCCCGGGACCTGGAGCCAGAACCGCTCCGCTTAGCTGTCCGCCCACTAGGTTCAAGTGCCCCATTCGCGGAGCTCCTGGGAACTACAAGTCTCAGCCTGCCCTGCGCACTGCGCATGCCCCGATTGTAACCTCTGGCGGATCCCGGCTTCAGCTGGGGCCCTGGCGCCTGGGATAGAGAGCTGCGGGCATTTGGCCTCATCGCATCCGTTCCATTTTACCGGCGCTCCTTCTCCCAACACCTGGGGAGCCAGAACGTCCTGACCCCTACTCTGGAGTGGTTGCGGGTCCGGGACCAGATCACTGCACCCCAGAGCCGTCATTAACTGCTTTCAGGATGTCGGATCGCTTGGGGTGCGGGGAGCAGAGCGGGGCGGGGCAGCCAGAGAGGGTCTTGTCCTGTCCAAGGTCACACAACTTCCGTTGCCTGAGGGCCACTAAGCCTGAGTCGAGCGGGTGTTGGAGATTGGGAAAGCGGTGTGGGCAGGAAGGGGGTGGTGGAAAGCTGGCTTTCGAGTAGGAGAGACAGTTAAGATGGAGGGGAAATGGGGTTTGGTTGGTCTTATCTCCCTGGATCTGCTAGGCACCGCAGTCCTGTAGTCCTCGGTTTTCATCTATGGATGATGTGGTGACGGTACCTGCTGCCTGCTCTGCAGACCCGTGGGGCCAGTGGTGAGAACTGCAGGGAAGAGGAAGTCAGGACAGCCCCTCCCGGCACCATTACCCGCAAAGCTCCCACATCCGAGCGCAGACCCAGACCTGAAAAGTTGGGCAGGTACCCCCAAAGATGCACATATAGTGAGAGAGAGAGAGAGCCACTGTTGACTCTCTAAGGTACTATCGCCCCATTTTACACTTGGCCAAACTGAGCCCCAGAGAGGGTGACTTCTGAAGGTCACACACGCTGGCTTCAGAGGTTCTGTATTTAATCATCAGTGTATTCCTGCCTTGTTGGCACCTACTAAGTGCTCAGGAAATGTCATCTGTCGCTAGTGTTGTTATCAGTGTCCTGATTTTACAAAGGAGAGACTATGAGGCAGAGAGAGGCCAAACAACTGGCCCAGAGTTTCAAAGCTGGGGCCAGAGTGCTGCAGACCCGAGCCCCAAATCCGGGAACACCTTTATAGGTACCCCACCCTCCCCTCATCTGCTGTTTTTAGGGGAGTCAGAGCTTGAGGCTCAGATGGGAGGGTAGTTTGTTCAGGCCTGTCCTGGGCTGGCTCTGTGGGGTGGGGCGAGTGTCCCTGGGTGGTCTGCCTACAAGACTGCAGGACCCTGTTTCTTTGGAGGGCTTGAGGAGTCTCAGGAGAAGGGAGTGTAATATTTTCTGACCGTAAGGGAGGCAGCCAGCTGTCCAGGCCCTTGGGTGGACCAGTGGAGCAGGGCAGGGCCCCACCAGGAACAGACATCCCCTGCCTTCTTCCTGTTCAAGAGAGTCCCATCTCTGGCACAGGAGACCCCCGGGGTGGGGGCTGAAGCGGAGCATACATTGTTTTGCACTTGGAGCTATCAGGATTCAGATCCCTCTGCCACTTCCCCTGTCACCTGGAGCCACCACTAGGCCTTTGATCCTCCATGGTCTCTCTTCTGTCCCAGGACATCTGTGCTTTCATTAAACAGCCCTTGGGGCTGTTTTGACCCCAAGGTTGACATTTGCATGGCATGAACCAGACTTAACGTGAGATAAGAATGTGATCCCAAGTTTACCCCTTGATGGCTGTATGATGGTGGGTGAGTCATACCCATTCTCTCCCGAGTTACCTCATCTATAAAATGGGACTAATGCTGGTGCCTAGCTCATAGGTCATTGGAAGAACCAGTGAGCCAATGATTAGGATGGGACTTGTCCAGACCATGCTGGAGGCCCTGGGACCCCAATTTCTCCACATAACCTCATGGCAGACATCTGGGCAAGGGTGAACCCCCACTACCTGTGGTTTCTGGAACTCACTGGACCACACTTCCGGGATCTGTGGCAAGGGGTGTTATTTCCTGAGCCACCTTCCTCATCTGTATGATAAAGTAGCAAAACTGGCCTTCAAGGTGGTGGGGTGGGCCAATGAGAATGCAGCTTGCAGGAAGTGTGCAGGCCACATCCCCAGAGTGGAGTTCCGAAGCACAAGAGTCGTCGGGGAACCTGAAAGGGGATTTCATAGGAAAGTCCAGATTTCTGGCTTCTCTCGAAAATCTGCCAAAATTGAGCCTCCTTCCCACTCGCTCCAGAGTGATTCTACGTGCACTCGGGAAGGTTAGAGGGAGAAGCCGGAGGTGCTGTGGGGATTTCCTGAGGGCCCCAGGGGGTTGTGCATGAGAGGAGGCAAGGCAGCGGTTTCCTGGCCCTGTAGCCTAGGGCTGAGAGTCAAACCCAGAGCCCCTTCCGTGGGTATCCACCATCCTGTGTGAGCCAGGGCAGGGGGAGTCCCTACCTGACGCAGCATGAGGACAGTTGTGCTGTGTGTTTAGGAAGTCAGAGCAGTGGACTGCCAGAGACCAGGCGGTCTTTAAGCTGAGTCCCAAAGGCAGGGTTTTGCCTGAGGTGAGTAGAGGTTGTTGAGGCTGTTCTAGGCGGAGTGAATGATACAGACAGAGGCTTAAAGGATTTAAATAAAGTACAGAACTGGATTGGTGGCAGAAGAGTCACTTTCTGACTTGGGGAATGGGAAGGTTTCTTACTGTGTGGCCTGGGGCAAGGCAGTACACCTCCTGGATCCTTAGATCATCACCCATAAAATGAGACTGGTGGCATCTTCCTCCCAGTGAAGGCTGGATGTTGGCCCTTAAAAATTCTGAATCCCCACAGGCCAGTGTAGTACACAGTGATGAATTGTGACAAAACTGTGTGCAAGTTAAATGGCATGAGGTGAAGGTCATGGTGCTTTGAGCTGAGTTCAGAGATGGGGCAGTTCAGTTCACGCTGGAGACTTGGCAGCTTCTTTTAAGAGGTGAGATAGGAGCCGAGCCTCAAAGCGCAGAGAAGAGGGATGGGTTGGTAGGAAGGAGGAGAGGGCATCCTGGACAGGAAGGTAGCAGGCAGGGAAGGCCAGGTGGAGCACCAGCACAGTTGTGGGGGAAGGCTGGGGAGAGGGGAGTCTGAAAAGTTTTGTAGGGGGAAGCTTGGTAGGAGCATGTAGCTGAAGGCCAGGCAGCATGTTCTGTGCCTACACAGGTAAGCAGGGGGTTGTCTTAACATGTAGGCATCTTGGAATATGGGGAGGACTTCCTAATTGCTTTCGCATGGTGGGCTGTAGGGTTATAGGAGAAGAGAGTTGATAGATGATTAGAAAAAGCCATCAATCACCCTATGTCATCCCCATCTATTCTCATACACACATAGTGTTAACTGTAGGGGAGAGAGTGAGCCTGGCTTTCCGGGTACCATCTGTAGTGACGCGTGATGAACTTGATCTGTGCCTAGAGATCAGTCCTTGTGTTGCTGGCTGCACATACATGGTGCTAAACAACACTTCAGTAAGCATGTCTGTCTGTTCCCCAAACTTACAGGTTTTTCCATTGGATACCTTTCCTGAAGAAGGATTTCTGACTAAAGGATCAGAAGATTTTATGGCTTAAAAAACAAAAAACATACTCTTTGACAGTAATTTTCTTTAGACTTTTCAGTAGGTTATGTACTGTACTGGGTAGTTGTTTTTTAAGAGCAAATGTACAAAAGCATGTACAATAAAAAGTCTTACCCTCCTGACCCAGTGGTCTCTTACAGTTCTCCCTGAGGAGGATTGTCAGTTTCCTCTATATCTTTCCACAGATATTCTGCAGATGTGTTTTTGTATATATCTAATTTTAAAAAATAGATACATACTGTTATATTCTGTAGAGCATCTTGCTTTCAATATTTTTTAAAAGATTTTATTTATCTGTAGAGAGGGAAAGAAACACCAATGTGTGAAAGATACAGCGATAGGTTGCCTCTCTTGCACATCCGGAAGTGGGAACCTGGCCTGCAAGCCAGGCATGTGCCCTGACTGGGAATATAAGCAGCAACCCTTTGCTTCACAGGCCACTCAATCCACTGAGTCACACCAGCCAGGCAGGGCTCATAACACCCTTCTTGATTGGGCCGGTTCCCAGCTCTTGGATAATTCTGTTATTACTGATCTTTTTGCTTAAATAATCAATATGGCGTTAATTTTCATTTTGTGTATCTGCCAAGGGAGGGCATTGAGACAAAGGGGAACCTCAGCTTTGGCTTCGGTTCAAATACATGATCAGCCACACTTCCGTGGCTTTGTGAGCTGGGGGTCAGTGATACCTCTCGAATCCTCTTTACCCGTCTGTAAAATGGGCAGGTTGTACTAATCCTTCCGTCTCATAGATAGGTGCCGGGAGTGCAGGAGAAAACTAAAGCGGCTGGCTTACTTCCCATTCCCTCTTAGTCTAGAAGCAACTGAAGTGCCTAACGCCTGCGGCTCTAGCTTCAAATTGTTACCCGCCCCTTCTGGCCACGTTGGGGGCGGGGCAATTAAAATATCTCTGTGACGAGAGTGTGCGCAGGGCCAATCCCCCTGCCGGTTAGGCGTTAACTTATTTACATGGATTACCCGCTATTGGTTCCTTAGGCATTAGGGGCCGTCCCAGCTTTTTAAAGCTGCTGGGCTGTATAAACAAGGAGATGCGGGGTAGCCAGACCATGATGTCATCGAGCGCAGTAGCTTTTGGGGCTGACGTCATCTCTGGGGAGGTTGCCGGTACAGGGCTGTTAGAGCTTTCATAACCACTCAGGCTGGCCTAAGAGGACCCCCCTATTCTGAGTGAAGATTGGCCCCACTGCAGTTCAGTGTCCCAGATGGCGCCCTGCCTCCGGGAGGGAACCATGATACAGTAAGTCCGGGCTGCGGTTCGCTTGGCGAAACCCATTTTTCCGGCAGGGAAACTGAGCCTCAGAGGGGCGAGGGGCTCGCGAGTTTGCTTAGTAAGTTCGAATTGCAGCTGATCGGTTTTTCCCATCTCCGAGTCTCCCATCTTTAGGTCAGGCCGTGTGGCCCCGCCCCTTGCCTGTGATGGCTGCGGTCACTTTAAGTGCGAAAGTGGGGGCGAGGTTTTTAATCTACCTTCCAAAATGGCGGCTCACTAATCACGTGCCTAGCCGCAGCAAATGATTGGCTCTTGGGGCACCAGCGGGGCGGGGCTGCCGCCGGCAGCTGTCTGCTACTGTTTGTCGGAACCTCCCAGCGCGCTCCCGCGAGGCCCCCCTCCCACCCTACGCGCGACCCCGTCGCTTCCAATGTTGTGAATCAAATGTCGGGTTTGTTACATTCCGCTGGCGCCGCGGACAGTTCTTAAAGGGCCAGCCGCGGGCAGCTGCGCAAGCCCGTCCGCGCCGCCTCCGGCTCCCGGAGAGCCTAGGCCAAGGCAGGCTTAGCGCGCGTGGGCCTCGGGAGGCGGACGCCAGCGGACGGACAACAAAGAGAGAGGGCCCCGGAAGGAGCTGGACTGCCCGCGGACCGAAGGGTGGGGAGGGGAGCATATTGTTCCGCAGGGCGGGGGCTCTTAAAGGGTCCGGGCAGCCCCCCAGCACCACCACCGCCCCCTTGCCCAGCTTGGCCGCCCTAGATCGGGAACAAAGGAATCAACGTGTGTCCAGGCGGCTGAAGGTGAGTCGGGGACAGAGCCCCCAACTCCCGATTTCCGCATCCCTGGAAACTCCTGCCCCCCTCCCTTGGGACTGGGGGCTGTGATAGAGCTGGCTCCGCAGGGGTTAATCACGGGAAGTCCGGCGGGGGCGGCGAGACCTCTAGGCTCAGAGACAGCCCCCATCCCAGCGACCCCCGAGGCCTGGACGAGTCCCCCGGCTCCGGAGTCTGGGAGCTGCGGTTGGAGAGGAAGGAGCCGCCCCCTCCCCCTGCCGCCGCCACTTCCTTTGTTGTTGCTTTTGTCTCACGCCGAGCACATGGTCCGGGAATCCTCGACTCTTAAAGTCACAGCGCTCATGCTCAGACGCCGCAGTCTGGCCTCCTGCTCCCTAGTCCCTTCAAACGCGGCACAAAGGAGTGAGATGGAGACGAGAGAGGCCCCTCTCCGGGCGGTGTCCACACCCTGGCATTCCATTCCCTGGGAGGGGTAGCTGAGGAAGCTTCCCAGAGCCCTGCAACCTGTACCTGGCCCACATTGAGGAGGGGCCTGCCCCTCAGGGACACTGTTTCGCCGCCCCACTAGTGCAACCACTTGGGAGTCTTGCATCTCGGGTCCTCTGGTTTCATTTGGGTGCTCTGGGAAGGAGAGATTTCCATCCCCATTTTACAGTTGTGGCGACTGAGACTCACAACTGAAGAGATTTCCTTGAGCAAGGTCACCCAGGGAGTCCGGGCTGGCCAAGCAAGAACTCCCAGTCCCAAGTCTGGCTGTCCTGGCCTGCCTGTTTTGGGGGGTGAGGGGAAAGAAGGAAGGGGCTTCTCATCCTGTTTAGTCTGTTCATGCTCTCAGACTTAGTTTGCTTATCTGCAAAACAGCACCTGGGGCCACCTGACATGACTTGAAAGGGGTTCCTTAGACTCAGATAGGGGTGGCTGCTGGGCACTTGAAGTAGGGAGTTGGCTGCCTCCTGGGGGGAGGGCATGGGTGCAAGGGGCGGTGCCTGCTTCCAGGCAAGATCGGATTTAGGGTTGGGACTTCAGTGAGAGCACAGCACACAGGAGTGTGGAAAGGCAGAGCGGTTAGGGGGTGGCCACCCTTGCTATTTTGACCTTGAGCCAGCTACTAGGTCTTAACTCTGAGCCTCCCTTGCTTTCTCTTTACAGTAGAGTGAGTTGTAGGCACCTTCAGGAGTGTTCCCCTGATCTCCTTTAGGGCCTGGAATAGAGTTGGAATTAGGCAGTTCTTAGGGTTCCTGATGCTAGTGAGTGAGGCAGGGGTTGGGGGAATCTGGGCCCAGGGGGCCAGCCAGGGCCAGTTTTGTCCCTCTCTGGGTTTGTGGCCTAGAGAAGGTTACTTCCTTTCTTTGGGTCTCAGTTTTCTCAGCTGTGAAGTGGGTGTGTCCCCTCTGCTAGGGATCTCCATCCCTAATAGGACTTCAGGAACCGGGGGCCCCTTCCTTGCCAGCTGGGATGCTCCCCTAGGGAGGCATGTATCCCAGCCACTGCCTACAGAGCTTCAAGCGGCCCCTGATTTCTGCTCGGGGGGCGGGGGTGAAGGTGAGCCTGTAACTATCTGACAGTGGCCGCTCACAACTAAGTCTTGCAGACCTCTCCTTCCCAGTCCTGTGAGCAGCCCTTGCCAGTGCGCTGGGAGTGGTCACTGCGCTGCTCCCACTTTACAATGAAGAAGCTGAGGCTCAGAGAGGGGAAGTGATGTGCCCAAGACTCTGGCCAGAAATCAGGGTGTCCTGTGTGAGAATGCAGGGAACAACATTGCCTTCTCTGGCACCGTTGTCCACATCTGGAGCCTCTTCTGTCTGCTGGTTTGGGTTCTCACCAACTTGCTTCTTTCCTTTCTTGAGAGTGAGTGTCTTTATGGGACTGGCCTCAGAGCACAGGCCTGGGCCTCTGTGGTGTCCGCGTGCCTGTGTCTTGATGCTGCCTAGACTTCAGCAAGACAGCCTAGCTCAAGGAGCAGTCGAGGCCACTGCCTGGGTCACGCCCCGGTGCACTCACATCTCCACCTGCCCGTCTCCGAGCTGCACTGCCCCTGCTTCTGAGCATGGCTATGAGGTCTCATCGAGATGGTGCATGGGAAGTACCACAACTGTTGTTAATATTCCTCATCAGTGGGACTGTGGGTTCCCAGGAGCTCTGAAGTCAGTTAGAGTGGAGGTTCCCAAGCCTAGCCCGACTATAGAAACCGCTGGAGAATTTGGTAGAAGTCTAGGTGCCCTTGTTTCCCAACCCTGCTGTAAAGATTCTGATCCAGGAGGTCTGGGGTTGGCCGGGGGCCTCCAGTATCACCTCTGAGTCTCTCGTGGCCTTTGTTTGCTAGGCTGAATTGTCAGCAGGCATCAGGGACGCTGTGTGCGTACACGCATGTGTAAGGATGTGCACTTGGCTCACACCAGGGATCACACACCTAGTCACCTGTGGTGGGCAGGTGGGGAATGGTCCTGGGGTGGCTCACCCTCCAAGCAAGGGGGGGCCAAGCAGAAAAGAAGGGCCCATGGGACCAGATTCCCTGCCCCCCACCCCTCCAAAGGCAAGTCTGTATGTGGTCTCCCAGGTTTGAATCTCTGGCACTAGCTTCACTATACCAGACTGGCCTTGGCCCTGTGTGATGTGTGTCCCCACACCAGGCCTGCCCTGCACCAGACACAAGCTGGTTACTGGGCCCCCCACCCCTCTGACAAGCGAGATGGGCAGGAGAGGTGTGCTCCCAGCTCCTACTTCCTGGCTGGGGCCTCCCTCACAGCTGGAGAAGAACCTTCCTTGCAGCCTCGTTTGGAGAGTCAGCCCAGGCTTTAAAGTGGAGTGCAAAGGAAGTGTCTTTGCCTCAGTTGGCAGGAAGGAACTAGGTGCTGAGGGGACAGCACAGCTGCCTCCGGGCTGTGTCACCAGGGAGGTGACACCCACAGCTGGAGGGCAGGGATGCACAGGAGTTCTGTCAGAGGGGAAGGGGTGGTGGGGGCCTCCCTCTGACAGGAACAGCAGCGGCTGTGCAGGGCCCGACATGTTCCAGAGCTTTCTTTGCTGGGGCCTCCTCCCAACTTAAGGTAATGAGTCCTACCTCCAACTTGCCCTGCCTGAACCTCCAGCTCCCAGGGAGGGAGAAAACCTGCCACACCCCATTCCCACTTGGCTTCCTCCCTTAGGTCCTGGCTTCCCCCCTTTTTTTCCAGCAAGCTCTACCTCCCACTTGGGGGCTGTGTGGGGCCCCCAGAGCAAGGACCTGGCCTCCTTCCAGACCTATCTGACCAACCAGGGAGGCTGGCTTCCGTCACCACCTCCTGGGAAGCCCTTGCGCTGGACCCCTCCCATCAGCGTCAGGGTGCAGCCAGAGGCTTGTGGTTAGCGCCCCTCCCAGTTTTGACACTTGAGCAAATCCCTTCCTCTGCCTGAGCCTCAGTTTCTCATACGTAAAATGGAGCCAGCAATACCTTCTTTGAAGACTAGGTGAAGTCACACGTGGACAGGCACTGTGGGACTGGGTTATGGAAAGAAACAAAGGTACAGCCAGGTCCGTACCTAGGTAGGCCCCTAGCTAGAGAAGGGAGGGGGGTGGCCCAGCAGGACTTTCTCACTAGGTGCAGCCTTGCCTTGGACTGGGCGTCCGTCCCCAAGGGCAGGCACTAGGTCAAAACCTCTTACCTGGCAACAGAGGAAGAAAACCAAGCCTCAAACCTGATTGGAATCCCCCTGAGCCAACCAGATGGAAGGGAGGAAGCTAGAGTCCCGTCCCCTACCTGCCTGGAGGCCAGCTCTGAGACCCCACACCTGAGCATGCCCTGGGTGCCCACACTGGGGAAGCCTTACCAGCGCCACCTGTCCCGGAAGCATGCCGGCCAGCCCTCTGAAACTGCCACAGCCCTAAGGAACTCGATCCTGTTTTGCAGAGTGGAAGACTGCAGCCTGGGCCCCCTATAGGCCAAGCCTGTCCCTGGGCTCAGTCCTGAGCCCAGTGCCAAGAAGAGGGCTGGACCCAGAGAGCCTGTGCGCGGGGAGCACAGGGATGGGGGCGCATCAGTGGCCCAGGAATCAGATTGCAGGGGTTTGCTTTTGTCTCTCGGACTCCCATGGGGCAAGTGACTGGACTTCTCTGTGCCTCAGTTTCTCTGTCATTTTGACTTACAGGGTTGTGAGCCCCGGTCCAGCCCCTCCACCTCTCTGCCACCCCTGATGCGACCATGGGCTCTGGCAGTGACTAGGTGGCCCCCCTCCACCCCTGTGGGTCAGCGGCGATTGTCTGCGGGACCTGGCAGCTCCCCGGCCTGGCTCTGGGGAAGGTAAGAAGGAACCTCCTAGGGCTCCTGGGGCTGGGGCTCAGGGGCCAGGGAGAGCGGGGCGCAGGGCCCTGAGCCTTCTTCCCTCCCCAGTGGGTGGTGACCTCGGCTTCCCTCCATGCCTGTGAGTGAATAGCACTCCTTAGTCCTACCTGGGCCTCCTCTCTGTGGTGCAGCCCTGGCCGTGAGGGCCGCCCGCCTGCCCAGGATGAGCACTTACCCTCCCAGCAGCCACCGCCCCGACCGCCACTCCTCCCCGTAGAAGAGCGCCGAGCCTCGGCTCCTGCCGGCGGGAGCCCCCGAATGCTGCACCCAGCCTCCCAGCAGAGCCCCCCGTTCATGGTCGACATCCACGAGCAGGTAGGCAGCACGCCCCTGGGCTCTGGTGAGCCTATCTGTGGAGCAGAGGTGGCAGGGCCTGACTTCTCCTTGCTTAGCTCGTGTGTTCAGGGAGCTGTGATCAGCCCTGCTTCACAGGTTGGTAAACTGAGGCCCAGAGAAGGGAAGGGCCACCCTGGGGCCACGCAGTGGATGAGTGGTAGAGCTGGCAGCCCTGCTCAGGCTCCCCGAGCGTCCTCTGCCCTTCAGGGAGGGGGTAGAGGAACAGCCAGGTCTACACCCAGGTAGGCCCCAGCTAGAGCAGGGAGGGAGGTAGCTGGGCAGGACTTTCTCACCAGGGTGGGCAGCCTCACGGCCAGGCTTCCTCCCTGCAACTCCCGGCCCTTCTCCACGCACAGGTGCACCAGGGAGCCATCCCCCTGTCCTACACAGTTACCACAGTGACGACCCAAGGCTTCCCCTTGCCTTCAGGCCAGCATATCCCTGGCTGCAGCGCCCAACAGCTCCCAGCATGCTCCGTGATGTTCAGCGGGCAGCACTATCCGCTCTGCTGCCTCCCACCCCCGGTGAGTGAGGGCCTCTGCCCCACCCCCACCCCCCTCCGTCTCCACAAGAAGACCCAGCACGGGCCATGGCGGAACCACCAAGCTCACCACATCCATCCATGCTGGCAGAGAGCCAGCATGCTGCACCCAGCCTCCCGACAGCCTGTTTGGGGTGGCACCAGTGGGTCTTGCAGAGTGTAGCGTCCTGCCTAGGTGGCCTAGGCTAGGGATGGGGTGGTCGCTCCAGGGGGCCTCAGCAGGGTCTGTCGCTGAATGGGTGGCCCCGGCCCTGGTCACAAGCACAGATCCAGCCCAGAAGAACGTTCTCCAGCCCCTGCCCCCTCTCTCAGCAGCTAATCCAGGCGTGCACCATGCAGCAGCTCCCTGTGCCCTATCAGGCCTACCCCCACCTCATCTCCAGTGACCACTACATTCTGCACCCCCCACCGCCAGCTCCACACCCCCAGCCCACCCACATGGCGCCTCTGGGGCAGTTCATATCGCTGCAGAGCCAGCACCCACGGATGGTGAGTCTGGGCGACGGGGCTGACGCCTGAGGAGGCGGCCTGGGGGACAGGGTCTTCCCTGTGACTGACTCCCACTGACCCACCCCTGCCTCTCCCAGCCCCTGCAGCGGCTGGACAGTGACGTGGACCTCCGGGGGGATCAGTACCCCCTGGGGAGCTTCACCTACTCCACCTCCGCCCCAGGCCCGGCCCTGTCCCCATCTGTGCCCCTGCACTACCTGCCCCATGACCCGCTGCACCAAGAGCTGTCCTTCGGAGTGGTGAGTGCCCCCTTCCGGGCTCTGGGGCGATGGGAGCCGGGCCCGCCAGCTCACCGCTGCCCCTGTCACAGCCCTATTCCCACATGGTGCCACGGAGACTGAGCACCCAGAGATACCGCCTGCAACAGCCGCTGCCGCCGCCGCCACCACCACCACCACCACCACCACCGCCCCCGCCGCCGTATTACCCCAGTTTCCTGCCCTACTTCCTGTGAGTATCGACACATCTGTCCCAGACCCTGGTGCTGTGTTCTCCTGGGGCCTCCAGTGGTGAGACCCCCACATAACTGGTGGCATCCAGGCCTCAACCCATCCAGCACTCCAGCAGACCACACACATGCATGCACACACATACACACACACCAGCTGGGCTCTCCTCCTGCCACATTCTGGGGTAGACACTGCACCCCAGTGCCTACTGAACTTGACCATGGTCCCCTGTGCCTTTCTCCCCAAGCTCCATGCTGCCAATGTCACCGACGGCAGTGGGACCCACCATCAGCCTGGATCTTGACGTGGATGACGTGGAGATGGAGAACTATGAGGTGCCACGGAACCCCATTCTGGGAGGTGATGTCTCGGGGACCTCCAGCCCAGGCCACTGCGAACCCTCCCCTTTCCTGTCCGTACACAGGCCCTGCTGAGCCTGGCGGAGCGGCTGGGGGATGCCAAGCCTCGAGGACTCGCCAAAGCGGACATAGAGCAGCTCCCAGCCTACCGCTTTAACCCGGACAGCCGGCAGTCTGAGCAGACACTGTGAGTCCCAGGCCCGCCTCCTGCGTCTGTGAGCATGGCCAGGTGTCGAGGGGACCCCTCCTGGGGAGCCTTCCCTCGCTGGCAGCGTGCAGGTGATGCTCTCTGCCCTCCCCCCAGGTGTGTGGTCTGCTTCAGCGACTTCGAGGCGCGGCAGCTGCTTCGAGTCCTCCCCTGCAACCACGAGTTCCACACCAAGTGTGTCGACAAGTGGCTGAAGGTGACTCAGCCCCAGCCACTCCCGGGCACTCCTCCTGTCCTGAGGGGGGAGGGCTGGACTCGGGGCCACGTCCCCACCAGGCAGTGGATAAGACCCAGGTGGGATAGGGGTCAGGTGGGAGTGGGGTCTGATGTGCAGCTGCTTCCCCCCTCCCCCTGCAGGCCAACCGGACGTGTCCCATTTGCCGGGCGGACGCCTCTGAAGTGCCCAGGGAGGCCGAGTGAGGCCCATAGCTGCCCGTGAGAACCCTGCCTGAAGCTCTGGAAACTCGGGGAACCTAGGGAGGGTTGGGAGGGAGTGGCCCAGGCCTGTCTCATTGTTCCCGCCTGTATCTCCAGAGCTGGTGCCGGGGTCAGCTCTGCAATAAGCCCCTGCATTTGCCAAGCTCCAAAGACTCCATCCCCAGTCTGCCTGCTGGTCTGCCCACCACGGAGCTGCCTGAGGGTCCCTAACTCAGTCTCCTTCCTGTTTGCCCTCGGGTCGAGCTCCTCCTCCTGACAGCTCTGGGAGCCAGGGGGATCTGTTCCCCCAGTCCAGCTGGTGGAGACCCCTGGCCCCAGGATGGGCAAAGAGGCACCATCCTGGGTTACGCGGTCTCTTGCACTGAAATAGCGTGCCCTCTTCCCAGGTGGCACTGACAGGCAAAGACAGAGTGGCATGAGGCTGTTCCTGACCCACAGGCCTTGGTCCTTCGACCTTGACCCAGTCAGACAGTCCTACCCAGCCTGCTGGGAGGGGTGGGCTGGGTGCCCTAGAGGCGCCTCACCCCAGGCACAACATTCCAGCCCCACCCCCAGGCTGGAGGGCCCTGAGCCTGGGCGGCAGGTATCCTGAGGGGCCCGGGCCAGACCAGGGAAAGTGACCTGTGTCCTGGTGGCCACTCCTCCCTGGCAGTGATAGGGGCCAGACCCCATGTCCAGTGTCCCCTTTCCGTCATTTTGCATGAATGTGAGGAGTAGCAGCTTTCCTTTATTCATTTGGCCCAGAATCACGTGTAGGATTTGGGGGTATGGATTTTTAAACAATGTTTCCTTTTCGTTAAATGGGCGGTTTAGGGACCACCCAGGACTGAGTGCCCAGGAGGCAGGGAGTGGCCAGCTGGTGCTGCCCAGTGCACATGCACGTGCGCAGCTGGGGCTGGGCTGGCAGCTGGCGGTCACAGGCAGCCAGAGTTGGGGGTCTGCTCAGCTGATAACTGCCATGCACTGTACTGCACACGTCCCCCGAGCCTACCGGGACCGTGTGCTTTTCAGGGCATTTCTCCCTCCAGCCAGGGCCCATCTCCCGCCTGGGTGAGTCTCCTCCAAGAAAGTCCCAGGAGGACAGGGCTCCCTCCCAGCCTGAGCCCTGCCCCTAAGGCCTGGAGGAGGCCCCTTCAGGGTCTGGCTGAGCTCCCTTCCCTCGCCCTCCTGGTCTCTTTCCTGCCCTACTCCCCGCTGGGGTTGCTGCCCTGAACGAACCGCGTGTGGGGCCGGCACATCCTAGCAGGCAGCCCCTGGCGCCTGCTGCCTCAGGGATGCTCCAACCACCCTCGTTCCTCCGCAGCGGCCCCGGCTCCCGCCTCCCCCAGCCTGCCATGGGGCCCCATCAGCCTGGCCCCACCCCCGTGGAGAACCCAAAGTCTTACTGTATATAACTCCAGGTGATGTTTCTATATTTATAGCAGTGTCAAAACCCCACGTGTTTTACACAGAACCACCCTCTCCGACCCACCCTTCCTCACCCTGGCAAAAGGTTTCGAGACCCCTCCAGTCCCCAGGGTGGGCGGGGTGGGCTCTCCAATTGTGCTGGCTGCCCCAGGGTCCCAACAAGCACCTGTGGCGGGGGCAGAGGGGGACACAACATTTTAAAAAATCATTTAAAAAGATTTATAAAACAATTATTTAGGATGTTTGTGATTTGCCGACCTTGCTATAGATGCCATGTTACCAATGATTTCCTATGGTGGGGGCTTGCTGATGTTTACTCTCACTCCCCAGCTTCTGGCCTGGGCATGGCCGTGGGCAGCATCCCCAGCCTGGCTGGGCCCGGCACCTGTGTTCTGTGTTAGAGAGGCATTCTATATATATGTAACTGCATATATATATAGAAATATATGTACTTTGGGGGCCCTGTTCCTTGCACATTTTACAGTTACCTCATTCTTCCCATGTATGTATTTGAGAAAAATGCTAATATATAGAGAAAAAATGTTCTTAAAGCTTAAATGTGTGGTTTTTTCCATTCCATTGGATTCACATTGGTTTGTAGCATTTAACATGACTAGTATGTTGTATTATATATATATGTGTATACTGATTGAAATTTTTAACAGATTTGTACTTTTTTTAAAATGAAAGTTGCTAGTTCTGCTTGACCAAGTAGTGCAATCATTATTTTTTTTAATATTGTTGCTGATTTCAGAGGGATATTCACTAATAAATGTATGATGTATATCGAGTATTGCTGAAGCTGCCTTTTGCTGCCTGTGTTCTTTTGGTGGGTGGGGGCGGGGTGAGCTGAGCAGAGAAGGCGGCAGAGGTCCTCTGCCGTGGAAATGGGGGGTCCCCCTGATGGAGACGGTCTGCCCCACAGGTTTAACAGTAACTGCCTTGTCACACAATGAGGCGGGAGTCTGTTACCAAGTGGCAGGATTTCTTTTAACTGGTTTGAGGAAAGGGTCACTTACTGGAGTTCTGTCCTTTAAATCGTGGAAGTAGGCTCTTCCAATGTGACAGGAGCAAGGCCCTTTCGTCTCACAGCTTTGTTTCAAAGGCTCTCTTTGCATCGTGCTTCTCAGTAGCTCTTCCTCAGTTTTCTGTCATTCTGCGGGATTTCCATGGAGACCCATTTATCCTGGGGATTATAACAACTTCTGTGGCGAAGTCTGGTCACACCAACTTGAGTTGTATGCCTGCCCATGGACCCTTGCAACCCTCAAGGAGTTGCAATGCCAGCATGATGGCCCGGCCTGCGTGAGACACCCACCAGCTCTGACCTGGCCCGCCTGAGCATGCGTGGCCTGGGGCCCTCGTCCCCAGACTCAGTAGGGACAAAGGGCCTGAGAACCACCAAGGGACCCCGATGGCCATGCTGTGTTCCCCATACCCAGGTGGTCCGGAGTGCCGCAGGAAGCTACTTGATTTTAGACTCACCGTAGCGCTGCCTTAATCCGCGAGTGGGTGGAGGAGTGGACAAGTACAGCAGTGGAACCCGGTGAAGAACCCAGAAACAGACCCACAAAAGAATGGCCACCTGGTCTTTGAACAGTTGTGGGGTCTTTCTTTCCAACAAATAATACTAGAGTAATTGGCCTTCAATAAGCAAAAAAGAAAAAAAGGAAAGAAAAAGGAAAAAAAGGAATTGACCTAAACCTTACACTTTGTACAAAAATGAAAGCAACATGGATCATACAGAAAGGAAGGAAGTTGGGAGGGGGTAGAAGAGGGTAATGGGGATAAATGCTGTTGCAGGGAGACTCGCCTTGGGGGGTGAACACACAGTACAATATACAGATGATATAGGATGGTACACCTGAAACCTATGTAATTTCATTAAGCAATGTCATCCCCAGTAAATTCAATACAAATTTTAAAACTAAAAAAAAAAAAAAGCACCATTGCCTGGCTGGTGTGGCTCAGTGGGTTGAGCGCCGGCCTGCCAAATGAAAAGTCACAGGTTCGATTCCCTGTCAGGGCACATGCCTGGGTTGTGGGCCAGGTGCCCAGTTGGGGAAGGCCAGAGGCAAATGATTAATGTTGCTCTCCCACATCAATATTTTGGTCCCTCTCCTTTTCCCTCCCTTCTCTCTCTGAAAATAAATAGAGTCTTTTTAAAAAATTAAAAAACAATTTGCAAGTCACATATCTGACAAAGGACTCATAACTCAGATAATATAAAGAATTCTCGAAATTCAACAAAAAACAATCTAGTTAAAACAATGGTTGTCTACCTTTTTAATTTCATGGCACACATAAAGTAATTACTAAAATTCTGTGGCACACCAAAAATAACACTTTTTGCCAATCTGACAAAAAATAGATACAATTTCAATTCATTGACTCCAGACAGCTGCTGTTGTTTTTGCTGTTGTCATTTTTTTATTTGACAATCTAAAGGAAAAGAGGTCAGTGCCCCTGACTAAATAGTCAGGCATTACATGTTTTTTTTTTTAATTATTTATTTTTAGAAAGAGGGGAAGGTAGGGAGAAAGATGGGAGAGAAGCATCGATGTGCAAGATTGCCTCTTGCAGGACCCCAGCCAGGGACCTGGCCCACAACCCAGGCATGTGCCCTGATTGGGATTTGAACCGGTGACCCTCCACTTTGTGGGACAATGCCCAACCCACTGAGCCACACCAGTCAGGGCGGCATTACATGTTTTAAAAATTCTTGCAGTACACTGGTTGAAAATCTCTTAGAATAGACTTCCAGCCAAGATGGAAGCATAGGTAGACACACTGTGCCTCCTCGCACAACCAAAAGAAGGGCAACAACAATTTACAAACAAAATAACAACCAGAACTGACAGAAAATTGAACTGTATGGAAGTCCGGCAACCAAGGAGTTAAAGAAGAAACACCCAGACCGGTAGGAGGGGTAGGAGGGGCAGGAATGGGCAGCCAGGCAGAGAGGACTCCGCCATGTGGCCAGGTGGCGTGGCGGCTGGAGGTCCAGGCAGTCCCACATTCTCGTGCAGATAAACCAGGAGGAACAACTAGGGAGCAAGACAGACCCACAACCCAGGTGCAGATAAACCAGGAGGAACAACTAGGGAGCAAGACAGACCCACAACCCAGGGTCCCAGCACGGGGAAATAAAGCCTCAAATCCTCTGAGTGAAAACATCTGTGGGGGTTGAGGCGGCAGTGCGAGAAACTCCCAGCCTCACAGGAGAGTTCATTGGAGAGACCCACAGGGTGTTAGAACGTACACAAGCCCACCCACCCAGGAATCAGCACCAGAAAGGCCCACTTTTCTTGTGGGAAGCGGCGACATGGGTTGCCCTACCCTGGTGAACACCTAAGGTTCCACCCCTTACTATGTAACAGGTGCACCAAGACAAAAATATGGCCCAAATGAAAGAACAGATCAAAGCCCCAGAAAAAATACAACTAAGCCATGAAGAGATAGCCAACCTATCAGATACACAGATCAAAACACTGGTAATCAGGATGCTCACAGAATTGGTTGAATATGGTCACAAATTAGAAGAAAAAATGAAGGCTATGCTAAATGAAATAAAGGAAAATGTTCAGAAAACCAAGTGACAGGAAAGAAACAGGGACTCAAATCAATGGTTTGGACCAGAAGGAAGAAAGAAACATTCAACCAGAACAGAATGAAGAAACAGGAATTCAGAAAAATGAGGAGAGGCTTAGGAACCTCCAGGACATCTTTAAATACTCCAACATCCGAATCATAGGGGTGCCAGAAGGAGAAGAGGAAGAGCAAGAAATTGAAAACCTATTTGAAAACAATGAAGGAGAACTTCCCCAATCTGGCAAAGGAAATAGACTTCCAGGAAGTCCAGGAAGCTCAAAGAGTCCCAAAGAAGTTGGACCCAAGGAAGCACACACCAAAGCACATCATAATTACATTACCCAAGATGAAAGAGAAGGAGAAAATCTTAAAAGCAGCAAGAGATAAGGAGACAGTAACCTACAAAGGAGTTCCCATCAGACTGTCAGCTGATTTCTCAAAAGAAACCTTACAGGCAAGAAGGGGCTGGAAAGAAGTATTCCAAGTCATGAAAGGCAAGGACCTACATCCAAGATTACTCTATCCAGCAAAGCTTTCATTTAGAATGGAAGGGCAGATAAAGGGCTTCCCAGATAAGGTCAAGTTAAGGAATTTCATCATCACCAAGCCCTTATTATATGAAATGTTAAAGGGACTTATCTAAGAAGAAGATAAAGAACATGTATAGTAAAACGACAGCAAACTCACAATTATTAACAACCATACCTAAAACAAAAACAAGAAGAAACTAAGCAAACAACTAGAACAGGAACAGAACCACAGAAATGGAGATCACATGGAGGGTAAGCAACAGGGGAGTGGAGCGGGGAGAGGGGGGAAAGGTACAGAGAGTAAGTAGCATAGATGGTAGGTGGAAAATAGACAGGGGGAGGTTAAGAATAGTATAGGAAAAGTAGAAGCCAAAGAAGTTATATGTATGACCCATGGACATGAACTAAAGGGGGACAATGTGTGTGTAGAGGGTGTGCAGGGTTGAGGGGAGTGAAGGGGAGAAAATGGGACAACTGTGATAGCATAAGCAATAAAATATATTTTAAAAAATTAAAAATAAGAAAATCTCTTAGAATATGAGCAAAAGACATCAGTATACATTTTAGGAAAAAGGATATTTCTTGTGTTCAATACAGTTAACCATAAAGGAAATGCAGATTAAACCACATTAAGAGTATTACATATCTATTAAAATGACTAAAATCAGAAGTAGTGACATTATCAAGTTCTGGCAAGGTTGCAGAGAAATTGGATTTCTCACACATTGCTGGTGAAAACGTTAAATAGTAACACTGCAGTGGAAAATAGGTTGGCAGGTGTTCTTTTCTTTTACTTTTTTAGTGTTGTTAAAAACATGCATTTTGATTCAGTCTATAAAAAATAAGTCAGTGGTCATTCTGAAAAGAACAGACACTGCACTTGATCTTAGCCAAACGGCCGAGAAGCGAATAAGTCAGTGGTCACTCCATGCGGCCACACATGCACCTGTGAAGTCAGAGCCCTGGGCCATTCACCTGGCGGCCGTTGGAGCAATGTCCCCCCTCTGCGTTCCCAGCAGGAGCGCACCGCTTTCTCATTGTTCCTGTCCTTTGATTGCTTGCAAGTCCAGATGACCGGATCGTCCTTTACACCCAAAGTCAGTTCAAAACAGTTGGTGCAGGCATTCAGTTCTGCACGCCCCTTAAATAAATCCCAAGTCCCCAGCTGATGGCCAGGCGGCCACCCATAACACAGCAACTTCACTCCTGGTATTGATCCCAGAAAATCAACATGTCCACACAGAACCAGCACCCCTGATGTGCACAAGCTGCTTCTCTCACAATGACCCCAAATGGGGAACAGCCCGAATGTCTTCAGGGAGGAAATGGTCAAACAAATGCAGCGCATCCACACCCTGGAACACGGCTCAGCAGTGAAAAGGAACCAACCGCTGACGTGTGCGACAGCTTGGGTGGATCTCAAGGGAATTACACCGAGTGAAAAAAGCCAGCACCAGGGTAACAAATAATTCCACTTATACAACAACCACGATGACAACATTTGTGGGTGCTGGGGTTAGAGATGGGGGAACAAAGGGCAGGGGTAACAGGAGGAAGGTCTCGGTGGTGATGGAGCCGTCCTGCATCTTGATTGTGGGGTGTGTGTCTACACGGATTCACACATGTGATGAAATGGACAGAGTTTTACATGTACACACACAGGTGGGCACATGTAAAACTAATGAAACCCGTGCCGATGTCAAGTTTCTGGTTTGAGAAAAGATCTTCTCATTGAGGGAAATGAAGCATTCCTAATACTTTTTTGTAATATTTTTGCAACTTCTTATAAATCTGTATTTATTTTAAAATAGAAAAGCCTATGGGAAACTGGATCAAATCCAAGCTTAATGAATCACGTTAAAACCCTACCCTGTGCGGGCTGATGTTCTGTTACTCTCAGGTGTGGAGGGGGTGGAGGGTGGTCATGCTCCTTACCTCCTTCTGTCAGAAGCTCTGCCCACCAGTGTCTCCAGGGGCCTGGCCCATGGTGGCCATTCTTTGAATGATGAATAAATTGGCAGTGAAGTGGCTTGCCTTTATTAACCGTCAGGTGGTCTGGCCAATGTCTTTCCAAAAGGCATACACCTCAAGTTTTCTTTGGAGGGTGGAGGGCAGAGCTCTAGGGCGGGGTGCCTTCTCACACCATCCGGTCTCAGCGTCCCTCGAGCTCAGCCTAGGTACTGCCAGGGAGGACCCTGAGCTGTTCTCTGGGCACAGAAGGTACAGCAGCCCTCTGTGTAGGTGCCACTGACCCTCAGGGCCTGGTCAGGGGTTTGGCATGTCATTTGTGTTAAATCATTCATTCAGCAACGCTGGCTGTGGGCCTCTGCCCAAAGCCAGACAGTGCTCTGGGCCCTGGGGCAACTCCAGCGAGTGAGACAGAGTTCCTGCCTCCAGGAAGCTGCCATCCCAGAGGGAGAGAGAGATACAGATGAACAGCACTTTCAAACTATAGCAAGGGCTGTGGCCTCTCAGAGGAGGCGACACTGAGGTTAGGGACACCTGATGATGAGGAGGAGCTAGTCGGGAGAAACGCATTCCCGATGGAGGGAACAGAATGTGCAGAGGTCCAGAGGCAAGGATGAGTTTCAGGCCCTGATGGAGTTCTCGGTTGGTTAGAGTCGTCCTAACACGCAAAGGTTGTGGGTTTGATCTCCCATCAGGGCACATACAAGAATCACCCAGTGAGTACATCAGTAAATGAAACAACAATGTTTCTCTCTCTTCCTCAAATCAGTAATAATAATAATAACGATTAGTAATAGTAAAGGATGAGTTTGAGCAAGAGCACAGGGTGAAGCTGGAGGATAGAGCCCAGGTCCCAGGGGGCTTTATACGCCAGCGTTTCACTTGCTCCTCAACACCCTGAGTTGAGGTTCACACGTGTCTTCAGTTTCCATTTGGAGGGACGGAGACCAGAAGAGGCCCCAGTCTAGGCCCAGGTGGAAAATGGGAGAATCAGGATAGCCCTGTCGTCTCTCCACTCCTGCATTCTCCAAGTCAGCGAGTCCACTTTTTAGAATATATATATATATAATTTATATTTATATTTATATTTATATTTATATTTATATTTGTTTGTTTGTTTGTTTGTTTTTAGAGCGAGGGAAAGGAGGGAGAAAGAGAAGGAGAGGAGAAACATCCCTCGGTTGCCTCTTGCCTGCGCCCAGGCAGGGACCGAACCCTAACCCAGGCCTGTGCCCTGCAGGGGGATCAAACACGCCCAGCCCACCGAGCCCACACGGGTCAGGGGCGACTGTACTTTTGAAAACTCCTGCTTTCTCAGTTTCTCACTTCCAACATGACGAAGAAAAGAAGGAACAACGGTCCACAACGGTCGTGCCAAAAAAAGGGCCGCGTCCATGTGCCGCCTATTTGCTGCACCGACTGCGCCCGACGCGTGCCCAGAGATCAGGACATTAAGAAGTTGGTCCTTCAGAACACAGGACAGGCCGCAGCCGTCAGGGACATTTAGGAAGTGAGTGTCTTCCACGCCTGTGTGCTTCCCGAGCTGTGCGTGAAACTGTGTTACTCACTGTGCGAGTCGTGTGGTTCTCAGCGAGGTGGGCAGGAGCCGTTCTCGGCAAGCGCGGGAGGACCCAGCACCTCCACCCTGGTCCAGACCTGCGCGTGCTGCCCGCGACCTCCATCACGGCCCCTGTAAGGAGCCCTTAAGGTCTGAAGAAAAGTACCCTGGAAAAAACCAAAATGGGAATTGTACTTTAAACCAACAAAATTCCTAACAAGACCCCTTTAGTCCCTTCTTCCCCGTCTTCCAGGTCCCACCCGCAAGACCACCGACTTCCTGGGCACAAGAGGCAGTGGAAGTCCGCTGCCCTTTGCAAGGGCTCTTGGGGGGCTGGCAGCCACAAAAGGAGTTTTGTCCACTTTTTCTCTTCCTTTTTTAAGAACGGGGAGCCTGAAGCCACACCGAGCTCGGCCCCGACGCGAACCCTCCTGGGTCGTTCCCGAGGAAAGACGTGATGTCAGAGACCGGTTTCCGCGCCTGCCTCTCCCTCCTGTGCACGTTTTCTCCGGCTTCCCCGAGCGCTGGCGAGAAGCAGGATCTCGAGCTGGTGTCGCCTCGCCCGCCCCGCTGCCCCGCCCCACCCCGGCCGCCGGGCGGGTTCTCGCGGTTCCCGCGCTTGTTGCGCGTGCAGTCCGCTCGGTGCCCTCGCCCGCGCAGCTGCCTGTCCTCTGGCTGCGGGCGGCGGCCTGGGGCGCGGAGAGGCGAGCCGGCTTCCCCCGGGCCCGATCCGGGCGCGTCTGCCCGCACCCTGTGTCCTTGCACAGCACTACGCGGCCTCAAAGGCTTCAGTGTCTCTGCTCATGGTCGGCGGGCTCCGTTCGCAAAGGCCGGTGGGAGCGCCCCCCGCCCAGTGAACTTCCCCAGCCCCCTCCCGCAAGCCGGAGCCACCACGCTTCCACGGGGCTCCCACGTACGCCCCGCGCTGCTCTTCTGCCCCGGTCTCCCCGTTAGGATCGGGCCGCGGGCCGCTCGGGGCTCCGCTTCCCCAGAGGGAGGTCATCACACTGGCTACGCACCCAGACCCTCCCCGCGGGGCAAGCACAGGGAGGCATCGCGAGCGCGTTCTGAGCAGACTAGCAGGTGGACAAGTGAGGGAGCTGCAGGGACGGGGAGCACATGGGAGGCTGGTGCCGGGCCGGGCCAGGGGCCTGCCCGTTCTTCAGGGTCCAGCAGGGTGCATTCGACAGCTGTGGGGTTTGTTTACAGCCATTCATTCATGTGATGCTGATGTCCTGGTCCCCAGCCTCCGCAGGTCCCACGAGCGGGGACAAACTGGGGGAAATCATGCTGGGAAAAACCCTCCCAGCAACAGGAGAGAGCGCAGGGCCCTGTCGGCAGGTCCCCCAAGGGCAGGCACTGAGCCCCCAGTTCAGCCAGGGGTCAGCCACATGCGCTGAATGGCGTTATTTTAGCCAATGTATAGTCATTGTACATGATTTTAACCAAACTGAGTCCAGAGAAAAAAAGCTGAAAGCAAATATGTAAATAGTAATAATTTTGGGTGGTGGGAATGTGAATAATTGTTTTTTTTCTTTATATTTTTCTGCGATTTTTCAATGGAAAAGGCTCTACCTTGTGGAATGGGATGCAACCCAACACAGAAGCTGCGACTTGCTTGCCAGTTGTGCTCCCCCACCCCAAAAGTGGGGACCCTGATGACCCCAAAATGTCCTCCACCTCTGACACCCTTGCCCACAACTGCCTTCAAACCACCATTTCCCAGGTCCGGCTTTCAGTTCTGGGACCTGACCCTCTTCCAACACATCCATCTTTCCACTTGCCTTAGCTAGAGTGGGTTTCAGCTTGCTGCTTGCCAACTGAAGCCCTCGGGTAAAGGCACCCAAAGGCGGGAGCTACGGGAGAACATGGGGTGTGCAGACCTAGGCGTGCCGGCGTGCCTCCAGTAGCGACAGTACTGCTGCTCTACCGGCTGGAACCTGGGTTGTCATGCAGCCAGACCCGAACCAGAGTTGTTGATTTTAATGAACTGCCATAGTTTTTTGTTCTTTTAAAGATTTTATTTACTTACTTTTAGAGGAAGGGGAAGGGAGAAGAAAGAGAGGTAGAGAAATGCCAGTGTGTGAGAGAAACATTGAGTCTTACATGCCCACAGCGCGGGACCAGGCCCACCACCCAGGCATGTGCCTTGACCCTCGACCCTCGACCCTCCGCTTCACAGGCCGGCACTGGATCCGCTGAGCCACACCAGCCAGGGCCAGAGTACATGGGATTCTGGAGACTAGGATCATGCTGCCTGGGCCCTCGTCTCTCTGGCAATCAGTTTGAAAAACTGAGAGCACACCCTCTAAACCATTTCTTTGAGTGTCAGTTGTCTCAGCCTCGCATGAGGTGGGAGAATGCACAGGTGTCTAGGGTGCGGCCACGAGATCCCTGTGGGTCATGACTGCGACCACAAGAAGGAGCAGAGACAAATGAAGCTGTGATATCCCCGAGAGCCCCAGGGCTGGGCAAAGGAGGTACTGAAAACCTTAGCACCCGCTGTGGGTGACCTGTTTTCAGAAGGAAATTGGCGGTTGGTCATGAGGAAAGTAGACTGGTGACAAGTGGGTGACAACTCCCACCGTGTGTCCTGGTCAATCACCTGGGCCCTCCATTTGCTCAGAAAACCTTCTGAGATTTGCTACACTCTGTCCTGATTAAACAGCTTCAAATCTGCTTCAAATCTTCCACAGTCTTCTTCGACCGCTGACCCGGTCCTCTCCCCAGAACCTGAGAGAACAGAGGCCATCGTGTGGGGACACTCTCTACTTCTGCCTTTGAACCTGCAAAAGCACTGACTTCTGCTCCTCTCCTGCCTTGCCCCTCCCACCACTGCAGTGGCATCTCCCTCTGTGCATCTTCAACCTCTTCCTCTAAAATGTCATTGCTTTTAGCCTTTAAACATAATGAAGTTTCTCCTAGGTTAAATGAGTAAGAACACTTCCTCAGGCCGGGCTCCTTGTCCCTCGTGCCCCCACACCTTTCCCCGACAGACTGCATGAGAGCTGCGTGTACTGGATCTTTCCACGTCCCCTCCCTCTTCCTCCCTCTGCCTTCTGACACTGCATTCCACTGAAATACACCTGTCGAGGTCACCCGTCACTGCCTCTGTTCCTAAATCCAGCTGTTGGAAACCTGGGCATCATCCAATCTGGTCCACACCTGGCCCGCCCCCAAGTCTGGGTTATGTGTTCATGTCCACCACTAGCTTCTCTCCTTCCCTGCAACTCCTAATCCAGGACCCCATCGTGTCACCTCAGTCTTGCTTACTGCCTTGCCCCCTCCCGGTCTTCTCTCCATCATGACAATCAGCTTTCAGAAACCCAAATCTGATGTGTCTCCCTTGCTTAAAGCCTCCAGTGGCCGGCAGGCTAAAGTGTAAATTTCTTAACCTAGTTCACTAGCCTGACCCCTGATCTGTGGGAACAGAAACAGGTGACACCTACCCTGTGTCAGGTGCCAGCTGGGGAACTACTTTCGGAAAGGTCTTGAAAGAGGCCAAGGAAAATGGGAATTAGGTCACAGGCGACCCCGAGAGATGGTCAACAGAGATCAAATTAACAAGAAGGAAGTGGGAGCTGGTTGTGCCAACTACCTTGTCGGGGAAGGAGACAGGGCTCTGGGTACTGGGCGGCCTGTGGGCACAGCAAGATTGAGGTTTGCAAGGGAGGAGGTGCCAAACCTTTCCAGGTGAAAGAGAAGAGGTCTGAGCAACTGAAAGGGGGCTGGTGGCTGCTGGTAAAGGTTTTGGTGATGGGGACACCAATGGGAGACTGAACCTTGTTGGTAGGAGTATGATTTTCTATACAATTTGGAGATAAAACATTTACAAAAGTAAGTTTCTGCCCTGCCTGGTGTGGCTCAGTGGATTGAGCTCTAGCCTGCCAGCCAAAAGGTCACCGGTTCAATTCCTGGTCAGGGCACATGCCTGGGTTGCAAGCGAGGTCCCCAGTGGGGGCCATGTGAGAGGCAACTGATGGTTTCTCTCATACATCAGTGTTCCTCTTCCCCTTTCTAAAAATAAATAAATAAAATCTTTAAAAAAATAAGTCTCTAAAAAAGTAAAAATTTCCATTTCTATTTTGACTGAGTAACTTCACATCCAGGATTTTTTTTTTCCCTGAAAAAATAAGCATGTACATGTGCATTTAACTACAAGGTTATCGACTTGCTGTATAGAAAAGTGAAAAAAAAAAAAAAAAAAGCTTAACAACCTGAATAGCACAAGATAACTGATAACCTAAATTACAAATTTATGGTACATAAATTCAGTGAAATGCTGCACAGCCATTAAAAAGATGTGAAAGAAATGTGTGAAATGGAGGGAATACAGTACTTACAACATTATTCTATTTCTGTAAAAAAAGGTTTTTATATGCAATGAAGTCTGGGAAGAATATTAACAATGGACATCTCTAGACAGTGTGATATTATGCATTTTTAAAATCTTTTTCATTTCTATGAATTTCTTTTATCGATTTTAGAGAGAGGCAGAGCGTGAATGAAACATTGATCGGTTGTTCCACTTACTTATGCATTCATTGTATGTGCCCCGACCGGGGATGGAACCCGCAACCTTGGCATATTAGGGCGACGCTCCAACCAACCGAGCTCCCCAGCCGGGGCCAGGTATTATGAAATTTAATTTTCCTGTCATGAATAGGAAAATATTTGAATCAGAAAAACAATTTATAAAATCACATACACACGAGTCCATGTACGTGAAGTTCGAGAACAGGCAGAACTTCTGTAGTGAGAGTCAGAATGGTGGCTCTCTGAGGGGCTGCTGGACGGCCAGACGTGAGGGAACCGTCTGGGGTGAGGAAGTACCCTGCATCTTGGTTTTGGGGTACACATAAAATTTTATCAAGCTGTGGATTTAAGATCTGGGCATTTCACTGTAAGTTATCTTTTTAAAAAGAAAATGCACCCACAAGGGAAAGAGGAAGCAGGTGGTATCACAGAACAATTTTGGGGTGAAAAAGGAAGTTCTGTGATGAGACCTCAGGTTTCTCAGGAAGTAGGCTGTTCTGGTAACGGGCTTGGAGCAGAAAGGATGCAGGTGGCCCAGACCTGAGAGAGGGGGACACAGGGGAGCAGTGCCCATGGGGCAGAAGCACCCTGGGAGGCCCCTAGAGCTGGATGGAGGGTGCGGGTAGGCACCGCCCAGGGCCCCTCGTCTGCGCTGAGACTCTAGGAGAGCCTGCATCTTAATGGCTGGGTTGACATCGAGCATTGTGACTGAGTACCAGCTGTAGCAGAGAGGGGTGTGGAGCCAAGACAATTCTAGCAGAGAGAACGGAGACCAGTGGGGAGGGACGGCAGGGCTGGCACGATCAAGGCTGTGGTGGGCGAGGGTCGGTTCTCAGCTCCTGAGGGTGAGACGGTTCCAAGCATAGGCCACGCTCAAAGCCTGGCGCTGCTGGGACGCGCTGGAGGAAAGGAAGTACCCCCTACCCTCACCCCCACCCCAGGCGCTTCACCGATGCCGCTGGCTCAGGCGCACCCTAACCAGCAAGGATGTGTCGCCGCTGCGGTAAGGGGATGAAGCTTGCCCCCATCGGCCAGCTGTCAGCTGGGCAGTTTCCAAGGCAGATTTGATCCCAAAGCCTCTTCCGGCTACACTCGGCAGGCACTCCCCTCGGGAGCAGAAGGGCCCGTGCAGAGGATCCACGTGTGGAGAGTCATCTCAGTGCCAAACTGGGCAGTGGCTGGTGGCAGCCGGAACAGGATAGTCCCAGTAGATGGCATATGCTTCAGGAGGACAGCACGTCGAGGTGACAGGAGAAATCCAGATCCTGCCTCCTGGTGCCAAGGTGTGTGGGAAAATGAGTGGCACCTGCTCAAGTGTTCCTTGAAGTGGTGTCTTCAGGGGGAAACCAGGTTTGTTTCAGGGGAAGGCCCATTCTGAGAGCTAGCAAGGGGAGGCAGATAGGGGAGGCTGGGGGACACTGGGGGAAAGGGTCAGCGCTGTTGGCTGGGCTCACAGGCTGAGGAAGGGGGGGCCCCCACTGCCGCTACACCAGAGGCCTGTCGAGAAGCGTCGGCACAACCGGCCCCTAAGCACAGCCTCAGCTGAAGCCCCTCGCCTTTCTCGCTCCTCCAGTTAGCCACACCCAGGCAAGCCCTTAGCTACTGTCCCTAAGGCCTCCATCGGGTCGGGCCCCCCAGCAGCCACCGCCACCAGCAGCGCTACCGTCAGCCCTGTCTCACAGATGACACTGAAGCCCAGGGCTGAGGTCACTTGGCTAAAATTAGGGCCACAGGCAGGATTTGGGAGGCGCATCTGGCATCAGAGATTGAATCTTTCTTGACTCAATGTTAAGTCATGGCCAAATTTTTATATGTAAGCTTCACAACTATGCAATGTGACTGAGTGGATTCTGACCTAAGATGGATAAACTCTTGCAGACTTCGGAGACTGACATTTCAGTTTATACTTCAGATGTACATTAAAAAATGAGGGCCTCACCCCTTGGGATATGCCACAGTGACAGCACTGGCAGATGGTGATGGTGACACGACTTTAGCTCACAGGACAATGGGGAAGAAAAAGGCAAAGACCCGAGGCTTAAATTTCCTCTCAGAAATGACAATATACGCACAACACCTTACAGGGGGTCTTCCACTGGTCCAGAATTTGTCAGCTCAAATGTGACCCTAGTCACTCCTCCATGAGGACAGAGGTCTGCTTGGGCAGCAGTGACACTCCTTATGAAACTGAGTTACTACTGAAAGAAAAACATTCCTTCAGAAGACACTGGCATGGGGAAAGGAACTCTCCCTCAGTGACACCTGGGACAGGTGCCCACACACGGTTAATTCTACAAACCTCCGCTGACCAAGACGGTATTACCTTCATTGGCCTCCAGGGAAGTTAAAGATCAGGGAAGCTCAAGAACTTGTCTTGAGGTCACAAGGTGACACATGACAGGACCTGAACTTGAACCCAGATCTGTCTGTTCTACTACACCACGCTGCCAAGCAACTGTCTTTCACAGGAACACACAGGTCCCCATGAAGGCCAAGCTGCCCCGGTTCCCCCTTGCTTCTTGGCCACACCATGCCCTGCTCCCTCCCCAATCTTTTTTTTTTAGTATATTATTTACTTATTTTTAGAAAGAGGGAAAGAAACATCAATGTGTGGTTACCTCTTATGCGCCCCCTCCAGGGACCTGGCCCACAACCCAGGCATGTGCCCTGCTGCCCTGACTGGGAATCAAACCGGCAACTCTGGTTCGCAGGCTGACACTCAATCCACTGAGCCACACCAGCCAGGGCCCTCCCCAGTGTTCTCCAACCACTCCACATGTAGAAAAGTATCTACCACCTCTCACCCCCCTGACAGAAGGACCCACAACTTGTTATAAAACTTTTGTTATAAAACATTTAATGTTAACCTACAATACAATGTAAACTTTTATGAAAAAAATTTAAAGTACACTGGATTTCTTCAGTCAGTTACATGGGACTGTCCCGGTGCGGTCCAAGCTGCGGCACCGCGTCCTCGGTAGGTGGACTTCCCGTTGCTGCGCTCTGCGCAAGTCCAAACAACCGGCTGTGAAGTAGAGCTTCTCGTTCAAGCACCAGACACACTGCCCTGACTTTGCATCCTGGGGGTTACCACTCCTCCCCATTGTCATGTTCTGAAATTCTGTCCTTGGCACCATTAGCAACTTTCATGCTAACTACTGTTTTTTTTAAAGAGAAAAACAGTCTCCCCTGGCTTCCTCTTACCCAAATATCATACTGGAGGCGAGCACAGAGAAAGCAGCATTTGCTGCAGGAAATTCTGCAGAAGTAGAAAACACGAGGGCCCCCACCGAGGCTGCAGAAATCCAACCAACCCCAGCTGGGACTCTTGGCTCGGTCGTTTCCCACGGTCATGCAGCTGAATCTACAATTTCAGTCTCGGGAGTGCAGAGGGAAACTTACAACAAGCGTTTCCCCTTAGCTGATGGCTTGCCATTTGGAAACAGCTGGTATCACCCAGAGGTGACCTGGAAACAAGAGCCAGTGCTCGCAGATCAGTGCCTCTCAGCATCTCCTCCCTGGCAGGTGCCACGGGGGCCCCTGAGGCTCCGGGAGGAACATGTGGATTGTACTGGCACTGGCAGCAGCTCTGGGGTCGGCAGGGAGACAGGACTGGGTCTGGGCTGTTTCACACGGACTAGGGAAGGAGCGTGTGCTTCGGAAGCCTCTGGAAACCTAAAGGTGTAGGTTGTCCCAAGAATTGTACCGAAAAAAAAAAAAAAAAGAACATTTCTAATATTCTGGTGTCTGACTTCCTTCACTGAACAAGTTGGCAAAAGGCAAGAGGCGTAAAGTGCACATTGTAGAGTAGGATGCAGGCTGAACTATTAAGGAAAACAATTTACAACTTCCCAAAGAGGTATGGGCAAGACAACACACCCAGCGGAGCGAAGGTCCTGCCTTCCCTCCCAGGACTGCCCGAGAACAGCATGAGAACACGGCGGGGGGCGGGGGGTGGGGGAGGCTCTGAGTGCTGGGGAAACATTCCGCTTTGCGTAGCTCTCAGCAGGGAGCAGACTTCACACGAGGTCTAGTGGAGAACACGGTTCACCCTGGTACTCACTCCAGATACACGTTATGACAACAACAGCGAGATCCTGCTCTTGTGGCCTCGGGACACCAGGGAACAAAGTAGAGTCACAGGCTCCCAGGAGAAGGAAGTTTTCCAGAGCCAGTGTCCCAGAAACCCATGCCAAAGCCCCTGGGCAATTCTGAGGCTCCTCAGGTGACACCCACCAAGCTCCTGGCCCTGGAGTGTCCCCCACCCACTGAGGCAGCCGAGACCAGTGGCCAAGTCGCTGCTGCCTAAGAGCGAGCCTCAGGTTTGAGTTGAGCAACAGAGAAAGGCTCTGGATGCTTCGAATCCAGGAAGTTAAGCTTCCTCTCGACACTAACTGCTCGGTCTCGCGGCACGCTAGGGCCAGCAACTTCAGTGGGTTTGAGCGTCAGGATGAGTCTGCAGCAGCCTGGCCATAGGGCACTTGGGAATACCTGTTAGCTCACGCTGGGGTCCGTCAACACATGGCCTGCCCCACGTGCCCATCGCCATAAACTCAACTGCTGACGGGACACCCAGATTTAAAACACCCTATTACTGCAACACAGCGGAGGAAGAGGGTAAAGACCACCTCCAGCAGGGGCGACACCAGAAACTGAAATCTGCTAACAGTTCACAAGCCTGAGTTCTGCCGGGGCTCCCCTCTCAAAGCCTCTAGCCTCTCTACCCTAAACACACTGCCCGCGCTGCACCTCTCGCTCGCCAAGACAGGCAGCACTCGCACAGGGGTCCGCTGGTTCCACCCCGGCCCTGCCGGTCCTCTGGGAAGGCACCAAGCTCGGCAATTCAGGGGAGCCCAGGGCCGGGCAGTGCGGCACGCACACGTCACAAGAGGAAGGAAGAGCTGCCACCCTTTGGTTCAGAGCCCGTGGTAACCACCCGGCGCAGATCCTGAGGAACAGCCGCAGTCGTGTGTACAGGTGAGTGTGCTCACGTTCACACTGCACGCGTGGATGCATCTGCACACAGCCTCTGCCGGGGCTGCAAACCCAGACTTCCTCCTCAATGCTCCAAGTAGGGGGCAAGGCGACAAGGAAGGACAGCAAGAGTTGGACCAAAAAGAACGCCCTCTCCGAGAACTCGAGAGGGGCAATGGCAGAAATAACCACACCAGCCCGGGGCACCTTTGTCACACTCCTGCGGGCTAAGGAGCCAAGGGCATGAAATCATGTCATGGGTTTAAGAATTGGCTCTTTATCAAGTAAAGGAAGAAAATACACCTATATCAGCCTCATTCCTTTGGTCATTACAAAGCAACAGAAAACAATTTAAAAGTTATTCATAAATTGTGGGAAGTTGAAGGAACACCTCTGCTCCGCGCCTTCTCTCCCCTCTCTTCCCCGGAGCCAGGAGAAGCAAGTCCTTAGGAGATGCTGCAGTAGCTGGTTGACGGAGGTTTGTCACTTTTATTTTCCATAAAAGCAAGAACGAGTGAGAACCAGTGGAAGGTGCCCTTCCCCGCCGGGATGCGGGCGGGGCTCACGGTGCCTCCTCCCGCGGGCAGGTGTGTGGTGCAGGGGCAGGAGGGGAAGGTGGGCTGCCGGCTGGAGCGCTCGTCGCTGCCCTCTCAGTTTCTGATCCTTCCTTAGAATGCAGCAGTTATTAAAAAAAATATTGTATTTAATAATAATAATATCTCTCGTTCCCCCCCATTCTTTTAGGAGTTGAGGTGGGAGGGACAGGAAGAGAAAGAGTCACTCGTCTGTGAGGTCCTGAACAAAGAGGACTTCTGTGTGGCTGAGTCCGGCCTCCTGCAGTGTGGGGGGGTTGGGCCGCTCCTCCGAAGGGATGCAGGGCAGCACCCGCCGCGGGAAGTTGGCTTCGATCTGAAACTTTTCAGGGCTTTCTTTCAAGGAGAATAAGAAGTCGTGGATGACCTGCAGAGTCACACAGAAAACGAAGGGCAGTGAGAAAAAGCCAGACGGACACGCACGCAGCACCCTGCGATCGAACACCCGGCAGACAGGGAGCAGCCGCGCCACACCAGAACTGGACTCCGAGGCTCTGCCGCGTCACGGAGCAGACTTGCAGGGTGCCTCTTCTCAGAGACTCATTACCTACGCAGCCTAACGCCAGCCCCGCCCTGAACTGGTGCGCCCACTTCCCTGTTCACAACCTGTCTGGTACAACGCTGAAAACCTCCCCTTGGAAAGAACCAGTTGCGGAGAGGTACAGGACACAGAAGTTTTCCCTTTATTCCACCCAGCCGCGCGCGCTGCCCACCGTCCTTCCACCCTGGCACGTGGTGGGCCGCACACGCGGGGCGCTGTCCCACACGGCCTTGCCAAGGCCCTGTGAGGCAGGCTCTGTAACTGATTCAGTCGACACTCAGACCCCGTTCGAGTCTCGCCAGCCGCCTTTCATAGCACAGTAATACAGTTCAGAGCTGTGCGTTACAGTGAGTTGCCACATCTCTCTCCTTCGGGCTGCAGCAAACCCGCAGTCTTTCCAGACTTTCTGACCTTGACACTTGTCTTTTCAGCCTCAGTGGCACATCTTCAGCAGGGGCTTTACGGAAGCAGCGTGCAGTCCCTCAGTGCAGCCTATGCAGCAGATGCAGGGGGTCACCTGGGCCTGTGACCTACGCTGACCACTCTGAGCACTGGAGGCTATTCTGTCCCCTTTGTCATTGATGAGGACTTTGCAGGGAGGGAGGCACTTTGAAACTGTGGAGACAGCTCCTCCAACTTTCTAGTTACTTCTAGTACTGCTGAGTCATGATTTCCCATTCTATTAGGTAGGTCATAACGTCGCACTCATTATTTTAATGTTCAGATGGTTCTGGATAAGGTCGGAAGATGCCCATTTAAGCTGACTTCTGTGGCTTTCTGACACGTCTCCACTGTTCTCTGAAGGATCATGTGCTTTTGGGCACAAGGCGTTCCAGGTCCACCTGGTGTCTTCCCTGCCCCAGCCCTGGAGCCAGCCACTTCTCCAGGACCCCAGGTTTGCCCTAATGAACAATGGCACAGAAAGCCACAATCTAGGTGCTGGGTACGTTCACTGCTATTGGGGTGCTGCTGCTCCCACGCACTCTCTGCACACACACCCCTACATGGATTCTCCATGCTGGGGTGCTATACACAGCTGGCCAATGCCAGGAGTTCACCCCCGCTCCTCGCCCGGTTCTGGCTTTGACATCCCAACCAGCCCTGGGCCCCTGGACTTGGACTTTGCAGTGGGCTGCCGCCACCTGTGGACGCCTCCTTCACCTAGTCGAGGCCCTCCCTGTGGACCTCTCCGGTAGGAATGCCCTCCTCCCCCAGGTCTGGCTCTGACAAGGCGCAGGGCAATTCTTCACCAGGAGACACCGACACCAGGAAAACTCACACTGCTGGAACTTAGGACGTGAGACCCCTAGGGACCAGGACAGCTCTGTCTCTTCCTGCCACGTGAAGAACAGGCAGCCCAGACCTGCGCCACGGCCCTTTGCTTGGCATCCTGCGTCTAACAAAGACCCCAGGGAGATGCTGGGAAAGCAGCTCGAACCTCTTTCAGGCCAGTCCCAAAGGCCAGGAACGTTCCTTCGAGTTACCCCTCCTTCCAGAGGGAACTGATCTCTACTTCCTTTTTGCTCCACCTCTCTCAAGGCTAGTCCCCTCCGTGCGAAGCAGTCCTTCCTTCCTTCGTCTTAAGCTCACCTCAGAGCATCTGAGGGGCTCCAATTCCAGGAGTTAAGGAGTAAACTCACGGTCCTCTTATCTAATTCATTCATAATTCTAATTCCGTATATTTTAGTATATCAACATCTATCACTGTCAGTTCCCTTCTCTGACTTTTTGCAATTTCCATCAACATTCACTCCCCTTTTCTTGAGATGCATTGATTAGACTTGCACCAAGTACTCTTGGTGTACATCCAACGGGGGTTTATGATACAGCATTTCATGTTCTTTTCAATCACTGCTTGAGAATACAGCAGTCCCCTGTCATCAGTGGGGGGTACGTTTCAGACCCCCGGTGGGTGCGAGACTGTGGGCAGTGCCGAACCCCTCTACATGTTATACGTGCTGTTTTTTCCTACACATGCATGCCTACGATGAAGTTCAATTTATCAGTTAAGCACAGCAAGAGATTAATAGCAATGACACAGAACAATTGTGATAACAGACTGTAGTAAGAGTTACACGAACGTGGTCTCTCTCTCTGACAACCGGGAATGGGGTGGGAGCACATGGCATGGGCCCGCTGGACAAAGGGAGGGTTCACACCCTGAGAATGCTACTCAGAACAGCATATGACTTAAATCTTACGAGTTTTTTATTTCTGAAATTTTCTATTTAATATTTCGGACCACACCTGATCCTGAGTAACTGAAACCACAGATAAGGGGCAACTACTGGTCTCAACCTGAGTACAAAACTGGCATTTTCTGTTACCACTGACAGTGGACGGACGACAGGAAACAGGTGACATCACCTCAATGGGCCCTTTCTGGTCCGTGGTGGACAGGAAAATGAGTTCCGGGCCGAGTGTAATTTGGGGCTCCTGTATACGCATCCTCTCAGAGAGTGTCAGCTGCCACTTTTCTGCCCACTCATGGGTTAAGAGATTTTTCTACAGTTTCTCCTTTGTTATCTTAGCATTTTACTACTATCAAAAGCTGGGCACCATGTGCAAACTATTTCACTGAACATGCACTCCTCGAGATGCTTTAGGAAACATGGAGCTCCCGGGAAGAAGACACAAAGTCTCCGAGAGCGCTAAGACACTGCCAGCATTCCACGGCAGGCTGCTAACGCTGTGCTCGCCACACGAGCGGCCAGCGCTGCACCGCACGCACTTCTCTCCCACCTCGAGCTGCATCCCCGTTTCAGACCACACACTGCTCTCAGTCTGGGGTTTGTTTTTTGTTTTCAAAATAACTTTTACTGATAACCTATTTGAAACCCTTTAAGAATTAAGTTAGTTAACAAATGAGTTGCTTCCCCTTTGGCCACAAGCCTGTTCTATTCCATAATTCTAACAGATTTTCCTGTAAAACTGTCAAGAGTCAATTTTGGTTAGGTTTTCACATCTGTAACAAGAGTCTGTCCAACACACTGCAGCGAAACTGTCAGTGAATGTGGCTGCCAGGCGAAACCCACAGGTGAGCTAGGGTTAGGGACAAAGCAGGGAACGGGTGCCACTTGGTAACCACCCACTACATGGCGGGTGCTGTGTGAAGCTCATTCACTTCGTCCTAATGCACCTTCGCCCACGTACATGAATGAGAGAGAAAACGAGGAAGCTATCTGCTTCTCACCAGGATGGCTCGTAACTGAAATTCACTCGGCATCAGCTCTCTGAGTCTTACATTCCTCACTGGCCAGTAAGCTGCCCAAATTCCAGAACCACCTCTCACTCGTCAGAATAATCCCTGGAGGAGCAAGCGGTGCCTGCCCTATCTTCAGTTCCCGTTATCAGAGGGCCGATTAGACTTCCTTTCTACAGAAGGGCTGTCTGCCACTCCTGCGGAGCTTGCCCAGGCCTCTCCAGTTCCACATGGAGATGTGAGTGTGGCAGCGAGCCTCACTTGACTGCCGTGGATCTTTGTGTCCAGTAACACGATTTACTCCTGACCTTTTCCAGTGATCAGGGAAATGGCGGAACCTACTACAGCTATAAATACGGAAAATCAACTCTCAATACAGACAGAAACTTCTCTTCAGTTACAAATACCAAAAATAAGTTAGTGTTTGAGTTATGATGAGCCAGGCACAAGATGAACATCTTACGTATGAACTTAATCCCAACATGAACCCCATTACAGAGTGCTCATTATGCCCGTTCACAGATGGAGAAACTGAGGCTCAAAGATTAGACTAATGACCAAAGAAGCACACTGAGGAACTCTGGAAGAATGAGAATCTGATCCCCCTTCTGTGAGATAATTGTTAACAGGAGTGCCTGCTTTCGAATACTTCCTTATGGAACAATAAACTCTACCTGCCTATGGATGCCAGATTTACCAGGGGGGCCCACAAAGCGGGGCTTCTCAGGGCCTCCGTGGGCAGAGAAGGAGGGCGACAACGGCATGCCAATGGCGCATGCTTCCGTGCTCAGACGCACAACCCTGGCACGCCTGGTGCAGTGGAGACAGAGCTCTCACACACAGCGGTGGGCTCTGCTGGGAGCCTCTCACCTCCAACACACTGTCTTTGTGGGACTTCTTGGCGAGGCACCTTTTTTCCTTAGCTGAGCTCAAACATGATGAAAGGAGCCCTTAATACTGCTCGGAGTTGGCAGCTAGAACAGAAGGCACTTCGGCAGTTCGCTGCACCCCTCCTGCCCTCTTCTCCGTCCACCCCCACGTCCTCCCTGGCTCCTCAGAGCAGCGGGCACACCAACCACACGCTTCGAAGCCTCTAAGCCCACAGCCCACACTTCACACCCATGGTCACACCACTGCGGCGGTCCTTACTGTTAACGACTGTGAGAAGTGGAACCGCCTCTCTACTCGAGAATCATTAGGTAATTTGAAAATGATCTTGACACTGTCAGGGTCGTCAGGGGAAGGCTCAGGGGGCAGGCACTCCAACTTCCTCTCCTTTTCCTCCTGCAAATTCTGTGGAAACATAAAGCAAAGGCAAGGCTGTGGTTCCGAGAGGGAAACAGGCCACACGATCGCCCTGCAGGTCATCGTGTGGTCAAGAAAACATTAGTAACTAAGACACTAACAATCTTGAGAAAAACGTGTTGGCAAGGGTCCGAAACAACCGAGTTCCAAGTATTGTTACTGCATCACACGTACTACTGATCGACTGTATTTGGGTAGCTACCTGTTCGGAATAAAGGGAATGGCAGGACACTGCTATAACCAAGTGGTAACACCTAACGAAGGAGACCATGAATGCAATGCCAAATGAGCCGACATCACTACTGAAAGTGAACGGTTAGAAATCCCTGCTGTTAATAAACAGCACTGTGAACTGTTTATTGCCTATACTTACTTTTCACAGAACAGACCTGTTTTGCCTTTTACTCACTGTTGTAATTTAATTAAAACTTTAAATATTTTAATGGAAATGTAGTAAATATAGCCCCAGCTGGTGTGGCTCGGACATCATCCGACAAACCGAAAGGTCACCAGTTCAGTTCCGGGCTGGAGCATGCGCCTGGGCTGCAGGTTCAGTCCCCAGTAGAGGCGCGTACGGAAGACAACCAACTGACGTTTCTAACATCACGGTTTCCCCCCCTCCAGCCCCCCAGTCAATAAACATATCCTTGGGTGAGGATTAAAAAAAAAAAAAAAAAAAAAAGACCGGGTTGGGAGTGGTCAGGAGTGGAGAGAGGGGCATTACCCGCCGCCGCCTCTCCTCTGCTAGCTGCTGCTGTTTCACCTCCTCCTCCTTCCGCCGCTTCTGCTCGCGCTCCTCCCGTTTCTTTCTCTCTTTCTCCTGGTCAGCCCTGAGAGAGGCCAGGTAGGCCTCGTCCTGCTGCTGCCGTAGCACCTGGGTCTGGTTCCGCTCTTCCCTGCGGACAGATCAGAGGCACGGGGAAAAAGAGCGGTCTCAGCAAGCTCTGGGTTTTCTTATGTTGGGATTTGGGGGGTAAAGAGGTTGACGATCTTGGCAGACCAGCTCACACCACCTCAGAGGACTCCGAAGCAGAGTGTGGCAGGATCGGACCAGTCATCTCTTTCCCCAGTTTAATGTGGCAGAAAAGGAAATGGCAAGGTCTTCCTTTCCCTTTTAACTTCAGTGTTAAAATTAAACTTTTCCCCCCAAATTCCAACTCTAACAAAAGTAACAGTATTATTGTTATAACATGATCATCAGATCGTATTTTACAGAAAAATAACCCTCTGAGCTACATTTTTGTATATGTTGCTTTCCTAACACCAAAAAGCCACGTACACACACACACACACATCTTAGAAGACTTGAAAAATGTAGAAACATCTTATTCAGAGTTCTGCCAAAGAGAAAATACTGTAACATTTTGTTGTATTTCCTACTTTCCAAAAAAAATTGTGTATAGCCCTGACTGGCTTAGTGGATTGGGTGTTCTCCTACAAACTGAAAGGTTGCCGGTTCGATTCCCAGTCAGGGCACATGCCTGGGTTGTGCACCAGGCCCTCTATTGGGGGCATGCAAGAGGCAACCAACAGATGATGTTTCTCTCACACATCAATGTTTCTCTCTCCCTCTTTCTCCTTCCTCTCCCTTTTCTCTAAAAATAAAACTTTAAAAAAATTGTGTATGTACATAGGAGTGTGTATGCCTATATAGTTCATATTATTATTTTTAAAGAGCTTGAGTTTTTACAAGTTCTATTTGTTTAGCCCTGGCTGGTGTGGCTCAGTGGATTAAGTGCTGGCCTGCGAACCAAAGGGTCGCTGGTTTGATTCCCAGTTAGGGCACATGCCTAGGTTGTGGGCCAGGCCCCCAGTAGGGGGTGTGCGAGAAGCAACCACACACTGATGTTTCTCTCCCTCTCTTTCTCTCCCCCTTATACCCTTTCCCCCTCTCTAAAAATAAATGAATAAAATCTTTAAAAAATAACTTAAAAATTTCTACTTATTTATTTTTAGAAAGAGGGGGAAAGGAAGGAGGAGAGACATATCAATGTGCTAGAGAGACACTGATAGGTTGCCTCTCACACGCCCCCAGCTGGGGCCCTGGCCTGCAACCCAGGCATGTGCCCTGACTGGGAACCAAACCGGCAACCTCTAGGTTTATGGGCTGGCACTCAATTCACTGAGCACACCAGCCAGGGCCATTTAATTTTTGCATTGTCTTTTTTTAATCCGTACCTAAAGATATGTTTATTAGTTTGAGAGAGAAAGAAAGAGAAATATTGATGTGAGAGAGAAACATCAATCAGTTGCCTCCTGCAGGCATACCGTCTAGGGATCGAACTTGCAACCTAGGCATGTGCCCTGACTGGGAACTGAACCCCCAATCTTTCAGTTTACCAGACGATGCTCCAATCAAGTAAGCCACACGGCCAGAGCATGTCTATATAATTAAAATAGAAGATAACAGAATGTTAAAAGTGGTGGTAGGCCCTGGCTGGCGTAGCTCAGTGGACTGAGCGCGGGCTGCGAACCAAAGCATCGCAGGTTCGATTCCCAGTCAGGGCACATGCCTGGGTTGCAGGCCAGGTCCCCAGTGGGGACCACATGAGAGGCAACCACACATTGATGTTTCTCTCTCTCCTTCCCCCTCCCTTCCCCTCTCTAAAAATAAATAAATAAAATCTTAAAAAAAAAAAGTGGTGGTAGGATTATGGGTGATTTTAAATTTCTTCTTTATGCTTTTCCATGTTTTCCAAATTTTCCACCATTAATGTACATTACTTATAAAATGGGGAGAAGAGTTACAATCACTCCTCAGTTTTTATATTTCAGCTCTCTTTATCAAGGCTCTGTTCTTCTAAATGACTCCATACACACACACACATTCATTCTTAAGCACAGAACCCTCTCTGTATTTTGATTCATATTGCTAAGAACGAGGATCTGATGGAGTTATGTCAAAACACGTAAATATTTTAACACTAATTGGACAAAGGCTTTTAAAGTTGCTCGAGAGAGAAAAGCCATGGCTGTGGAGCCCAAGGTCAGCTGGCCTCTCGGTGCCAGAGAGGACGCCCCGTACCTTTCCAGGCGCTCGGACACCAGGTAAGTCTGGTTTGCATCCATGATAAACGTCAGCTGGTTAATGAGGTCGTCAGGCTGGATGAGGCCTTCCAACCGCCCCACCACAGTCATCCTCCGGTCCTTCAGCATAATCATGGCCAGGAATGGGTAGGTGTTCTCCCGTAAAGCCTGCGAAACTGTCAGAAAAAAACCCAACTGGTCAAGGGTAGGACTTTCGGAAAAAACGGAGCAATTCTTTGACTTTCCACAACAAGCCAGAGAGAACTGCTTTAATCCCAGCTGGAAAGAGAGGGAGGTGTCATTTATTCTCCGCCTCTTTTCCTGATTAGTTTCTTAATCTTTTGTTACTGTTGTTGTCTTTCTATATTTATGTCCCTACTCCCAGGTACATTAGAATGTCTAGGGACATTAGAACAGGAAAGGCTCCTCTGGTGGGGGTGTGGTTGTCATGTTGGTGCTTGGGACGGCTGTGGAGTTCAAGGACAACGTCTATTTGACGAGTAGGAAAGGTTCTGCAAGACTCTGGCCACCGCTCAGCACAACTCTTCCCTGTGAAAGGGGCCAGGCCGACAGGGCGCAGGGTCGTGAGTCTTAGCTTTGTGCCACTGGTGCTGACCTCCGGCGCCACTTTCTCCTGTCTTCTCCTACTCTCGTCCAATCCCCTCCTTTCACCAGGTCTTTTAGCCCACACAAAAAGAAAGAGGTAGCTTTTCTGTTTCAAAGGCATTTAGAAAGTAGGTCTCCCTGGCTGGTGTGGCTCAGTGGACTGAGCACCAGCTTGTCATTGGTTCAATTCCTAGTCAGGGCACATGCATGGGTTGCGGGCCAGGTCCCCAGTAGAGGGTGCACAAGAGGCAACCACACACTGATGTTTCCCTCTCTTTCTCCCTCCCTTCCCTTCTTTAAAAATAAGTAAATAAAATCTTTAAAAAACCAGTAGGCCTTCTAAATAACCAAGACTTTACCACAACAAAGTTTTACCTATGATTTTCCCCAAGTTTGAAAGAAGAGATTTCATAGATTTCTGTAAAAAATATCCTTACTCTCCATCTATCTTCCGCCTACCACCCCAAAGCTGTATCGGAACGGCAGGCGCTGTGCTGCGGGAACTAACTCACCAACAGGCAGAACCTCAGGGGCAGCTCTGGCTCTCAGGCTCCAGCACAGTGACTAGTGTGCCGGTACGTGCTCAAAAGCTGCTGAACAGAAGTAGCTGCAAAGTAACCACATTTTTCTTCTTGGGAAGCCTTTGTATTTCACACTGACTTCTAACACCATGTACCTCCGGTTAAAAAGTTATTGTTGGCAAAGAGCTGAACTTTCTGAATCCCTATCAAGGTCTCAAACAACTACAACTATGTCGTTGTGCAAGAAACTCGATTATAATTACCGATGATGAGAATAAACCTTCAGTAAGAAGCCCATTAAGATGAAAGGCAAGCTGCTGCCAGGAATGAGGTAGGCTGGGGCTGCATGAACAAAGCGAAGGGATCACGAGGTCCACGTCAGCAGCTGTAAAGTGCTCATGGGATGTAGAGCACAGCACAGGGAATAGTCAATTTTAATAACTGTGTATGGTGCAGGTGGAGCCAGAGTTATTGGGGACCACAAGTCACATGCACGTCTAACCACTGTGCTGTGTACCTAAAACTAATATAATATTAAATGTCAACTGTAATTGAAAAAACATTTTTTAACTAAAAATAAATAAATAGATAGATAGATAGAACGGGCCAGAGTCTGAAGGACCTGAGCAGCTCCAAAACATGCTAAGCGGGGGACCCGGGGCCAGGCCTAAACTCTCCAAACCTATTTCCCATGCCACCAGGTGGAGGCAGGACCACTGGGTCGCTCAGGACCGCGGAGCAGACGAAGTGAGACAATGCATAGATGGCAGCTAACACTGCGTCTGCCACAGACCCATCATGCAGTAACCGGCAAGTCTTTCCAGATTATTCTAAAGACGCCCCAACCACCACAACGAGGAAAAAGAGCCACCACTTACCCCTGTATCCCTCGGGCTTGTTCGTGGAGCACGCCCAGAAGAGCATCCTGGTGTTGATGAGGGAGATCACTTCCGGGGCACAGAGGGTGTTGCTGTGGGAGGGGCAGAGAGGATGTGAGGAGGGCTTGCTGACCGAGAACCCCCGGCCGGCAACGGCAGGACAGGATAGGATAGCACAAAGGCCCACTCACCGACAGAAGCCATCGGAGTCCTGGTGGTCGTCCCCGTGAAGGTAAACCAAGAGAAAGCGGAGCTCCCGCTTGGCGTCATTAAGTGCCTGCGGGACACACGAGACCACTAACTGTGACGACTGGGCCCTGAGCGTTTAACTAGGCTAAGGGTCCTAACAGGCACATTTAGGAACAAAGGAGAAATGAGGACAAATAGTGAGCCAGACACAGGAGTCCGGTGCCACCTGCATACCCATGGGGCTCACCTCCCTGTCCAAGCCCAGAGTAACACGCTTTAACGAAAACAGTTTAGTGTTGTTAGGGTATAAATCGTAGCAGGCACCTGAAAGCAGACAGGTGACAAATAAAGGTCCCCAACAGACCACAGAAGTCAGCTGTTCCCAGTGTAAAGGAAGATGGAAACGGGAACGTCTGACCGTGTGAAAAAGGAGGGAAGAGTTTTGCCACTCTACTGCTTTGACAGCCTCGTAAAGGAAAAGAAATGCTGCGAGGATGACCCTAGGCCACACAGCAAGCAGGACGGAGGGACTGTGGGACCCAAAGGTGTTCTAAAGAGCATGGGGGTTGGAAGATCTCCAAAGTCAAGGCTGTAGTGTCCAAGATCCCTGTGTGTGCATTTGCGTAATCCTGAGCCCAACTCCACTCAATTAAGACTTCCTGAATGACCAGTGGTGGCCTACCCTCAGCATCACAGCAAGAGAGTGCGTGAGAGGTGCCCACCCCATTCAGCTTCCTTGACCCTGAGCACAGTGCCCAGCACAAAGGAGGTGCTTTATGCTTGTTGAGTGGGGTGGGAGCAGCCCGTGCGGGAGAGTGCCCGTGAGAAAAAGCAGATGGGAGAGAATCAAAGCATGAAGTGAGAGTGAGCACTTTTCTCTTTCTCTCGATAAAATCGGGAACCCTGGTGGCTGCAGAATACAACCACACTCTGGCCTGTGCCCTCAGTGTTATTCCTGTTTTCTCCGACAAACTGGAAGTGTGCTCAACACCCAGAGAACCCTTCACTTTCACCCCGAGACAAGTGAAAGGTCAGGTGGCTTGGGCTAGTGAGACGCACTGCCCTGAGTCTACAGTCCGTGATGCCCTCAGTCAGCTGTGAGGGTCAAAGGAGACTGCAGGCTCTACCTTCAAGGGTCTTCCCACCTAGTGCAGGACAGAAGTCACAGACACAAATGACTGATACAGAGAGAAGAATGGGACTTTACTGCAAGAGTCAAGTCAACGTTACAAGAACACAAAAGGGAATGACTGCTGTTGTGACTTGCAAGGCAGGCAGGCCAGGGCGGGGCACAACAATTAGGAAAGGGCGTAAGGAGGGAGCAATGTGAGCTGGCTGAAGGACGGGCAAGACTCCAACTAGCAGAAGTGGGAGGGCAGCACTGCAGGGGAGGGCACAGCCTAAGCGAAGGCAGAGGGGAAAGGAAAGATCTGTTCAGGAAATGGCTTGGTGGGCACGCCAGGCCCCAGGGAATCGAGGGACGCAGGGCAGATCTCAGAAGGAGGGCGTCAGACCAAGGCGGGCGCAGCTGAAGGACCTGGCCTCTCTGCAGGCAGGGAAGAGCCTCGTAGGGTTTCTCGGGCAAGAATGGCGCAATCAAGGTGGGGCTACCCTCTCCATGTGGACAGAGTCACGTCAACAAAAGGCATCTCCGTCGTTTGCGGCACTGACCTGGCTGTACGTTCCCTGGTAGAAGACAGGGTGTGCCCTCCCATATTTCTCTTCAAAAGAGTGCATAAATGAAACAATGTCCCCAACGGGGTCAGTGACCCGGCTGCGAGGGTCAGGCCGTATAAAACGAAGAGCAAACCTGGGGAGGAAGGAATAAATGTCATGTGAATCGGCTTACTGTAGTGCACACGGAGCGGGCCCGTCTGCAGATTCCCGTCCCGGCATGGCAGCAAGGGGAGGTGGACGGTCTGGGGGCGGACCATCACACCTGCAAGGACAGCCCAGCTCCAGAGCTGCCCAGCGGCAAGTGTTGCTCCATCTCCTATTCAAGAAGAATGCGAACTACGAGGGTTATCAGTTTCGACACTGGCCTAGACAAGTCCTGAGCACTTTCTGCAGAAACACTCAGGGCCAGCAGACTCGGGAAGGTTAGACACGGTACCCAAAAAGATCCCAGGCCGAGCCGTGTCCCCAGACTCTCTAGGATGGCGCTAATATGGGAGACATGGGGCTACGTGAATTTAAATTAATTAAATACAGCACAATGAAGAAGTCAGTCACTGTAGTCACATTAAGTGCCCAGCAGCCACATGTGGTTGGTGACTGCCACACTGGGGGGTACAGTGACAGAACGTTTCCTCCATCAAGAAAGTCCTACTGGATGGTGCTGGTCAGGACAGAGCTGTCTCTTTTGGTTTTCCTACTTGCTTCTCCCCCTCCATTCTCCTGGAATTTTGAATTTTTAGGGCACACACCCAAACTATTCCAATTACGGACAGGAACTTGAGACTACACTTGCAACCATGACTTGCTCTTCCAAAAGGCAAGCAAATAAATTCTGCTCGGGTCACCACGGCTGGTGGCACCGGGGAGGAAACCACACAGCTGGTCTAGAGCACCAGCAGGCCTGGGGCCTGGCAGCCGCTACGACATCAATTAAGGATGGTGCCGCCCGTCTGTTTCTGAAGAGCATCTTGTCCTGTCTGCACCGTGCCATCCACCTAGCCTTCGGACTTCCACGGAAGGCAACGGGGCAGAGGCTTGTATGTCACTGTGCTGCGTGACAATGAACACGTGCCTGGAGGACAGCTGCATTGAAATCAGCAACACAGGCCATGCATACTTTTCCCCCAGAAGAACAAACAACACTCTACACTTGAGGTGACTGAACTGCAACACGGGCCTTACCAAATCTCGAGCCAATCCCGACTCCTGTGCCCTCCAGTTTCCTGGGTGCATTTGACTTCACCTGGAATTTCTCCTAATTAACCAAATCCAACTGATTGCCTCAAACATTCCAGACAAATTAAAAGCCAATGCAAGAAGTGGTGTAGGGTCAAATAAATGGTGAGGAAAGGAGACTAAACTTTGGGTGGTGAGCACACAATGCAATACACAGATAATGTATCACAGAATGGTACACTCGAAACTTATATAGTCTTGTTAACCAATGTCACCCCAATAACTCTAATTAAAAAAGAGGCTGTGTGTGCCCTGGCTGGCGTAGCTCAGTGGATTGAGCGCAGGCTGCGAACCAAAGGGTCGCTGGTTCAATTCCCAGTCAGGGCACATGCCTGGGTTGCAGGCCAGGTCCCCAGTGGGAGCCATGTGAGAGGCAACCACACGCTGATATTTCTCTTCCTCTCTCCCTCCCTTCCCTTCTCTCTAAAAATAAATAAATAAAATCTAAAAAAAAAAAGCTGTGTGTGGGGGTAGAAACCCTTTAGAAGATGAATGTTTGATAACCTTCTCTGAAATTAGGTATTTTAAGGATTATCTTACCAGCCTTTAAATTTCATTTTGATGAACAATTGGTTAAGGCTCTAACTTTTTTTGTTCCTCATTATCATCTATTCCCTGGCCTACATAATTCAGGACAATCAGCTTAAAAAAAAAAAAAAAGAAGTCAACTCAGTCTTCATGACGGTTTTAAAGGTTTTAATGTGCCCGTTCTTCAATAAAACGGAGGGAGAGAGGACCAATGGTTAACTGCAGACATGTAAGGACTTCGCTGAAGCAAGAAGCTGTTAAGCGAGCAGCTCCTGCGACTCCCAGTGGCGAGGCACAGGGGGCCATCTGACCCCTGCACTTCTGCAGCTGCTGGGCCCTCACCTCAGGCCTCTGCTCCCTACAATGAGGCAAAGGCCCTCCCACACCTGAGGGGGCACAGGCTGCCCTGGGGGCAAGACCCAGACCACAGATTTTAGCTCTGTCTGTTGGCCTAGATGCCCGCAAACATTTTAGGTCCTCCGAAAAGGGATTATCTACTACAGCTCTAGACCAGACACCCCAAGCCTGATGTGCCAGCAATCTGGAACCCCTGGACAATCTGACCCCTCTGTAGCTCCCAGTACTGAGCTCTCTACATGGTACATGAAGGAAGCGGGAAGAAAGGTGAAGGTGTGAAGCAAGGATACACACATGGAAAGGCTCCAGCATCAGCAGCCTATGGGTCACCTGGACAGAGGGAGCTGTCCGTACAGGAATGTCTAGAGAGGCGAAGTTTGTGAAAAAATCTGGGGAAAAGTGAATAACCTCAGAGCAGGAGAATCTGTTGGGATTATCAGTAGTCAGGTGGAGTTACAGATGGTTTAGGGTCTAAGTTACAAGGAGGGGGAAGCTCGCAGACAACAGTGGTTAGAAAGCAAAGGGCATGAGGATCAACTAGGGGAAGCTGAGGGGACAAGCACGGTTGGGGGGACAAGAAAATGTAGGTAAACTGACTCTTAAAAATGACACACAAGACTACTTTAAAACAATCTAATTTCACCACATTTGTGGTTTTGTCTGAATAACTGAAAACGTGTCCATGCTATAAAAAGGCTGGTGAGGACGAGCACTCGGCCAGGCGACAGACTGCGAGCCGCAGCTGAGAGCGCCCGCCTGGCTCCGGTGCGCTTCGGCTCCACACCTACCCTGCCGCCGCCGTCACAGAAGCACGAAGGTACGTACCTAAATATGTCGAGTATCGTGTAGTAGGTGAACCGGAATGGAAGCATTATCAAGTAATAACCCCATCCGAGGAGCCCCTGAAATTGAAAAGCAAAGGTAAATACAATTCACTCATGCCCTGCTGCCTTACAAAATGGCCAGTTCCACTTTTCACCCTGTTCTGTCCTTCCCTCAATGTCCCCCTCTGCAACGCAGTCCCCGCTTCCTGGCCAACGCCCCGCCGCCTTTGCTCTCGTTTCATCTGACACTGTCACATTTTTCTTTTATCAGTTTTCGTATTAAATCTGCTTCAACATTTTCCCTGCAGCCACTCGTACCACTGGTCAAGCTCAACTGCAAGTTCTCTTCCCAAAGGAGAAGAACTTCATAGTCTTCCCTTTTTCAGGCTTACACACGCGAGTACAGTACACAGAAACAGCAAGGAAGATAACCACTATTACTACCTTGGACATTTGTACACAACTGAAAACTACATTAACCTCCAATTTAAATCTCCATATAGGTGTGAATCTTAGTAATAATTCTAACTATTGTTTTAACAGCATTGATTATTGCTACTGCTATTAACTAGTACACATCTACACAACTGTCCAGTTTACAGAGCCTTTCTCACACATCACACAGTGTTAACCTGGGCCCCTCCCAGTGTCCGCAGCTGGGAGCTCCGGAGCCTCAGGGCTGACCCCAGGGCTCCAGACACTGAGCGGAGCCGAAAACAAACTGGGAAACCCCGGGCATATAAGACATATACGGCATATACATCCGCTATAGCAATCTGCCGTTCCACTTCAGAATACCCTCAAACAACTACTTAGAGAATCCATTTGAAAACACTGTCAATTACTCCACAAAAAGGTACCACGATGAAGGAAATTCTCACTGTCACAAAGTGCAAGTGAGTGCTTTCTTGGACTTCTAAAAGTTCACTGGAACTCATCATCAGTATGTACAGCTGACCTCCCTAATTAGACTGTGAACAACGAGAAGGTACCCCCTCTTCACCATCTCTGGGTCCCCAGCAGCCAAGTACCAGGTACACCGGGAGCACTTTTACATGCTTGTTGAGTTTAACTGCACCACTTCCTTGCTCCTAGCCCTTCAAGACTAATTCCAAAGACATGACTAAGGCTCCCAACAAAGATTCCAACTATTTCCCTAGAATTAGTTTAAAATTAAGTAAAAAGAAGCAACAAAGAACTCAGTAAACATTCTAATTTAAAAGTGGAGATCTAGTTAGCATGTAGCAAACATTTTTAGACATGTAAATACAACTGCTGTGTACTCAAAACGAGGTGCAGAAAATGTTTCAAATAAATGGCCAAGAATGCCACCCCCCAAAATGGGTAGTTACTGTATCAATTCATTGAAGAATCAAGGAAAATAATAAACCCAATAAATCTACCAAGGTACCAGGTCTAGCTATACATTCTGAATATTTCTTCTGCTCCATCACACAGAGATCAGCGTAACCAAGTGAACGAACTTAAGAACAAAAGGAGAAGTTTCCATTACGAAACAACTTGCCCTTGGCTGTGGTCTTGAGACAACGTAGCTGTAGATCCTGTGGTCAGCAGTGTTCACCTGCAGGGGTCGAGATGGAGGGGGGTTGAAAACACTGGGTACGCCCTCTTGCTCATTCAGTCTGTCCTGTACAGCAGCCTGGGAAGGGAAAAAAGAGTAGGAAGAATTCCGGTGTGCTCAAATACACTAAGACGAGGAGATGAGGCAACTGTGCCTTGGTGTTATAAAACAGGGGACTCAGGAAGGGCATCTTCTTGGGCCTTTAACTTGCTTTGGAGGGAGGCAATGTGTGGCCCTGGCTCCAGAATTCACGCCCAACAGGAGTGCAAGGAACTGTCCGGAGGCTCCGTGGATGCGGCACGCCCACCATGTCTGTTCAGACAGCACGTGTTCTGCGGGTGGCTGGGACACACGTGCTGCACTGGGGCGCCTGCAGAGAGCCGACCCTGAGAACACGACGCAGACCGTGCCCCTGGGGCTGCGCCTGGAAAGGCGCCACCTGGTGCTGTCTGGCGCAGGGTTTGGCTTAGGGGCAGGGAAACTCGGCTGAACCCCAGCTCCACGATCTGGTTTCTGAGCCCATTTGCTCATGTGCAAAATGAAAAAATGGTGTTTTTCAGGGTTGATTTGAAAATTCAATGAGATGACCATACATAAAGATCCTAATACAATTCCTGGCTGTCAGATGATAGTAAAAAAATCTCCCTTCTTAATTTTACCCCTGAAAATGAATACTTGTCCCAGTGTACTAGAACATTAGCCTAAACCAAAGGAAAGTCTGGTCTTTGCTTTTGGCTTCTGAGAGATGATCTATGTGCTACCTGATTGAATGACTTTGATACTGAATCTTAGGGTGGGGACTTTGGATATGCAGTATCAGTCAACCTGGACATGGAGTTCAATCACACAAGCAACCAATCAAATCAGCAAGGCCTATGTAATCACACCCCAATGCAAACTCTGGACTAAAGCTGAAGTGAGCTTCTGTGGCTGGCAATACTTAATGCACACTGTCCCACATTTGTGCCAGGAGGGTAACGTGTCCTCATGCCTGAGAGAGGAGCAAGAGACTTTGTGTTTAGAAGTCAAGGTTCCGCCATGTGTCTCTTTCTTTAGCTGACTCTAAGCCACATCCATTCCCTGTGATAAACCGCAACTGCAAGTGTAACAGCTTTCAGTGAGCTCTTCCAGTGAGGCACCAACCCTGAGAGGGTCTGGGGGCTCCCTCAACTTGCAGATGCCATATGAGTGAGGGTGGTCTTTTGTAGGACTTCTGTGCCATCTAACCTTGGCTTTAAACTTACAGTGTGGCTAACTCCAAGTAGTCCTATAGTTTTTATGTTTTCGAGTATTAAGGAACAATCCAGTGGTGAAAGAACAGTCTTTTGATAAATGGTACTGGGGCAAATGCATATCCACATGAAAAAGAATCAAGTTGAAGCCTTAAATGCTTCGGTACTTGTGGCTGATTCTTTGGAGCTCATGGCGAGTGCCAAAACTGACAAGCACCAAGCTGTTGGCGAGCTGCTGTGGGACTGGCACGTGGGCCTGTTTCATAGCGAGAGAGGGGCGCCGAGAGCTGGAACATACTTTTTTCGTCAAAATGTGACGAGTACAGGCAGGGTTTGATGAATTCTGAAGCTGATGAGTACCAAAGTGTGACTGTATATAAAAAAATTAACTCAAAATATATCAAAGACCTAAATGTAAGGGCAGAAGCTAAGTTCTTAAAAGAAAATACAGGTGAAAATCTTCATGACCTTTGATTAGGCAATATTTTCCTAGATATCACACCAAAAAGACAACCAACAGAGGAAAAAAATAACCTAGACCTCAAAAGCAAAAACTTTCGTGCATCAATGGACATTATCACGACAGTCAAAAATAACCCAGAAAATGGGAGAAAATATTTGCAAATCATGAATCTGATACAGGTCTGGTATCTAGAATTCATAAAGAACTGTCACAACTGATCATCGAAGACAACCCAATTTTAAAATGGGCAAAGGACCTGAACAGACATTTCTGCAAAGAAAAGAAACAAATGACCAACAAGCAACATGAAAAGACACTCTACATCGTTAGCCATCAGAAAAACACAAATCCAAGTCAGAAAATATACTTTAACATCCTCCACAAATATTGGTGAGGATGTGAAAAAACTGGAATCCTCACGCACTACTGTTAGGAATACAAAATAGTGTGGCCTCTTCGGAAACGGTCTGGCAGTTCTTCAAAAGCTTAAACACAGCTACCATGACTTGGCAATTCCACACCCAGCTATGTACCCATGAGATATGAAAGCCTAGGTTTCTGTGAAGCTAAATGCCAGCACAGACACTTGCAACATGACGCTCACTGCAACACTGTCGATAATTGCCTAAAGCAGGAACAATCAAATGTCTATCCACTGATGAAAGAACACAGATATATTCATACAAGAGAATGTGACTTGGCAATAAAAAGATATGAAGTACTAATATATACTAGGACATGAATAAATCTTTTACTTATGTTTTTTGATAAATCTTGAAAACAGTATGCTAAGTGAAATAAACCAGACACAAAAGGACAGATTTCTCTGATTCCATGTACTAGAGGTATCTAAGAAAAGTTGTATTTTGCCCTGGCTGGTGTGACTCAGTGGACTGAGCACCAGTCTGCAAACCAAAGGGTCGCAGGTTCAATTCTCAGTCAGGGCACATGCCTGGGTTGCAGGCCAGGTCCCCAGTAGGGGGTGTGTGAGAGGTAACCACACAATGATGTTTCCCCCTCTCTTTCTCTCACCTTTCCCCTCTGTCTAAAAATAAATAAACTCTTAAAAACAAAACAAATAAAACATTGACACAAGCAACATCGATTGGTTGCTTCCCATATGCACTCTGACCAGGGATCATACCCACAACCCTCTGGTGTATGGGATGATGCGCCAGCCAACCACACCACCCAGCCAGGACAAAAATCAAAACTTTTAAAATGTATTTTCAGAAGAAAAATTCAGTCTTAAATGTAAGAAAGAGAGTAATTAACCAAGCTGTAAAAAAATCAATATGCACCTGGCTGGCGTAGCTCAGTGGATTGAGCGCGGGCTGCAAACCAAAGCATCGCAGGTTCGATTCCCAGTCAGGGCACATGCCTGGGTTGCCGGCCAGGTCCCCAGTGCGGACCACGTGAGAGGCAACCACACACTGATGTTTCCCTCTCTCCTTCTCCCTCCCTTCTCCTCTCTAAAAAGAAATAAATGAAATTAAAAAAAAAAACATTAAAAAAAAATCAAGATGCTAAAAAAACCCATTAATGAACAAAAGCATGAAAATATATTAAAGATAGACTTTTCTTAATTAGTAAAAATACAAAAAAGGAACTGATAAAAATGAGGGTTTTTTTCATAAAAAAACAAGTAAACAAAAAAATAAACCAGTCTCCAGCAAGTCTCACTTTAAAAAAAAAGTAAAATACACATTAAAAACACAGAAGAGGGAATGATAAACAGGAAGTAAAAGATATGCTACATTATATAGTCTATGCTAAAAACCTTGAAAACCTCTAGAAAGAAAGCATTTTCTATGAAAGTTTATCAAGAAGATGTAGGAAACAGATTATGAATTATAAGGAAAAACATGAAAAAGGTAGCAGAGAAAAGGCAGAAACAAGTGTTCAAGTGCTTTCTTCCAAATCTATGCTATTTACACATCTCAACTCGTTTTACCGAGTCACTTTATAAAGCCAGCACATGCCTGAGATGAAAATCTAACACAGAAGTATCATACAGAGCAACATCATTCCCTCTGCCTGAAGCTTATTTCCCCCCAAAATTTTTGCATTCAAGCACCAGCACAAACGTGACCTCCTCACAAAGTCCTGTAATTGACTACCCTATTTAAAATAACTTCCCAGATCCTGTTATATGTCCTACACTCATCTTATTCACAGCATTTATTACAAACTGAAACAATCTAGGGTTCAGTTCCAAGAGAGGGACTCGGTCTCATTCGCTGGTATGATGCCAGAGCCTAAAATTTAACTGCTCAAACCAGGTGCTGAATAACTCAATGTCACTTAGGAAAGTATATATTTCCACAAATCCAGCACCCTATTCAAGCAACATACCATAACTGAAACAGTAATTTCAATAGAGATCAAAGGGTGTTTGGTAAAATTCAACATCCACTCTTGATATAAACTATTGATATGCCACCAATGAACCAACAGTCCACAGAAATTTACTGAGTGCTTATGGGGTACTAGGATCAGTTCATTGAGATGCAGGGAGTACACCAGTTAGCAAGCCCAGAAAGAGAGGCCTCTGCGCCCGTGACGCTTCCTCTCTCATGGATCTACCTTAAAACGACCACCACTGCAGTATCAATGAAACATACCAGACATTACAATGAAGGGAAGATGTTCGTTATCGTCCCTCTGACTGACGTCGCTCTGAATATCTAGTCAGTCAACATTCAAATAAAAGAAACAAAAGATCCATATACTAGAAAAAAAATCGTCACATTTCAGATGACACAATTACCCAGAAAATCCAAAACACACTAAAAAATATGTTTAAAAAAGGGTTTACATTAAGGTATCTGGTTACAACAAAATATTTATGTACGTGTGTGTATGTGTATGTATGTGTGCGTGCATGTCCGTAAGTCTCCCTAAGAAGCCATTTAGAAACAAAAACAACAGAGAGAGGTACTATATTGAGGAACTTGGTCCTTACCTTTTCTATGATTTTATTGCATGAATTTTTATCATGAACCTTCACCTTTCCCACGTTTTCATTTTTAAAGACTTAGAGCTGTAAATCTGAGAAACGAACCCACTGGGGGAAGACACCCCTGCTGTGGAAAACACGCGTCTGTGAACCGCACCAGACCCGGAGAGAAGCGCGCCCCAGCGCCCCGCCCCGCCTCACCTCGATGTTCCAGCTGTGCTGCTCCAGGGCGCGGCGGCACTGGTCCATGGACTCGATGCCCGTCAGGTCCTGGAAAGGAGACACGGAGGGTCACTCGGGGAGAAGCCAGCAGTGCTCTGCAGGCGTTTTACCCTCACGAGCGCTCATGAGGACCCCTGGGAAAAGACACTGTGAAGTGCGGAAGGTGGCAGCTGGTCAGGTGCAGTACAGCCTCACTGTCCAGAATCCATCCACCCATTCCAGAAGAGGTTGTCCCACAGGACAAAAACATGAAAATTCCTTGTCTTTTAAAACTTCAAGGCTGTCAATGAAGAAGCCTGATTAAAATTAATATTCTCCTCTCAAATTCATGTTTAAAATTATAGATTTCTTCAACCTCCAGGTCCAGCAAAATATTCTTCAATGCTAAACTATTCTGTTTATAATACCTAATGATATAATAATGCTGGTTTCCTGCAAAAATGGAGTGCCTTTCATTAACTTGAGTTGACCTAGGGGTGTCCGAACCAAGGCTGCATGCAGCCCAGAAGGGCTATGAATGTGGCCCAACACAAAATCACAAATTTACTTACAACCTTTTCTTTGCTCATCAGTTTTCATTAGTGCTTGTGCATTTAACGTGTGGCCCAAGACAACTCTTCTTCCAGTGTGGCCCAGAGACGCCAAAAGGCTGGACATCCCCTAGCTGAGAATATGAACCGTGTACAACTTTTCATTAAAAATCTGTAATTCAGGTGTTTCCCTTCAGTAAGTACTTTCTCCACTCCCTTCTCCTTGGACTGTTCTCAGGTTTCACTTTGTGTCTGACCCAAGTTCCTTCTCTGGCTCTTCGTGCATCCCTGCCAACCTAGCAAGTTCCCGAAGGATGTGTCCTTGGTTTCTGCCTCTCTCCGCCTCTGTCCCCAGCAATCTCATTAAATCCTCAGCCTTCAGCCACCCTTTCTACTCAGGCGAGTCCTCACTTAATTCCTGGACCCACCACCTCTTCTGAAGTTTAGGAGCACTTTTCCAACAGCCTATTCAATATTTCCGCCAACTGTACCTCAAGCGTATCATTAAAGTCACTATGTGTTAACACATAGTCACCTCCCCAAATACACAGGCTAAGACGACACCTGGGATCTCAGCCTCATCTTTGAGTTCTATCTCTTGAACTCCACACTTCGGCAGTGGTCAAGTTCTGACCTATTTCTGTGGTACATCTGTAACCACATTTCCATTCCCACAGCCACCATCCTTTTTTTTTTTTTTAAGACTTTTACTTATTCACCCTAGCTGGTGTAGCTCAGTGGATTGAGCGCGGGCCTGCGAACCAGAAGATCAAGGTTCAATTCCCAGTCAGGGCACATGCCTGAGTTGCAGGCCAGTTCCCAGCAGGGGACGCACGGGACGCAACCATACATTGATATCTCTCTCCCTCTCTCCTTCCCTTCCCCTCTAAAGATAAATAAAAAAAAAAAAAGACTTTTAATTATTTATTTTTAGAGAGGGAAAAAGAGAGGGAGAAATCAAGGGAGAGATATATCCAACTACTGATTCTCACACACCCCTGACTGGGGACCTGACCTGCAACCCAGGCATGTGCCCCGACTCGGAATCGAACCAGTGACCCTTCGGTTCGCAGACCAGTGCTGAATCCACTGAGCCACACCAGCCAGGGCTAAAAGAAAACTTTTTTTAAAAAAGGTTATAAACACTGCAGGAGAGACCAGGGTAATTGCCTATCTTCAATATACTGAAATATTTAACCAAACTTGAAAGCAAGCCGTGAATCAGGGTGAGCTGGAAGCCCGAATGAACAAGCCGGCTTCCAGTTGCCGCTGAGGAGTGTTCCAAACACGCACTGGGATGTGTCAGCAAACGCTCTGGGATACAGATATAGTCCCTGCTTTCACTCAGTTTGTGTCCTACTGGAGAGAGACTGACCAAATAAACCACACACCCAGGAGCAAATAGATGAACACAGTTTGAGGCTTTGAGTTGGGTGCTCAAGGAAGGCCTCTCCAAGGAGAAAACATTTTGGCAGAGGCCAAGTTGATGAAAGACATGGGTCCAGACACTGGAAAATATACAGGAAGAATATCTGAGACAGAAGGACAAAAATGCAAAAACTCTAGATAAATGGATAATTACCACCATGCCTTTGTTAAAATCCATTGAACTTTACAGCTGAGTGAACCTTAAAGTCTGTAAGTTTTAAAAATCTTTTGGAAATACCTATGATCCCAGGCAGACCACTACGAAAGAACCTAACTGTATTATAAATATATGAGGGAACCTCACTGAAGCTGCTGGTGGGGTTGCTGACCTAAGTAACTTGGGAAATGTGTGGGGTTCGCAAGAGTGCAAGCCGAAGGAACTGCACAGAAGCACTGTTCTCTAGCTGTGAGTTTGTTTCCCATGGGTTAGTCTGCAAGCCACTCATCTATCTACGGGAACTGAGCAATTAAGTAAGCCAGTTTTCTCACTGTGGGAAGCTACAAGTAACCAAGGGGAGAAGGCTAGAATGATGTATTTGGTAATGGATTAGGGCTGGAGACATCTCAATTAACATATGTTTAGCTTAATATAAATGGTTACATACAGAACTAGTGAGCTTAGTAACACACACGTGTGTCCTTGCTCTGTCAGCTGAGAGGGCTTATAAAACAACACGAACCCGCGGCAAACACACGTAATGCCCAGACCTCGGTTTATGATACCACTGTCCAAAACAAGGACCCAGGCTCCCGGGAGAAGTGGCCACTTCTAGGGCTGGGGCAGGAACCACACCAGATGAGCATGGAGAATCCTGGAGTGCCAGAACCCCCCACAGGAACAAGGCAGTGGTGAACCATAATCCGGGTACACAGAAACACCCATGGGCCACACTGGTAAGCCTTAACAGTGCGGAGACCTGACGCACTAGCTCAGCCAAGCGATCAGTCAGCACCACAGGTGCAAATCACTCTGGTGGCAGGGCCCTTCTTCAGTAAGACGTGAAAGCACTTCACCTCTGTGGTCCTCCTCCCCAAAGCCATTACCAGGCCTAACCACGGGAAAAACGCTACACAAACCCCAACCGCCAGGCCTTCTGTGAAACACCTGACTGGCACCCCCGAAATCTGTCCAGGCCGTCAGGAACAAGGGGGCCTGAGGAGGCTGACCACTAAATGGGACGCGGTGCCCCGGAACGGAGAAAGGACACTAGACAACACAAAGGAAACCTGAAAGAAGCATGAACTTTAGTTAATATCAACGCACCGATATTGGCTCATGAACTGCGACAAACGCACCGAACTAAACATGCAGTATGTTAACACGGAAGACTGAGTGTAGGGTGTGTGGGAAGTCTGCATATTATTTCTGCAACCTTTCTGTAAATCTGAATCTATTCTAAAATGAAGAGTTTATTTAAAAAGTGAAAAAACCCATCAAGGGAGGGGAACTACTTCTGAGACACAACAAGCCTAGGACGCTGCCCGACAAGGTCTGAGAAGTGGGTGGAGAGAAAACGCCCACCAGCTGGTGTTCCTCAGCCTGGAGTGCGTAGCAGAAGCACCTGCAGGGAATCTGCCGCTGTCCAGACCCCCACCCTGAAGTTTGATCAAGTTCTGCGAATGTGCAGCCCAGGCCCAGGCAAATTTCCTCCTGGGCGACAGAAGTGACACCATCGGTAGCTTTTTTTATTTTGGGTGCAAGTCTCAATTTTATTTGACCTTTTTTTTTTTTTACTTTATTTTTATCCTTGCTGCTATGACAGATATGACCATGAGATTTTTTTTTTTCTTTTCTTTTCTTTTTTTAAAGCCAGTCTGGTTCCTTTGTAAGGAATTAGCATGAAAAAGAGCAAGACACCAGCAAGGAGACCATTCAGAAGGGCAAGGGGAAGGGAATGGTGGTTGGGAACAGGACGGTAGCAGTGAGGCTGGAATGACCGGCATAGATCTGGGGTGTACTCTGAAGGCAGAGCCGACAGAATCGCATGGCAATTTAGATACGTGGGGGGTGGAAGAGAAATATGAAGATGGACTCATTGGCTTGAGCAAAAGGAATGAGAAAACCCACTGAAATAACTTTGCTTATCTCTGTGAGAAAACTTTATTTCTGGTAAAGGAAAAAGTATTGTAAAAGATGGGGGGGAGATGAGTGCACTCTTATTTATTATGTCATAATGCTGAATGCACTGGGTGGGAATGGGTGGCCTGACCTCAATGCTGGCCAGCAGGATGGCCAGTGATCCATCCAAATGGTCAAATGAAAAACACGTGGTCCATCTGCCACTATCTCAAACAGCTGTACTCTTGCGAGCTTGTTTGAAGGTTCCAGCAGGGTAGCACAGCTACTCTATACCCTTGACTGAAAACCGGTCCTCTACTCTACTTGGGAAGGCCGTCCTCTTCGAC
>CM052546.1:34799307-34827583 GCA_028533065.1 Trachops cirrhosus
AAAGATTGAAACTGTACTGAATAATCTAAAATTAAAAAAAAAAAAAACAAACAAACAAACAAAAAAAATCTTTCATTTTAATTTTTAATTCAATTTTTATTTACTTATATTTAGATACTTGTTTTTTGTATTATAAAGGAATTTTAGCATTTATTTTTGAACATATTATGGTGCAAGAAATTTTATGTAACAAATAAGTACAGAACACAAGAACAGATACAGGCAGTGTTATGGAGGTCGGTGACACAGGCTGTGAAAGAAATCACCCAGAGAAGAGATTGTAGAGAATCATGCTTTTATTGGCTCTCCAGAAAAGGAGGGGGCGTGGTGTGGAGAGAAGCACGAGTGTGGAGGGGTTCAGGCTTCTCGCTTGCATTGGACTGTAAGTGTACTGAAAGGGTGGGGGCGCTGTGGTGCGGCCCCTGGGCTGTGGGGGCTTCGTGACCGTCACTGAGGCTGCATTTTGTTCCAATGTTATCTTCCGCCTGTGGCTGTGGGGAGTGGTTAGTTCTGTTCTTGTTTTCCAGTCATTTCCAGTCCTAGGGACCAGCTCAGAAGAGTGAAACGGCAGTCCTGACAACAAGGTCGCAGGCCTGTTAGGCGGACGGTGCCGTAGCAGCAAATGGGGCTGGCTTTGTCCTTTCAAGGTACAAGATGTTTTAAAAGGAATTTAAAACATTCATATAGATATGGAATTAGTATGACCCATGTACAATGTACATCCTTTTTCCCTTAAAATTTTGGGCAAAAGGGTGTGCACTGCACATGATAAAACATGGTAGGAGGAAATTAGGTATTCTGAGCTCCTCTGCCCCCCATCCTCCCCAGCCCTAGGCGGGCCACCTAACTCAGGGTCCTCCCTTTCTGTCCCTCAAAGCCTCTTCTTCCCTGCTCCACCGTCCCCTCCCAGGACATAATTCACCCCACATCTTTCCCTACCCCTAAAAAAGAAGAAGAAAAGGAAATTAAATTACTGTTATCACTCTCTGGAAGAATGTGTGTATGAGGAGGTTTTGGGTCTCAGTTCATTCCTGTAACATGATGGGACGTGTGACTGAGAGAAACTTCAGAGGGTCCAGTGAGTATCTGTTTCTGTAATCCCAGCACTAAGGCTTCAAGGGACACCTCACTGTTCCCTTCCTCTTAAAGAACATGTTCTGTCCTGCTGAGTTACGGAGACCCTAGAGCAATCCCTCGATTTCTGAGTGCCTTGAACACCAGCTACTTCCTATCAGTTGGGGACATGGCATGTTTTTTTCTTTTTCAAAGAAAGAATTACGTTGCCACCATCCCCACACCATTGTTCATGTCCATGAGCCCTTGACGCAGCATCTGGATTGCTGGGTAGAACAGAGTGTTGAGATGTCAGCAACAGTTTCTGTTTGTTTGTTTGGCCTCCTGCCCCATTGAATTATCCTCTATAGATCCACCCAAAAAGTAAGAGGAGCGAGAAAGCACCATTTGCACTCAACAGTGTATTACAGACGCTCTCGGGCTCCGAGGCAGTGTTTTGCCTTCAGTGAATCACAAACACACCTCGAGCTCTTCAGGGAGACCTGAGCACAGACTCAGAGGCCGCCGTGAGCTGCCTGTGTGCCTTGGCGAGGCAACCTTCCCAAGCCCCAGCGTGATCAGTTCTCAGCTGTAGGCAGACTGAGGGTCCCTCCCTCCTCAGTGAGGGCGTGAAAAACCCAAACCTGTAGGTGAAAGGACAAAGCCAGCACCATTGCTGTCGTGGTGCCATTTGCCCAAAAGGCCCGTGACCTTGGGAAACATGACTTCCAGTTTTCCCTTCTGAGTTTAGGTCACCAGGACTGAAAATTACTGGCAAGCAGGAGCAGAACATGACTAACTGGCCCCCTCTCGGCGCCCACCCCCCATGCATAGCCGCAGGCAAAAGATGACTTCTGAGCAAACTGCAGCTGATGCAAAACCACCCAAAACCTCCTTTGTCACAGCGCCTCCATGCCACCGCACCCCACCCTTTTAATCCAATTACAGTCCCATAAAAGCTCAAAGCCCCCACCCCTCAGGGTAGGTGCATATCTCACACCCAGCCCTTTCCCTCCCTCTCTTGAGTAAGTAAAATAAAAACTTTGCTTTCAGCCATTTCTTTGTGAATGCTTTCACATCCTGCGTAAGGGTTTATCTGAGCCAAACTGATGGCGGATACCTGGGAACAAAATCTCTCCAGGGAAGGACAATGGGCAGGGTTTTTGCATTTGAAATCAAGGAAGGGACATAGGAAGATTACCTGGAGATGAAGAAAGCAAAGTGGGGATAGGATTACGGGATAGTTAACAAGATTATGTGCCCTCTGGAGGGTTAATACCCCCTCTGAGGGGTGTTACTTCTGTATTTCCAAGCTGTGTTAACCTAGATGCATTAGAACAACGGACAGGGCCGGCTTCAGGCAGAGACAGACCTTCTACTACAAAGTCGTAGGCTTAGGACGGGGCTACCCTCCATGACCAGCCCAGTCAGGAATTTATGATCAGATCACCTTGGAGGTTATTTTCCAGAGAACCAGGGTTTTTTTGGTCCATACCATATCATAGCAAGGATTAAATCTTTTTAAAAAGATTTTATTTATTTATTTTTTAGAGAGAGGGGAAGGGAGGAAGAGAGGAAGGCAGAGAAACATCAGTGTGTGGTTGCCCCTCACCCCCCCCCCGCCCCCACTGCGGATCTGGCCCAAAACCCAGGCTTGCGCCCTGACCGGGAATCTAAGAGGTGATCTTTCAGTTCACAGGCCACCACTCAGTCTGCTGAGCCACACCAGCCAGGGCTAAATTATTTGTTAACAGATTTTATTTATTTATATTTAGAGAGAGGGAAAGGGAGGGAAACATCGATATGTGAGAGAAATATTGGTCGGTTGCCTCTCCCATGTGCCCCCACAGGAAACAGGCCCGCAACCCAGGCATGTGCCTTGACTGGGAATCGAACTGGCTACCTTTTGCTTTGTGGGATGATGCTCAACTAACTGAGCCACGCTGGACGGAGCAAGGATTGAATTATTTTTTAAAAAGTAAATCAGACCCCACCACTTGCCAGCTCAAAACCCTCTGTTGGCTTCAGAATAGAATCCCAGCCCCTCAGCATGGCCTACCAGGCCCCATGTGATGTGGCCCCTGCTGCTTCTCTGCCCTCTTGACTGGGAACTCTTCACTCTCAAGCTTCCTCATCATTCTCACATGCGCCCCGGGGCCTTTGCCTTTTCAGCGCCTCTGCCTGCTGCACTTTCCTTGAGCCCCCAGCAGCTGGCTCCCTCTGACATCCAGATCTCAGCATGCGTGTGCTGCATCCTCAGAGGTGACTTAACTATGTCCTGTTTTCTCCAAAGCACTGCCACTAGATGATGTTATCTTGTTTGTTTAGCATTGATCTCCCAGCTCGGCATTCCACAAGGCCAAGCAGGCTGGAGCAAGCACTGAGTCCCCAGTGCTGACAACTGCCCTGGGCACAGACAGTACTAGGTCTCCAAATATCGGGCCCAGCTAGATCCCCAGAGCAAAGGTCTCACGAATGCGGATGGACTTTTGGGAATGAAGCCAGGAGAACCAAATTGGGAAATATAGCTAATGTCTGTGGGATAGAGAGGGAAGGTGTTTCATTAGAGCATCTCAAATCAGAACATAAAAGGACCACCTGGGTTTTGGACGATGGGGAAAAATGTTGCTAACAGTTGTCCTTTAAAGCAGAGATATTTTATTGCTCTTTTAAAACCCCAGGTTCATTAAAAGAAAAAAATTACACAAGTTCAAACAACACCTCAGTTGGCAGGAAAGGAGACCTATTTACAGATGGTTTAAATAACCCAGATGCATTTAAATTTTCCCCACAATCTCAGACTCTGGTTTTGGGGGAGGGAAATTTAAGCATCGAGCAGTATAATGACTAGCTCTTCTGCACTGAATTGCCTTTGCGGTTTGTTGGAAATCAGTTGTTTATATGTGTGTGTCTTTTTCTGTTCATTGATCATGATGCCAATCCCGAAGTCTTGGTTACTGTAACTGTGTAGCACATCTTGAAATCGGATAATGTTAGTCTTCCAGCGTTGCTCACTCTCTCTCCCTCTCTGTCTTTTCTTTATTCCACTGGCTAGAACTGCCAGTACAATGTTTGATAGAAGTTGTGAAAGCAGACATACTTGTCTTATTTCTATATTAAAAGAAAAACATTCAGTCTTTCATCATTAAGTTTAATGTTAGCTGAAGGTTTTTCAGAGCTATCCTTTACCAGGTTGAGGATGTTCCTTTCAGTTTGTTGTTTGCTGAGAGTTTTTTATTAGGAATAGATGTTGGATTTAGTCAAAGGCTTTTTCGGCATTGAGATGACCATATGGTTCTTTCTTTTTGGTTTGTTAATATGGTGAATTACACTGACTCTTTAAAAATTGTGGTGCCCTGGCCGGTGTGGTTCAGTGGACTGAGCACCAGACTGAGAAACAAAGGGTTGCTGGTTCAATTCCCAGTCAGGGCACATGCCTGGGTTTTGGGCCAGGTCCCCACTGCGGGTCACATGAGAAGCAACCATACATTGATGTTTTTCTCCCTCTCTTTCTCCCTCCCTTCCCCTCTTTCTAAAAATAAATAAATAAAATCTTTTTTAAAAACCCAGGAGTTCGTTATGATACCTAAAAGAAAACAACCCACAAACAAATATCTCATTATTCACTTTTGGAAATTGCCAACACACCATTTTTCTAAAAGCTGGTAAATTAAGAGACACACTTAAGCATTCATGTTATCTGTCCTCTGTGAACTCTACCTCTAGGTAACCAAACCGAAAACCAGTGAAAGTTTTTAAGAATTTCCAGCTAATGCAGAAATATTGAGAGAAAGAGAGTCAGCACAATTTTTCAACTCCAAATAAGGTGGTTACTTTAGATAAAGATACAAAGGCTGCTGAGAACACAGGTAAGAAGCTGACCTGCAACTTCATTATCAGGGGATGAGATGACACCACCTGAACCTGCCGATCAGTCTTCATGTCACTAAGAGGCAACTAGACGTGATGTGATATCTGATGGAACACAATGGAAATTTCTCAGTACTGTGTATGAAACATTCTTGCGAAAATATTCATCTGGAATCTGATCAAGCTTCTAGACCAGGGTTTCTCAACTTGGGCATTACTGACATTTTGGGCTGGATAATTTTCTTTTTATGAGGGGCTGTCCTATGCATTGTAAGATGTTAAGCAGCATCCCTGGCCACTACCCACTGTTAGTAGCCCTCCTGCAAATTGTGACAATACAAAAAGTTCTCTAAATATTACCAAACGAGCCAGGGCCTCAGCCCCAGTTTAAAACCACTGCTTGAACCAGTGTAACCCAAATAAATTCAATAAAAGGAAAAAACCCACTACTCTAGAACTGACTACCAATTTATGAGAAATAATAAAGATTCTAGCCCTGGCCAGGCAGCATAGTTGATTAGAGCATTGTCCTGATAGGCCAAGGTTGCAGGTTCAATTTCCAGTCAGGTCACATACAAGAAGCAACCAATGAATGCATGAATAAGTGGAACAACATGCCCTGGCTGGTGTGGCTCCGTGGATTGAGTGCTGCCCTGTGAACCAAAGGGTCACCAGTTCGATTCCCAGTCAGGGCACATGCCTGGGCTGTGGGCTGGGTCCCCAGTGGGGGGCATGCAAGAGGTAACCACACACATCGATGTTTCTGTCCCTCTCTTTCTCCTTCCCTTCCCCTCTCTCTAAAAATAAATAAATAAAATCTTTAAAAAATAAGTGAACAACAAATCAATACTTCTCTCTCACATCAATAAATTTTAAAAATTAATAAAAATCCCAATAGGCAGCCCTGGCTAATGTGGCTCAGTAGACTGAATGCAGGCTGTGAACCAAAGGGTCACTGGTTTGATTCCCAGTCAGGACACATGCCTGGGTTGCAGGCTAGGTCCCCAGTAAGTGACATGTGAGAAGTCACACATTAATTTTTCTCTCCCACTCTTTCTCCTTCCCTTCCCCTCTCTCTAAAAATAAATAAATAAAATCTTTACTAAAAACAAACAAACAAACAAGCAGAACTGTGATCCCTGAAAGAAGAGAAACAAACAAATAAACCTTATTATTCTCCAGGCTTTCTACCCAAAGAAATGTATAAACTGCTGAGTAAGAAAGGGCAACCCTAACAGAGCCCATTGGTCTCAAGAGTCAATGAAAAAGGAGTTTTGGAGGTTTAAATTGTCTAGGAATTAAAGGGCAGAGTACTGGAGAGGAGGGAACTAGGCAGAGCAAGAATTCCAGAAATATTCATAGAAGTTGCCCAGGAATCTTTGGCCAAATAGCAACCGCATGTGATGATATGATCTAATATGTGGAAAACACTAAAGATTTCATTCACACACACACACACACACACACACCCCTGTTAGAACTAATAAATGAATTCAGTAAAGTAGCAGAATACAAAGTCAAGACGCAAATTTCACTTGCATTTCTCTATACTACAATGAACAATTTAGAAAGGAAATTGAGAGAAACCTATGTACAATAGCATCCAAAAAACGAAATTCTTAGGAATGAACTAAGGAGATGAAGACTTGTACATTGAAAACTACAAAACATTGCTGGAAGAAATTAAGTGTTAATAAATTGAAAGAGTTCATATTGTTAAATGTTAATACTGTGCAAAACAATCTACAGCTTTAATGCAATCCCTATCAAATTCTCAGTGACGTATTTGGCAGAGAATTGAAAAACACATCCTAAAACTCATATGAATCTCAAGGCACTCCAAATAGACAAACTGATCTTTAAAAAGAAGAACAACTGGGGGACTCATACCTTCTGATTTAAAAATCTACAGAAATGGCACGGTACTAGCATTCAGACAGTCATGGAGAATAAAGAGCTGTGAAAGAAACCCTTGCTTTTCTGGTCCAGTGATTTTTTTGACAAGGGGTCTGAGATCATGCAATGGGGAAAGGAAAGTCTTCAACAAATGACATGGGAAAAGCTGGATATCCACGTGGAAAAGAATGAAGGTGGACCCATAGAAAAGTACACCACGTAGAAAACGAAGGTCTGCCATGTAGAAAAATTAACTCAAAATGGATCCATGGTCCAAATGTTAGACTTAAAACAGTAAAACTCTTAGAGGAAAACATAGGACAGTACAGTAGCAGATAAAAAATTAACATTCAGAAATTGGTTGCATTTAAAAAAAACATTTCAGCGAGGATATATTCATTGATGAGAGAGAGAGAGAGACATTGATCAGGGATCACACCTGCAATCTAGGCATGTGCCCTCATCTGGGATCGAACCCATAGACTTTTGGTGTAGGGGATGATGCTCTAAACCAACCGAGTCACCTGGCCAGGGCAGAAATTAGTTGCATTTTTGTAAGATTTTATTTACCCTTAGAGAAAGGGGAAGGGAGGGAGAAAAAGAGGCAGAGAAATGTCAAGTGTGGGAGAAACATCAGTTGGTTAACTCTCTCTTACATGCACCCCAACCAAGGACCTGGCCTGCAACCCAGGCATGTGCCCTGACTGGGAATTGAACCAGCAGTACTTGGGTTCACAGGCCCATGCTCAATCCACAGAGCTACACCTGGCTCTTCGTTGCAGTTTTATATACTAATAATGAACTATCAGAAAGAAAAGTAAAAAAAAAAATCCTATTTATGATTATATCAAAAATAATAAGCCCTGGCTGGCATAGCTCAGTGGATTGAGCGCAGGACTGTGAACCAAAGGGTTGCCAGTTTGATTCCCAGTCCAGGGCACATGCCTGGGTTGTAGACCAGGTCTCTACTAGGGGGGCATGTGAAAAGAACCGCACATTGATATTTCTGTCCCTGTCTTTCTCCTTCCCATCCCCCTCTATGAAAATAAGTAAATAAAATCTTTTAAAAAAATAAAATAAATAAATAAAATACCTAGGAATAAATTTAACCAAGGAAGTAAGAGATCTGTACTCAGAAAACTACAAGACAATGAAGAAGATACAAATAAATGGAAGGCTATATCGTGCTCATGGGTAGGTAGAATTAACGTAATTAAAATGGCTTATTACTGTACTTGCTTCGGCAGCACATATACTAAAATTGGAACAATACAGAGAAGATTAGCATGGCCCCTGTGCAAGGATGACATGCAAATTTGTGAAGTGTTCCATATTTTTGGGAGGTGAATGCAGACAACTGTAATTAAACAATAATAAAATAACTTTAAAAAATTTTTTAAAAAATGGACTATTACCCAAAGCAATCTATAGGTTCAATGCAATCCTTCCTTATCAAAATACCAATGGCATTTTTTTACTAACTAGAACAAATATACCTAAAATTTACATGGAACCACAAAAGACCCTGAATAGACAAAGCAATCCAGAGAAAGAACAACAAAATTGGAGGTCTCATGCTACATGATATCAAACTACATTACAAGGCTATAGTAATCAAAACAGCATGGCACTGGCATAAAAATAGACAATGCCACAATATAGAGAGCCCAGAAATAAACCCACACATGTATGGTCAGTTAATCTATGATAAAAGAGGCAAGAATATACAATGTGGCAAAGGCAGTCTCTTCAATAATTGGTGTTGGGAAAACTGAACAGATACCTGCAAAAGAATAAAACTGGATCATTTTCTTATACCCTATACAAGAATAAATCCAAAATGGTTTAAAGACTTAAATAGAAGACCCCAAACCACAAAACTCCTAAAAGAAAACATAGGCAGTAAACTCTCTGACATCGTCCTCAGTAACATTGTTTTGGGCATGTCTCTGGCCAAGAGAAACAAAACAAAAAATGAGCAAGTGGGACGACTACATTGAGCTGAAAAGAAGTGCTGCATAGTTCAAAATACAATTTTCATCACCTCAGCTTTTCTGTAAATCTAAACTCTCCTAAAAATAAAGTTTATTAAACATATAACTTTAATAATATTTTTAATATTAATGTTTAAGAGTAAGAGTCACCTACAAAAGCAAGTGTGGTTGCAGAATAAACTGGACTAGTAACTTGTATGAATTAAGCATGGAGTTAAATTCTTCCGATGGCTAAATTAGGAAGGAGCGGGAAGGAAGGAGACAATTTTAGGAGGAGTGTCTGCCATGGATTTGTACAGGTATATGCCAGGTCCTGTTGCCTAGTTATTGGCTGACACCCTCGGGAATCGAATCGGAACACCCTGTGGAGGTCACAGTGGGCACATGGCATATTCACTAGTCCCCTCTCTCCAAAAACCTGGAGTTGGTATTCGTGGCTGGTTTGTTACACTAGCAAACCTTCCAGGTCTCTTCAGCACCCAGCCTGTGGTTGGGGAACTAGGAACAGGTGTGAGATGATGGTGGCGCGGTGTGCTTGGATCAGGTTGGCAGGGCCTTACATTTCTTTCTTTCTTGTTTATACTACTACTAATATTTTCATCATAAGAGTGAAACCTGCTCTGGCTGGTGTGGCTCAGTGGATTGAGTGCTGGCCTAGGAACCAAAGGGTCACCGGTTCGATTGCCAGTCAGGGCACATGCCTGGGTTGCAGGCCAGGTCCCCAGGGGGCGTGTGAGAAGCAACCACACATGGATGTTTCTCTCCCTCTCTTTCTCCCTCTGTTCCCCTCAAAATAAATAAATAAATAAATAAATAAATAAATAAATAAATAACTGGCTTCATCAAAATAAGAAACTTTAAAAAAAAGTGAAACGTATATCGAAGTATCACTGAGCAAAACTGAAATGCCCATACACCCCAATTCCATACCTATTACCCACCCACTATGGGGAACTGCAACCCACGGTTTGGGCATATCTCTCCCTTCTCTATTCCAGTTCCTGGTTGACCTTCAAGTCTTAAATCAGGAAGAGAAATCCCAAAGCACAAATCCCGTGGTGGTTCTCCATGTCTCCCAGTACCCGTGTTTTAATGCCAGTGCACTTTGCACGCGGGCTGCGACTGCCCATTGGCCTTCCGTTGGTTTCGTAGGTTGTAAGTGACCACTGGCCAAGGCTGGTTTTCACTGCCTTGTGTTGCACTGGTGCTTGGCGCAGAGTTTGCAAGGAGGAGGCAGTCGGACACTGTTACTGAGGGCCCTGGGTGGAGGAGGGCAGGCAGCCTGGATAAACTGTCTGCCTTTCTTAGGCCGGTGCTGAAGGGACATTTAAGGGCCCCGCCTCTAAGCTGTGATCCAGTCAGGTCCTACACACTCGGGCCGCCTGAACCGAAGCTCCCTCGAATGAGGAGAAATGCATAAGTAATGCACTGAAGCAAAGGGGCCTGGCCTTGCAGGGAAGATGCGATGGGGCCATGGGACTGTCACCTCTCTGAGCCTCATTTTCCTGCTGTTACAGCGGAGGAAAAGTCCTAATAATGGAATTCATAAAATCTGCCCAGTTTAGGTGGAGAAACTGAAGAATAGATCAGCAGCAACCACCCTCCGCGTGCTCCCGAGGCCTGGGCTGCCCACCCGCGGTGGCCCTGTCGCTATGACCATTTCTCCAGTCCGTTTCGCCTCTAGACCCGGCTGGAGCTGTGCGGTGTCCTGCTGTCCCGGAAGCGAGCGCGGGTGGCAGGGAGCAGAGGCGACCTTGTGTCTGGGCCCCTGGGGCTGCGCCGCTCTCCTGCGGCCGCCGGGAGGCGACCTCCGGCCATCCTGAGGGCCCCCTCCCTCGGCGGGTGACATCACCGCATTCCTGTCCCGGCTCCTCCCGCCCGCACCCCGGTGACAGGCGAGCTGGGCCGGTAGTGGGGAGGAAGTGCGGGCCCTCTGCACCGAACCCGTCCCTGCCGAGGTCGGCTCCCTGGGCTCTCGGGTGACAGCGCCGCGGCCGCCGGGCGCAGCGCCGGGCACGCGCCGCGCAGAGCCGAGCGCCAGGCGGACGCCCCAGCAGAGACGCGGGGAAAATGGCTGATGACTTTGGCTTCTTCTCGTCTTCGGAGAGCGGGGCCCCCGAGGCGGCTGAGGAGGACCCGGCGGCTGCTTTCCTGGCCCAGCAGGAGAGTGAGATCGCGGGCATAGAGAATGACGAGGGCTTCGGGGCACCTGCCCTCGGGCAGCCAGGACTCGCGAGCGGGGGTGAGTCAGCACGGTGGCCTGGGCACTGGGGGGCCCGGGGCTCGCACGGGGTACAGGGCCGGTGCAGACTCGGCCTCCAAGCCTGCGGCAGAGTGCAAAGGGCCTGCTCTCTACCAGCCAGGAGCAGGCCTTGGGCTCGTGTGTGTGTTCGTGAGGAGGACCCGGGCAATGGGGAGGAACCATGGAGATCCCCACCGGAGTCCCCACTTGAGCCTGTGGATCTGGTACTCCCGGGACAAGAATTCATGGCGACATTTCATCCCCAGGCCAGCTCCACCACTGCCTGGCTCTGGAATCCAGCTCAGCCCAACTCAGCCCTGGATGGGGTTTGCCTGAGTTTCCCCGCAGCCTGGCTGTCTTGGGCTCCCAGCTAAGCTGAGAAGGTGTGGGCACTACAGCAGACCTCTCTGCCCCTCAGACGTAGCCTCCTCCTACAGCGGGGAGAGCAGGGGGCACTGGGTGCTCCAAGAACTCACCAACTTTCCCTTGGGACCACCTTCCGTCTGTCCTGCAGTCACGGGGCTAGGCACTTTACTTACATTTAATCATTTTATACAGTGTTAAACCCATTTCAGAGATGGCAAAATCAAAACTCAAAAAGTACAGTGCTAAAACAGCTAGCAAGTGGCAGAGCAACACTCTAACCCTGTTTCTGTCGGGCTCTGAGACCTCTCCAGCTAACCACGTCGTCTTCCACACACCCGACTCTAACTCAGACACATCAGGGCACCACGGGCTTCGGGTCTCGTGGGGCCCGGCCCTCTGGCCTCTCCTAGAGGTGGTCTGGGCCGCTGTGGTGGGCTTCAGACACAGGGTTCAGGGGCCTGGGCCTTGTGACGATGTTCCTGCTGCAGTTCTAGCTTGAAAGGAACAAAAGAACAATTTCTTAAAATGTTTAGTAAACAAGTAGGTGTCACCTTTACGGGCCCATCCAAAACAGCTGTTGCTTCCTATTAATGCTGTCGTTTTGGTGGGGGGTTATGGGCCTCTTGGAATAAGTGGTAGCTTCCATTTTTAAAGAAAATTTACAAGTAAGGCATCTTATGTTCGTGTTTGTATTCATTCAACATTTACTGCCGGGTGCCAGGCCCGCTGGGGACATGGACATGACTAAGACAGTTCCTGTGGCTTGAGGAGCTTGCAGCTTCTGTGTAGCCCCTCACTGTGAGAGATGAAACAGGCCTTTTGTAACAAGTGAGAAACTGGAGGCCCAGAGGGCTGGACTGTCTTGCCCAAAGTCACACAGCAGTGAGCGACAGATCTGGGACTTGACCCAGTCCCAGGCCTCACGAGTCTGGGCTCCATGCTCTTTCAAATGCTTCGGCAGTCACCCTGGGAGGCGATGGGCTGTTAGGGTGAGGAGGGGGATGGGGCTTCTGTTCCCCACCAGCCGTGCACATCTTCCAAAGCAGCAGCTCAGCCCGAACCCTCACACCTCTCAGAGAATTCCCGGGAAATGCCTGTCCACATTCACACACCAGTGTGCATCTGTCCACACCTCCTCCTTGAGACCATCAGCCTCCCCAGTCTGGCTTGGCCTCAGGGATTCCCTGCTGAAAAGAGCCCAAGTGAGAACCCTCTGAGGGAGTAGAATCAGGTGCAGGGCAGCCAGAGGCCCCTGGGAGCTGAGCAGGTCCTGGTCTCTCCCAGGACAGCCTGGGTAGGCGGTGCCCTCTTTGGCAGGGGTGGGGCACGGATTGACCTCGTGCCTGAAGTGGCAGGGAGAGAAGCAGGGACAGGGCCCTCTGAGGGCCTCCTGGACTCATGCCCACTGAAGCGGCAAACGCTCAGCTGCCTCGTGAATGAGGGATCTGGGAGGTATCGTAGGTTGGTGGCTCAGTGGGTGGCCAGGCAGGATGGACTTCATCTGCCCTCCATGGCCCAGATGGTGCTGAGCAGGTAATGTCTCCTGATGAGCACTGAGTGCCGGGAGCCGAGACGGATGGGGAACCATGCTTTGGCCTGCTGGGGACTGTGCAGATGCTGGCTTCTACCACAGCTGCCAGTCAGCACCTCTGAGATGACGCCCCTGTGCTGAGTGCCCTGACGCCGGGTCCCCAGGGCCCCCGGAGGGAGAGGTGTCAGGTGCAGGCCTGCTCCTGAGCCACACTGTGTCTCCTCTGGGGCCGGGGCTGGGGCCAGCCTGGGCAATGGACACTTTGTTTCCACTCATCCTCCTGGGTGGGGCCCAGAAGGTTTACTTTTTCACACCCACATTGCTGAGCATAGCCACGCCCAGCTCTGCCCCTGACTGGCCTAGTCAGTTCCTGGCAAGCCTGTTTCCCCTAGTGGGCCTCAGTAAGCTCCCAGGAATGTTCTGGATCCTGTCTGCCCTCGTCCCAAAGGGGGTCGGGACCTGAGTGGAACAGCACCCACCAGGCACTTGTGTCTGCCATGTCCCTGTCCTGGGGGCCTCGGACCAGCGGTGCGTGATTATAAATGTGCCACACACAAATCAGAAAGCACTGTGGGAAGAGACGCTCATCCTTCTGTGTGTGGGTGTGTGTGAGTTCCCAAGAACTCTGTGTCCAGAGGAATGCTGGAGACTGGTGATGGGACTGGGAGACCGGCACCGAGGCCCTCTCTGAAGGCCAGGGTGGGCCCCTGGACCATGGACCAGGAGTCTGAGCCTGGGGCTGGCCAAAGTGGAGGAGGGGGTGCAACTTCTGCTCCAGAGAGGCCAAGCGCACAGACTGGCGTCATCCTGGATGGACCCTGGTAGAGGAGAGGCCCTGGGGAAAGATGCTGCCGCTCCGGCAGGAGGAGCCCTGTCTGAATGCATAGGGGTGACGGCTGACACGGTTGGTCAGACTCAGTCGATGTGGGACTCTGAAAACAGAGTCAGTTGTCATTTACAGCAATTGGGATTGTTCCAGGGACTGAGCACCCCTCCCCGCAGTCCCCATGCTGAATGCGCCGCCCGCAGCTCCGTCTGGCTGGTAAAGGGATACTGTCCATCTGTGGGCAGCTCGTGTGGCCTCCTGTGGCTTTTTGCTGGGAGGCCCTGCAGGTTCTGAGAGGCCCCAGACAGCCTTGCGGATAACAGCGGGCCCCCAAAGAGCAACTCTCCATTTCCATTGAGCCAGCACTTACTGTTCGAGCATTCTGTGCAGGAGCCTTTGGGAGCCGAGTGGGACACTAAGCCTGATAAAGGAGTACATGACCCCTGGGAGGCCAGGAGTAGTTGCAAAGAGGGTGAGGGATACTGTAAAGTATTCCGGGAAACCCCAGAAGTGAGACCTTCCATCAGAATCAAGGGAAGCAGGAACAGGAGTGGAGGGCTTCTCAGAGGAGGTGGCTCGTGAACTGGGTCTTGGAGAGTAACAGGGTCTATGAGTGTTGTTTAGAGAGGGAAGCGGGGAAGAAAGGCATGAGGTACAGGATGGTGTGTTTGGGGAAGGAGGAAACCAGAATAGGGCTTGTGGGAGGGATTGGTGGGCAGTGAGGCAGCGGAAATGGACAGGGCCCCCCTGGAAATATCCTCAGGTGCTCTGGTCTGAGGGTTGAGCTACTCATCCGACAGACATTTACTGAGTCCCTGTTATATGCCAGGCCCCAGCAGTGGATGAAACAAAGCCCCTGCCCTCATGGAGGGTCCATTCAAGGGGGGAAGACAGACAGTACGCACACACACACATATCGAGCTGTGGTAAGTGCTATAGAGCAAATACCACCAAGGCGGTGGGGTGCCTGAGTGATGAACGTGTGTATGTGGGGGGGGGGGCGTGCGGAGAAGGCCAGTAACGAGGCCCCACGGGGCTGAAGGGAGTCAGGACTGAAGCTACCGTGGGAGGTGGGTAGGGAGGCCTTGCAGGCGGAGGGAGCAGCTTCTGCCTCTTCCCAGAGGCGGGGCAGCCAGTGCACCACCATGGCCCATGGGAAGTGGGTTTCCTTTGGGTTTGTTTTTATTATATTTTACATCAGAGGAGTGACATAGGTAAGCATATGCTTTATGGGCACACTTTATGGGCGAGAGCCAGGGCTGCAGCAGGGCAGGGGCAAGTGGGAGCCCTGGCATTGGTCTGAAAGGGGGTTGGCACAGGGCAAAGCTGGAGTCCGGGGGGCCTGCAAGTGAGCAAAAGCCAGTTGCTCAGTCTTTCTTTCTTCAGTGCATTTATTCATTTGTTTATTCAGCAAATGGTTTCTGTTACTGCATCCCAGGTACCCTGCAGGGTTCTGGGAAAGAAGGTGGTGAGGAGAAAGGATGCAGGTGGGCCCCTCCCAGTGTTTGCCACCGGCAGGGTGAGAGTGAGGCTGGGGCCAGGCAGGGCGCAAGGAGCGGAGGGCAACTTTGAGGGTCACCGTTGCCGCAGAAGCCACAGGAATTTGTGACTAATCAGATGTCAGGGAAAGGGGCCAGGAAGAGCCGCACTCAGGGCCAAATGAAGTCCTGAGAGAGGCAGGAGGAGGAAAAACAGTGCAGGTGCTTCTTGGTGGGGGCTGCAGTTCCTGCTCTCGTGGGTGGAGCTGTCGCTCCAGGTGCAGCAAAGACAGGCGGGGACTCGCAGGGCCCTCTTCCTCGGCCCTTGCAGAATCTGCCCTGAGCCTGCAGCACCTCTGCCTGCGCCCCACTCCCCAGGCTGGCACAGGCTCCCCAACAGTTGGGCCACTCCCAGCTCAGCCGGAGGGTAAACCAACTTCAGGGAGGAGAGGAGCGCTCATGAAATGGATGGCCATGGGCAACCACATTGCCTCTCGGGGCCTTAGTTTGGGAATCTCTACAATGGGTTGGTAATGACTTCATCACAGTCACAAGGCCGAGGTGAAAATCATGTGGGTTAAAGGCTGGGAGAAGGCATGATGATCAAAGTGCTGAGCCCGAGTGCCTGTCATGTCTGGGTGGGGGCAGTGGATGCACCACCCCATGTACAGGGGTTGGCTCAGGCGCTGCTGTAGGGCCTGCTGTAGGGTGAGCAACGAGTGATGCTGTCTCCCTGTTCTCTCTCTAGCTGGTTCTGAGGACATGGGGACCACGATCAATGGAGACGTGTTTCAGGTAAGCAAGACTCTGCCCTCTCGGCGGCAGGGACCGACAGCCTGGGTCTCGGGACCCTCTGATCCTGCTGACAGTGGGATTGCGGCTTTCGTCCTCCTGTTCACTCAAGTCTGATGCACTGGGGCGGAACACAGAGGTTTGACCTGTTTTCTTGTCCTGCAGGACAAGGGGATGAGGGAAAAAGACCAGGAGAGGCAGGATTTGTGGGTGTGGCCTCGGGCTGCCCTCGGTGATGTCCTGCTTCCAGAGGGAGGGATGGAGTGGCCTGCAGTGGCATGGACGGAAGCACAGGGCCCTGCCTCCGAGGGCCTCCCAGGCCGACCTGAGTGGCCATCTCTAACCAGGCAGGCCTTTGACCCAGAGGCTGCACTTCTCAGAACTGGCCCTTAGGAAAGAACTGGACAAGGACACCCAGACTGTTTGCAGGATGATGTATATACAGTAGCCAGCAAGTGTCCATATACAGTAACCTAAGTGTCCAGCACAGGGGCCTAGGTGGGTGAGCTGGAAACCCACACTGCTGGTAAAAGAGCAGTCGGAGCTTTCTGTGCTGGCGCGAAAAGATGCCTGCCATACAGTAAGTGGAGACGCAGCTTGCAGAATAATACGCACTGTCTGGTCCTGCCTTTTTTTTTTTTTTTAAGAAATATGTTTGTGCAAAATATCGGAAAGGATGTGTACCAACTGTTAACAGTGGTTAGCCCTGAGGTGAGGAATGAGGAGGGATACAGGAGGGCTTTCACGGTCAGTGTGTAAAAATCCCCATAGTGGTCCTGTATTGCACACACACACCAAAGCCCTGAGTGCGGGCTTTTCTGGTTGAGTACTGCCTCTCTCTGTGCCCGCCCAACCCTCCTCCCCTCATACATATGTAAATTAGTTTAAAAGTACTTAGACTGATGAATAATTATTCCATACACTGGAAACTCACGTAATATTGTAGGTGAACTATACTTTCATTAAAAAAAATGTTTAGCCCTGGATGGTGTGGCTCAGTGGATTGAGTGCTGGCCTGCAAACCAAAAGGTTGCAGGTTCGATCCGCAGTCAGGGCACATGCCTGGGTCCCCAGTTACGGGCGTGTGAAAGGCAACCAATCCATGTTTCTCCCCTTCTCTCCCTCCCTTCCCTTCTCTCTAAAAATAAATAAATAATCTTAAAAAAAGTATTTAGGCTTAGAGAACTTGGTCCGCAAATGGTGTCCCCAGGACCCCACAGATGCCACAGTCTTCACCCCCCACCCCCACCTTTTCCTGGCTGGGACGGAGCCTTCAGTGGCTGAGCTGTAATTCCCGCTGGACTGGGTCAAAGACCCCTGCCCGCTTGGCTGCAGCGCTGGGCCCCGACAGGCCCCACCCTGTCCCCCGGCCGCCAGCTCTGTTGCCCTGTTGCCCTGTGGAGGAGCTGGCCTCCTGAATCCTCGAGGAGAATAAACAATACATTCTTATGTAAGAGGGATGGGCTGGTACCTTACACAAGGAAACTGGCCAAGTCCTGTTTCTGGAAAATTACTCAACTATCTGCGAGCTAGAAGACTCCGTCTCCCGGGCCTTAGGACTTCGAGTGTGTGTGGGCCTGAGAGCCCCAAATACTCAGTGTGCCTCCTGTTCAGTTTGGTAGACCATTGAGGCCCAGACTGTCCCCGCCCCGGGCACACTCAGGACTCTGCTTGGCCCAGAGGTCTGGGTCCTAAAGTGGGCCTGGAGCTGGAGACGCCCTTGGAAACACAGAAGAGGCCACAGAAGAGGCCAGCGTTTTCCCTTTCTGTGTTAGGGTCTGAGCCTGCTCCCTCAACGCCCTCCAGCCTTGCTTGGTGTGCGGTGGGTCTGAGGAAGCTGGGCCTCCTCTCCAGTCTCAGCGGGAGTGCTCATTCTCACTCTCACTGGTCCCAGTGATAACCCCAGGTATGTGTCTTTGTAAATTGTTTCATATCCGTGCTACCCTTGAAGCCTTACAGGCAAGAAGGATCACAGATGAGGCCTGTCACCCAGAAATCCAGGTCCACCAGACCTCCTGGCCCTGCCCTGGTGCCCTTTGCACCGCATCACGTCCTTGTAGGTGGATCGTGCAGGTGGGTGGCCGGTGGAAGGCCCCGGGTTGAACATAGAGCTGGGTCTGGCTTGTGCTGCAGGGGAGGGAGGCGGAGCCGTGCATACCCAAGACGTTCGAGGGACCCAGGCAGAGCTCTCTTGCTACTTTTGTTGTTGTTGCTGTTGTTTTTGGTGGCAGCCTGTGGGCCACTAGGGGGTCCAGCTAGGAACCTGATTCCCAGCAAGGCCTGAGGGTAAGCTTGCTCACTCCTATTCCAGTTGCATCTGGCACTGTGGGAACTGGAATAGGAGTCCCTCCTCCTGCGCAAACTCTCCTTTCCCCCACTCACTCTGACCCTCACCCCGCTTTGAGCTACTTAGAGGAATCAGCAGCTCAGCTCAGCTTAGCTTTAGCTGCTCAGTCCCAAAAGGGGATACACCTCACCCTCCCGTCTCTGTGGCTTTGGAGTCGCAGCAGGGCTTGGCCCGTGGAGATGCTCACGTGGGGCCCAGCAGCGGGGTGGGGGGGGGGCGCAGGAGAAGGGTGCCTCTGGGTCTGCCATTCCCGGCCCCTCCCCTCTCCAGCTCAGAGCGTTTCTGCAGCCGCAGGTGGGCCCTTCCAGGCTGCCAGCCCTCTGGGCAGCTGACCTGCTTTCCTCACTGGGATGTTCTGTGATTAAAGAGCAACCCTGCTGTCCTCCCCGGCCCCGCCCACACTACTCGCTGGCTGGCAGAGGTGGGGGCCAACTGCACCTCGGGACTTCGTCCGCAGGCAGCCCCACTGTGCTCCTCCTGGTCACTGTGTGTGCGGCAGGGCCTGGCTCGGTGCACCTGGGCTGCCTGCTGGCCCTCTCACGTGCACACCGTGTACACGGATGGCATTTGTTACACATGGTTCCCACTTCGCATCCTGAGTGAGATGTTGCTCCTCCCATTTGACAGGTGATGAAGCACAAGAAGCCCAGGAAAGGGTCTCTGAAAGGCCCCACATCCAGTGAGTGGCAGGAAGGGACTTGAAGCCCAGTCCCTCTGATGCTGGGTCCCAGGCTGTTCCCACGCCCTCCACTTCGCCTGCCGGCGGCCACTCGCTCCTTCTTCGAGTGAACTCACGGTCCCTGACTGCCAAGTGCCACAAGCTGTGCTGGGGCGGTGGGTGTAGACAGAGGCAACCCCAGGCTGTGTTTGTTCTCAGAGAGCTTGCTTTCGGGAAGAAGAGAAGGTGGAGCAGGGCAGCGAGGCCTGCGGAGTCTGAGGAGCCCACTCGGGTTCTTACCATGTGTCAGGCACCGCCCAGGAGCTTTAGGTGACCTAACTCATTTCATCCTCCCAGACCCCTATGATGTAGGTCTGTCATCGTCCCCACTTTACAGGTGAGGAGGGGGACTCATCTGGAGTTCAAGCTCACTCTGGTGACACAGTGGGGACTTGAACCAGGCTCAGGCCCCAGGTGCTGCCCTGAAGTCAGGAGGGCCCCCAGGAGTGGGTGCTGAAATTGGGGTGGAGGCTGCCCGAGGGGCTGGCCCTGGCTGAGGGGAGAGCACGTGTCAAGGCATGGAGGGTATGACTCTGTCCAGGGCTTCCCGGAGCCAGGCTGCTGCAGAGAGAGGAGGAGCGCTGGGGGGCCTGCAGAGGCCACAGGCAGTAGGTCTGTGCTGCAGGCCCAGCTGCCAGTCAGAGCATGTGGTGGGCTGCACCTCTATGGGGGGTGGCGGGGGAGGCAGGCCCAGTCTGGCCAAGGCCTGGGCCCTGGGGCACAGCCACTTCAGGGCAGTTTGTTGGCACTGTACCCCTACATGTGCAGCTGCTGCAGGGGCTGAGAGAAGGACCTGGGGGCCCTAATGCTCCTCAAGGCTGCTCCCCGACCCAGGCTGGGGCAGGCTGCAGGGGAAGAATCTGGATGGAGTCAGACAGCCTGGGCTTTATTTCTGGCTTTTCTCAGCCAGATGACCTTGGACTAGTCATTGCTCAAGCCACATCTCAGGTCTGTGGAGAAAATCCGCAGCCCAGGAAGCTTCCTATCAATCCTGACCCAGCCACTGCACGAGCCCGGGGGGTGTGTGTGTGAGAGAGAGATGGGGAGGGATAGGGGCCAAGGGGTGCAGGCTCTGAGCCTGGGAAGATACATTTATCTGGGAGACAGAACGTAGGCGCACAAACCATGTGACACAGAAGTGACTTTGGTCCCTTTGGGCTACTCTGTGGCCACTATGTCCACACCCAGGAATCGGTGTGAGTCCCGGCTCTGCCACTTCCTGGCTGGGTGACCTTGGGACTTTGGCACTAGCTAGACTTCCCTACCTATAAAACAAAGGCCATAAAGCCACCCTGCACAGTGGCGCAGATCAAAGAGAACCATGCGATTGCAAGTTCCCTGCCAGTTCTAAAGCTCTGTAACCTGGGAGTGTTTATTTTAGGGCAAGCTTTGAGAGATGGTGGGCCCTAAGGGACAAGGAGGGTGAGCCTCCTGCTCAGGGGACTCTTCCCGCCCCTCTCCTACCCCATGGATGGCATCTCCACACCTGGTGGCATCTCTGTGCTCAGAGTTTCCCAAAGGCACCCATCCCAGGTGGCCCTTACGCTGCCCTTGGCCTGAAATGCCCTCCCCCATCTCTTCCTGTCTTGCTGTGTCCTCAGGCTGGAATGGTCCTGCTGGTCCTGCTCCCTGGGGTCCCTGACCTGGGTCACAGCACTCCCCCCCCCACCACGGTCATTTTTGAGGGACAGTTCCCAGCTGATGGGCTGTGTCGTTCCCCGTCCCCAAGCCTGAGCATGTTAATTCACACAGTAAATGTTCTTGAACTCCACTTGCAGCCAGGCCCTCCCGTCCTGGATGCTGCTCACAGACAGGCAGTCTGTCCCCAAGGAGGGAGGAGACAGACAGTGAGCACTGAACAAACCTGTCCTTTCAGATTGCGACAGGTACCAAGAAACAGGTAGAACACAGCACCTGGACGAACGTGTTCACGAGAGAAACTGGTCTGCAGGCGGGACATGTCCAGGATTGGGCAGGGGTCCCGGCAGCCTGGCCTCAGGGCAGGGTTGCTCTCTGAACTGGATGGGATGCCACTTGTGTTCTCTAGATTCGGGGCCTGGAAAGGTCCCTGGGGATGTCAGCACACTCTAAACTCAAGAGCAGTTATGTGCAGGAAAGATAGGATAAGGGCTCCACCCAAAGTGCCCCACCCAAGGGTGGACCTGACCTGAGGTGCCAGGCTACAGGCACCCCACCCTGGGCCTTCCCTTCCCTGCCTCCAGATAGTCGGAGGCTGGTGCCCCTTCCCCCGACCCCCACCCGGCTGCCTGCACCCCTCTGACACAGTGTCTGCTCTGACCCGGCTGCCGCACCGCACTGGCTGCAGGTCTGAGACCTCGGTGTACACTGGACACAGGGCCTGCCGGATGCAGTTTGTGTGCAATGCCGATGTTGGTGGCAGTTTGGATGAGTGCTTGAAGGAGGGGCACGGGGCCATGGAAGGGCAGAACTGGGGCTTAGATGCTGTAAACCAGGTCCCTCCCTGCCTGCCCTCAGCCTCCAGTGGGAGACATACACAGCAGAGGGTGAAGGCTGCGACAGAGCACAGAGGGAAGGGGTGTGACATCTGCTTGGGGTTGGGAACTATCCCAGAGCTTGTGATTTTTGAGCTGGAAACTCTGTGGGATGGAGTAAGATTTCATTAGCTGGAGAAGGGAGAGACCATCGCAGGCTGAAAGAGGCGGCACAGGAGTGGGTGGGATATGTGCAGACAGGAATGTGCAGGGCGTGCTGAGTGCCAGGGTGGGCATCGCCGGAGGTGGGACTGGCTTGTAAAAGGCTTGGCTAGACTAGAGGGGAGTTGCATCCTTACTGGGCTGAGCTCTGAACCCCAACACTTGGAGTCCCTGCCTCTGGCAGGCACTGTAGAGAAGTGGGCAGAGCCCTGGCCTAGGGGTCAGAGGCTCTGCCAATACATCATGCCATCTCTTGTGACCTCCGTTTCCTGCCCTATAAAATGGGAGTGAATAGCCCTGGCTGGTGTGGCTTAGTGGATTGAGTGTTGGCCTGTGAACCCAAGGGCCGCTGGTTCAATTCCCAGTCAGGGCACATGCCTGGGTTGTGGGCCAGGTCCCCAGTTGGGGGCGTGTGAGAGGCAACTGATGGATATATCTCTCATACAATGATATTCCTCTCCCTCTTTCTCTCTCTCTCTTTTCCCCTGTCTCTAAAGATAAATAAAATCTTAAATAATATAAAATGGGAATGAATAATAATAATGCTAGCTACCATTCAGTCTTCTAAATGCGTTGCAAATAGTGTTGCACCAAATCCTCACAACAGCTCTTAGAGGTAGTTTTGTTATTATCCCCATTTCAGATGAGAAAACAGGCCCAAGGTTAAGTGCCTTGCCCCTGCTTACGTGCGCCTCCAGGAAGCAGCAGAGGTGGGGTTTGCAGCCCGACACTCTGACTGCAGAGTCCACGTCCTTCGCCACGTTCCTAGCCATGGCCATCCCACCTATCTCAGGGCTGCCCGTTCGCTGAGCACATACTTGCGGAGCATCTGCTACGTGCCAGGCATTGTGTTGGGTGCTGAGGACACAGCAGGGAACAGGACAGACAGGTCCTTGTCACCGTGAAAGTGGCATTCTGATGGATGAGACACACAATGGACAAGCAGACACAGAGTGAGGTCATTTCAGACCATGTGCACATTATTGGGTAAATAAAACTCGCAGAGATGGACTTTAGTGATAGGAACACAAGGAACTCACTGTGTGCCAAGAAGTGTTAGAAGTTCTTGACATTTCTAAAACTCATTTCATTCTGATATCAACCCTAATGAGTGGGTACTCTTATTTAGCCGATTTTATGACGAGGAAAGTGAAGCACAGAGAGGCTGAGTGACTTGTCTGGGGTCACACAGGGAAAAGGGTTGCTGGCAGAGGGCACAGCAGGTGCAAAGGAGATAGTGGGTGTGAGGTGGTTTGAGATGTGCGGGGGTCCCCCGATCCTGGGGCGGCAGAGACCAGGGGGCGGGTGGATGCCCCAGGTGCATGGCTCTGCGTTTGTGTCCTAGGAGGCGAACGGCCCGGCTGATGGCTACGCCGCCATCGCCCAGGCCGACAGGCTGACACAGGAGCCCGAGAGCATCCGCAAGTGGAGAGAGGAGCAGAGGAAACGGTTGCAAGAGCTGGGTGAGGGCAGGGCTGAGGCTGGGTTGGCTGTCTGGGGCGTGGGGAGGGGTGGGGACACCAGGGCACCCGTCCCCCTGTTAGTGTGGGAACTGTGTTGGGGTGGGCTCTGGGTGGGGGAGCACCAGGGCGGCTGTGCCCTTCACGTCTACTGGAAAGATGCCACTCATTCTCCCATCGGGGTTGCAGATGCTGCCTCCAAGGTGACAGAACAAGAGTGGCGGGAGAAGGCCAAGAAGGACCTGGAGGAGTGGAACCAGCGCCAGAGTGAACAAGTTGAAAAGAACAAGATCAACAACCGGTGAGAGATGCTATGGGGACAGAAAAGGGGCTACGGGGACAGGAGAGGGGCTATGGGGACAGGAGAGGGGCTATGGGGACATGAGGGTGCCACTGGACAAGAAGAGCTGCTGTGGTATTGGGGGACTCTCTCGAGATGGGTGGTTTGGTGGCAAGACCACGGAGAAAGGAGACGCTGACATGCCCAGCAGTGCTGCCCCGGGGGCCTGTGGGACGGACCTCTGAGCTCTGCAGAGCAGGTTGTTGTTGCGCTCTCACCTCCTCACTGCAACAGAGAGAAGTGAGCTCTGCAGTCAGCGGAAGGGGTCCCAGATCCCTGGGACGTGAGCCAGCCCATGCTAGGGACCACCCATTGGGCCTGGGCCCGCAGGGCCTCTGTCCGTGTCACAGAGAGCGCAGGCCTGCCTGGGAGTAAGAACGCACTTGACGGGGTTTGGTTGCTTGCAGTGCTTCCACCCAGAGTGGCAGGGGCGGGTGCAGTGGACCCAGGGGCTGGCACAAAGTCAGCTGACACCCACTTCTGCTGTCTCTCAGCCCCCCTTTCCTCTGTGGGGCCTGCACTGTTGCATCCACGCCCCTCGGATGGGGGCAGAGGGGCCCCAGCAGCTCCAGGCTTCAGCTCTATTCGCTCGGCAACCTCAGTGAAAATAAGAGCCTCTTGCCCCAATAGTTCCAGCATAAGTCCTTGGCCTGACCCTCACTAGTGGGCATAGGTCAGGCCCGGTGACTGTCCCAGGGGCAGGGACCCCTGATGAACCCAGCTTGGGCAATAGTCCCTGTCCTTGGGGTGTGCACGGGGTCAGTCCTACCCAAACCACAGGGACTAGAGTGAGGGCAACCTGACAATCAGGGCGCCCTTCCTGGAAGAAGGGTGATGAATGCTGAGCAGGCAAAAACAGCAGATGCTACCTTTGTGGAAATGGTCCCAGAGCATTTCTGAGATGCTGCCCAGCAGCCCAGCCTTTGAGGCTGTGCCCTCCAAGGTACCAGGCCTGCCAGGAAGGGGAGGCCAGCTCCCGGAAGCCACTGCACTTGTGTTCACAAGCTGCTGCATGCCACGCTCTGGGCTGGGGACCAGGAAGACAGATGAGAAGGACCCAGCCTGTATCTTGGGAGCTCAGAAGAGAGAAACCCGAGTGGCGCTAAGCTCCACAGCAGGGCCTCTGTGGACAGGCTTTGGAAGCAGGGATGCTGGTGGGGAGGTCCCTCAGTGTCTGGGGAACTGGGCTTTGGAGGACGGTTAGGAGTTCATCAGGAAAAAGAGGGCAGGAGTAGGGGCGGGAAACCTAGACCAGGGGGCAGAACGACATGAGAGGACCTTGCGTTTTGGGCAGCAGGGAGTCAGAGGTTGGTGGGGGAGGCACCCGTGCTGCGCAGGCACTGGCTGCGGGAGCCGCGGAAGGTTTGTGAACAGGAGTGTTGTGGTCCTGGCTCAGTCTCAGCAAAGGCACTGGGCAGGGGGTGGGGCGGGGTGGTGTCCCTGCTCTCCTCTGGCTGCGGAGAGTTGCTGAGCCTTCCAGAACTGTGCTTCCTAACACCTCTCGAACTGGAGATACTAACGCTGTCTCTCTTTCTCTTTAACCCTCTGCCTGTCTGTCTGTCATGCCATCCTGCCTCCCCCCACCTGCCCACCTAACCCCTTTCTCTTAAGGATCGCTGACAAAGCATTCTACCAGCAGCCAGATGCTGACGTCATCGGCTACGTGTACGTGTGTCTCCATGGCTCCCCTGGCTAGGGGAACTGGAGAGGGCGAGGCCCCTGTGAGGCTGGCAGTTTCTTTCTTTTCTTTTTTAATGTTTAGAGAGTGGGAAAGGGAGGGAAAGAGGGATAGAACCATTGATGTGCTAGGGAAATATCGATCGGTTGTCTCTCATATGCCCCCATCCGGGGACCTGGCCCACAACCCAAGATGTGCCCTGATGGGGAATCGAACCGGTGACATTTCGGGTTAGGCAGATGATGCCAAAGCCATTGAGCTGCAGCATTCAGAGCAAGACAGTTTCTTGAGTCTCCTGCCTATAGGGTGTAAGGGTGTGACTGGGAGGGGGGCGCAGGGGGGCAGGGGCGGGGAGGGAATGACCAGAGCAGGAGGTGAATACCCAGGTAAGTCCAGCCCCTCCACCCCTCCAGCAAATGCTTATTGAGGCCTCTTCTGCTCAGAGGCACCGTTGCTAAATCCAGGCAGAGAAAAGAAAAGAATGCACCAGCCATGCCTGGGTGGGAGGAGTGAGTGGCAAAGTACCCCAACTCCTTCCCAAAAAGATGCCTCTTGGGGGTGGCAGGTGGGGTAAAGAGGGCTTCTGTTGAACAAAGCAGATAGAGTGCCGGTTGCTGGAGATTCAGAGAGAGCTGGGAGCACCCCATCCCCTTCTGTGCCCCCAGGTGCACTGCTCCCACTTGAAGCCCTATCCGGAGACCGGCCATCACCGCTGCCCCACCACCACAGGGCCCTCACCTATGTTCTGGCTTGGGCTCTCGCTGGTACTGACTAGTCTAGACAGCTGGCAGAGGTTCCTTCTCCTGTCACCACCATTGGTTGACAGCGACACCTAGCGGTGTGTTGGGGATTGTGAAGCTGTAGGAAAAAGGTGGTGATGCCTGTGTGTGAGGTCAGCCAAGGACTGGCGGTTTCTTGCACTGGGCCCACCGTGGGCAGGGCTGCGACGCTGTGGGGCTAACCCTCTTTTGCAGGGCCAAGGACACCCCCGAGTGAGAGCCTTCTGCGCCTACCTTTCATCCACTCTCTCCCGCTGCCCAGTCCTTGTGGGCACTTACTTACCCAGTGCCAGTCTGGTCAGACAGGAAGAGGGGCAGGCATGGTTCATTCCCTTGAGCTGCTCATGGCCGGGAGTGAGTGGTAATGAGGTGCGGGGAAGGACACAGGAGGCTCTGGAAGCCACCTTCTGTGGGAGCCAGGGCAGGCCTCAGAGATGCGGGACCTTCAGTTGGACCTTAAAGTGGACAAAGGAACGATTGGTGGGCAAGGGAACTAGAGGGGTCTGGCCCCTAGGTGGAAGCAGCAGCGGGGACAAAGGTGATGAGATAGGCGACACCTAGTGGCCTGTGGCTGCAGGCTGTGGAGCTGGGCCGGATGCAAAAACGCCTGTGGAGAGGACAGGCCGAGCAGCTGACCCTGAAGGCAGCAGGGAGCCAAGAGGTTTCAAGCAAGAAAGTGGAGATGGCAGAGGAGCATCGGGGCTGCAGGGGGGTGGTCAGTGCTCCTGTTGTGCCCCAGGAAATGGCCCAAGGAGCACGCAAGGGAGTCTTGAAGAGGGAGAGCGCAGACCAGCACGTCCCAGACTTTCACGTGCCTGGGAATCACCATAGGATCTTGTCAAAATGAGGGTTCTGATGCAGTAGGACTGAGCTGAGGCTGTGATTCTGGGTTGCCAGCAAGCTCCCTGGTGGTGTGGATGTAGCAGGACCACCCACCGCACATTGAGCTGCAAGGTTAGCGGGAGCCTCTTGACCCTGGACGGCTCCTAGGAAAGCCTCCTTCAGCCCCTGAACCTCCCACTCTGCACAGCAGCCCCCCTCTTCCCGAGCTTGCACACACCCACCACCCCCTTAGGTTCTCAGGCCACTCCAAGATGGAGACTCTGATCCTCACTTGACAGGTGGTAATGAGCAAGATCACCGTGGAGGGGCCAGGTCACCAGTAATGGGCCAGAGGTCACGTGGGCCATCTGCCACTGCCTGGTCATGCCTGAGATGCAGAGTGGGCTGCCACGGACGGATGGGACTTCCAGGGACCCTCGATGGGCAAACAAGACACAGCCCCAGCACTCCCCACCTAAGAATCCTTTATTGTCTTTCTTTTAGTAATGCCCACGTTTAAGTTTTGCCTATCAAACTGTATTTACGATGCTGTCTTTCTACTGTTCTTTCATTTGTGGCTTCTATACCTGTCAGCTGGAACTTCTAATGAAGTCATCAGCTGTCAGTAATTTAATTCCAAACAAAAGCAAAGGCTTAAATGATTGGAACAGTCCCCACGCTGAGGCTCCATAGATGGGCTGTTCCGGGGTAAAAAATGCTCTGCCAGCAGCCATGCTTAGGATGGAGTGGACTCGCTCTGCATCACTACTCTACCCGTGCACACTAGCGCGTGGAAGGCTCTGAAAGTCAGGCTTTGGGGATCCTCTTTAACTGAGCTTTCTATGAGCGTTTGACCACAACCCTCTCCTGCAGAACACTTAGAGGGTGAGAGGACAATGAGCAATGCCGAACTAGGTACTTTAGTTCGTTTGTGGTTAGTCAATGTCCTGTCCCTGCCACGTTAATGGAAACATTGAAAACGGATGGACGATGCACCACTTCAGTTCTTGCAAGGACCATTAGGTGCCAGGAGCTCCGGGTCAGGAAGTTAGTGATGGAGAGGCAATAACTGGAGAGTGCTTAGGCTGTGGCAGGGGTAGGGTGGGGGATATGTTAACTGGGGTGGTAAGGGAAGACCTCTGAGGAGGAGAGGCCTGGACTTGGCCCTGAAAGAGAACCAAGCAGCCATGAGCAATTGGTCTGGGAGAACAGCATTCCCACAAGAGGTGAAAAGTGCAGAGGCCCTGAGGCAGGACCAACCTAGGATTCACCTGATGCCAAGGCCATTCCTGGTGCCTGAGGTCAGAGGGCACAGGGCTGGGGAGGAGACCTCCAGACAGAGTAGCCCAGAGTAGGTGGGGCAAAGCAGCCTGGCTCCGCAGGGGCAGAGCATCGCTGATGCAGGGCAA
>CM052546.1:34828083-34919854 GCA_028533065.1 Trachops cirrhosus
AGTGCACACGAATGCAAAAGTGACAGGTGGCCTGTCTTGCAGAGTTTGCTCAGGTCCCAGCCTCCTTTCTTAACTCCAGGACACCAGGCACACAAACTACTGACAGGCTCCAGAAGGAACGGTGCTCCGCCCACTCCACCAGACTGCTCTCTGATCAGGCCCATTTCCCGTTCTGTTGTATGCAGCAAGAAGCACAGCAGGGTGGTCTAGATTTGTGGGGTCTTGGGTGCTCTCAGGAGGTGGGGGGGGTGTGAGGAGCAGAAGCACAGGGGAGGACCGAACCCCTGCTTCTGTCAGGACCACCACAGGCCTAGTCTTAAGGAAGGCTTGTCTACTGCAAGTTTGGAAATTATTGGAAAGATCCTCTCCCCTCTCCCAAATAGTATCATCCTAGGGAATCTCTGCTCTTTATGAGTACCCTTGCTGCAGGGAAGTTTGGGAATCAGTAGGTCATATCATTTCTAAGGGCCTGTGCAGTGTTTAGTGCGTTCACACCTAAAACCAAAGACCAGACACCTCGTGGGTGAGGCTGAGAATGAATTGATAAAATTACAAGTGGATCAGAGTTTATTAAGTAGGCAGTGGAGAAGGTGCGGCAGAAATAGTAGTATGCAACACCCAAACGGAAGAGAAGCTTAAGATTCCTGGAAAAAAAAATCACGTACTCAGTTGGCCACTTCCTCCCCCACTGACACAGGGACTTGTCAGGACTGGTGGTTGGTCCCGGGCGAGGGAATGAACCATGCAGAGATTTCAAGGCCAGGCCTCGGACGCAGCCAAACCAAGCAAGATGGCTGCGAGTGTGAAGCCCTGGGAGGTGATCTGGGTGCACATCGTGAGCTGGGGTCGCCGCCTCTGTCCCTGATGGAAGCACAGAAGTCGTAGATGAGGGCGGCCACCGGTCCCATTCAGCCTGTGGAAGAGACGAGGCAGGTCGCGCAAAGGACCGCTGAGATCACTCGGAGCTTTGGTCCTCCCTTCTTCGGGTTCAGTATCTCAAAACAGCCGGGGGGCGATCTAGGGGGTCGGCCCAGGTGGGAGGGGTTAGTCGATGCCGGATGTCTGCTGTTAGGAATCTGTACCACATCTCAGGCCAATTTTCCTGCTCCAATCAGGTTCATCCTTCACGCCAGTCTCCGCCTCTGACACTTTCTGGTCCATTTCTCTTTCCGGCCCCCCTTGGCGTCACAGGTCCTCCCCTACTTCATTCCTCTCGCCATCAGCGTTTTTGTGGTTTACAGTTCCTACAGCACTCGCTTGCCTATTGATACTATTGGGTTTCGCGTGCCTTGTGTTGGATCATTTCCTGAAAGGTTCCCGTTGTTCTGGAGCACTCTTTCAGGGTCTCTGATGGAGCCCACGCCTTCACATCTGAGCACCAGGGCGTTCTGCCCCACTGGCCCCCATCTCATTGCCCTGGCCTAGGCCGAGGCATCTGCCCGAGGGGACAGACTTGGGGTGATTCAGCTGCAAAACAAATGACCCAGTCGGCCGCCTCCAGGCAGAACACCAGGGTTTTCCCTTGCTTACAGGCTATCGGCCTGTCTCCTGCCTTCCACTCCCTAAAGACCTTCCTTTCCTCCACCCCCTCTCGGGATAAGAGGGAGTCTGAGAAAGCAGTGTGGGGGGGGGAGGAGGAGGAGAAAACCCCGCCTTGCCTGCAATATTCAGTGCATGGGTGGCCTCTTCCCGAACCAGACCCCTGCTATCGGGTGCCCACGCGGGAAGCAGCCGGCGAGCGTCACTCCCGCACTCTCGCGAAGTCTGGCTCCGGCGAGTAGACTTACGGCAGAAGCCCCAGGAAAGAGATTTGGTAGGTAACTCCCTGCGGCTCCATCCCTGCCGGCGACTCCGCCCACGCGGATGAGACTTAAAGGGCCGGGAGGGCCCGCAGGTGCTGCACAGCCCCTCCCTTTCCCAGCCCAGGCCGCACCCATTTGGGGGTGGTGCGCCCGGGCTTGTTTCTCCCGCAGCGGCCCTGCTTTAAGTGGGAGCGGGACTGCATGCGGCAGTTCTGCTGGGCCCTGTGCTTCTTAGGTGGTCGCGGGTCGGGACTGCTGGAGGCCGGTCGCCGAATTCGGGGTAAGTGCGGGAGAGGAGCGGAATGGCCTCGGGAAGCGCGTGCGGCGGCTCCCACGGGTACGACGTGGTCCAGGTGTGGGGAGATCTCTGGGGCGCAGCGGCTCCGTGGGGTGGCAGAGGGAGGCCAACCTGAGCCGCGGACCCTCAGTCTGTCGCGGGGCCCAGCCCTACCGCAACCTACGCTGTTGTCTGTTCCAGGAGGAGTCGCGGGAGGCGGGGGATGAGCGTTGCGGATATTGGTCCTCGGCGCTTTCCGTAGCACGGCCTGGGGGGCGGGCGCTCGGAGTCTCGGGACGGTGACAAAAGGAGGGAAGCGGAGAGCCGTTGGACCCGGGGAAGGTAGAGCGTGGGGTTAAGGCGCCGTTACCCCGAGGTGCCTCCGGTCAGCCGGGCCCCTCCTGGCCTACGCGCAGTTACCTGGCCCGCCTGGCCCTGCGTGCGGAGCGAAGGTAGCGGCGAGGACAGCGCCCCCTCTGGCCCGGCGGCGCCGCCTCACGGTCCGGCGGCGGCGGCGGGCGGTGGGGCCATTTGCCCGAGTGCGGTGCGGCACAGGCTCGGGCCTCTCCACCTGGGTCCGGACGCAGAGCCTCCACGGAAGCCAGGCCTGGACCCTGGGCCTCCCGGGCCAACCCTAACCCGAACCCCAACAGATAGGCGGGATGAGACGATTTCGCACCTTAGGCACCCCCACCCTTTCCGGGCCGGAAAGCGGAGCCAGGCCTCTGGGGACCCCGGGAAAGGGAAGAGTTGATGAGTCCGGTGGTAACGGGGGTCCGAGCGGTTAAGAAGTTTGGGGACGACCAGAAATTTCTTAGGGAGAGGCCGTGACCCAGAGTTTTGTGTGTCCGGAATGGTGATGGGGCAGTGAGACCTCCTGCGTTTGGAGGAGGGAGTGTGACCTGAAACTGGAAGCTGTAGTCTGGTCATCATCCTGCAGGATGGACAGAATCCCTTCCTTTGGCCTCTTTTGGGCGTTTTTCTGCCTTGAGCCAGAGGAGTGGGACTTGTGGTGGGCTGTGTGTGCTAGGGTGTTGCAGCTGTGAGTGTCCTTTATGCATCGGAGCAGCGCTTTTGGGGTTCTGGGGCAGTGGCCAGAAGGGGCTTTGTGGTGTCAGGGTGTCCCCATCGCTGGGGGCAGAAGTGTGAGCTGCAAGGCAGTGTATCCGGTAGGGCAAAGCTTCTGAAAGGTCTGCAGAAGAGTTACTGGTGTATCTGTTGAAGAAAGAAAGTCAGTCAGGAAACTGCCTGTTAAGGTATACTGGAGTAAGGGAGAATACAAGGAGGGTGGGTAAACAATTGCCCCAGCTTCTGCAGACCCTTGTGAGGGCTTTTAAAATAGAATCTAAGTTTTTGTCTATTTTCCAGTCCGAAGTGGCGTTTCTCAGAGTGTGGTCAACAGCCTGTTTGTGACTCACGGAGGTGCTATTTTAGATTATTTATTCATTTAGTCAATGTGCATTTTTTGAATGCCTACTGTATTCCATCTGCAAACTATTTGCAGCTTCCTGGGCTGCTCACTGAACCACTGTCTCTGGGTTATGCTTGGGAATCCATCTCCGGCACCTGGTGATTTAATGCACATTGAAGTTGGAGAACAAGTGGTCTAGGGCAGAATTGGCCAGACCCGGGCCAGCCAACCCAATGCAGCCTGATGCCCGTTTTTCAGCCCATGAACTAAGAATGGTTTCTATATGTTTTAAATGGTTGGGAAAAAGTCAAAAGAAAAGTAATGTTTCATGACACATGAGAATTATATGAAGTTGAAATTTCAGTGTCCAGAAGTAAAGTTGTGTTGAATCATAGCTACTGTTCATGTATGTGGTGTCTGGCTGCGTAGTTGTAACAGACTTAATGGCCATAAAGCCTAAAATATTTACTGTCCGTCTTTGTTTTTATAGAGAGAATATAAAGAATGTTGTTGACCCCTGGCCTAGTGAAAGAAGGAAATATGGAAGGACAGAAAAGCATTTGTCCAGAAAAATCATGTTTAGAAATTAATAGGTTAAATGGATTTAGGTAAATTTTAATTTTTAAAAAGCAGAGGGAATAGTGTATTCTGGATTACTGGAAAAGTATTTAGATAAGTGCAGGCATTTAGGTAGGGTTTTTGTAGAGATTGTGAGCTTGTGCCCTTAATAAATTGTCTAATTTAACCCTGGCTGGTGAGGCTCAGTGGACTGAGTGCTGGCCTGAGAACCGAAGGGTTGCTGGTTCGATTCCCAGTCAGGGCACATGCCTGGGTTGTGGTCCAGGTCCCCAATAGAGGACGTGTGAGAGGCAACCACACATGGATGTTTCTCTCCCTCTCTTTCTCCCTTCCCCTCTCTAAAAATAAATAAATAAAATCTAAAAAAAAATGGCTAATTTATATATTTCTTTTCATAGGCTGGGTGAACTCATGGACCTGATACTTTTCTCTTGAGAAGTAAACTAGATCAAAAGGAAAATGGCATTTGTTGCAACACAAGGGGCCACCGTGGTTGACCAAACCACTCTGATGAAAAAATACCTTCAGTTTGTGGCAGCTCTCACTGATGTAAATACCCGTGAGTTGATCCTTTTTTGTCATTAAGAAATGCATTAATGTGACTCATGCATCTCAGTTCAAAGACTATACACATGGAGATAAATAGGAATATTAACTTTATCCTGATTTCCTCTTTCCCTTCCTTGTGGAGAAGCAAAGTGATGAGCATTACTGGCTGGAGCTCCAAAGAGGCACGTGTGTGCATGTGTGTGCTTGTGTGTTTCTCTGTCTGGGTCTGTGCATGCACACGTATGTCTGGGAGTGTGAATGTGTGTGACTGGCTGTAGGGACCTAGTTATGTGCCTTCTGTGGGGCCATGACAGTCAAACTGATAAGATCTGATTGCTTCTCATATTCAGTCCCATAATTTTAGGAACATCCTTAACATAATTGCAATTACCTGATGATTTGCTTTGTCATTTTACAGCTGATGAAACCAAGTTAAAAATGATGCAAGAAGTTAGTGAAAATTTCGAGGTATGATCTTTATTTTATGCTTTTCATTTTGAGGTAAATACTCTCATGAGCTTTCCTGTTGCTTCTCTGTCAATCTTTTCACTAGTTACTCCAAAAATAATATTTCTGTTAATGGAATTTATTGTATGTTAAAATTGAAACTTGAAAGTTTTTATACAGTGTTGTCCAGCTTTTTCATACTATTGATAGTTGCTTTGGTTTTGGTTGTTTAACATTTTTTAAATTAAAAATAACAAGTATTTACTTTCAGAGAAAGGGGAAGGGTGGGAGAAACAGGGAGAGAAACATTGATGTGAGAGATACATTGATTGGTTGCCGATTGGTTGTGACCTACAACCCAGGCAGGTGCCCCGACTGGGAATCTAACTGGAGACCTTTTGGTTCTTAGGCTGGCATTCAACCTATTGAGCCACACCAGCCAGGGCCACTTTTTAATTTTTAAATGTAACTTTTTAGGTATATACTGTATTTTGCCGTGTATAATGTGCACCCATATTTTTGGCCCAGACTTCCAGGGAAAAATCTTTCATTTTATTTTTTTAATTCAGTTATTTCTTTATATTTAGAAACAAAATCGTTATCGTATTTCAGAGTAGTATTTTGCACATGGGTATTGTTATTGCTTGCTTGCTTTCATCTATCTGCTTTTTGATTATTTGAGCCAGGGCAGGTTCATTTTTTAGTTTTTCTCCTTTTTTAAAAAATTTTAATTTTTTTTTTTCTTTTTAAGATTTTATTTTATTTTTTAGACAGAGGGAAAGGGAGGTGGAAAGAGAGGGAGAGAGCCCTGGCTGGTGTGGCTCAGTGGATTAAGTGCCGGCCTGTGAACAAAGGGCTTGCTGGTTCGATTCCCAGTCAGGGTACATGCCTGGGTTTCAGGCTAGGTCCCTGGTGGGGGGTATGTGGGGGGCACATACCAATCTGTTGGGATGTTATTAAAATTCAATTTATATATATTTAGTTTTTGCATTTTAAAATTTCTGTTGTAGTTTCAGTTACAGAATTTCCATTTGGTTCTTGATAGATTTCACTTCTCTGTAGATTTCCTGTATATATTTATTAAGACCATATTTTCCTTTTATTCTTTGAACGTATTTGTAATGACTGCTGGAAAGCTCGTTATGCACAGCGTTTGGACACTGTGAAGTTGGTTTCTGTTGACCGTGGGTCACTTTGTCCCGCTTGTTTGCATGTCTAGTGGTTTTGATTGTGTAGTGGACATTGTGTGCCAACTGTAGGGACTGTGCATTCTGTTCTTCCCTTTGAAGAGTGTTGACGTTTTTATTGTAGTTGGCATTCCAGCTGCCAGCTGATCTTGGTTTTATGCTGTGGTAGGGAGGATCTGTGGGAAGCCCAAGGTGTTAGGTGAGAGGGTGAATTTAGGTAGGATGTGTCAGAAGGAGTCTAGAATGGTCCTTACTGTAGGAAATTGTCCTCCTTCAGCCGTGGGGTGTTAAGGTCTTTGCACTGTGGCTAGGTTGGACCCAGCACCCTCTAATTTTGCCAGAACTCTGGTGTCTCTGGTCATCTCTTAGCCCCAGAGCTGCCACTCTCTGTTAAGCCTCAGGTAGTCTTACGCTACCTTACCTTCAGTCAAGGTCTCAAGGACACGTGGCAGACCATACTCACCCTCATCCTGCAGCTCCTTTTTCTCTGGGGCTCTGCCCCCAGGTTTGCTCTCTGGTGTGTGCTCTGCAGGAGAGAACGTGGTGTGTGCACCACGATCTCTTTGGGCCCCAGCCTGCTGAGCCCAGGTTGGGAAATTGGACCTAGGCAGAGAGGCATGGTGATCGTGGGCTCTGCTTGTGAGTTCCCCTTCTCTCGGAGGTCATGGTCTTCTACTGCCTCTTGTCCGGCACCCGAAAACTGTTCTCTCATGTTTTGTCAACTTTATAGTTAATATGGTGCCATTTAGTCTCCTAGGCAGATTAGTCAGTCACATGTCTTATTTTTGATGTGGAAATTACAAAACCTTTCACAATATGATTAAGAACAATAGATAAAATATTTCCTAGTCTCTGGCATGGTCATTTGAATTAGTAAACATTAAATAAATGCTAGTGGGTTTCAACCAGATATCCTAGTATCTGTAGTAATGGACTGTATTTTCATTTTTTTTAAAAAGATTTTTTATTTATTCAGTTTTAGAGAGAGGAGAAGGGAGGGAGAAAGAGAGGGTAAGAAACAACAGTGTGCAAGAAATGCACCGATTGGTTACCTCTCACAAGCCCCCAACTGGGGACATGGCCGGCAACCCAGGCAAGTGCCCTGACTGGGAATTGAACCTGTGACCTTTCGATTCACAGGTGGGTGCTCAATCGACTGAGCCACACCAGGCAGGGCTCATTTTTTTTTTTTTTTTTTTTGAAATAGTTGTTTTCAAAGACTTGCTAACTTAAACTGAGCTGGAAAAAGAGTCCTGAGGTATTTAGAGATTAAGCTAAAGAGCTTCTCTTTTGCCTAACCTGTTAATGCAAAGTGTTAAACATACAACAAAAAAACAAGAAAAAAGAGGTGGGGTGTAGAAAAAGATAGTCCTGCATTCTGCATTTTTTAAAATAAATTATTCATTTGAGAGAGAGAGAAACTTTGATTTTTGAGTCTCACTTATTCATGCATTATTGGTCGATTCTTGTATGTGCCCTGACCGAGGGTAGAACCTGCAAAGTTGGCCTCTCAGGACGTGTTAACTAACGGAGATTTGCAGCCGGGCTGCGTTCCGAGTTTCATCTACAGGAAGAAACCTGTAGGGGAGAACCGGCGCCCTCATGGGGTTAAGGGCTGTGTGAGGGGCTGAAGCCCTGGAGCAGCCTGAGCCTGCCAGAGCAAGCACACTGGGTGGGCCCCTGAGTGTGGGCCTGGGGCTCTCTGGGGTGAGTGTCTGATCTCTTCTTCTCCTGTTTAGTGTCTGACAGTCAGTAGGTCAGTTCTTGGCTTTGGTCTCAGATGTATTGATTACATTAGCAGAATTAAAAGTTACTGAAGCAGTGTTCTTGGGCTTTTCCAAAAAGTGACTTTTGAAATCTGTACGGCATAGACATTTACCTTAAATTCAGATGACGAAGTCCCTCAAAGAATTAAATGCTGGAATGACCATCACTAGGTGATTTTAAATGACCATTGCTGCCATCCCAGAAAAAATACTTAAATGAAGTGAGTGAAATTGAAAAAAAGTACTGATGATTTCAGGAGTCTTAGAAATTCATTTCACTGATCACTCAGTGATAAGATTTTAGGTTAAGTAAATATCATATGGGCCATCTTCTAGGACAGGAAATAAGGAAACTGTTTGAGTTAGAAGTCACTGAAAAATTCACGTGGCTCAGGGCTGAGTTAAAATACTGGCAGGATAACTGGACAGTTTGTTTAATTAGTCTTTTTATGGGAGAAATTTGGCACTCAGATGTTTTGAAGGCTATGGAATTATTGGTTGGTAGGGGCTGCTGTGCAGGTGAGCTTGGTTCCTGGATAATCCTGATAATATTTCAGTGTGAGGCTCGTTCCTCTCCTGTAAATCCTTGAATATGAGTGTTTCGTAAAGTTTTAACTAAAGGGATAAAAGGTGATGAGCAGTTTTTTAAAATAATTTTTTCTTTTTTTGTTACAGTTGACACAGTGTTATATTAGTTTCAGGTGTATAACATGAAGTAATTAGGCATTTATATACTTACCAAGTGATCACCCCAATAAGTCTAGTACCCGTTGGCTATCACACAGTTATCACAGTATTGACTATATTCCTTAGGCTGTACTCTATGTTTCTGTGACTGCTTTTATAACTGGCAGTTTGCACATCTTAATCCTGTCTCCTTTTTCACCTGTCCTCCCAACCCACTGCCATCCAGCAACCATTGACATGTTCTCTGTATCTATGAGTTTGTTTTGTTTGTAGGTTTAATTTATTTTCTAGATTCCATGTATAAGCGAAGTCATATAGTATTTGTCTTTCTGTTTCTGCTTATTTCACGTAGCACAACGCCCTCTAGGTCCATCCATGTTGCCGATGGTAAGATTTCTTTGTTTCTTCTTTTTTATGGCCGAGTAATATTCCATTGCAGATGTGGACCACAACTTCTTTATTTATTTATCAGATTGCTTCCATATTTTGGCTATTGTAAATAATGCTGCAGTGAACTTTTTGATCTAGTGTTTTGGGTTTTATTGGGTAAATACCCAGAAGTAGAATTGCTGAGTCCTTATTTGTCTCTTGTTATAGTCTTTGTTTCAAAGTCTATTTTTTCTGATAGTAAGTATTGCTACCCAGCTTTTGCTTGTTTACATTTCCATGAATATATTTTTCTCTTTTAAAATTATTTTTTATTATTTATGCTGCTACAGTTGTCCCAATGTTTCCCCATTTGCTCCCTTTGGGGAGTCTCCACACCGTTGTTCGTGTCCATGGGTCATGCCTGTAAGTTCTTTGTTTACTGCATTTCCTGTGCTGTACTTTACATCCCATGGCTACTCTGTAACTGCCTGTTTGTACTTCTTAATCCCCTCACCTCATTCGCATCTGGCAACCATGAAAACGGTCTCCATGTCTATGATTCTGGCAGTTCTTCTTGTTTGCTTAGTTTGTTTTTCAGATTCATTTGTTGATAGATATGTAGGTACTGCTAGTTTATTGTTCATAGTTTTGATCTTGTTTTTCTTAAATAAGTCCCTTAACATTGCATATAATAATGATTTGGTGATGATGAACTACTTTTAGTTTTTTCTTGTCTGGGAAGCTCTTTATCTGCCCTTGGATTCTAAATAATAGCTTTGCTGGGTAGAGCAATCTTGGCTGTAGGTCCCTGCTTTTCATCACTTTGAATGTTTCTTGCCCGTCCCTTCTAGCCTGCAAAGTTTTTTGTTTTTTTTTTTTGAGAAATCAGTTGACGGTCTTATGGGGACGCCCCTATAAATAATTAACTGCTTTTCTCTCGCTGCTTTTAAGATTCTCCTTTTACCTTTTATTTTAACCTTTGGGATTTTAATTATGATGTATATTAGAGTGGGCCTCTTTGCATCTATCTTGTTTGGGATCCTCTGTGCATCCTGGACTTGCATGTCTGTGTCCTTCACAGAATTGGGGATGTTTTCTTTCATTATTTTTTCAAATAGATTTCTAGTTTCTTGCTCTTTTTCTTCTTCTTCTGGCTCCCCTGCGATGCCAGTGTTGGAATGCTTGAAGTTGTCCTAGAGCTGCTGACACTGTTCCTGGTTTTTTTTGGACTTAAAAAAAAAAGATTTTATTTATTTTTAGAGAGAGGGGAAGAGAGGGAGAGAAACATCAATGTGTGGTTGTCTCTCATGTGCCCCCTACTGGGGACCTGGCCTGCAACTCAGACCTGTGCCCTAACTGGGAATCAAACAGGCAACCCTCTGGTTTGCAGGCTGGCACTCAATCCACTGAGCCACACCAGCCAGGGTGTGGATCCTTTTTTCCTTGTTGTTGTTCTGATTGGTTGTTTTTTGCTTCCTTATGTTACAAATCATTGATTTGATTCTCATCTTTAACCTCTCTAGTGTTGTTTCCCTGTAAGTTGTTCTTTATTTCAATTAGTACATCCTTCATTTCTGACTGGATCTTTTTTATGCTGCTGAGGTCCTCATTGAGTTCCTTGAACATCCTTGTAACCAGTGTTTTGAATTCTGCATCTGATAGATTGCTTATCTCCAGTTCGTTTAGTTCTTTTTCTGGAGATTTGATCTGTTCTTTCATTTGGGCCATGTTTCTCTGTCTCCTCATTTTGACAGCCTCCCTGTGTGTGTTTCTGTGTATTAGGTAGAGCTGCTTTGACTCCATGTCTTGGTAGCATGGCCTATTGTAGTAGGTGTCCTGTAGGGACAGTGGCACAGCCTCCTCTATCGCCCAAGCTCAGTACTGGAGATGTGCCCTTCATGTGGGCTGAGCACTCCCTCCTCTTGTAGTTGAGCTTTAGTTGCTGTTGGCAGGTCAATGGGAGGGATTTACCCAGGCCAGTCAACTGCAAGGACTGGCTGTGACCACTGACCACCAACCTGTGCCCTCCACGGAGGGGGTTAGGGTGGTGGTGCTTTGATGTGGTCTGTAGCTGTCCACTGGGTGTGCAGGATCTGGGGTTTTCTGGGTGGTGTAGGCCAAGGTCAGCCCCCACCTGAGTTCTGCCTGGGTCCACCTGGCATGAGCTATAAAGGCTTGTGAGATGGCTGCTGCTTGTGCTGGGCGTGGCAATTCCCAGGTAAAGCCAAGCAGTGAATCTAGGCTGGCTGCTGCTAGTGCTGGGCCTGTGTGATAGGATTTAGGAAGTTGTGAAGCTTGAGCCAAGACTAGCCATTCATATGGAAATGTTTTGTTAACAGTTTGGGTGGGCCCCTAAGTTGGGTGGGATGGAGTCTCTGGGGATCTCCAGGGTGGGGTAAAGTGTTAGCCAGGTTGATGGAGTCTCAGAGATAGCTCTTGTGTGCTGGTTGTTGTCTTTGTGGGTGGAGGGCTCAGAAATGGACAGTAGCCTCTGCCAACCTCGATTCCTGACACTTCAGTTCCTCCCTGTATGCCACTGGAGTCTTTCAAGCCCTTACCCTGGTGCTGGATCTCAGAGAGAGTGAGTCTGAGTAAGTCCGAGTGTGAGTTCGAGAGGAACTGCGTCTCTGGTGTCTCCTCCTGGTCTGTTTGTTCCTTTATGGACTGCTCTTCTCAGACTGCCTTAGTGTCACGGACAGCTCCGAGTCCAGACTGGCGTCTGCGCTCCAGACACCAGATTTCACTGCCCAGATGATGCGTCTCGCTGGCTTCTCTGACTTGGAGTTTTTTTAGTGCCTTTTACACTCACACTTTCTCATAATTTCATGCCTTTGCATGTGCTTTTCCTTAGAACCTTCTTTGTTTTTCAGTTTTTCACATGGTTAAGTCCTACTGGCCTTCCATGTTTTCATATAACCATCACCTCTTCAGGAAGATGGTCTCTGCCATTGGTTCTGTCCACAAATTATGTGCCATTGTTAGATGTTCCTTTGTCATATTGTTAGTTTTTCTCTTGATATCTGTCTTTTCCAGCACACTGCTGCCTCCCGCATCCCTGAGGGCATGAACTGCATACTGTCTTCATTTTATCTCTGCTGAGCACCTGATAGGAGCTTAGTGTCTATTTGTTAAATAAGCTGGTGAGACTTTAAAAGGAGGAAAGGACTTGGGTGTCACACTGAATTTGAATCCACTTCCAGAACTCACCGATTCTGACATTCAGCAAGTTTTTAACCCTTTCTTTATCTGTGAAATGGGCAGAATAGTCACCTGAGGGTTGTGGCGAGGCCCGATGGGCCAGAGTAGAAAGCACACAGGTGCACTGTGGACACTGACAGAATGTTCGTTGAGCGTTCACTGCACACGCTATTGTAAGCTTTATATATATCGATTCGTGTAATGTTTACATGATCACATGAGGCAGGAGATATACTTCCTTTTCATTTTTAATCCTCACCTGAGGATATGTTCATTGATTTTAGAGGGAGAGGAAGGAGGTGGGGTGGGGGGGAGAGAGAGAAAGAGTGAGGGAGAGAAACATCGATGGATGGCCTCCTGCCTGTGCCCTGACCAGGGATGGGACTTGCGACCTTTTGGTGTTTGGGATGATGTTCAGCCAGCGGAGCACCCCGGCCAGGGCAGATGGGAAGGACCCTTTCTTAACAGGTGGGGTTGCTGTGGCTCAGAGGTTTATGATCCTAAGTGGGATCCAGAAGCTGGGCAAGTAGCCATTTTACTCAAAAGTATAGTTTCATTTCCTATTTTCCTTTTACAATTAGTGCTAGGATAGATAATGGATTAGATTAGATTATAATCTAATTCATCCAGACCTAATTAATAAATTACATTTTTAGATTGGAAAAAGGTGTCAGTTTGTTTCAGCTCTTCGTTTCTCTTGTAAAGAAACTCAGCTCTGGAAGCTAAATGACATCTCAGAGGTCTTGCACTTGGTGTGGCGGAGCCAGCCTGGACCTGGCCCCAAGTTCACTGTTTTCCGCGGCGCTCGAGTGTCTGGTTTCAGCAGTGAATTCTAGCGTTCAGTTCTCTCGGGTTGGATTTCAGAGGCAGCAGTCATCCTGATTTATTTAAAACTACATTATCACCATAGCATCTAAAAGTATTAAAAATTACTGTTGACTCTGGTGAAATATTTTATATTCTTTTTAGGTTATTGTAATTCTGTGTAAATTTGAAATGAAAGTATGTACACAGACTTAATGGGGATTTCTTTTATTTTTGCATAATTAGAATGTAACGTCATCTCCTCAGTATTCTACATTCCTGGAACATATCATCCCTCGATTTCTTACATTTCTGCAAGATGGAGAGGTTCAGTTTCTTCAGGAGAAACCAGCCCAGGTAATGTGTTTAAAAATATCAATGAGAAAAAATTAGTGTGTGGTAGGATTAAAACAACTAAAAAAATCCTGTGGTTCCACTTAAAAATGGAAGAGATTTTGTCAGACAAGGGTGACTGTGCCCAAGGCCTTTGCCTTCTCACTTAAATGTCTCGGTTTTATTTTGTCACGCCCATCTTTTTCACAGTTTTAATTTTTCACGTTTGCTGACTTGGTGGTGTGTGGTGCACTGTTTATTACAAGTGACCAGGAAAGCGTATGAAGGGAGGAACAGTGGTCTTGTGATCCCCCCCCATACCTGTTGTCCCAGCTCTACTCTTACTCATTTTAATTTTTGTAGTTCATAGCCAGTTTTGTTTTACTTCTAGCCCCACCTGCTCTTTTTATCCTCTCCTCTTCGTGCTTTTTTAAAGCAGTCCCATCACATCATTTTTTCTTTTTAAATATTTTATTTGTTTTTAGAGAGAGAGTAAGGGGGAGAGAAAGAGGGGGAAAGAAACATCAATGTGTGATTGCCTCTTGTGCACCCCCTGCAGGAAACCTGGTCTGCAACCCAGGCATTTGCCCTGACTGGGAATTGAACCAGGGACCTTTTGGTTCACAGGCTGGTGCTCAATCTACTGAGCCACACCAGCCAGGGCCATTGGTTGGTTGATTCTTTCATGTGCCCTGACTGGGATCAAACTTGCAACCTTGGTGTATCCGGTTGATGCTTTAACCAACTGAACTCCTTGGCTAGGGCTAAATAAAGCGTTTTTTTTTTTTTTTTTTTTTAAAGATTTTATTTATTTATTTTTAGAGAGGGTAAGGGAAGGAGAAAGGGAGGGAGAGAAACATCAATGTGTGGTTGCCTCTCACGTGCCCCCTACTAGGGACCTGGCCTGCAACCCAGGCATGTGCCCTGACTGGGAATTGAACTGGCAACCTTTTGGTTTGCAGGCTGGCACTCAATCCACTGAGCCACACCAGCCAAATAAAGCGTTTTTATGTTGTAGCATTTTAAGATACACACACACACACACACACACACACACACATACACACACACGTGTGTGTGTGTGTGTTTGATCTACCTTTTTTACTTGTGAACTCTGTAGACAGAATCATGAAAGCTCAGTGTAGCTCATGATGAAAATAGTCCTTGGGTCTAGAGTAATTGGAGAGAGCATTGGAGGAGCTAAACTGAAATCGCAGAAGGAGATCTCAATGAAGTTCCCTTGCTGTTTTGCTCTTTCCTCGTAAATCCACTCCACACTCATATCCTAATGCCCTGTCCGCCTGAAGTAAGGTGTGAAAGAGGAAAATTAGACGTGCTTGATTGGTTTGGTACACCCTTGTGGAGGTATTGGACACAATGATTTGCAGTACATGCTCTGGGTTACAGTGAGAGTGTACAGGAGCCTTCCTAAACGGGACCCCCCGTGGTTGGGGGGTCGCCGGTGCCGGGCCCAGACAGCGGCGTGGCAAGAGAGCAAAAGGGTTACTTTGGAACTCCTGCAAGGGTTTCATATTTACGTTTCTAATTTTTTTTTCCACCAGCAACTGCGGAAACTAGTTCTTGAAATAATTCATAGAATACCAACCAATGAACACCTTCGTCCTCATACGAAAAATGTTTTGTCTGTGATGTTTCGCTTTTTAGAGGTAACCTCTGGAGAATTCTTGTTATTTTGACATATTCAAAACTTTCAATGATTTTCTTAATGTAAAATCCAGCGTTATACAGCTCTTTCCTTTTCACTGAAGTTCTGATTAACAATGTCTGTTTTCCCTATTTTGCCCACCAAATTACTCAAAGATTATTAATTTTAATTGTACATTCTTTGTTTTCGAGTCACTGAAGAATTGACTCTGCATGGTGGAAATCTCCGAAAATGACTTGCATGGTGGCCGACGCACTCAGTGCAGGGTTCTTTGGCTTTGTGCTTTCTGGTTTTGTGTGTGTCAGGCAACGGTGGAGGCTCACAAGGAGTTTCTCAGATTCTTGAGACTAATCTGCCTGATACCTGTAAAGTTAACTTCTAAAATTACTTTCTTGCTGTTCTTAGTCTTGATGTGTTTAGCATTCTCTTGTGTCTCTGGGCCCCTTGGGAAGGTGAACTTGGGAGGGGGGAGGGAGTTGGACGAAGATCCTGGCTCTCACGTGTCAGCTGTGTCCTGTTAGCCACGGTGCTGGTTTTCTCTGAGCCTTAGCCTCCTGCTAGGTGCAGTGTGGGTGGAACCTCCCACTTCATGTGTGTGGTGTTTAGTTCAGTCTAGTACATGGGGGGTACTCGGTAATTGCTCATTCTTTTGGCAATACCTCCAGACCTTAGTTCGTGCTGTGACTTGCCACAAGTGCCAGCACGTCCGAGTGTTACTGCCGAGACCTCATGGTGGGCTGTCCTTCGGGTGGTCCACCAAAGACTGCAGGAGCTTCCTGTTTGGGCAGTTGTGTTCTGTGGTTCAAGGAATCTTCAACAAATCAAATCTGAGTTGGCTGATGGAGTGTGTTTATACAGAAAAATGCTTAGAAAATAGTCTTTAACCCTGAGGTTAAAATAAGTCTTCAGAATTGTAACTCTTTAAATGCTTTTTCTTTTTTAAGACGGAAAATGAAGAAAACGTTCTTATTTGTCTGAGAATAATTATTGAGCTGCATAAACAGTTCAGGCCAGCCATCACACAAGAAGTAAGTGTTTCTCTTACGAGCATTTGTAAAGTGTGCCGGCGACAGTTTTTATTCTCTTGGAGTGTTGACGGAGCGCGTGCTGCTTGCAAGTGCAGAAAACACAGCCTCTTTGGGGGAGGTCCTGTGTGGGGTTAGCCGTTACCTGTTCTGTTTTGAGTGTGTACACGAATATCTAACTGGATATGTCTGTGGCTGATATGTGTTACCCACCGCATTGGCCGGGCTGTCTGCATGCTCCCGGCTCTCAGACACTTCATGTTTATAAGGGCTGAGATGTGGGTTCTGAAGGCAGAGCTGGGTTTGAACATCAGCTCTGCAGCTCAGTAGCTGTGTGACACTGGGTAAACTTCCAGCCTTTTGGAGCCTTTTCTGCAAAATGAGGACACTCACAGTATATCCTCAAGGATTGCTTGAAGAATTTAAATGTAAAAGTTACAGTTCTTAGCACAGTGCTTAGAATCTATGGAGTAAATATTAAATACTCTGTGTTAGCAATGATTAATAGTGTCTTCTGTGATGAAGACATGCCCGTTATAGATTATTTGGAAATTGTAAGCATAACAATGAAATATAACTCTTTCCATCTTAAAGACAATATGGATTTCCTTCCCTTTCCCCACCCTGTGTGTATGTAGTGTTTTCTACACAGTGACTGTCATACTGTGCGTGACACCTGGATGTCCTGACCATTTCCCTTCACATATATGAGCATTTTCCAATAAAAATTCTTTATAAAGTTAGTTCTTTATAAAAGTTAATTCTTTATAAAGTTAATTTTTAGTGGATGTATAGTATTCTTAGATACCAGTGCTCTTGGTTTTAGATATTTAAAGTTATTTAAGAAAACTTTATTTTTTTTTACTATTATTGAATATCTGTTTCTAGGTCAAATTACTTCATAGACTGGGTTTGTCAACCTAGGATTACTTGGTTGAAAGTGTTAATGTTTCAAAAAAAATTTTTTTTAAAGATTTATTTACTTACAAACAGAAGGGAAGGGACGGAGAAAGAAGGGGAAACATCAGTGTGTGGTTGCATCTCACCCACCCCCCACTGGGGACCTGGCCCACAACCCAGGCATGTGCCCTGACTGGGAATCGAACCAATGACCCTTTGGTTTGCAGGCTGGCACTCAGCCACTGAGCCACACCAGCCAGGGCATCTTTTTTTGTTCACATTCATTGCCAGTTTGTATTTTGGGTCTGACATTTTTCTTAACTGTTTAAGAGTTCTTGTATGTTAAGACGACTAACATTTTTCTTATTTATTGTAAGCATTTTCTGTTTATAAATAACTTCCTTATACTGTCTTTCTTTTCCTTTAGATTCATCATTTTTTGGATTTTGTGAAGCAGATTTACAAGGAGCTTCCAAAAGTGGTGGTACGGTTTTAATATCAGTTGAATTCATTACTTACATTTAATTTGGACCACCTGGGTTGAAGGAGCAATGGGGTGCTAATTGTAGAACAGGTCTTGTTTATTGATGATCAGAATCTAGGTTGATAAATCAGTCATTTAAAAAAAGAATTCTTTTGGTTTTACTGTTTAGAATAAATATTTAATGTATTCTTATTGTAGAAATTTTGCCAGAAAACCCAGAAGGTACATCCACAACTTTATCACTTGCAAGCAACCATTGACAGTTTTGGTTTGTCTCATGTTTCACTCGGTGCTTTTTAAAGATGGTTGTGCTTACGGCCGTGAAGCCTTTCGGGGAGGTGGTGTATACTCCTGCATTTTTCTGTATCATTACAACTCCTTCCTGTCTTGACCAAGAGCTATTTCCAGGCAATGCTGAGAGTGTAAAAGTGTGTGGGACGGAAGAGGGGAGTCTCCTCTCCCCCTTACCCTTTCTAATAGAAGGAGTCGCTGTTAACAGTTTGGAACATCTGAGACTCTCTGTCCGGCAACCATACCCTTTAGTGTCCCCATAATTCTCTGTCGTGTACGTGCACCTCAGCCGTCTGTCTCCCTGTGCTGGCTTTCCCGCTTTCCAGTTCCTATAGTGTTTCGGTAAAAATTACCTCGCCTAAGTCTGTGAGTTATTTTAAAGATTTTTTTAAGATTAAAAAAATTACTTTAAGTGAATGTATGCTAAAGTTAACTTTTTTGATATTTTGAGGATTATAATCTGCTAATTACATATAAAACTTAAAGTTAATTACATTCTGAGTTATGTCACCTGCAGTTTCAGTCAGAGGTTTTCATAAGAAGCTGTTTTGTTTGCCATGAAGTCCAAATTCCCTTGAGAACTAGGGTGTTAAAAATACCTTCTGTTCTTTGCTTCTGGTCCCGTCTGTGGTCTCTGCTTAGGAGACTCTTTGGAGAGTTAATTCGGTAGGGACGCAGTCCGAGTTTCTATTGCCGGAGGGACGGGTCCGTCCTTCCTGCCTCACTGAGGTAGTAATGTAGCCTGGCGTGCATTTCCTCTTTTCTCAGCCAGGAAGGAGTAGAAAGTACTCAGGACAAGTATTTGTTTTCTGTTGGGAGGTGGAGAAAGGTTGTCTCTGCCGGGTTGTCTTTATGGTGTTAGAGAAAGAGGAGCCCAAATACTTTGTGACTGAGCAAGAGAAACACACAGGGCATTGGGTTTCTTCCACCACATGTCATTGACGTCTGTCTCATTAAGGAATGTTGTGTTGGACCCCAGGAAAAAAGGCCTTCTCTTGTTTTTATGTAGAACCGCTATTTTGAGAACCCTCAGGTGATCCCTGAGAACACAGTCCCGCCCCCGGAAATGGTTGGGATGATCACAACGGTCGCTGTGAAAGTCAGTCCTGAGCGGGAGGACAGTGAGACGAGGACAGTGAGTTTCTTCAGTTGTTTTGCTTTGCTTTTATCCACATCTTTCTACTTGGCAGAGGAAAATATGAGATAGTGACTTTTTAAAAACATTTTTTAAAAGATTATTTATTTATTTATTTTAGAGAGGGGAAGGGAGGGAGAAAGAGAGGGAGAGAAACATCAATGTGTGGTTGCTTCTCTCGCGCCCCCTGCTGGGATCCTGGCCCAAAACCCAGGCATGTGCCCTGACTGGGAATTGAACCAGCGATCCTCTGGTTTGCAGGCTGACACTCAATCCACTGAGCCACACCAACCAGGCCTGTTTTATGAATTCTTATATATTAACACTATTAACTTTTTTCTTATGTTTATTATAACCATTTTCTGTTTCTAAGAATCTTTGAATAAAACTTGGTAAATGTGCCCTTTTTGATATCGTTCTCTTAAGTAAAATAATAGACACTAAGTTAAAACTTTTCTCACATGATATGGATTTCTAAGTTTTGAAAAATTTCCCCAAAGTTATTTACTGCGGGGGACTACATTGGAAAATATAAAAACCTCTCTATTAAATCTTCTGTGTACCTGGCTTTAAGGATAGTGTGGCTCTTTCCCCATGGATAGGCACGAGGGTGCGCTGGCGGTTCCCCCTCCTTTTGTTTCAGCGGGCGAGGCTCAGCGGTGGGCTCTGGCGGGGCCCACGCAGTGCGGCGGGGTGGCCGCAGCCCTGCTTGTTGCTCTCTTACAGCACTCCATTATTCCAAGAGGATCCCTCTCTCTGAAAGTGTTGGCGGAACTGCCCATTATCGTTGTGCTAATGTACCAGGTATGTTTCCTGGGATTTGGCGGCTGCTTTTATGGCAGAGCTCACATATGATGGCGCATCGGTGTGCAGGGTCCACATGGGCCCGCTGATGTGACAGCCCCTGTAGTGTCTCTGCCACCCCACGTAATTCTGCTGCGGCAGAACCTATAAAAGCATGGGAATCTGGTTGTTTGCTTGTAGCTCTACAAACTGAATATCCACAATGTCGTCGCCGAGTTTGTGCCCTTGATCATGAACACCATCGCAATCCAGGTGTCTGCGCAAGCCAGGTAAGGCCCCTTTGGACAGTGACGCAGCCACCTGTCGCGGTGCTGCCTTCCAGGTCAGAACACACGCGCTGTTGTCATTTGTAAGTCAGAAAAATTTCAGGTGGTACGATTTTGGTAAAAGTGTATGTATTTTTTACTTTTTGAACTCGTGTTTCAATGATGACAATGATAGTTTCCTAATTGGAAAAGATGAGCTAATACCTTGGTTTGTGGTGTCTCGTAAGTTTGGGACTACCATCAGGCATTACTGTACTCACTCCTCTCTGTGGGGTCTCCAGGCCTTCCTCTCCTTGAAGCCATTCTTTGTTCTTGCTGTTCCTTTCTGTGGGAGTGCTAGGATGTTGTTTTCTTTTTAAAGGATTTTATTTATCTTTAGGGAAAGGGGGAAGAGAGGGAGAGAGGGGAGGAAGCATCAGTGTGGGGTTGCCTTTTGTGAGCCCCCTACTGGCCCGCAACCCAGGCATGTGCCCTGACTGGGAATTGAACCAGTGATCCTTTGGTTAGCAGGCCAGCACTCAATCCAGTGAGCCACACCAGCCAGGGCTAGAATGTTCTTTACCCTCTTTATTTCCTTCCGTTCCCCCCACCTATTGCTCTCAGTCACGGACTAGGTGAACCATAGTCATTTTCCCAGTGAAGCTTTTTCTTAGAGTTGACAGCATTCCTCCCAAGACCTTTGTTACTTGCTTTCTTGACTTGTAGCCTATGTGGCTGTGAGTCATTTGAGGGCAGGATCTGAGGGCGAATCAGCACGAACAGTTCTGGTGGCCCTAGCATTGGGCTCCTTCATTGGGCAAATAGGTGCCCTGATGCTGTCTGCTGGGTGAGGGGCTCTGTGGGATGTACATTGGGGCCGCTGTGGGGCGGCTGCAGAGCTGCTCGCTGTGCGCCTCTGAGCCTTCGTGTGGCTCAGAACTGCGTAAGAGCGTGGGGCGCTCGTTGCTGCTGCTGCACTGTTCTAGTCTGTGCAGAAATCGAACTTTTGGGCTCAGTAGTCCTAGGCTAATGTTGTAAATTTTATTCATTTCTCATTCAGGCAACATAAGCTCTACAACAAGGAGTTGTATGCTGACTTTATTGCTGCTCAGATTAAAACATTGTCATTTTTAGCTTATATCATCAGAATTTACCAGGTGAGTTCTTCAACCTTGTTTTAAGTCAGGTGTGATGAGATAAAATTTTCATGCAGTCAGGTTCCCCTTTTGTAGGTGAATTGTAGGTCAGTTGACAAATGCATAGAGTTGGTAACCAGCAACATATCAAAATACAGAATGTTTCTTCACCCCACACAATTTTCCTTCGTGTGTTTGTAGTCTACTTCCTCCTCCCGTCCCCAGACCCCGTCAGGCCCTGCAGTTGGAACACTGGGTTCTAGAAGTTTGAGTTGGGTCCCACTGACTCAGATTTCCAGTCAGCCCGAGCCTCCGTGGTCAGTCGCCTTCCTGCAACACCTCACAGGAGGTTGTGATTAGAGCTCACTGAGCTGACCGAACGTGTCTTCGGTGTCATTGGGCCCTCGCCTTGATGGGGGGGCCGAGTGAGGAGTATCTGTTTCATCTTAGCTTTAGTATTCCTCCTCCCCATTGATGCGCAAGCCGTCAGCACTCGTTGTTGAGAGCTGAGAAGACTCGGAGAAGTACGGGGGAGACACCTGTTCTCCCACCGTGCCAAAGGGCCTGTGTTTGTGCAGCTCATGTCCTTGTGTGGCCGTGTGCACGCTCACGCTGTTCACACTCGCTGTGTGTGATGCTCATTTACCAGGCCTGTTGCTTCCAGAGGGTCCTTTGAGCCAAGCTTAGTTTGATTGAATTTTCAAAAGAGTTTATAGATTTCGGGTTTTCTTAATACTCACCAATCAGTGTAACTCGTTTTCCTCCTGTTTTCGCAGGAGCTGGTGACGAAGTACTCTCAGCAAATGGTAAAAGGGATGTTACAGTTACTTTCAAACTGTCCGGCAGAGACTGCACACCTCAGGAAGGAGCTTCTGATTGCTGCAAAGCACATCCTCACGACCGAGCTGAGAAACCGTATGTCTCTTGTCTGGGGTCCTGGCGTGTGCGTTGCCCGTGCGTCCCTGGGGCCGGGACTGGCGGACAGCCATTGTTCCCACACTGAGGGTTGGTTTACTGCGGGATCTTAGCACGAGTTGTGTCTGGGCGCAGAAGGGAGCCTGGGTGTCCTCTCTCTGCCTGACGTTACCTTGTCTTGGGGAGTCTTCTTCTCGCTCTGGTGGTCAGATATTTCAGGCTTACCTTGTCCTTTCTGTATGGCTGGCATGAGTATGTCCTTCCCCCTTCTTTCTCCGCCTGTCTGTCTCTGCCTGTCCCCGCCTCCGAGCCTGCCACCAGGGCTCTCCCTTTGTCCTCTCAACGGTCTCATGATTACCGTGATGGTTTCCTCCACATAGCTTACTTACGTTCTGAGTTGCCCTTGGTACTTTTCTGCCTTGTGACCGCGTAACGTTTGAAATTCCAAATAGCCATTTGCTCTCTGACTTTAAAAGGTAAGCAGGAAACAGTGCTTGTGTTCTCCATGCTGTGTAGTAATGGCTTGGTTCTGTTTTGATGCACGAGATTGATACTTGCTTTTGGCTAATCTGATAATTACACTTTTTCTATCAATTTTTGAATTTTAATTTTTAAATACTTTTTATATTTGATATGTCCAAATCATTAGGTTGAATTTCCATCCTAATTGTTGTGATATGATAATCATTTCCTCCAGTAATTTTTCAATATTAGGTGTTTTATTTGCTTGTAAATCAGAGCATACGTGAAACTGAGATCGAGCTTCCTTACATAGTTTTTAAACATGAAAAGACGTGTACAATTTGAGAGTTTACACTTGAGTTAGCACCAAAGCTCAGATAGTTTTGTGCTATTAAAATACAGCAATTATGGTATGACTCTTGTATGTGGATATGGCTGAAGGAAGATAGATTTAAACATTTTTTGAAACAGCACATACAGGAAAGTGCACAGAAGTGTATGATTTCGCCCAAAGTCATGGAACACACACGTGTGCAAGCCTCACCCAGGCCGAGCACTGGAGCGCTGGCTGCTGTGGCCGCAGCCCTGCTCGCCTGCCCTTGGCGCCGGCGGCCGTCTTCCCCTTTGGGGGGCTTCCTTGCTGTCTGCCTTTGCTGTGTGTTCGCCTCCGAGCAGTGTCCAAGTAGCATCGTTTCGAATGGAACGTTTCAGATCTCCTGAAGGTACAGGGCTGCGCCCGGAGTACCGTCCTCATGCCAGCGTTCCTTTCCTGCCTTGCTTCGGGACAGGTCTGGGGGTAGGAGGACTCTGCCTGTGGGAGAGCTGAGGGATTGTAGATTCCTGCTCCCCGCACGCACAGCCAGGCCCTCTTTCGGGTCGCGCGATGCTGCTCTCTAGGGCCCGATCGTGTCAGACTTTATTTTTTTGTACTTTTAGACTTGTCGAATTCAGCTTTTAGGATGGTTTATTTTGAAGCCCGTAACTCCTGGAATTAAATAGGTAACAGCATCACATCTCAAGTTTTCATTGAAAGAAATATTGAAGGATCATGTTAAACGTTAACCACGTTGTTATAGAATATGAAAATGTCTGCACACGGTTCACACTTACACATCCACTAACATTTTTCACGTAGCCTTGCTTTCTTGGCATCTCAGATGGTGTCAAATCGTAGCCCAGTTGCCCGAGTTCTGAAGAGCAGTAGTTTGCGAAAACCTGATGGTTTACCAGAGTACGCACCCATCTCCTCTGACACTCTGGTTTTTGGTCGTGGAGGGGATCTGGACACCAGTGCTGCACAGCTTCGTTTCTTATTCTCCCTGAACTCATCCCCTGGGCAGCCCGCCACCCCTCGGTGTTTACGTCTTCTGCTGCTGTCCTCCTGTGCCTCCTTCCTCCTGGCCACCACACGGAGGGCAGTGCGGGGATGCGGCCTCCGACCCTCTTGCTGTGGGCGCCGTCCCCCTGTGCTGCCGTGCTGTGTCCGTCGCCCAGAGGTGGTCGTGCTTCTCCAGGGCATACGATTCTTTTCTGTCTTCGAGCCTCCGCAGCTGTTTGCTGGGAAGAGGGTACTTCATTTGGCTCATTGAAGCTGGCTGTGATGGCAGGCTTGTTCCAGAATCTACACGGCCTTTGATGTATGCGGCCTGAGTTCCCCAACAGGCACACGGAATAGAGGCCTAGAAAGTGCAGGCTGCCACCTGTCTGCACATCCTCAGAAATACGAAGTGTCCCTGAGCGGAGACCAGATCTTTCTGGTCCTGTTAGGTCCTCAGGCCCGCAGGGAGTGCGGGGGCCGATGGTTCCATCTGCAGGACTAGGGGAGTAGAGGAGCCCTGCCAGCTTCTGGTCAGTTTCCTCCAGGGAGTTGGGACCCCTCACCTGAGGCCCGTGCCTTTGCGAAGACTAAAATCTCCAGAACTTTGTAATTTATATGCGGAAACATTCTTAGTTCTCCATAAGGACTGACTATGAAATGTGTAAGGAGGGCGACTTCAGGGCAGTGGCTAAAGGGGGTTTAGGAGATGCTGCCCCCGACTCCACACAGGTTTGGGTGGATGGCGGCAGCTTTCTCAGGGCGATGGAACTCGCCTCCAGTGAGGTACTGGGTGGGGGCGCGTTCTTTGCGATGGGACCCGAAACTCGCCTTTTCTCAGTTTATTCTCTGATGCTGACTGTCGCTCTGCCTGCCTTCGACAGCAGAGGGCTTCTGTGGCTGGTGAAGCTGATGTCTTTAACTAAGACACAGTGTGCCTTCTTCTCTCCTCCTCCCCCTTTCACATCTGGATTGCTGATTGATGGGATTGGCTGCTCTGAAAGTGCTGTTGTGCCACGTGTAACTGGTTCAGTTAGTGACATGTGCAATGGATATTTGTGTTCTAGAGTTCATTCCTTGCATGGACAAGCTGTTTGATGAATCCATACTGATCGGTTCAGGATATACTGCTCGGGAGACTCTCAGGTACGCAATTAAACTCATGATATCTGGCTGACTAAGTGTGAGGGGCAGCGACTCCTGGCATTTGGTATCGGGAGTCTTTCAAAAACTGGCTGTTGGGCCCTCATTCCTATTGGATTTAAAACTGCAAGACTTTCTTGAAATGCCTGAGGTTGCTTCTTGTGCCTTAACTTAAAGGGAAAAATCAGAATGGTCATTCTGATTTTAACTGTAGGTAAAACTATCTGATTATCATTAGCTTTGTTTTTTGTCTTCTGTGTAAGTGAATCTCTTCATTATAAAAGAATATTTGATAACCTACCAAGAAGAGAGAAGGAGAAAAACTTCTGTTCCTGCACAAGGAGCTCAAATAACACGGTTAATTCTTTGGTGTATTCTAGTTTTTATTTCTTAGGTATTTTGTAGGAGAAATGTATTTGTGGTCATGTTTTTGTTTCTCAAGGAAAAAATTTACATTTGGTCATCTTTACAACATAAAATGAATCAACATCAGTAATTCCTTTAACTTAAATAAGGGATGTGTAGCGGATCTTCTGAAAAATAGAACCCTTTGAATGTGCTGTCTTCTATATAAAAGATGTAAAATAGTAAGACACTACTTACAACCTGCGGTTGCACCTGCCTGGATTTGGACATTGGATCACCTCACTCCTGCTAGAAACCCTCCAGTGGCTTCCTGTCCCTCCCACCCCCCCCCCCCTCAGGACAGAGGCCACACCCAAGCTCCTGTGGGGCAGGGCTGTTCTCCCCACCTGCTGCCCCGCCCTGGCCTCCTGCCTCCTCCACCTGGGAGTTTCCCTGGCTTTTTGCCCCACAGCCCCTTTTTGTCCTGAGGTCTCCGTGGGGGTGCCACCTGAAAGGGACTTGCAGGCTCCCTGTTTCAGAGCGGCCTCTCACCTGTCTGTCCCAGCGCCCTTTTCACAGCTCCCGAGCACTGACCAATATGCACACTTTGTTCTCTGCTAGTGCGTGTCCACTCCGTCATTAAGCTTCCTGAGGGCGGGGCCTCTATTTACTTGGGTCACTATGGCCTCCCTGCTGTCTAGCCCAGTGTCTGGCCAGTGGCTGATTGTTCAGGGGGTGAAAGTGCTTAATAACCCAGACATTACACTGCAAAGGGGCTCCAACACCCGGTAGACAAAAGTAGTTTCACAGTTGTTTTTAGGGAAAATAGTGCAGTAATTAATAAATAATAATACAAGAATAAACTGTTTTGCGTACTCACAGGAGTAAACCTACCTTTTCCTCACTCTGTATACAAGGTATTAACTGACACATACTGTTTGTCTTTGAGCAACAAGACCCATTCAGGGCATGATTGGGCTCCTAATTATCTCTGCTCATGTTAATGAGCCTGTGTGCCAGTGGTGCTGTGACATGCACAAACTTGGAAAGTAAAGAATTTAAGCACTGATGTTAGAGCTTCGGTTGGTAGCTGGGGAAACCGGAGCCCTGCGAAGTATGCCCCAGACGTGCTGTTACAGTGCTGGTGCCCTGGGCGGGTGGTGGTGGAAGGGGTAGCCTGTGGGTGTGGGCCTGCGACACACACCAGCGCAGCTCTCTGCCTGCAGGCCCCTTGCCTACAGCACGCTGGCCGACCTTGTGCACCATGTGCGGCAGCACCTGCCGCTCAGCGACCTCTCCCTCGCCGTCCAGCTCTTCGCCAAGAACATCGATGACGAGTCCTTGCCCAGCAGCATCCAGACCATGTCCTGCAAGCTCCTGCTGAACCTGGTGGACTGCATTCGCTCCAAGAGCGAACAGGAGAGCGGCAACGGGAGAGACGTCCTGATGCGGATGCTTGAGGTACTGTCTCGGGAGAGGCCCCGTGCCCTTCCACCCCACATGCTGTGAAACTTGCACCGGGGTTCTACTGGCGAGTTTAAGGGGCCGCCGGGTGGCTAAGCATGGTCCCAGGCATTAGCCCACTTTGGTTCAGGTCCCCGAGCCTTCCATGAACTAGCCGAGTGTCCATGGGCAGGGTCTGAACATCCCTAACCAGGGATGCGCACAGTGTCTGCTTCACGGCCTGCTGTGGGAGAGCAGACGCCACACAAGGCCTCTGAGTGCGGCGCCTGGCACGGTCCTGGCACACCTGCATCCAGGTGCGGAATTAGCGGTGCACTCCGCTGAGTGGTGTCCAGCTGGCGATGTGGGAGGGGGTAATGTGTGGCTCCTGCAGCCAGGGGTCCCGTCGTGTGGGCCATGGGGCAGTCCTAGGTCACAGCCAGGCCTTGCCTGGCCTCCCGGTCCCCCAGCCGTCCCGAGCACATTCTTCATGGGGGCAGTGGAGGTGGCGAAGCTTCTGTAGCTATCACAGGGGAAAGACAGCACACTATTTTTTTTTAAATAAAGTCATTTTTCTTTTTTTTTAAGATTTTATTTATTTATTTTTAGAGAGAGGAGAAGGGAGGGAGAAAGAGAGGAGAGAAACATTGATGTGCGGGAGACACATCTGTTGGCTGCCTTTTACATGCTTCCAACCAGGGACCTGGCCCGCAGCCTAGGCGTGTGCCCTGCCCAGGAATGGAACCGGAAACCTTTTGGTTTGCAGGACAATGCCCAATCCGCTGAATCACACCAGGCCAGGCCAGTGGTTGATTCTTATATGTGCCCCGATCAGGGATCAAACCTGCAATCTTGGAGTGTTGGGATGATGCTCTAACCTACCAGGCCAGGACACACTCTCTTTTTTAATATGCAGCGGGTGGTTTTAGAGAGCTGTTCTCGTCCTGCCTTCTGATAGGGTGGTTGACCCATTGGAAAGGAATGATTTCTGTCTTCCCCTCCACTTTCTCATCTTGGCAGGTTTTTGTTCTCAAGTTCCACACCATTGCTCGCTACCAGCTCTCTGCCATTTTTAAGAAGTGCAAGCCTCAGTCAGAACTCGGAGCCGTGGAAGCAGCTCTGCCCGGGGTGCCCGCTGCCCCCGCAGCTCCGGTCCCTGCCCCCTCCCCGGCCCCAGTTCCTACCCCGGTCCCACCCCCACTGCCTCCCCCTACCCCCGCCACCCCTGTGACCCCAGCTCCTGTGCCTCCCTTTGAGAAGCAAGGAGAAAAGGACAAGGAGGACAAGCAGACGTTTCAAGTCACGGATTGCCGAAGTTTGGTGAAAACCTTGGTCTGTGGAGTCAAGACCATCACGTGGGGCATCACGTCCTGTAAAGCGCCTGGTGGTAATTCCCCTCTTGAATTTTTTAGACAAACAGTGTTTTTCACAGAGTGGGTTTTATTTGCATTGACTTACTATGCTGTCTCTTTTCCAGAAGCTCAGTTCATTCCCAACAAGCAGTTACAGCCCAAAGAAACTCAGATTTACATAAAGCTTGTCAAATATGCAATGCAGGCTTTGGATATTTATCAGGTAGGGAAGCGCCCTCGCACCAGTCTGTTGAATGTGGAAATTACCACTTAGTGTTCGAGACGCTGCAGACCGAACAGGTCGTGAGGCCCTGTTACTTGTGAATGGTCACGCAGGGGTGCCCAGCCTGTCAGTGTCTCTGTGCCACACTGCAAGGGCAGTCGTCTTGGGCCCCCCATCAACCACGCTGTGACACATAACCACAAAAAAACATCTCGCAGTGTTTTCGGTAAATTTACGACTTTGTGACGGGCTGCAGGGCGGACACCCCGGCAGTGTCTTGTGTCCGCAGGTTTGCTTTCGGCCTGAGGCACAGCAGTGCGTGCAGGGTGAGAGTTCTTGTTTAGAGTGTCCACGTGTGTATTTCGGGGTGGCGGTGTAAATGGAGTGTAATAAAGACAAGATTGAAGCTTACCAAATTTGTAGTTTGTTCCTTTTGGACCACTTAACCAAAAATATTTTTGAAGTGTTTTCTAAAATTAAGCCAAGAATAGAGAAATTGAAAGATTTTAGGGTGTGTCATTTATTACCTAATTCAAGTGCTCGCTTTGAAAAATGCAGCCTTCTGACTAGGTGATGGAGTGTGTTTAGAGACGTGCGGTTTTAACGACCACGCTGGGTGTGTTTTTTCCTGTGCTAGGTCCAGATAGCAGGAAATGGACAGACATACATCCGAGTAGCAAACTGCCAGACTGTTAGAATGAAGGAAGAGAAGGAGGTGTTGGAACACTTTGCTGGTGTGTTCACAATGATGAATCCCTTAACTTTTAAAGAAATCTTTCAAACTACAGTCCCCTATATGGTGGAAAGAATCTCAAAGAATTATGCTCTTCAGGTATAAAACTCCTTTTTAACATTCACATGCTTCATTTGTATGTTGAATTCTTGGTATTGTTTATTTTGGGGATTTCCTATAAATACTAAGTAAATTTAGAGAAATATTAAAATATTTCCTCGAACTCTCAAGATGCTTTCACAGAAGTTCCTTTCTTTCTCTTTTTCCTCCTCCTTTTTCTTAAAGATCTTCTTTATTTATTTTTAGAGGGGGGGGGAAGAAGAAAGGGAGAGAAACATCGATGGGTTGCCTCTCGAACACCCTGAGACGGGGACCTGCAATCCAGGCAGGTGCCATGATGGGGAATCAGACTGGTGACATTTCAGTTTGCAGGAGGGCACCCAACCCACTGATCCACAGTCAGGGCTGGAGAGGCTCCTTGGTTTGCAGAAATCCAGTGTGTGTTAGGTGCAGGGTCTGACCATGATATTTCTATTCTGACCATGGTATTTCACGGTCAGAATAGAATGCCAGATTAGGTACTCGAACTGTTCAACTCAAGGCTCAGTAAATCTGTTCCATTATTTTTTCCTTTGGTGAATAATTTCTTGGACTGTGTGACAGGTTTGATTTTGCATTTTTGGAAAATTTATTTCTCTTAAAGATGCTTTGAGGAAGGGATTCTTTTTTGTCACATTCGTTTCTTATTTTGACAGATTGTTGCCAATTCCTTCTTGGCAAACCCTACTACCTCTGCTCTGTTTGCTACAATTCTGGTGGAGTATCTGCTTGACCGCCTGCCAGAAATGGGCTCCAATGTGGAGCTCTCCAACCTGTACCTCAAGCTGTTTAAGTTGGTCTTTGGCTCGGTCTCCCTCTTTGCAGCTGAAAATGAACAAATGCTGAAGGTAACACTCACATAGATCCAAGTAGGACTTTGTTTTAGGGTTTATTGTTGCTTAATTCTTGTTTACACTTTTGAACAAAACTAGAATGACTTTTTATATTTGTGCTCAAAAGTGCTCTTTGAGTTCATAATGTATTTGCAACAAATAAGGGCCAAGTGTGAAAAACATTTCATATATTTCTGAACAAAGCTTGATTTATCTGGTGATTTAAGATGAAAACTTCAGAACACTTAGGACAGGTAGGCGGGTGGTTATTAATATTGCTGCCAGTAATTTTCCTTTTCAAATTTTAATTTTTACTGATTTTAGAGAAAGGGGAGGGGGAGAGAGAAACATGGATTTGTTGTTCCACTTATTTATGCTCTCACCAGTCACTTCTTGTATGTGCCCTGACTGGGGGTCGAACCTGTAACCGTGGCGTAGTAGGTGCACATTCTAACAAGCTGAGCTACACAGCCAGGGCCTACTTTTCTTTTTTTTTTTTTTTAAAAGATTTATTTATTTATTTATTTATCTTTAGAGGGGAAGGGAAGGAGAGAGAGAGAGAGAAATATCAATGTATGGTTGCTTCCTGTGCATTCCCTGCTGGGAACTGGCCTGCAACCCAGGCATGTGCCCTGACTGGGAATCGAACCGTGATCTCTTGGTTCACAGGCCCGCGCTTAATCCACTAAGCTACACCAGCCAGGGCCTACTTTTCTTTTTTAAATTCAATGTCTTTTTCTGGATTACAAAATGAAATTAGAAGCACATTATCCTTATTTTAAAAATTAAGGATGCAAAAAAATATAGAAGGAAAAAATGTCTTCACTTTCCTCTTATCTGATGAGATACATCAGCCATTTTCCCTTTAATTTTGTTTCCTCTGTGTGTTCATATTCTCTGTGGCAATACATAAACACTCCATTCCAGGACGGTTTATTTTTCCCCTTTAAGTCAAGAATTTGAATCATTTTTTGTTCCTTAATTACAGTCATCTTGGAGGAGTGTGATTCCAACATTTTTACAAATGACTAATCCTGTGCGATTTGATTCCATCAGTTGTGTGATTCTAGAAAATGGGTAAGAGCCCACTCATGGTTCTGTCACCTCCTCACAAGCGGCAGATGGCAGACCACAAGCCTTACAAACATTCCCTTGTAAACTCACGGCGAAACCTGAGCTCCTGTAGGAAGTTGGATGTTGCCACCAGTTGAATCCGAAGAGAGACATTTCACAGGGAAAGTCTGAAGCTGTGAACAAGACCCGTGTTTGTTAGTAACCTTAACATTACTTCTGTGTTAATGTGAAAGAAAAATACTTGTTTTTTTAAAAAATGATAAGTATGTAATTGTCATACATCCACATGACTTGATGTATTCACATAATTCAGTTTGCGCCCACACTAGACACAGTTGTACAGAACCACAGCAGCAAAAATAAGCCTAACAGAGTTGGTAGCTCAGCTGGTTGGAGCACTGTCCTGATACACCAAGGTTGCAGGTTCAATCCCTGGTCAGGAACCGTATAAGAAGCAACCAATGGATGCATATAAATGAGTGGAACAACAAACTGATGTTTCCCTCTCTTTCTCTCTCCGCCCTCTACCTTCCCCCCTCTCTTTCAAAGCAGTAAATAAAAATTGAACACCTTCCCATTAGGTTATTTTTTTAAGAATATATTGAAGAACAAATTTATAGAAGTTTTGGTCTAGAGAACATATATGCAGTTGGTCTATTTTGTAAAGGAAACACATCATGCCATACACAGGAACAAGTTTAGAATGGTACCATTGACCATACCAACAGTTCACAGTTCTCGGTTTACTGTGAGTGAACCTGCAAGAAAGTGTCATGTTAAATTTAACTTGTCACATGTCAAAACCAGGATTTGAAGTACAAGATTAAAAGTTCAGTGTGGATTACAAGGTTGATTAAAATTACTATAAGCTAATAAAGTGCTTTTTTGTTAAAGAAATAATTATTTTTTGATCAACTCTTCCAAAACCTTATCTAAAATGTCTTTTGAGGCTGTTTCAAACTTTATGTATTTTTTGAAAAGATTTTATTTATTTTTAGAGAGAGAGAGGGGTGGAGGGAGAAAGCGAGAGAAACATGGATGATGTAGAAGAGGTACTTGGATTGGTTGCCTCTCGCATGCCAACAGCTGGGGACCCGGCCTGCAGCCCAGGCATGTGCCCTGACTGGGAATGGAACCAGTGACCTTTCGGTCTGTAGGCCAGCACTAAATTCAGCTAGCTATAGCAGCCAGGGCCAAACTTGACATTTTTTATTAATAGGGAAGTTTAGTTTCTTTAGGTTGCTTGTTGCATTTAGACTGGCATAGGACATGGGGTTCTTTCCTCTTTGATTATTTAGTGACCATATTCACAGGAGGTGCAGAGCCTACAGATGGGAACCTATTAAATGCTTCTTCCATAGCCAAACTGGTAGAAAGCAACATACATGTTGAGAGAACTGAATTTGAGTTGAATGTAGGTCAGACAGTGCTTGTCTGGTTTTCCTTTTGGAGTACATTTGTCAGATCACCTTCCGTCTCTGTGTGATTGTGGTGAATGCTCAGCGTCGCTCCCAAGGGTGCGGGCCCTCCTCTTAACCTGCCTCCCCCGCTCCCCACAGCCCCACCTGCACAAGATAGTGAACAGCTCCATGGAGCTCGCGCAGACTGCCAAAGAGCCCTACAACTACTTCCTGCTGCTGCGGGCCCTCTTCCGCTCCATCGGCGGGGGCAGCCACGACCTCCTGTACCAGGAGTTCCTGCCCCTTCTCCCAAACCTCCTGCAAGGTGAGAGCAGCCCTTTTAGTTGCCTTTTAGCCTTGGGTGCACGCCAGGTCTGACTGCTTTGGTTGCCGGGGTTCCTCTTCTGCACCCATCGGAGGTCATGGTGTGGGTGTCTGTGTGCATGTTCTCCCTGGGGGGGCGGGGAGAGCATGCTCACGCCCAGTCCCAGTGTTCCACTCTTTCAAGTCACTGGGACTTAGAAAGGAGGCCCCCCCCGCCCCCAGTTCAGGCCCAGGCTCCTCCTGTGTCTTCAGAGTTGCATGAGAGCTGGAAGGTATTAGTGTCTCCAGTCAGGACTTGGTTGTGTTTTTTAGCATTTGGTAAGCAAATCTAGGAAGAAAGTTGTTTCTAGTGGTTTTGTGAGACCAGGAATCCCTAGATTTGAAAAAGACTCAGAACAAGAAGGGAACAGACAAGTTACAAAGCTGATTTATAAATTTATATCTTTAGTTGCTACTTGACACGACCATAATCTTATAATTCCTGTATAATTAGGAATGCTTTCAAGGTACAGAGCTAAAGGGCATCTTGAGTCCATTCGGGTGTTCATGGGTGTGAACTGATTGGAAACTCTGTCCCAGGGATTTGTGTTGTTGTTAAGTGTGTGAGTCCCTGGCACCCTGGCCAGGGGAAGCCATTTACAGCGCAGTGTGCCGGGGAAACAGCTTGGAAATGTTTGTGTACGTTTTCTGAGACATGCTCATAAGTCCAACATACAAGGCGCTGAACCACAGTCAGGCCCCACTGTCGATCTTTGGCCCCATCTCTAGGCGGCCCGACTTCTTCCTGCATCCCTCGGCTGCCCCAAGCTCACCTCTCCCACCCACGTGTGTTCAGGCGGAGCCCCTTCTGGGCACTTAGCCCCTCTCCCCATCCTCCTCCTACCACGTGACGCCTTCCGTTAGTAGCTCTTCTCCAAGCTCTAGTTAACCTGCAGCCCCTGGGAGGTGCCTCGTGTCAGGTCCGCTGTCACACGCTGTCCTCTTCCTGCTCCTCTCTGAGGGCGCCGAGAGCCTCTCTTCAACTGCCTCGTGCCAGTTAGGAAGGAGCTTGGCACGTCCTTCGCTGCCCTCATGCAGATGGGGAGGTTGGCTTTATAAGGAGGAGGTGCTCCTCTCTATAAAAATCAGAAGGGGAGCCTTAGAAAAATAGTTACATTTTAGAGCATAGACATCAGTCGGTCTGCTGGAGGCTTGAAAAAGGATGTAAGATTGTAAATCTCAAACTTGAGACAAACATGTCATATCAGAAGCTATGTCTTTAGATTGGGCTTATTAATAGTATAACATTTTTGAAAGGTCGATGTGTGACGTTTGTTTTATTGCAAGAACATAATAGTATAGTTACAACTTAATTTGTAATTAGGTGCAGCCTGCTGTTGCTATGACTAGTGTAGACAAAGGGATCACAAGGCAGTTACGGAACAGGTTGAGCTAATGAATATAGCAGCTTCCATGGAGGGCGTGAAGTGTGTCCCCGCGTCATGTTGGTGTGTAGGGCAGAGCAGTCGTGCTGTGCAGTGACTCTGGCTGGTGCCTGCACGGTGACCCCCTCTGTGCGTGCCCCCCGACCCCGCAGGGCTGAACATGCTGCAGAGCGGCCTGCACAAGCAGCACATGAAGGACCTCTTCGTGGAGCTGTGCCTCACCGTGCCCGTGCGGCTGAGCTCCCTCCTGCCCTACCTGCCCATGCTCATGGACCCCCTGGTGTCCGCTCTCAATGGCTCGCAGACGTTGGTCAGCCAAGGCCTGAGGACGCTGGAGTTGTGTGTGGACAACCTGCAGCCCGATTTCCTGTACGACCACATTCAGCCGGTACGCGCAGAGCTCATGCAGGTAAGTCTGGTTCTCCTCGGCGCCAGCAGAGGGCGCCAGGTGCTCACGTGTCTGGTCTTCGCTGAAGATGTAGGCAGGCAGGCAGTGTCCGGCCGCGACGCCCCTGTTGAGCTCTCCACGCTCATCGGTGGACTGTCTGCGGGATGACGTGGCGAAACTGTGAGGGACTTTGTGTGTCTTCTGGCTTGTGAGAAGGCATAAAGAAAACTGTAAGTACCAAGTGGATGCCGGCTGCGCAGGGCCGCCCCTTCTGGAGGCTGTCACAGGTGCCGCCTTCTCACCGAGTTGGTGGTGTACAAAGGCAGGTGTTATGGCCACTGGGGAGATCCCTTCTTATTCGTAGAAGGTCTTGAGTTACCCAGTAAAGGGATGCAGATTCCCAAGGGAAGGCTTATCTGTCTGTACACATTTTACATTTTTTGTTCATGAGAGCTCAAACGTCATATACCAGGTTTTCCCTTCCTGTTTTGCTGCTGTTACTGATTTGTGATGTGGTTGGTAGTTGTTAGAGGTTTGTCTGTTACCCATGTGCCCTGTTACCACAGAGTGTGTGGCCCCAAGCTGGGGCCAGAATTCTGCTGGCTATATGTGGTGGAGGCTCAGCAGCCCCTAGAGGACAGGGGTCTTGGGGCAGAGTGGATTGGAGGTGGCAACTTGGAAGCCCTGAGCCAAGCAGGGGCGAGCACCCTGTGGGAGGACGAGGCAGGGAGGGCTTCCCTGGTCTCTTGCCAGCCTGTCAAGCAGGTAGCCCGAGGGAGAGACAGGGCCCAGGCTGCTTTTGGGGGCACACAACCAGCCTGTCCACTAGACAGTGGTGTGAGCTGTCTCACTGCAGCCCGTCAACCAGCTCAGTCCATGTGGGCACCGGGACGCCAGCCCCCCTGGGGAGTTCAGCAGATATGTGAGGAGTGGGTGGGCCGGGGGAGGGGTGGAGGTGAGGGGACTGGGGCAATACCTCTCAGCAGTCCTTGAGGAGAAGCCTCTTTGGACCTACAGGAACAGAAGAGAAATTTTTGCTTTATAGGAAAGTACCAAGGTTTTATGTTGATTATTGCTAGATAATATTAGGCATTGTACCAGAAGGTGATTTAAGAAAATATACTTTAATAGTGAGCTATGGTAATTTTCAAGACATGCTTAGTTAGCTGGGAAAATTGAGTTTTTTGGAACAGGTGAGTGTGATAATCGTCAGTACCAGGTGCACGTTGTTTACCTGCACAGTGCAGGTCGAGGCGTGATCCTTGTTTTCCCCCTGTGCTGTCCGTTCCTGATGTGAGGTTTGAAATGCATGATTTCTGTGTCGTGTTTTGAAGTTACAAAACCTAATAATAGGAGTAAAAACCTGAGAACTCACCATCTAATCCCAGGATAAGAATTTACCAGTAAATTACATTTTCCTCTATGCTCTTCCCAGTCCCATTTTGTAAAGATGCCTAAACTCTCTATTGCCTAGTTTTCTTGCTTTTAAGCTCTGCAGCATTTACTGTATGCTACCATTTGTATTTCAGGAGCGTGGAGGAATGTTTGTATTTATATTTGCATTTCTGTAAAGACAAAAAAACTTCTCCGGAAGGATACACAAGACCAGTACATGGTTTTCTCCAAGAAGAGGCACTTGGGTGTTGGGGGCGTGGAAGGAAGAACAACTGCTGCACAGTCCTTTATAGTTTCTGAATTTGGATTTACAGACCGTGTGAGTGCATGACCTTGGAAGGGTTTTAATGGGAGCGTGTTGATTTCCAGGCCCTGTGGCGCACTTTGCGCAACCCTGCTGACAGCATCTCTCACGTGGCCTACCGTGTGCTGGGCAAATTTGGTGGCAGCAACAGGAAGATGCTGAAGGAATCCCAGAAGCTGCACTACGTTGTGACTGAAGTTCAAGGCCCCAGTATTACCGTGGAGTTTTCCGATTGTAAAGCATCTCTTCAGCTCCCAATGGAGAAGGTAAATGTGGAAGTCTCTGGGAGCTTCTTAAAGATATTTTAAGTTTCATTTTAATAAAGTTAATTTCTGTTTATTTGAAAATATGTAAACAAAACATGTACTTCTTTGGGGATGGAATTTCTAATTCAAAGAAGAACAAGATTTATTTGGGGAGCAGCTTGGTTGGCGAGGGGGCTTTCATACCACAGGAGGCCAGTGGGGAGTGTTGCCCCTGAGGCTTTGGACCCTTGAGCAGCTCCATCTTCCTGAGGGACGGGCACATCAGACCCTGCCTGCCCGGTGCGGGACTGCGTTTTGACGTGCCGTGGGCTTTACCTCGAATGGCACTGAAAACCCAAGTTCGTTCCATTCTTGCTTCTCACCCCTGTGCCTCCAGCGGACCTCGTTCTCTCCCGGCCTCTGTCTGAGCAACCCCCGCTGCCTTTCCTGGCGGCTCAGCCTGCTGCGAGCGGCTCTCTGCACGCCCTTTGGAGCACTTTTCATCAAATAAGAAATGAGCAAACTGTGCCCCCAGTATTTTGCAATGTCCCAATCAACTACTTTTGCTTTATCCTCATTGAAAAAAGTGTTCTGCCCTGGCCGGGTTGCTCAGTGGGTTGGAGCACTGTTCCGTACACCAAAAGGTTGTGGGTTCGATCCCTGGTCAGGGCGCATGCCTAGGTTGTGGCTGGGGCATGTATAGAAGACAACTTTTTTTTTAGGAGGCAACTTATTGAGGTTTCTCATGTCGATGTGTCTGTCTGTCTTTATCCCTTGCTCTCTAAAATCAGTAAACATATCCTTGAGTCAGGATTAAAAAAGGAAAACTGTCCCCCCTTCATCTACTGACCCCTCTTGGTCCTTTGTTACACATGTATTGTTCTGCATAGTTGTAGTCTACATTGTTGCATTTGAATTTTCCTCATTGTATAACTGCATTTTATATAGCCTTGGTTGTCATGTCTTTTCATAACATCCCTCTGTTCCTTGTATCCTGGGTATTTTAAAAAGAGTTAGCGTAGGCTTTTACGTGTACCCGAGAGCTGAGTCCATTCATTAAGCGCCTGTCGGCGGAGACGCCTGTGCCACTTGCAGATCTGGCCTCACATCAGTGTTCTGTGACCCGGAGCGACTCAGCCTCCCCTTGGCTCAGGCCAGCTCTGTTCTGTCCTGCTGTTGATCTTGTAGGGCTTGGCCTATTTACCTGTCTGGGTAAGAATTCACCCACGTAGTGAGTTCTGTGGGGTTTTTTAGTGTATTGGGATAGCATTGGCTAATAACATTATAGAAGTTGCAGGTGTACAACTTTACGATACACCATCTGTACACTCTGTTGTGTGCTCACCACGCCCAGTCTAGTCTCCTTCCATCACTGTATGTTTGACCCCTTAACCTTTTCCGTTCTTCCTCTACCTCCTTCCCCTCTGGTGGCCCCCCTTCTGTTTCTGTACCCGTGAGGTTTCTTATTTGTTGTTTTGTTTTATATCCCACATGAGTGAAATCATACAGTTCTTAGCCTTTTATCTTGACTTATTTCACTTAGCGTAACATTCTCAAGATCTTTTCATCTTGTAAATGGCAGTATTTCAGCTTTTTTATGGCTGAGTAATATTCCATTGTGTATGTATACTGCATCTTTATCCACCCATCCATCAAAGGGCACTTAGGTTGTTTCCATGTTTTGGGTGTTGTAAATAATGCTGCAACACAGGGGTGCGTATATCTTTACAAATAAATATTCTCAAATTTTTTGTGTAGATACCCAGAAGAGGAATTGATGGGTCATATGGTAGCTCAGTTCTCAATGAGGAATCTCTATACTGTTTTCCACAGTGGGTGTACCAGTTTACACTCCCACCAGCTGTGTATGGCGATTCCTTTTTTCCCACATCCTCTCCAACACTTGTTTCTTGCCTTACTGATAAAAGCCATTCTGACAGGTGTGAAGTGGCATCTCATTGTGGTTTTGACTTCCATTTTCTTTATAGATTAGTGATGTTAAGCACCTTTTCATGTACCTGTTGGCCATCTGCACGTATGTCTTCCATGGAAAAGTGTCTTGAGGTCCTCTGCCCATTTCCTCCCTCGCTCCCTTCCTTTCTCCCTCCTCACCTGAGGATACGTTTATTGAATTGAGAGAGAGAGAGAAACATTGATGTGAGAGAGAAACATTAATCGGTTGCCTCCCGTGCGCTCCCTGACTGGGGATTGAGTCCACAACCCAGGTACATGCCCTGACTCAGGATCGAACCTTGAGCCTTGTGGTGTATGGGACAGTGTGCCAACCCACCGAGCCACCTGGCCAGGGCTGCTTACTTTTTAATCAGGTTGGTGTTTCTGTTGCTGAGTTGTGTGAGTTCTGCGCATGTTGTGGAATTACTGCCTGTTGGGGGCGCTGTCTGCAGAGCACTTCTCCATTCAGCCAGCTGCCTGTTCGTCTTGGTGGTGGTTTCTTCGGCTGTGCGGTCCCGTTCATTTTCCCTTCTGTCTCACTTACCTTTGGGATCAGGTTCACAAAATTCCTCTCAGACCACAGCCCATACATTTAGTGTCTGTGTTCTCTTTGTATTTTATTTTTTCAAGTCTTATAGTCAAGTCTTAGTCCATTTTGAGGTAATTTTTGTGTGGGGTGTCAGGTCGCGGTCTGCTTTCACTCTTTTGCATGTGGCTTTCTGGTTTTCCTGCAGCATTTGTGCATAAGACTTCTTTTCTCCATTGCATGTTTCTGGCTCCTGTGTTGAAAGTTAGTTGCTCATACTGTGTGGTTAATTCCTAGGCGCTCGGTTCTGTTCCTTTGGTCTGTGTGTCTTTCTGCCAGCACTAGACTGCTTTGATTATTTTTTGAGTAGCTTTGTGATATGACTTGAAGTCAGGGAGTGTGTTATGTACTGCTTTGTTCTTTTTTCCTAAGGATTACTTTGGGGCTATTTGGGGTCTTTCATTGTTCCATACGAATTTGATTTTTTTGTTCTGAATATTTCTGTGAAAAATGCCATTGGGATTTTGATAGGGATCGCATTAAATTTGTATGTTCCTTTAGGTATTATGGCCATTTTAACAGTGTTAATTTTTCTAATCCACCAGCACAGAACATCTTTTCATTTCTTTACATGGAACTTTATTTCTTTATGTCATTTTTAATTTCTTTCAACAGCGTCTATACTTTTAAGTGTACGGGTCCTTCTGTTAAGTTTATTCTTAGGTATTTCATTCTTTTTGTTAGGATTGTTTTCATTGCTTTTTCTGCTATTTAATTAGTACAAGGAATGCAACAGGTTCTTATATATTGATTTTATACCCTTCAACTTTATTGTACTTGTTTACCTTTTCTAATATTTTTTTCTGTGGTGTCATTAGGGTTTCTACATATAGAATCGTGCCATCTGCAAAGAGTGAGTTTAACTTCTTCATCCCTGGTTTGGATGCCTTTATTTCTTTTCCTTGCCTCACCGCCCTGGCCAGGACGCCCGGCACTCTGCTGCCGTGTAGTGTCGGTGCTGGGCATCCTGTCTTGTTGCCGAGCCCTCAGTTCTTCTCCTTTGGGTGCGAGGTTAGCTGAGGGTTGGTCACGCATATCCTCTATGAGCTGCTTCTGCACCTGTCTTTACTGAGTGTTTCTGTCGTAAGTGGGTGTTGTCTCTTGTCAGGTGCTTTTCCTGTGTTTGTTGATGAGATCACGTGACATTTCTGTCTTTTATTTTGTCAGCGTGGTGCATCACACTTATTCGAAGATGTTGGATCATATGATCCCTGCATCCCTGGGATGAACCCCACTTAATTGTGATTTTTTAAACCAGACTTGGCTAAACGTTTGGGAGGGAGGGACGCCCCTCATGGGAAATTGTCAGGAGTTGTTTTCTGCCACCTCTCAGTCCACCTGCCCCCACTTCCTTGCTGAGCAGTGCCATTGTCCCCGCCCCCTCCCAGCTCCACCCCATGGAGCCGTGTTGCCTTCTCCAGACCTGGGGGTGAGGCCTGATCTCAGCTTCCCATCCAAACCTTTATCAACATACTTGCCGAGGAGACGCCGCTTCCCTTCTGAGAGGACTGAGGGCTAGAATTCTCTCTGTGTTCAGGGCGAGAGTCACTGCTGTGAGCTCCCTGTGTCGGCAACACATTCTCATGGTCGCGGTGACAGCTTTAAGTTAGGGCCTCTGTTTGCTTTAGCTCTGTCAGTGGCAAGGTTGATGACTAATAGCGAAAACTAAGGCATCCGATTCTGATTTGACGTTTGTATGGATAAGCAGAGCAAGAAAATCTCTTTAGAAGTAGTTTTTCCCTAAAGCCGCTGCAGCGTGGGGGCCCGAGTTTGGCAGAGAGGCGTCCACAGTCCTGCAGGCGCGGAGGCCCGAGGTGCCTGCTCCCTGCCTGTGCCGGCAAAGCCCCGTTGGCCAGTCCTGTGTCAGGCCTGCTGTACAGGCCTTCACTCCCTTCTGCGGGTCATCCGCTCCCAGCTTACACTGGTTCTTCAAATTAAAATTGGGGAAATTACCCTCACATGATTTCTGCTGTCCCCAGAAGAACGTGGGCACACAGCTGGGCCATACAGTGAGCGGCCGTGTCACCTCCGCTGGCCAAGCGTGCTTCGTCACCTGGCGGGGCCTCGAGTGCAGAGCTGTCTGTCGGCTCCCTCCAGCTGCTCACACAGAGCCCGGACAGACCTTTGACACAGATGAGTTCTCTGCTGTGCGCGTGCACAGTTACCATCAACGTGACGTCCTAGTGGTCATAGGCTTCAGATTGTGTGTGAGACTGTGTGTTGCCTGCCTCCCCGGTCAGCCTTGATGAGATGGATTTCGGGTGAAAGTGTGAGTGAGTGTTGCTGTGCAGGTTTTCTGGGGAAAAAATGACCTAAAACATTTTCTCCTCTAAAGAGCAATTTAGTGAAAGCTTAGGAAAGTTGTCTTTTAGTTCCAAAGTCAGACACAGCGAAGTCTGCAGAAAGTTCGTCACTCTCCTGAGGACCGTGACCCGCATGGAGATGACCCAGAGTCCAGTGTAATCCAGCAAGTCTGCCCCAGGGGTCTGAGCTCCCTGCATTTCTGGGACCTCCAATTGACTATTTAAGCGCAGAATTAGCAATCTCTGTTAGACGTGTTAGTGTGAACTGTGCAGTTCCTTCCTTGCTGATGCGTCCACACGGGGAGCACCCGCTAGCCTGTGCAGACCCACTGTGCTCGCTTCAGCAGGGAGTGTGTGCGAAGACTCTTCTGGGCGCTGCCCGTGCGGTCGGTGCGGGCCTCTCAAAGCCGTGTGGTTCCGCACACACTAGTCTCCGTGTTCCTTGTCGCCGCAGGCCATCGAGACCGCGCTGGACTGCCTGAAGAGCGCCAACACGGAGCCCTACTACCGCAGGCAGGCGTGGGAGGTGATCAAGTGCTTCCTGGTGGCCATGATGAGCCTTGAGGACAACAAACACGCGCTCTACCAGCTCCTCGCACACCCCAAGTACGTCGGCGGTCTGCTCCTCTGCTGTCGCACGCTGTGCTTCGGGAGCGGGAGTGAGGGGTGGCGGGGCGGGGGGTGGGGACCGCCCTGGCTCCTTAGCCCCGGGGGCGTGCTCCTCCAGACTGGGAAAAGGACGTGCCGCTGGCCTCACAAAACTTGTGTCGGCTGCTGGAGAAGACGGGAAGGAGAGCTTGGGTGCTTGCGTGCTGGCATCTACCTCCGCGGTGGTTGCCTTTGTGACTGCCTCCTTGTTAGGTTGAGAGTTTCAGGAAGCCAGGGCCATGCCCTTCTCCCCCGTCTGCTTGCCCCTGTGGCCACAACGCCTGTCACGTGGTACGCACTCAGTGGTTCTTTGCTTTTCCAGCCCTTGGGGACACTTTGTTCCCCAGTGATTTGTCACATGACATTTGTGTTTTGCTCCCACAGTTCAGGTTGTGGTCAGTAGTTGCTCTGGGGGTGGGGTGGGGCTGACTTTTCGTGGTCGCATGTTTCAGGGTTGGATTGTGGTGGTGGTTGTTCAGCTGTGGAAATGTAAAGCTCGTTGAGCTAATTAGAATAAATGAGTTCTATGGCATGTGAATTATGCCTCAGAAAGCTGTTAAAGATCATAATGGAAAAGAACAAATGTCAAATTGAGCTAAACATTTGCTTTAAAAATGAGGAAAAAATCAAACAAAAGAAGAAATGAACAAAAGGAAAACATACAGTAGAATGCAATAAAGACAAAAGTCGATTCTTTAAGATCGTAATCAAATGGAAAATCTTCTGGCAAAGGGGGAGGAAGAGAGTTGGGTTCCATCCCTTCCTCAGTGTGAGGCAGAGAAGGCACAGGTAACCAGTACGGGGGCCAGAAGCTGGTGGCAGCCCGGTGCCTTTGACGTTGACTCACAGTCATGAGTAACCACTTCGTTCAGTAAGGTTTCAAATTTCAATCAAGTAGGTGAATTCATAGAAAAACAGGGTAATTATTTGGCCTTATAAAGTCTTTTATGACATTGACATTTTCGGAAGATGTAGGCCAGTCACTTTGCAGCGTGTCCCTAGTGCGGGTTTGCCTGTGTTTCCAAGGTTAGAATCCGACTGCTCGTCTGCCAGAACCTGGAACTGCCCTTGCAGCCCCCAGAGGTGGCAGCACAGCCCGGCGAGTGTTGTCACCCTGTTCCCACTGCCAGGTTGAGATCTCACTGTTTGTAGTTGGTAAATAATTGGCGGGAAGATGGTCTGAGATGACGTGAGCGTCCTGCTGGTCATCAGGGTGCTGTTTGCCAGTTACAGCGTTTACTGATGATGCTTCCCCGATTCAAGTATTGGCATGATGATTACAAAAAGGTTTTCTTTCTAACAACTTTTTTGAGGTATATTTTATGTATCCAAGATTCATCTACTTCAGGTGTTACAGTGTAATGATTTTTAGTAGAGTGTTACAAATATAAATCAGAATGAGAACATTTTCATCCCCCTGGGAAGATTCCTCAGTGCTCATTTACAGTGAACCCCCCTTCCCAGCCCCAAGCAACCAGTGATCTACTCCCCGTCTCTGTAAGTCCACCCCTTCTGGACACTCTGTGTTTGAAGCTGTTGTGTGTGGTGGTGAAGGGCCTTGTGGCCTCAGGCAGAACCAGAGTTAGTGGGAAAAATGAGAGGTGGATTTCTTGTCCTAGGAAGAAAGTTCTATTAGCTGGAGCTGTTCACATTTCAAAGAAACTAATGATTTTTAAAATACAGCTGTGACTGTTTCTTATCCTTGTGTGTGATGTCTGCTTGCCTGCCCCTGCCTGCTCGGGTTCTAGCTCATTTCATGTCACTGACTCGTCAGCGAGGGCTCCAGGTTTGATTGTTACTGTGTGACAGATGCGTAGCTGCCTTTAGGTAACAGCTTTCTTTGTCCCTATGGGATCATGTTACTTCTTCGAATATGGCTTATTTATTTATGAAAGATCAAATTCAAACATCAACCTAAAATTTAAATGATAGAAACACTGAATCTGCTGTTATTTTGTAAATCATCTCTGAGTTATTGCCGTGCTCACACCAGGCGGGACACGCGTGGTATCTGTTGAACCGCTGGCTGTGAGTGTTCGTGATGAGATCACTGTGTTCCGGTCCCAGTGCTGCTAGAGTCACAGTGGAGGGACTGTACACTCAGGCCTTTCTGAGCAAAATGAAGGGGGTGCAGTTCGAAGATAAGTGCTCACGGTGGAAGCTCAGGACTTCGGTGTGTGACAGCGGACTTAACTTTGTCTTCCAGCTTCACGGAGAAGACCATACCTAACGTCATCATATCACATCGCTACAAAGCACAAGACACTCCGGCTCGCAAGACATTTGAGCAGGCTCTGACCGGGGCCTTCATGTCTGCGGTCATTAAAGACCTCCGGCCCAGTGCCCTGCCCTTCGTGGCCAGCTTGATCCGCCACTACACCATGGTGGCCGTTGCCCAGCAGTGTGGTGAGTGGGGTTGTATGGCTTCTTCAGGGCACCTCAAAAACTGGGTCAGGACTTGGTGGTGTTTCAGAGAAGCTGAGTTTGGCTGATTGAGTTTTGGCCTTTGTTTTCTGATTTTCTGCTTCATTACGTTGAAGAAGATCGTTGGTGTTTCAGCGATGGGTGCTGTGTTGTGAAAACTGGGGTGCGTAACAGAGACAGTTTGCAGTCACACTCGTTGCGGGCCGCCCCACCCCCAGGGAGTTTTCCACGTTGTCTCTGCTGCCCCGCCAGCTCCTCCAAGGTTCCCTTGCCATCCGTCTCTGCTCCTGGGTGGCCTCCGGGCCCTTTCCCCGTCAGGAAGGGCCGCTGGCTCTGCTGCAGGTGTCCTCAGCCTCTGGTGGCGAAGGGCCACTTTTGTCTCTTTGGTTGTATTTCTGACCCATCGCAGACTGGTGCTTTTGTGAAAAATAGCAGGACTGTCAGGGCTCTGCCCAGTGCTTTGTAAGTTTCTGAGCACACCCAGTGTTTGTAGTTCCTCCCGACCAGCGCTGGTCAGTGGACACGCTTGGGCAGCACTGCTCTGGCCTGTGTCCCCAGAGTCCTCGCCCTTGGGAACGCTGTGTAGCTCTTTCGGGGCATTGTAGGACGTGGGGCGCTCTGCCTTTGAACTGTCCTTGGCCTCACAGTCAGCACTGTGTGGTTTCACACTTGGTGGTTTCTCAGAGTTTCCTCTGTTAATGTTAATGTCCCAGCACACCAGTAAGCCTCTCGGTAACCCCCTTCTGGCTGGTACTGGGCACCCTTGAGGCGTTAATTATAACAGTGCTGGCAGACTGGTTTCTTGGTGTGTGTTGGGTGTCATAGCTGGATGCTGTTGCTTTGTATTGTTATTTTTTAAAGGTTTTATTTATTTTTAAAGAGGGGAAGGGAGAGAGAAAGAGAGAGAGAGAGACATCAGTGTGTGGTTGCCTCTCATGTGCCCCCAGCTGGGGACCTGACCCACAACCCAGCTATGTGCCCTGACTGGGAATTGAACCCGTGACCCTTTGGTTCGCAGCCTGGCACTCAATCCACTGGGCCACACCAGCCAGGGCTTTTTACTGTTATTTTATGGCAGGAATGTCCAGAGGGTAACCCATAGTCATTCCTGTGCTCTGCCCCTTGGCCTATTTAATGATTTTTTTAAAAAAGAAGGTACCCGATGGTGGGTCTCATTTTAAATTAATACATTTTGATTTATGATCGAGAGAACCTGAAAATAATACATTCAAATTATGGAGTATAATGGAAAACGTTCAGAAAAATTGCTTTGGTGCGAATCAGACTGCTTAGTTTACAAATAACGCAGTTCAGTAGAAGTTGGCCTGTTGAGTTCCTGACCCCAAAGGAAGGAAAGATGGCAGCTTGAGGGACGAGAATATTGTTTGCACATGCTCGCCTCTCATGCACCCGCGTGCTCCCTCAGGTCCGTTCCTGCTGCCTTGCTACCAGGCGGGCGGCCAGCCCAGCACGGCCATGTTCCACAGCGAGGAGAATGGGTCCAGGGGCATGGACCCCCTGGTCCTCATCGACGCCATAGCGATCTGCATGGCGTACGAAGAGAAGGAGCTATGCAAGATCGGGGAGGTGGCCCTCGCTGTGATTTTCGACGTTGCGAGTATCATCCTGGGCTCCAAGGAGAGGGTAAGGACGGACCGAGGGGGGTCTTCTGGTCAGGGGTCGAGGGCTGTATCTGACGGGGACCTGCAGTAACACAGGGGCTTGTGTGTTTGTGCTTTTCCACAGGCGTGCCAGCTGCCCCTGTTTTCTTACATTGTGGAGCGCCTGTGTGCGTGTTGCTACGAGCAGGCCTGGTACGCAAAGCTGGGGGGTGTGGTGTCCATTAAGTTTCTCATGGAGCGGCTGCCTCTCACCTGGGTCCTGCAGAACCAGCAGACGTTCCTCAAAGCGCTTCTCTTTGTCATGATGGACTTAACTGGAGAGGTAGGTGATGGCCGGCACCCGCCCCACTGGGCTGTCCACGGAGCTGATTAGCCTGGAGAGGAATAGTTAGCATGAGCCAGTTCCGCACATTTGCTCTCCTAAAAGCTTAAGTCCTGTAACAGTATCTTTAATAAAAGGGCGCATCGGGGCACCTCTAGCTTTTTCTCTGGTTCTCAAACAGCTGCCTGCTCTCCCGAGGAGCAGTCAGAAGCCAGACCACCTCTGTGGGGGGAGCAGCGCTGCTCAGTCTTGCCCCGGGGCTCAGGCGTGTGCACACTCCAAAGGTGTCTGCAGACGCTGCTCTCTTTGGGTGGGAACCTGCGCTCAGCTGGAGTGAAACAGAGCGTGGTGGGCGTTGCTGCTGGTCTGTTCTGTGAAGACGAGGATCATGTCTGCATCCATATTCTCTTCCAAATGACAGACAGGAATTATGTATAAGAAGGTGATTTAGCTGCTGAAGTACCTGGTGCAGGTTATGACATTGTCTTAATGAGTTAGCTGGCAGGAGGGGTATGCCCCCCGCCCTGTGGCAGTGTTCATGGTGGGCGGCTGTGCAGGAGCCGTGGGGGCCCTGGGCCTGTTCTGTCTAAGGAGCCCCTGGCCTGCAGGTCTCCAATGGGGCGGTTGCCATGGCCAAGACCACCCTGGAGCAGCTACTGATGAGGTGCGCGACACCGTTGAAAGACGAGGAAAGAGCGGAGGAGATTGTGGCTGCTCAGGAAAAGTCTTTTCACCATGTGACGCACGACTTGGTTCGAGAAGTCACCTCTCCCAACTCTACTGTAAGAAAACAAGCTATGCATTCCCTGCAAGTGTTGGCCCAGGTCACTGGGAAGAGTGTGACAGTGATCATGGAACCCCACAAAGAGGTGAGATTTCTGTCACCGGAGCAGGGCAACTCAAGCAAAACTTGTGAGACTACCTTCCCTTCAGACCTGTGGTATAGAGGATGCATAATTTATAACTGTGTCCACAGAACACTGTGTACATGTGCTGGTTTTGACCTCAGATATGCAAAATCAGTGTGTTTATGTTAGTGGTGGCTGTGTCGGTGACTGTCGGAATCAGGAGAACAGAAGGCTGGTTCCTGGGCCCAGTGTAGTGGAGTCTGGTGGTGTTTGTTTTAGCAGAGGTGACTCTGGAGCCTTAGGAATGAAATGTGTCGGGCACTTATGGCCCAGGTTTAGCATGTGAAACATCCTCTGTCACCTAACTGAAAGACATTTGTCATAGCCTGTCATCTCTTGGGGTTCTCAAATAGGTCATTGTTTTAGAGTATTGCCATGAGAGGCATTTGCTTTCAAGGGGCAGGCGGTCAGTGGTGCTTCCGCCTTGTCTGCCCTAGGTCCTCCAGGATATGGTCCCACCCAAGAAGCATTTGCTCAGACACCAGCCCGCCAACGCGCAGATCGGCCTGATGGAGGGGAACACGTTCTGCACCACACTGCAGCCCAGGCTCTTCACGATGGACCTTAACGTGGTGGAACATAAGGTGTTCTACACAGAGGTAGGGGGGTGGTGGTGCGCATGGCGTGGGTGGCGATGGCGTGTGTCTGGTCGCCTGTCTGTGTGTGCGGAGACTGGTCGGGCAGCATTTGGAGAAGGCCGGGGAGGTGCCACAGGTGACCAGCCGTAGCCCGGCCCGCCACACTCGCATGTCACATCTGGGATCAGGGGGAAGTGGGCACAGTGACTGCAGATAGGTGTCCTGTGTCCTTCGAACTCTGCACGCCCTCTCCCAGGCACCTTGCTCTTTGGGGCCTGCAGGTCGTAATCCGGAGCTATAACCACCATCCGTGTTAGTCTCGGTCCCATCAGCTGCTGCCCAGAGTAAGACGGCACAGAGCAAGTGCCAGCTCACTGCGTGTAGTGATCACTTGGATGTGCTGTGCGTGGTGAGCACTCTTACTTCACACGAACGCCCTCTGCAGCTCTGAAATCGCGAAGGTGCTGACACCGAGCCTGGGAGTTTATTATCTCCTGAGGCCACGGCAGGGGCGCCCTGGGCCATGGGTGGGCGCCACAATGGCGGCTTCAGAGCGTCCTGATCGCTGCCCGGCCCTGCTGGCCCCTCATGTTGTTCAGCAGACTGGACTTGCCCTTTGACTCAAGATAATGGGCAGAGGCAGATGGCATCTCACAAGTGTTTGTCACTGTTAACTTTCCAGTGTGTGGTGATACCAGACAGTGACAAGTAGAGATTAAACTTCAGATACCGTCAAATTACAAGCATTAATTCTGAGACTACATACAGGACTGCTCAGGTGGTCAGTCCCAACCTGCGGTTTTCGTGAGACATTAATCATGCTCCTGGAGGCATTGCGCTACGGAAGCAAATGCATCCTGAGCCGCACTTGGTCTGAATTTCCAGTTATGACAGTTTACCTCCTGGTTTTTTGAGTTCTGTGTGTCTGCTTGGGCATAGGGTCATTTGATCATGTGGTCTGGTTCTGACCTTCTATGCCTTAACGTCTCTTGTGTAAGAGTCATCACTTCTGGGATTTGACTGAGGGTCCAGCAGAACCACCAGCAGTGGGAAGACAGCTTCTCTGGTGGTTCTGGAGGCAGATGCATCATCACCTGCATCGAAATTTCCTCACTAAGCTCCAGACCAGAGCCTGGTGGTGTTGAATGACAAATCTTGGGGAGGGAAACTAGTTTTCTAAGTGCATCAGTGTGCTAGCTGCAGCAAAACATGAGAGGATCTTTTGAAAAATAGAGACTCTTGAGTCTTCTCTCTGGTGATTCAGGTTCACTAGATATGGGGTCAGGCCTGGGAATCGACCTTTTGAAAGCTTCCTAGGGGACTCTGGTGTATGGCCGTCCTGGGAACCCTCACTTGATAGTGCGGCTACCCAGATACAGATGTGGGTGTTCACGTCTGTGCACACGTGTGCACACCGGCCTATGTGAGGGGAGGGAAGGAGAGGGCGGTTCCTGGCGCAGGGGGACAGGGTGGCCCTTTTCCGTACTTTAAAAAAAAACATGGCCACTCAGAGATTTGAATTATAGCACATTCATGTGCTGAGCACTGCCTTAGTTCTAAACAAGGAGGAGAAGGTACTTGCCATCCTGGAATTTGCAGTGAGATAAACTGACTCTGTGTAAAGAAAAAACATTGTGGTCTCAGTGGGTGAGAAAGTGTAGGGATTCATTTCACTAATGAGGCTGACTGAGTTTGCTTAGAATTAGGAAGCTTAGTCACATTTTCATATGCAAATTTTTTAGGGTTTGAGCCCTGGCTGGTGTAGCTCAGTGGATTGAGCATGGGCTGTGAACCAAAGGGTCACCAGTTCTATTCCTAGTCAGGGCACATGCCTGGGTTGCGAGCCAGGTCCCTAGTACGGGGCACCCGAAAGGCAACTACACATTGATGTTCCTCTCCCTCTCATTCTCCTTCTTTTCCCCTCTGTCTAAAAATGATTAAATAAAATCTTTTTAAAAAGCCCCAGAAAACTGACTTTATATTAAATAAGTAATCAATAAATAAATACATAAATTAATTCTTTAGGGTCTGAGTTCCTTCCGTCCCGTTGTTGAGTGTGTTGTGGGGTGTGTGGAAGATCGCCATGTTCTCTTATTTGCAAGGTTGCTTTGTCTTTACAGCAGAGTGGGCTAAACCAGGGGCTTCATCTTTTGCAGCTCTTGAACCTGTGCGAGGCCGAAGACTCAGCCCTGACGAAACTGCCCTGCTATAAGAGCCTCCCGTCCCTCGTGCCGCTGCGCATTGCAGCCCTGAGTACGTGCGTGTAAACCCGAGAGGGGCTGCTGGGGGCAACAGCGAAAGGGGACAGAGGCTGCTTTTTGTCGTCTAGGTTTTTTTTTTGGCTTTTCACGTTGTTTCTAAGGTTGGATCAAAAATTACATTTGTACGTTTTATCAAACTAGATAATGAGATGCCAGGGGTTTTTATAGATTGTTAGGGTTTAAATTATTCTCTGCTCTATGATAAACTGGATTTTACTCTGTAATAACTCCTTACCGTTCTCTCATGCATCTCATGTTCTGGTGTAAGAGAGTGGCCGTGCCGTTCACATTGCCATTTCCGTCTGACTCTGAGTGTAGGCACGAGGTGCCACAGTCTGCAGACATGGTGGTAACTCAGCGGCGTCTGGGAACCCTCCTGTCTTGAGGCTTTCGTGGGTGTCAGTCTCCAGCGTTTGGCACTGGAGTTGTGCTAAGTTTAGGAAAATACACTAGATCAGTACTCCCCCTTGTACTTAGAAACAGTCATTTTCCTCTTTCTTTTGGTAAATCCCAGTACAGATTTTCTCAGTTGACTGTCTCTTGCTTTCTGGGTATTCTTCCCCTCAGTGAACTACCTTTAGACCCCTTGAATTAGCAGCAGAGGAGCTGAGAGACAGAGGTGCAACACCCGATCCTGAGGATGGGGCTGGGGTGCTCAAGACACAGTGAGCCAGAGTGGGGGTGCAGAGCAGGCGTGTTTGCCAGCTTCTCACTCATCTGATGAGTTTTCTTTCCTTTGGGGTACCCTTCATACATTCCTGTGAGCAAATGTGGGCATCTCTCTTGGTGGAATATTATCTCTTAACATAGGATTGAGGGGTGTTCCCTTTCCTAAGAGTATTTGTATTTTCAAAGCCTTGATCTCCCAAGTCGGGAGGAGGCTGCCTGATTGGACATGAATAGTGGAGGGAAGCCAGGCTGCGAGTGTCTCCTCCTTTCATCGCCAGAGCACCGGGCTGTGCCCTTTGCACGGGTCCATCCTGAGGCTGCCCATACGTCAGCCATGCTCGCCCTGTATGCAGGGGTCTTGAGCCCAGCCGTGTCAGTGGGGCCCCCCTTTGCTCCTTCGTCAGCCCTTCTCCTTCCTGTCTGAACAGCGGGAGATTTGCCGTGGCCTTTCAGGCAGGCTGTTGACTTCACCTTTAGATAATGTGAGCAGATCATGCATTCTTTTGTCTTTCTCGAGATCAGATACTAGGAGAGAGGTTTAGTGATGCATATTTTTTGTTGGCAAGAGTTTTTAGACAAGTAACTTGTTCCTGTGTTTTTCAGGTTAATAATGAGATTGTATATTTCTCTCCCTAAAGATGCGCTTGCTGCCTGCAATTACCTTCCTCAGTCCAGGGAGAAGATCATTGCCGCACTCTTCAAAGCACTCAACTCCACGAATAGTGAGCTCCAGGAGGCTGGAGAAGCCTGTATGAGAAAGGTGAGGGGTGTGTGTGCACGGGAATGCGTGCTTTTGTGTGCGTGTGAGCTCGGCCTCAGGAGCTCTGTGTGCCTGGCAGTGTCTGGGCTTATTAATGTACAGTGATTGTATTAATGTCTCTACCTGATCCACAGTCATACTGAACCTTTTAAAATATTAAACAGTGATGACTGGTATTCCTCATGGCACAGAAACTTCTGGAATGTGTATGTTTAACATTCCACTGTCCCAAGAAAGACAAAAACTTGCTGCTAGAGGCACATATGAGTTCTGTTCTATTACAAAGTGTATTCTGTTATTTGTTTTCATTTGTAACCTTTCTTTTAAAATAGTTTTTAGAAGGGGCTACCATAGAAGTCGATCAAATCCATACACACATGCGACCGTTACTGATGATGCTGGGGGACTATCGAAGCTTGACGCTGAACGTTGTGAACCGTCTGACTTCAGTCACCAGACTCTTCCCGAACTCCTTCAATGATAAGTTTTGTGATCAGATGATGGTAAGCCAAACACATGTGAACACACTCAGATAAATGGAAAAGTTTATATTTTTAAAAATACGTAACATACGAGGTCTGTCCAGTAGGCATCCAGCCATATAATATGAAAAAGAGAGACATTTATTGAAGAAGATACAAGAAACATTGTACACAGTGACACCTCAGTCCCCTTCAGAATGGGCACCTTAGGACCTCACACAGTTCTCCCAGTCACCGTCAGCTGCCTCTGTTGTATTTTCCTGAATCTTATTGATGGTCTGAAATCTCTTCTCAAAGGTGGTGATTTTAGTTTGGGGAAAAGCCAGAAGTAGTCATAGGGCACCAAATCTGGACTGTAGGGGGTGCTGAGTCACATGGGTGATTTGATGTTTTGTCAAAAAACTCTGCACAAGACGTGATGCATGATGAGGTTCCCAGTCACCAATTGCCCATGGCTGTGGCCCTCGGAATCATCTGAATAGTTTCCATGGAGGAATGTTCAAGCTTATTGCCAAATTTGATGCAGATGCTTCACTCTACTCGCTCAGTCATTGTGAATGTACACACAGTGCACCTGCTCACTCAACAGCGTCTGCCGGGAGCCCCCACTGACTGGTACAGTGAAGCCATCACTGCTCACACATGCACATTCCAGTCCTCTCTCCTTGGCTGCCAGGTTACATCGATGTTGAGCGAACCGTTCTCGCTATATTAACAATGGCTGGACTTTACTGGACAGATCTTGTATTTATGTGGTTTAAACTTCAAAGGGTGAAGAAGGGTATGCTGTGAAAAGTCTCTCTCCCACCCCCTTTCCAGAGACGTTCAGTGTTAACAGCGTCCTGCGTGTTTTTCTAGAAGTGTTTTACATTTGCAACGGGACATGTGTATCCTTTTGCTTCCCCCAAAAGGAAGCATAACATATACACAGTTCTTACCTTTCCTCTTTACCACCCCACCATTTCGTATCGGAATACAAATTGCTTCTTCATTCTGTTATGACGATGTGATACTTGATTATGTGGACATGCCCTTGTTTATTTCTCCATTCCCCCACTGACAGTCACCTGGATTCCCAGCCTTCTGCCACTGTAGACAGTGGGACAGTGAAAAACTTGTAAGAACTTTAGAAGTCCTTTGGGTTTTAAGAATTACCAAGGAAATAATGATGCACATAAAATCTGGGAAAAAGAAGAGAAAAAAACCCAAAATCTGTTTGGCAATTTTTTAAAAAAGATTTTATTTATTTATTTTTAGAGAAGGGGGAAGGGAGGGAGAAAGAGAGGGAGAGAAACATCAGTGTGTGGTTGCTCTTTGTGCGCCCCCTACTGGGGACCTGGTCCACAACCCAGGCATGTGCCCTGAATGGGAATCGGACCAGTGACCCTTTGGTTCACAGCCCTGCGCTCAATCCACTGGGCCACATAAGCCAGGGCCTGTTTGGCAATTTTTTGTAAAGATTTTGTTTATTTATTTTTTAAAGAGAGAGATGGAGAGAAAAATCGATGTGAGAGAGAAACATCAGTTGGTTGCCTCTCTTACGCACCCTGACTGGAGACTGAACCTGCAACCCAGGCATGTGCCCTGACCGGGAATTGAACTGGTGATTTTTTGCTTTGTGGGATGATGCCCAGCCAGCTGAGCCACACTGGTCTGGACTGTTTGGCAGTATTTAAATTAGATGTGTAAACAGATGAAGGAGATTCAGTTATTAACTCTTTTACATATTTGATTTCGCTTCTGCTAAACACTTATAAATGATTTAACTTATGACTTCATGGAATGTTACTGCAAATATGCATGCATTTTTCATGAGTAGCCTTTGGCCACTTAGATATTTTAAGACACTAGAGGTGGGCAGGGTTTTTTTTTTGGTTTTTTGTTTTGTTTTGTTTTGATATACCTTTCCCTCAGCTGTAAACAGGAGTGAGCAGATAGATTGCTACATCTAGATATAGATATACTAGTTTCTTTATATCGGTAGACACCTAAAAAATGACCTAAGCACCTGGGAGTTGACAGTATTATGATTGGCCCTAAAAGTTGTGATGCCCTAATTGAACAGTGGAATTGGGAAGCAATGTTTTATTGAAGTGAGTTTTCCAAATTGGAAGACCCCTTCCCTTGGAGATTCCATATGTATGTAATACATGTGCATACCTGCCATTTACACCCACACACTTGTAAGTGGTTCAGGTAAGCGACCGTGAGCGCTTCCTCCTGGGGCACAAGCACACTCGCTGTCCTGCACAACCTTACCTCAGGGGTGCTTTCACATGTGAGGTTTGTGTGTGTTTCCTCCGTGTCCTACTGTTTCTGTATTTGTCTCCTGTTCAAAACTTGTCTCTCCTTCTGGCAGCTGCCATTTCTCACAGTCTTTGCATGCCGGCCTGAGGCAACTTCGTTGGGTTTTTTTGCACTTTTTGTGTTTTTTACCCAGTCCAAACCCTTCAGATCTGCTGTGAGCCAGTTCCTTCAGTGAGCTTTGTTAGCCGGTCTTTTTAGAGGAGTGTGCTGAGGGCTGCTTTACAGCCTGTGGCTTCTGAGACCAGGAGACTTTTCCCTAAAGTAAAGTTACATGAGTTTGGGGGACTTTTTCCCTTCTGTGGCAGGATAGGTGCTTCCCAAGTGGTTGAAAAGCCTCTGAAAGCGGAGAGTGTTGATGTACGTGGATGAAGAAGGGCCGGTGTTGCTGTTCGGCCATCTCCATCTGGCACCTTCTTGCCTGGGTCCACCTGGGCCCGTGTGGGTGCATCTTGTGTTTGAGGCTCGGGTCTCCCCGACGGGCCCGGGCCTCTGTGCTCTGCCAGGTGGGGGGGTCAAGGACACGCTTGACCTTACTTCGTCATGGCCTTCTCAGCTATGCTCAGTTGCTGAGCCTTTGTTTTCCCTCATGATATACCTTTGATGTTAATAGCTCAAGCCTTCAGCATAATTTTGAGAGGTAAGCTACCTTAAAATGGAGAGTGGGAGTTTGTGGAAACAACCTGGGAATTTTCCTGTCTTAAAGTTTGAATTGTGAAGTCTCTTATGTGGTGAGTTGTTCCGGATCTCTCTGTTGAACTGGACATGGGTTCTGTGTACCAGTGACGTTCTTCTGCTCCTGTGGGGACTGTTCACAGCAGAATGGCATCGTCCGCCTCTGTGTGTGTCTTTAATTTGGTTACTTTCCCGTCTTTGTTATAAGTAGTTATTCTAGTAAGGTAGGTTTTAGGAATATATATTCTGGTGATTTCCTTGAAGGAATTTTACTGGTAGAACATAGTTAGCTTAGTGTACTTAGCTTCTTGAAGAAATGTGTTGTTTTAGTGTTTCTTGGAACATTGGCCCTGCAAGATGTAGGATTTCCGTGGAAAACCGACATTGGCCAAGTCTGGGAAACGCAGCTCCCTGTATTCCTCCTGAAGTTCACACAAAAGGCTCGCAGAAGAGTGTTCGGATGTATTTAAACCGTCTGTCCCCAAGCCTGTGGAGCCATGAAGTCCTTTCTGAGACACTCACTGCTGTCCTGTGGGCGTCTGCGCCTTGGAGAATGCGTTTGGTCAGTGTGGGGTAGTAAAGGAAGACACTTCTGGTATCTGGATGCTCCTATGGTTTCAGCTGTGGGCGCTGAGTGCTTGTCTGCCTGGTTTCGCTGGTCACAGTGGGTGTGGTGGGTGGGACCCTGACCGCTATGCGCCCACTGTAGGCTCAGGAGTGCTCTCCTGTCACTCTGGCAGTGGACACAGAGTCTGCAAAGAGCGATGGCCCATGTTCTGCACGGAAGGGTCTGGCTGCCTGCCTGTCCTCACTTGCAGGACCTCTGACCAGGTGGCGTCCTGCGTGTTCTCAGCAGCCTCTACGCGCCCCTCAGAGCCCACTCCCCATCTCCCTCTTCTCTCCGCCTGCCTGCAGCGCTTGTCCCTGTGCTGCTGGCCCGGGTGCCCCGCCCCCCCCAGCAGGCTGCTGTCACTCTGTCGCAGGTGTGTTCTCGTGCGTGTTGGCGCCCTCTCCCCACTGGCGCCCCAACTCCGGGAGCACAGGGGACGCTGGTGTGGTGCCGGCGCATCACTGCCCTCGGCGAATGCACAGCTGTGGTGAATGCACAGCTGCGGAGCCGAGTTCTGGCCTCGGATGGGGGCAGGGGCGGCAGCAGCTGACTGCAGCACGCGTCCTGGTATGGGAATGGCACGGTTTCAGGACGTTTTTTTGGCCTCTCCAGTTCCAGAACACCAACCAGTCGCACTCGGCTAGTTGGCTGGCTGGGCTGTTTTGCACACGGCGACACTGCGGCCCGCACGTTAGGTTGGACGGGAATGGACAGTGACTGTGTTTTCTCTGAGAAGCAGCGTGTTGGACTTGGAATGCTCCCGTGGCGGGGAAGCTTGTCTAAGGGTGTCTTTTCTCCCCACAGCAACACCTGCGGAAGTGGATGGAGGTGGTAGTCCTCACCCACAAAGGGGGCCAGAGGAGCGACGGAAACGTGAGTGGCGTGGTGGCTGCTGGGAGGGCCGCTGAGCCTGCTGGGGTGCGCGGCGTGGTGCCGGCCAGGGTCTGGTTGGCTGGGGTCAGAGCCCGTTGAGTCGCTGCACAGGTTTTATTGGCATCACGCTTTAAAATTTTCTCTTGATTGTATTAGTCTTTTTTATGTTTCTTTAAAATCTCCCTTTGTTCACTTTAACATGACATTTTTGTTGATGAGAATTCGGGGAAGCTCGAAATGTCCATGTTTTCGTTTTACTAGTTCTGCTTTAGAGTGTATGGAGTGTGCTTTCTGGAGTTCTGGCAGCTGCAATTCGCACGCTGGTGACTTGTCAGCTATTGTTGCCCATTGCTCTCCGTCCCCATCACCTCATAACAAACAGCGGTTTTAGGAGAACGTAACAGAGAATTACGTAAAAATGAAAGAATTTATGTTTTCTGGGTCTGCGTCCTCCACCCCAACTGTTTGCCAGAAGTCAAAGGGCCCGTATTTGAAAGCACATATTGGCGGTTTTGAGGGAAAACCACTTTAAGTCTTTGCACTGGATAACGGTTATTGAAGATGAGCAGCTCTTGCTGCTTTGACTCTAATCTTACCTGTACATGTTAATGTTACTGGAAAATATTTCTGAAGTCGATGCCTGTCCTGTCAGTGAGGTGGTGTTTCCTGGGTCCCCGTGTCACCGGGTGCCATTGTGTCCTGGGGAGGGACCCCTGTAGCTCTACAGAGGCGTAGTCCCCGTGGCTTTTGTCCTGCTGTGCCTGTCTGTCAGATGCCGTGTTTCATCCAGACTTGGTCTTTTATTTTGGCTTTGTTATGCTTTGTTTCGACCATTCCATGTCACATGTTTTATTTATGTAAGTCTTGTTTCTTGCTGCTTCTAAAGAGCAACTCTGAACAAAGCTAAACCAGGGTTTTTAACTTTTGGGATTGGTATACCATCCGTGACCCCTTTGAAGGTTCGTTATTTATGTAAACAGGAAGAAAGCCAGGGAATCTCCGTGGGTAGAGCAGAGTGTATTTTAAAAAGCCTGAGCTCTTGGGAGTAGGTGCAAGTGCCTCTGTGCTTTTCCTTCCCATCTTTCACCTCTTAGGTATCATTGCTCTAAATTTCACACTTGTTTTTACAGTAAGTGGTTAATTATCTGAAACACACAACAGTTCCAGTATAAACAGTTAAAAACCTGTGGGTAGATGAATGCCTTCCCTGAGATCACGTTGTTTTTCCAGGGGTTGTGGGTGGGGGCAGTGGCACAGGGGACACGTAGTGGGCACGGAGAGCCCTTGCGTTCCTGCCGACGGAAACGTGCTGGTGGTCGCATGGGTGTAGTCCTCGTGGCTCTGGGACACCCGGCTGCGTGAGGGAGGCCGAGGGCCTGAGCCCAGGATAGGGTGTGTGGCGTCTCCGGGCTGCGTGGCCATGGCTCCGCTGCCTCCTTCCAGGGCCAAGCCTTGCCTTCCTGCTCCTGGGCCCTGGTCACTTTCCATGAATGCTGTCCAGGATTGGGAGTGGGGCTCGGAAAGCAGTTTGTTCCTGTTGGTCAAGTCCCTAAATAATACTGCTTTGTTGGGAAGCCACTGAAGACATGTTAAATAGTTGCCTGAAAATCAACAAAAGCCTGTTTGTAATGTCGGACACCCCTGCTGATCGGAGCTTTGCACGTCATCATGTTTAGGAAGGTTTGCCCATGTAGCATGGACTTACAGCGCAAAACTCACGACTACCTGTGATGCCATGTCTCTGCACACACACCCAGAACACACACACACCCCAACACTAGACACACTCCCGATGTGCATGCGCACACACGCACACACGCACAGCTCTACTTGACTGGACGCTCAGGTGTCTGAGGTGCCCAGCCGTGGTTGTGGGCCCTTCTGAGCATTGGGGTCTCAGATGTGCCTCATGGGTAGGGCTTAAGCCCCCTGGTGATCTTGACTTTGGTTGGGATAGAGGTTTTTAAAAGTGTCTTAGCACTTCACAAAAAAAAGCTCGAAGAATTCACTCTAAACAAAACAGTTATTTAAATGTATTTGCCTACAACAAGGTTCTGCAGTCTCTGCCCTCCACAAGAATTCCGGAATTTCTGTGTTTGAGACTGGCGCGTGGAAGGAATGCACTCCACTCAGCGCCATCAGCGGGGCTGTGCTTGACGCCTGAGGGGGGAGGTGCTTCTTTTTTTTTTTTTCCGCTGTTGAGCATTTATTAATTATTGTGTGCTTTCTGATAATTGTGTATTTACTGTCTTGTTTACTCCAATAACCCTTGCTGTGTACGAGTATACGGGAACTTTTTATGTAAATAACATGAATAGAAAAAAGATGATTTTCCTCCCCACCCTCAGGAGAGCATTTCAGAGTGCGGGAGATGCTCCTTGTCTCCATTCTGTCAGTTCGAGGTGAGAATAACCTATTAAAAGTCAGTTTGTGACTTGCAATGTGAAGAACAGTTTATATTTTCTTTTCTTTTCTTTTTTTACCTTTCTGTTGCCTTTTTTCATGCTGTGATTTTTGTTTTGGTTCAGCCTGCCATGGAAGGGGTGGAGGTGAGAATTCCAGGAGGTGCAGGAGGGTCGTGGCCGTGCCCGGTTTGGCTGTGACTTGTGGTTCTGTGGTGGACAGAGTGCGTTGTGCCTTCGAGTGCAGTGAGCCGTACTGTCTGTCTGTGGCAGAGTCGTGTCAGTGCCGTTGCTGTGAACTGTCCGGGTGTCACGCATGTTCTCGCCCAGGATGTCTGACCCAAGATTTTAAGTTCTCTGGTTTTCTACATGTCAGAATTGCAGTATCTCAACATTTAAGATTTCCCTGGATTTTGCTGTCATAGTTCGTATGAACTTGTACATCTAACAGCTCTGGAGAGGACACTCCACAGAGACCATATTATTCCTGCTAGAAAACGGGGACAGTTAGAGAGTTATGCTGACGGGCTGCCTTGAACTTTAGACCCTCATAGCTACTCTGCACCGACCCCCCCGATGTGGTCACCACACTGGGACTTTGACGGTCCGACTCCGAGGCTTCCCCCTTCTGTAAAATGGGGACGATAATACATCATTTCTGTCCTCGGGTGGTTTTGTGACAGTGCTTTGGAAACGGAGACCTGTGACCCGAAAGCACCGTTACTAGAACGGCACTCTGATTCTGAGCTAGAGCTCCCTCCCTCTGTCCAGAGACCCGAAAACGCTGTAGACGAGAACTCCAGAGATGGTGTGGAGGTGACAGCCAGCTGACTTTTCTCATTTCTTACCCATCTCATTGTTCTGCCTTTTGGTTTAAAGGGGATTTTGGAGACGTACCTCACATGCTGTGGTCCCTCACGACTGTTGTTTATCATCCCCATTTTACCGAGCCGAGGGCGAAGGACGTCCTGCCGCTGCACACTGCCTGGGGCGTGCGTGCGCCAGGACGTCTTCCCGGCCTGTGGTCATGGGGGATTCCCTTCAGTGGCAGACTCAACCCTGGGGGGCTGAAGCTGAGAACTACACTCAGCAATTGGCCACTGAGCTGTTAGCACATTTGAAAAGTGCAAAATTCTGGGTGTTTTTCCATTTTCCAATATGATTCAGTAAAGCAGTTGTCAGCTTTATTTTTAGGCCTGGCTCACAAATAATCAGTATTGTGGTCAGTCATTTGTTGACATTGATATATCCAGGGCAAGTACTTAAGTATTTTTTGAGGACTTTGTGTTAAGCTTTGAGGGCAAAATAAGTCTTTGCCTTCAGAGCTTAGCACATTGGGAAGACCCCATGATGCCACAGAAAACCAAGGGAATCCTGCCACTCTCACGATCACACCCTCCCCTGTGGGACCAGCCCAGGCCGCTCCCCCTCTCCTCGAGAGGGTCTGCAGGCCGAGGGGAGGTGGCCTCCTCAGGCCACAGCTGTACTGTGGGGTTGGTGAGTTGTGCGTTTTACATGTTACCTCTTTGCTTCTGGTGGCTAGCCTTGCGAATGCAGCTAGACTGTAGTAGGGCCTGTAGTGATGTGGGCGTCTCTAGCTGGTGAAGTTAATCGGCCTGTTTTGTAATTTCTGGGTTTTTTTCAATAGGAAATGAAAATTTGTTCGGCAATCATAAACCTCTTTCATCTGATCCCAGCCGCCCCTCAGACGCTGGTCAAGCCTTTGTTGGAGGTCGTGATGAAAACCGAGCGGGCCATGTTGATCGAGGTAGTGGTCGGACTCGGGATTAGTGCTGAGCCTTCCCCATCTGTTGCTTGTAATGCTTTCCCTTGGTGATATTTTAGGTGGGGTAGTCTAACAGTGTAAAGGTCCCACATACTGATGGCTGCTTGTGGTGTTAGCACACGAACAGTCACGAGGGAGGGACGTGCACGCTCCTCCCGTGTGTTTGTGCCATGTGTTTCCTAGGCCGGCAGCCCCTTCCGGGAGCCGCTGATCAGGTTCCTGACGCGGCACCCCTCGCAGACAGTGGAGCTGTTCATGATGGAGGCCACGCTGAACGACCCGCAGTGGAGCCGGATGTTCATGGTAGGGGTGCGCGGGTGGGGTGTCCCTGCCGGCCGCGTCAGTGGCGGGGCCTGCAACCCGAGGTTCCCGTCTCAGCGCTCGGTGGCTGGCTTCCTTCTTCCCTAATGTGCAGGGCTCGGCCCCAGTCACGCCCCCTTTTTACAAAATCTTGTAGTGCAAGGTCATGAGCATGTAATTCTATAATAGCAATATAACACTCACGAGCACCATACGACATTTTAGGTGAAATGTTCAAGTTGAAACTGTAAGTTATCACACCCATGTTAGTACCCAACCGATCACCCTGAGGCAGGCCTCACTGCTGCCAGACCCTGCGTTTGCAGATTAGAAACTGCACTGTTGTGCGTGTAAGGAGTTCGTGTCTGAGGATCGCTCCCCGCAGGTTTTGGTGGTGGTAACAGATGAGTGAGCTGCTAGTATTGTCAGAATCATAATTGTAACGTGTGATTACTGGCTAAAAAGCATTTTTCAAAAAGTGTGTTCACTGTGTTTTTCTTATTTTTTTTCCAGTTTGCCCAGAGACATTTAAAAGAACCTTAAGAGGTTTTGTCATCTGAAACTTTTGTGATTTTCTTTTATTGGCTTAAAATGGCTTGCTTTGTTTTTAGAGTTTTTTAAAGCACAAGGATGCACGACCTCTGCGAGACGTGCTGGCAGCTAACCCCAACAGGTTCATCGCTCTGCTGGTGCCCGGCGGCACGCAGACTGCTGTGCGCCCTGGCTCGCCCAGCACCAGCACCATGCGCCTGGACTTGCAGTTTCAGGCTGTCAAGGTAGCGTCCCTTCGTTAGACACCTGAACTCTTAAGAGCTTAGTTGAGACGCAGAGAGAACCCTACCAGGACCCTAATTGTATCTCCTTTGACAGATCATAAGTATTATAGTGAAAAACAATGACTCCTGGCTGGCCAATCAGCATTCTCTGGTGAGCCAGCTGAAACGTGTGTGGATCAGTGAGAACTTTCAGGAAAGACACCGGAAGGAGAACATGGCTGCCACAAATTGGAAGGAGCCCAAGCTGCTGGCCTACTGTCTGCTGAATTACTGCAAGTGGGTGCACCTCTCGGCTTTACGTCACGTGACCTGTTTCGTCCAGTGTGCGGTCTTTTCTAGTTCCATCGGGCACATGCAGTCCCCTGTGGTGTAGAGAATGGGTTACAGCACAGCTATTTAGAATTAGACAAAGCAGAGGCAATACGTAGTTAGGAAAATCGCCACAACTTACCCTGTTTTCCTCTCCCCCGCTTCAGGAGGAATTACGCAGACATAGAATTGCTGTTCCAGCTGCTCCGAGCCTTTACCGGTCGTTTTCTCTGCAACATGACATTCTTAAAAGAATACATGGAGGAAGAGATTCCCAAAAATTACAGCATCGCTCAAAAACGTGCCCTGTTTTTTTTCTTTGTGGATTTCAATGACCCCAACTTTGGAGATGAGCTGAAAGCCAAGGTCAGCCCCACTGTCACCCAGCAGAAGCCAAGGGAGTTTGAGCCAGTTTTCCAGGGAGCCAAGGCTGCCGCTTGTGTTCTGCTCCGCCCGTGCTGGCGCTCAAGCAGCAGCGTGGGGGGCCTGGGGGCAGTGCCATCGTTGGGAAACCCAGGGCAGTCCGGCAGCGAGCCAGTGTCAGAAAGTAGCTTGCTAGTTTCTTTGTTTTTACTTTTTCTACATGAAGTTTATTGGGGTGACATTGATTAATAAGGTTATATAGGTTTGAGGTACGGTTTCCTTGCTCTTAGAAAATCACTCGTTTTGAAGTGAGAAGAGTAAGCCAGACAGGTGTCTCTTCCTCCGTGTTTAGCCTGCCTGTCCAGTGGGCCCTTCCAGTGCGAGTCGGGGTTGTCAGTCGCACCTGTGACTGAGCTCTGCTTTAGGGGCTGCAGTGTGACCGCACCTCGGGCCTGCCCACCGTGTCAGCGAGACACAGAGCATGGCTCTGTCCTCCTCCTTCATGACTGTCCATCTTTTTGTAGGTTCTGCAGCATATCTTGAATCCTGCCTTCTTATACAGCTTCGAGAAGGGGGAAGGAGAGCAGCTCCTGGGACCTCCCAATCCAGAAGGCGACAACCCAGAAAGCATCACCAGCGTGTTTATAAGCAAGGTGGCCAACTAATCATGCAGGGGCTTGAAAAGTCACTGGGGTGTGTGTGTGTGTGTGTGTGTGTGTGTGTGTGAGAGAGAGAGAGAGAGAGAGAGAGAGAGAGAGAGAGAGAGAGAGAGTTAGAGTTAGATGGGTTCACTGAAGTAGGCTCAGTTCCCTAAGGCTTTTATTTTCCATGATTGCATGAGTTTGTAGCCGAGCATTGTACAGCAGTCTCCCTTATTCATGGAGGGACCCATTCCGAGGCCCCAAGGGGGTGCCTGAAACCGAGGGTGGTACTGAACCCTGTATATGCTGCGTTTTTCTGCACACACAGGCCTGTGGTCAAGTTCAACATACCAGTTAGGCACAGTCAGCGGTCAACAACAATGGAATGGTTACAGTAGTATGCTGTCATAAAACTTGCATGAACGTGGTGTGTCTCTCAAAGTAGCTTACTGTGCTGTGCGCACCCTTCCTCTCTGGACGCTGTGAGATGGTCCAGTGCCAGCCCTCCCCCCGGGCCTGTGGGTCACCACGTGCCTGCAGCGAGCCGCCTGGTGCCACTCACCTCAGGGCCTTCCTGCTGATGTCTCCATGGAGGCTCAGTGCTGACTCACAACACACACTTCTGTCCATGTCTTCCACCTACAGATTTAATGCCTTTTCCATCTTAAGTATGTGCTTACCATGCTCTATGGTCCTAATTTTTGCAACAGCAAAGCCACCACGAATTTCTTTCTCCTTATTCACAATTTCACAGATAGAAACCTAGTTTTTTCTGAAAGATCTTAGCAACCTCTCCAGCCTCTCAGCATGCTTTTTTTTCTCTCCTTATTAAGTTGAGAATTTTACCTTTCCACTTAAAAGAAGCACTTCATGGCCTCTCCGTGGCATATCCGAATTGCCAGCATCACTATTCAGGTCTGAGGGCATCATTCAGTAAAACCAGGGTTGCTTGACCATGACGCTGTGGCGCCCCAGCAGCCAGTCAGATGCGGAGACAGCTCTGACATGAAATGGGCAGGGGGCCGGTACTGTGTGCACGGAGGGATGATTCAATCCGTGGCAGGATGGGTGGGATGGTGAGAGATTTCATCCTGCGTCTCAGGAAGGCACACAGTTTAAATTCAGGAATTATTTCTGGAATTTTCCATTTAATACTTTCAGATCACAGTGGACTGTAGGTAACAAACTGGGCAAAGCGAAACTATGGGGGGAGGGCAGACACTACTGTGTGCTTCTTAACAGTGAATTCTCTCTTTTTTATTTTTTAGATTTTATTTATTTATTTTTTAGATAGAGGGGAAGGGAGGGAGAAAGAGAGGGAGAGAAACATCAATGTGTGTTTGCTGCTCATGCGCCCCCTACTGGGGATCTGGCCCACAACCCAGGCATGTGCCCTGACTGGGAATTGAACCAGTGACCCTTTGATTCTCAGTCCTGTGCTCAGTCCCCTGAGCTACACCAGCCAGGGCAATAGTGAATTCTTAAAGGCAGCCTTGCTTTGGAATGAATTAACTTTTCTACATTAATAGATTCCAGTGAGAAACAATTATCATAACAACAATTCAGACATCAGAGTATTTTTGTAGAAACTCCTGTTGCTGGACAGTAGAGTTTTGATATTTTGTTCCATCTGTAGCTTTGCAAAGGAATTGACTACAAGCCTGTGAGAGCGCTGGGCTGGATCCAGGGGCTGCTGTGACCCTTTGCAATGAAACGGCTTTGTGGCAGGACAGGGTCTGAACTTGGCTTAGGTTTTAAGGTCTTTGCGTTTTCACAATAGTATTTCCAGTTTGTATTAAAGGATTTTTTCCATTCAGTGTTTCTGTGGGAAATGCCTGCTTTGTGTCTGCCCCAAAGCCGGGCTGGCTGTCCCGTGCAGGTCAGACCGCTGGATGTCCCGGCAGGTGCAGTCAGACAGGTGCAGTCAGACGGAGTGCTCCATGCACGGGTGGCTCGTTGGGGCACTGTGAGCGGCAGGTGGCCCAGGCCTGCAGCATACCACATACTTGTTGGAAGCCGCCGTTTTCTCACCTGCCTGTTGCCTTTTTGTTTGGGGGCTCACACAGAGTGGGCTATTGTTCCTACTGGCAGGTTGCTGGTCCTCACATAGTCCTGCCTTCTGCAGTTTCAACCCCACTCCCGCCCCCCAAGGGAGTGTGAGAGCTGAGCCTGAGGAAGCATGTTTGGTCCCTGTTACTGACTCAGCCCGAGTGAGGAGCTGGGGTTTTGAGTGTCAGGTGAGGGTAAAAGGCCCTGGGGCGGAGCTGCAGCCAGTCCCGGGGAAGAGGGACCTCAGGGCCGTCTGGACTCTGATGGAGACAGGGTTGTGATGGGAGGTGTCAGCCTTTCAGGTGCTCTGGCAGGCAGGAAGAAGTTAGTGTACTAAGCTGAATTGGATGGTGCAGTTTAATACTTGCTTCTATAGAGACGTACAAAATAGTGGTCAGGGAGTGTACATTTTCTTACCTTATATCCATGAAACACATATAAAAAATCTATCAGATACTTGACTACGTAGAATACCAGAACAGTTTTTTTAACAATTGAGGTAATATTTTTTCAGGTAACATTTTCTGATCCTAACACCAAAAAATAAGGACTGGATAATTAATAGTTGACCAGGGAAAAAAGTCTCAGCTACTTGGCGATTAAGAAACTCAGTCGTAACTCACCTTGTATCAAAGAGGAAGTCCTCCTTTTCCACATCAAGCCCCTCTGATCCCTGCATTCTGGCTGTAAGCCTGCTCTTTTTCTCCACAGTGTTGGAATAAATTCAGTGAATTGCTACCACAAATATTAAAGGAAACTTGATAAGATGTTATTGGGATCCTCGTTGTAAAACTTACATAATTCCATACATGGGGTGTGTGTGTGTGTGTGTGTGTGTGTTTAAGGTTTAAACTTGTATGACTCTTGGTAGGTCACACATTTCAAATCCAGAGGTGAGTTCCTTTCTGCTGGCCTTTCCCGCAGGCCCTGGACCCAGAGAAGCAGGCGGACATGCTGGACTCCCTGAGGATCTACCTCCTGCAGTACGCCACGCTGCTGGTGGAGCACGCCCCCCACCACATCCACGACAACAACAAGAACCGCAACAGCAAGCTGCGCCGCCTGATGACCTTCGCCTGGCCCTGCCTGCTGTCCAAGGCCTGCGTCGACCCGGCCTGCAAATACAGTGGACACTTACTTCTGGCGCACATTATTGCCAAATTCGCAATCCATAAGAAGATCGTCCTTCAGGTACTTTGCGAGGCTCCCGCCTGGCTGCCTGACAGTCATGAGCATTTCCACACGTGTGTGAGTTGCTCCTGCACCATCGCACCCCTCCTCTTCTGCTGTTCCTCCCCATGCCGTTGAGCAGTGCCGGTCTCTGCCACTTCACGAGTACTCGTTCCGCCTTTCTCCCAGCCACTGCTCTGTCACGTCGCCCTGCAGCCTTGCTTTTGAAGCGACATAATGTCTCTATTGTCCACCTCACCCTCCTCTACCCATTGCATTCTGGCTTCCAGTTCTTTTTTCCATTGAAAATGTTTTGGTCAAGGGTCCTGGCCACGCCTTTGCTATGGACAGTGGGTACTCATGAGCCCTCACCCTGGCAGTCCCTGCTGTGCTGACGGTCCTGAGCACGTCTTCCCCGAGTCCTCTGTGGCTTGGCTTTGATTTTGATGTCAGGCAGCCCGGGGTTTGAGTCATTTCTTCCACTCTGGATTTCCACGGCCCCGAGTGGGCTGGTCACTGTCTCTGTGTGAGAATTCAGTGTAGTGACAGACTTGAGTGCTCAGCCTGTCTTTCCCATTAAGCATTTGGTAAGTAGCTGCTCTCATCCTGTTCTGTGAGGTCACTTTGTTTCTCTCTGACCGCCCCCTTGTGAATGTCTGTGGTGTTAAAGCCCAGGCCCTGAAAAGCCAGTGGCCTCTCAGATGTGACCTGCCACGGGCACTTGAGCTATTACAAACACAGCCTCTGTTGTTGGCACTGCTTGCCCCAGTCACCCCGGCCACAGCCCTGAGGGCCGTCTGTCAGGCCCTCTCGTCCCTGCCGAGTCAGGGCCTGGGCTGCCCTGTTGATGTCCAGCCCCTTCCTATCCTTCCACCCTCAGTACCACTGGGCAGTCATGGTGTCCCCTGAACTTAGGTACCGGAGCACCTCACCACTCACGTGAACTGTCATGAGGTCACCTCTGATTGTGGCCCCTTCCACTCCATTTTTCCTACTGTGGCCAGAGTGAAAGGGTTTGTACACCTTGACTGACTTCCCATAATTAAAGCCAGACATTGGCTTCAGCAAGGAGCCGGTCTCGTTGCTCTTGCTGCTCTCCCCCAGCCAGGCCTGGGCGCGAGGGGAGCACTCGAGTGCGTGTGTTCATTGGTCGGGGTTGACGATGGAGGGAGCAGCCGTGTTGTTTCCCAGTAAGCGAGCCTGGAGGGGTTTTGTGAAAACCGTTTTGCGTCAGTCTGCCTGGGTTCTAAGAGACTGTCTTTGTCTTGTTTTAAAACCTTCACTCTCACCTTACGGAAGCCTTTCTCTCCTGCCTCAGGTTTTCCACAGTCTTCTCAAGGCCCACGCGATGGAGGCCCGAGCCATCGTCAGACAGGCAATGGCCATTCTGACCCCGGCCGTGCCGGCCCGGATGGAGGATGGGCACCAGATGCTGACCCACTGGACGCGCAAGATCATCGTGGAGGAGGGGCACACGGTCCCTCAGCTGGTGCACATTCTGCACTTGATAGTGCAGCACTTCAAGGTTCGTAAGGAAGTGCTGTAGGTTGACGTGGGAGGCATTTTCAGGCTTTCAGTTTCTGCAGTAATAGGGGTTATTCATCTTTCAGTAGAGGGGTTTCAGGTCCACTGATGTGTGTATGTGGCTCCGTCAACAGGGAAGTCACTGTAGTGCAGAGAATGTGGCCGTGTCTTCTTTCCGTTTGGACTGCGTGTTACTTGTAAATGCTCAGTGAGCAGTGGACACAGATGGAGTGTTGCTTTGGGCGGGGTCGTCATTAACTGTAGGTTCTGGTGACTTGGCTCAGAAAGTTGTTCTTGTTGCTGGCATCTCCTCTCTATACCCATTGCCTGCTTTGTTGCGTTCATGTAAATTCAACAAATGTAAATATTGTAAATATGTAAGTATTTCTTGTAGATTTCGGGTTGAGGAGAAAGAAATTCATGGTATTGAGTTGAAAGCTGGTATTGAGTTAACAGCCAACTCTGTTAGCATTGGGAATTTGCTTCTCGGCTGGCTGAACTATGGTGACAGTGAGTCTGAAGTTTGTTAGACGTGATTAGGCCGTCTACCTAAAGAGAACTGAGTGATCAGCGTTTTTAAGAGACGGCGCTAAAACATGGAGACACACACACACTGGCATATTGGGACTCTGCCAGGGACAGGGGAAGTGTTTTGGGTGCGAGGCAGGTTGTGTGTGTGCTCGGGCCACAGCGTCCCCAGTGTGACAAAAGCCCTGTGCCCACAGGTGTACTACCCGGTGCGGCACCACCTGGTACAGCACATGGTCAGTGCCATGCAGAGGTTGGGCTTCACCCCCAGTGTCACCATCGAGCAGAGAAGGCTGGCCGTGGACCTGTCAGAAGTCGTAATCAAGTGGGAGCTGCAGAGGATCAAGGACCAACAGGTAGGGGCGGCAGCCCTCTCCCGTTGGCCCTGCCTGTGTTCATTGCGCTGTGCCGGGGGAACCAGCAAAGTCAGACGCGCATTCTTTTTAAGCCGGATTCCGACATGGACCCGAACTCCAGTGGGGAAGGAGTCAACTCCGTCTCGTCCTCCATTAAGAGAGGCCTGTCAGTGGACTCCGCGCAGGAAGTGAAACGCTTCAGGACCGCTGCGGGAGCAATCAGCGCGGTAAGCCTGCAGGCGCGCCCCGTGCTCGATGCGTACTCGCTCTTCCGAGGGCTTTGCACCTCCTGTGGGGTGTGTCCCCTCGCTCTGCAAATTTGGAATGTGGCCCTGGGCCCAGGGAGTTCTGGAGGCGCAGCCAGGAAAGGCTGTGCTCAGCACAGAGACTCCCGGTGGCCCGAGCTCTACTGAGGTGTCCCCACCCCACCAGATACATTTTCCTTTGTGCCCCTTACTGCCATTGTAGTGTGGTGATGTGATTGATTACTTACAGAAAGGCATCAGGAGAAACGCTTTGGGGCAAGAAAATTGATTGAGACCATGCGCCCAGGGTGTGCTCAGTTTTATGAAAGATAGCGTGCCCCACTTTGTTTGGGGGGGCAGCTGGTGCCACAAGAGCCCTGGGGTGCTCACTATCCTTTCCACCCCTCTGTTCCTCCTGCATTCACCCTTGCTCAAATTAGAGACCTGGAATCACCTGCACCCTGTCCCTTTCCTTCTGTGCACACGTCTGGCGTCTGGTCAAGAGCAAGTGCTGGCAGCTCGGCCACAAATCCCCACCCTCTTCTGTCAGTTCTGCTACCACCGTCGTGGTGCAGGCAGGTGCCCCATCGCCTCTCACTGGGGTCACGGACACTGCCTGCCAGTTCCCCCACTCCTTTCTTCCTCCGCATCACACTTGTCACAGGGCCGAGTACCAAAAAACTTTCTCTCCCCATCTTAAGCCAGGGGAAGCTGGGTGAAGCGTACATGGAGCCTCTATACTGTTTTTGCATCTTTTTGTGAATATTCTTGTCATTTCAAATAAAAATCTTAAAAAATGAAGACAAACTCTCTTTTCCCTCAGCCAGCCTTCCTCTTGACTCTGGCCTCCAGAGCCTGCGTCACCTGGCCCTCTGATGGAGTCCCTGCCCTGCGCCTGCTCACGCTGCCCCAGCCGCCCCATCCTTTACCCCACTCCGGAAGCACACCGGTTCGGCGCTGTTTTAGGGCTTGTGTGCTGGGCCAGCCCCTCGCTGGCTCAGGTCTCTCCCCACGCCTGGGTCTCCGCAGGCTGAGCGCCGCCTCAACGGCAGCCTTTCACCCTGGACCATGTCCCCTTCCTGTCCTGAACACGTGACCCATTAGTTTCTCTGTGGTTACTTCGTTTATTAGTTGTCTTGCAGATGGCCCCCCCGGGTGTCCCCTGTGCCCAGAACGGCATCTGTGCCCGCTTGCGGATTGCGTGGGTCAGTGCCGCACACGGGAGCGCGTCACTGAGGGGCCGTCCTGCCGTTGCAGGTGTTCGGGAGGAGCCAGTCCCTGCCCGGCGCGGACTCCCTGCTGGCCAAGCCCATCGACAAGCAGCACACCGACACCGTGGTGAACTTCCTCATCCGCGTCGCTTGCCAGGTGCGCATTCTGAGTGTCCTGTGTCCTGGGCTCTTCAAGACAAGGACTGCTTGGTCACCTCTAGAAGGTCATCTGCGACAGTTTAGCCAGAAAGGGACAGACAATAGATAAACCAAGGTCTCACAGCTAGTCCTGTCACTTCCATCCCGAGTTTGTTTGATTGCATGACAGGCTGATAATTCTGAAATCGGCCTTGCCTTACATTTTGTATGATTCCTAAGAAATATTTTTCAGTGGCGGTGTGTGTGTCTTGTAATTGATGGAATCACGGTGTTGGTGAAGCACAGCCCGGCCGTTCAGCGGTCTTGGGCAGATTGCTGAACCGCCGAGTTACGTGGTTCACAAAGGGTTGGGACGGCCCACACGGCACTGAGCAGCTCTCCTGCTTTTACAGCTTGAGTTTACCTAACCTTTCCCGTCAGCGTATGTTTTCACGGAGTTACTGGGGATCTGCCTCTAAAACTTCATTTTTATATTTCCTGAAAACATTGTAAATGAAATTTCTCTAAGTAGTTTTCTTAAAACTTGAGAATCCTAAGTTTTTATAATTACTAAAAAAAGATAGTGTGTCATGTGATACTGTTGAGGCTTTCAAGTACTGAAAATAACCTACTAAACCAGTGATTTTCCACCTTTCTCATCTCATGGCACACATAAACTAACTATTCAAATTCTGTGGCACACCAAAAAATATGTTTTTTGCCGATATGACAAAACAAGTAATTATAATTTTGATTCATTCACACTGGATGGCTACTGCTGTGCTGGCTGTTGTCATTTTTTTATTGGACAATCTAAGGGAAAGGGGGTCAGTGCCCCTGCCTCCATAGTCAGGGACAGTGTGTTTTACAAATGCTTGGAGCATGCAGGTTGAAACATCTACTCAGCCAGGACCTGGCTGCCTGCTGCCGTGTGCAGTCGAGGTCCAGGGGGCAGGAGCCTCTCAGTGTTAACCTGTCAGTCACACACATGATTGCAAATCACCACTGACCTGCTGCTGCAAGGGAGAGGGAGGGCCCTCTCGGGGAGACCCCTGAAGCCCCAAGGGCTGAGTTGAGGCAGCTGGGAGAGGGAGTGGCTGTAAGGGAGCTGGGGAGCTGGGAAGCTGGGGCGTGGGTAGGGAGCCGTGTCCCAGCACGACTGTGAACATGCGGTGACGCTGAGTGACTGGACTTCCAGGTCAACGACAACACCAGCACGGCCGGGTCTCCCGGGGAAGTACTGTCCCGCCGGTGCGTGGCCCTCCTGAAGACCGCCCTGCGCCCGGACATGTGGTCCAAGTCCGAGCTCAAGCTGCAGTGGTTCGACAAGCTGCTGATGAGCGTGGTAGGTGTGCGGGCTGCTGCTGTGGCCTGGCCCGTGGCTGGGCTGCCCGAGTCCAGGTGTTCTGCCTCTGTGGCCAGTTGTGGCCTCTTTCACTTTCTCTTAGGGCCACTGTTGACTTTAAAAGCAAATAGCCAGACAGTTTACTAGCAAAATGGGACTAGCAGAGGAATTCTAAGCTATAGCAAAAAACCACAGGGCCAGTCAGCAAGCAGAGGAGGGCAACGTTACTTCCTAGAGGAAAAGCAGGGAGGTGGGTGGGGTTGTTTCAAACGGAAGGGCTTCGGAGGGATGGAGGAAATGGGGAGCTCAGAGCAGTGACAGTTTCGTGTTGGCTGCGTTGCTGGTAACAAGGTTTGTGCATTTTTTCCCCTGTTGAGGTCTGATTGACGGTTCTTCCCGGTGGGGTCTGTAATCGACCGAGTGGCAGTGCCCAAAGGCTCCCCCTCTCGCCTCTTTAAACGAGGCTTCATTTGATTAATTTTCATACTGCTAATGGGTTGGAGGAAACTTCACTTCCTGAGAGTGGTTGTGAAACCTCAGCTCTCACAGCACCAGGTGCGGTTAGTTTTGAAAACGTGATGGTCCTCTTGCCTTTCGAAGTCTCATTTGTTAAGTTGACATACTGACTGGCATGAAATGCACATTTTTAGTTGACTTATGCAACAGCCTTTAAAATAAACTCAAGTTTTTAGAGTAGGTGGATGTAGAGTTTGTTATGGAACGCTGCATCGTCAGGTGACAGAAATAACTGCCTAATGGTGATTACTTGTGTCGTGTTTGTAAAAACCTTGGTCCCGTGACTGTCCGGGGGTTGCGGGCCTGCTGCGAGTGCCTGTCGCTGTGCATGCAGAGGTTCCCCTCCTGCGCAGGTGTTGTGGTGGGTGGCGGGTGGCAGTGGTGCCTGGGCTGCAAGCACGGTGGGACCACAGGCCTCAGTTCATGCTTTGGCTCCAGCCTGAGAAGCGGCTCGTAGGCTGTCTGCAGTGTCCTTCCTTCTTCTCCCTTCGGAAGGTCAGGTTTCTTTCCTGTCACGTGTGGTCACAGTTCAGTTGGGCTCAGCTGTGAGTGGCAGCCTCTGGTTGCGAGGAGGCTGACACCACACGCCGTGCCTGCGGCTTCGTGGGGGGTCACTTCACTGAGAACCATGGGCTCTGTTTTTTGTGTCACTGTTTTATTCTTTTTAAATTCTGACATCATCTGTTATATTGATTTCACGATACGGAGTTTTATAGATACTTCCTTTTGGAAGAATATTTGTATTTTAACTAAAAAGGTGGAAGGAGCCTGGCTGGTGTAGCACAGTGGATTGAGCACGGGCTACGAACCAGTGGATCGCCTGTTCGATTCCCAACATGCCTGGTTGTGGGCCAGGTCCCCAGCGGAGGGCGCATGAGAAGCAATCACACATTGATGTTTCTCTCCCTCTCTTTCTCCTTCCCTTCTTCTCTCTCTAAAAATAAAAAATAAAAAGGTGGAAGGAGACAAGCGAACTGCATTGCAGTATTGCCTTTTTAGACCAGAGTTTAGTGATTTTCAGAATTTTAACATTAAATGTTGAGTATTTTTCATGAGGTTTTTAGAAATGTTTGACTACTTAAAGTAGATTTTATTCAAAGAAACATGAAATCCCACTGTATTAATAGGATATGGTGACCACATGTTTTTATGTGTGTCGTGTTTGTCCTTCAGTGGTTTTTCCCTCCATTTCTAACTACTGAGGAGCACGTCATTCTCCCTTTTGGCTGACGACTGTCCCTGTACCGGAGCCTCTGTCTCATCTCTGTGCGGCCCATGTTCTGTGTTCCAGGAGCAGCCCAACCAGGTGAACTATGGGAACATCTGCACAGGGCTGGAGGTGCTGAGTTTCCTGCTCACTGTGCTTCAGTCTCCGGCCATCCTCAGCAGCTTCAAGCCGCTGCAGCGCGGGATTGCTGCCTGCATGACGTGCGGGAACACCAAAGTCCTACGAGCGGTGCACAGCCTCCTCTCGCGCCTGATGAGCATTTTCCCGACGGAGCCAAGTACGGGGCCTTTGCCGTCGGTGCCTTTCCTTGCGCGTAGGTGGGCGGGCACAGAGCTGTGACTGGAGAGTGCTCCTCCTCTAGGTATCACACGGAGCGTTCTGTTCCCTCACTTGTCTTCTTTCTGGCGACCTTTGAAAACACTGACGTAGGATCTAACAGCAGTTAGTCATGGCATCCTGTCTGTCCATCTGCTTTGGAAATGCTGTTGCTCCTCCGCTGAGTGCTATTTCCTTCAGGCATCACGGGCGTCAGGTGGAAGTATTTGTCAGATGTCGAACAGTTGATGAGATAAATGCTGTGAGTGTATTTAGGGTGAGTTCAGGTGTGACAAAAGTTCGCCACTTACCTCAGCGAAGTAGGAGGGCTGCCCAGAGGTGGGCACCAGTCGGGGAGGAGCGCTCAGCTCAGCTGGCACAGGCCCTGGAACAACTGAAGCTCAGCCCTGTAGTGTAGGGGAGGCGCTGTGCCGGGGCCCGAGCAGGCCCGAGAGCGCGAACCGCAGAGCCCAGCTCTCGCTTCTGTTTCAGGCACCTCCAGCGTGGCCTCCAAGTACGAGGAGCTGGAGTGCCTCTATGCGGCCGTCGGGAAGGTCATCTACGAAGGGCTCACCAACTACGAGAAGGCCACCAGCGCGAATCCCTCCCAGCTCTTTGGTGAGTGTGTCACCTTCTCCTTTTTACAAAGTGAGTTCACATGGCAGGTCCAGCCTTGCATCCTGGCTTCCACTGCGGTGTAGCGTGAGCATCTCGTTAAATATATCTCCAGAGGACTCTCTGCGGGAAGAGCCTACCACCGTTGGCCCTGCCCCCTCCCTCGTGGGGGAGACAGCAGGCCAGGACGAGTGGGTCGGTCGAGTTAGCCACTCTGCTAGACCCAGGGCGCCATTACTGATGGCTGTTCAGTAGAGGCGAGCACGGCGGCCAGGAACGGCCAGAACACGTTCCCTGTATTTGTCGTCGTCGCTCTGCAGCGTCGTGGGTTACCTGTTGCAGACTCAGATGGGTCATGCGTTTACTGCCGGACTGAGAGCCAGCCTTTTAACAAAGTGAGCCTGAAATTGTCCAAATCTGTGGCGATTGCACCTGCAAGTGGCAAATCAATAGCTTTTTGTTTTCCTATGATGTGAGCTGTGAATACAAAATTAAAATTTAATCTGTAGGTCAAGGTCAAGATGTTTATAAAAATGCTGGTTATGAAAGATACAACTTTTTCATATATTCAGGGTTCATGTTCTGATGTTCGCTGTGCAGTTTTTCAGAGTTTGGTGCAAATTTAGTTTTTTGTTCTTTTTTAAAGATTGTATTTATTTATTTTTAGAGAGAGGGGAGGGAAGGGAGAAAGAGAGGAAGAGAAACATCAGTGTGTGGTTGCCTCCGGTGGACCCCCTACTGGGGACCTGGCCCTCAACCCAGGCATGTGCCCTGACTGGGAGTCAAACTGGCAGCCCTTTGGTTCACAGCCAGTACTCAATCCATTGAGCCACACCAGCCAGGGCACAAACTTAGTTTTAAAACATTGGTCATGCCCAGACAGTCTAGATAAAAAATATCCTTCCTTCACCCCAAACATGGCTTGGGACAAAGGTTTTACTTCGGGTGGTTTTCCATACGTAACACAGAGATGAAATGCAGAACTGAAGGCAGCAGGGTGTCTGCTGAAGTGCAGGAGTTAGTTTTTATGCCTGAAGATGTCGCTCATGAGCACATGCAATGCTTCAGAATGTGGTCTCTATCGCACAGAAGCTTAAACTGTTGACACTTGGGATTAGTGCATACATTTGTTGGAAACAGCATATTTGTACTTAGCACATTATGAAATGTTTTAATTAGCCCACTTTTTGTCAGTTACTCCATTTTCAAGATCTTTCTAAAAGACAACTGGCACTTCCTGCCCCTTAGGGACCCTTATGATCCTGAAGTCGGCCTGCAGCAACAACCCAAGCTACATCGACAGGCTGATCTCGGTCTTCATGCGCTCCCTGCAGAAGATGGTGCGGGAGCACCTCAACCCCCAGGCGGCCTCGGGCAGCACAGAAGCAACTTCAGGTGACAGACTTGCCCTGGTCCCCAAGTTTTCCCCCAGACTTTGTGTGACACCTGGACAGCGTGTGCTTGTGGATGGACTCTGGCCTGAACACTTATGTCTGTTGTTTGTGTGCAGTTAACTGTCAGCTGCTGTAACAGAGGGTCTAAGTGGCCTGTTTCAAACCAGAATGAGACTCCTTTTTATAAAGAATTGCTCTTAAGATTTGTGACTGGGAGAATGAAGACAATTAAGAACAATCAGACATTTATGTGGAGCACACACCCCTAGATGAGAGCTGTCTTACAATTTCGCTGTAACACAGTTAAGAACAACCGGACATTTATGTGGAGCACACACCCCTAGATGAGAGCTGTCTTACTGCCAATTTCGCTGTAACATGGTTAAGAACAATCGGACATTTGTGTGGAGCACACACCCCTAGATGAGAGCTGTCTTACTGCCAATTTCGCTGTAACATGGTTAAGAACAACCAGACATTTATGTGGAGCACACACCCCTAGATGAGAGCTGTCTTACTGACAACTTCGCTGTAACATGGTTAAGAACAACCAGACATTTATGTGGAGCACACACCCCTAGGTGAGAGCTGTCTTACTGACAATTTTGCTGTAACATGGTTAAGAACAACCGGACATTTATGTGGAGCACACACTCCTAGGTGAGAGCTGTCTAACAATTTCGCTGTAACATGGAGGTTGCCCAGTCAGTGTCACGTGTGATGAAGATTCAGGTCGCAAGTAGCAGACCTGAGGAGTGGGCTCCAGGAGCCTGTGGGGGGCGGAGCTGGGGGTTGTGGGCGGTACGCCGCTCAGTGCGCCTTGGAACACAGTGCCACGGATGTGACTTAAGGACGTGGCCGTCCCCCAGAGTCCCACACTGGTGTCTGCAGCCCCGTTGTCTCCTCCCCTGGGTAGCCTCTTACAGGGCCACCCTTGCAAGGTGTGGAATAGCAAGAAGTGATGTGTCTGGAGAAAACATTTTGGGGAAAACTGGCAGTCAACATGCCACATAGTGCATAGTGCCTGTTGATGTGTGTTTGTAGAAATTGTTGAGCTGTGTTCTCTCTTGGCCTGAGCAGGAACAAGTGAGCTGGTGATGCTGAGTCTGGAGCTGGTGAAAACACGCCTGGCCGTGATGAGCATGGAGATGAGGAAGAACTTCATTCAGGCCATCCTGACCTCACTCATTGAAAAGTCACCCGATGCCAAGATCCTCCGGGCTGTGGTTAAAATTGTGGAAGAATGGGTCAAAAACAACTCCCCAATGGCAGCCAATCAGGTGAGCTTGGAAGAGGGGCTGCACGTTGGCCAGGTGGCCTTTATTTGCAGGTAAGAGAAAATTCTGGCCTCGCTTTCTCAGCTCTTCTGGAAGTTTTCAGTCCAGCAAAATACTTTTTTCCCCCTGTATTTGCATCCACAGTATATTTTTGTTTAGGTGGATTTTTCTCACTTAATAAATTTGAAATAGAAAGTTGAGATGATTGGCCACTCACCTTAATGTGGTTTTACTTGTTAAAATGTTAAACGTTTTGTAGTCCTTTATCGTGGTGAAGGTAAGGCAAGGAAAACATGAGGGACTATGATTCAATATAATAAGATGCTTGCAAGCTCCTAATTTGTTTTATAATTTAGTTACTTTCTCTCCAAAATGAGTTGTAGCTCCCAGGAAAATTATGCTGGGGTCTGTATTGATATTAAGTGTCCAGAGATAACCAGGGCCGTTTTTGATTTTCTTTCTTTTTCTTTCATTTATAAACAACCATCTAATTTTATTTGACTGAATTGTATAAGTTTAAAAAGTAGCAGAACAGAAGTACTTTGGGAAATACCTTCTCTCAGACAGAAGTAATTGACCTTTTGTTTTAAAAACTCATACAGACACCTACACTCCGGGAGAAGTCCATTTTGCTTGTGAAAATGATGACCTATATAGAAAAGCGCTTTCCAGACGACCTTGAATTAAATGCACAGTTCTTAGACCTTGTTAACTATGTCTACAGGTAATTACAGCAATTATCATGTATTTCTCGTGCCAGTCCATAATGTGTTCTCTAACTAACCAATGTTATGTGACATTAATTTTTTTGTTGTACCCGAGTTTTACACATTCATTTACATTGAGTCATGTGACGTGTTTCGGTGTCGTTACTGGACACTATGTGCACGGGCTGCGTCGGCCGGTGGTGCTCTGTAACGCACTCTCAGTTTCCCCCAAGCTGTTTCAAGAGAGGTACCCACATATCCTGTGCTTGTGTGCTTCCGGGTGAGGAGCCCGCCCCTGGTGCAGCTCTTTCATCTCAGTGTCCCTCCTTCGGTTGCAGGGACGAGACCCTGTGTGGCAGCGAGCTGACGGCGAAGCTCGAGCCCGCCTTTCTCTCTGGGCTGCGGTGTGCCCAGCCGCTCATCAGGGCGAAGTTCTTCGAGGTGTTTGACAACTCCATGAAACGCCGGGTCTACGAGCGCCTGCTCTACGTGACCTGCTCCCAGAACTGGGAGGCCATGGGCAGCCATTTCTGGATTAAGCAGTGCATCGAGGTAGGCCGCGCGCAGCTCTCCCTCTCTGGCCGGGGAACACCGAAGCTAAAGTGGGCACCCCCTTCTCTGTCCGTCTACTGTTCCTTGGCTGCTGTCACAAGTATGTGTCTCTTTACATGTTGAGGTTGGCCTTGTCCTTCCAACACTGCAGCGTCACAAGGGTGGGGACACCATCTCAGTGAAGTGGACACGAGTCTTCAGGGCCTCACACGTAGTGGATGCTCAGTAAATGTTTGCTGAGAACACACGGAGGCGGCTCTGTTGGGGGCAGTGTGAGCCAAGGCAGGTGGGGAGCAGGTCGGGGTGGGAGGAACAGTCTCAGAAGTGTTATGGGCAGGTGGGGGTGTCGCCTTATGGAGGTCTCGTGAGCCTTGCTGGGAGGAGCTGGCACTGTCCCCTGAGGCACTGGAGGGTGAAGGGAGGGGGCCCTGGGTTGGTGGTGTGGAGGAAGAGTGTGTGGGGAGGAGTCGGGGCTGTGCGTCCAGGCAGGAGGGGACAGCTGCCTACATACTCGGGGGTGTATGAGTGACGAGAGAGCAGGGAAGGCGGGCAGGTGAAGCAGAGGAAGCTGTCTTGTCTGAGAGACCAGGAAAGCAAGCTCAGCTGGTAGAGAGACGCTGAGCTAGACAGAGAGGCCCCTGAGTGAGGGGTGTGTGCAGAGGTCCTGACTTTCCGTCCAAGCTGGGTGAGGTGAGGAGCAGAGTCGTGGGCTCAGGAGCCGTCAGAACGGGCTTGCCTGTCAAGGTGACCAGGTGACTGGCTTCACATGCCCATGTGCGAGACGTGTGTGCGAGGCTTGTGTTCATGTCCCCACCCTCCAGCTCCTTTTGGCCGTGTGTGAGAAGAGCACTCCCATTGGCACCAGCTGCCACGGAGCCATGCTCCCATCCATCACCAATGTCATCAACCTGGCAGACAGCCACGACCGCGCGGCCTTCGCCATGGTCACCCATGTGAAGCAGGAGCCGCGGGAGCGAGAGAACAGCGAGTCCAAAGAGGAGGTAGCGTCTGCATGGCACCCCTCTCTCCAACCTCACGTCTTCCTCAGACCTTTGTCTCAGGGCATGAGCAGCGCATCAACATCGGTGTGCACCTGAGAGCCCAGAGTGAGGCACCTGCGCTCAGCCAGGTGTTCTCAGGGAGCCGGCACTGGCACGTGACGTTGTGTTGCTCTCGGGTGCGCCGCACAGCGGTTCGAGTGTGTGTGTGTTGTGAGGCGGTCACAGCAGGTCCGGGCCAGCACCATGTGTGGCTGGAATTCTTTTTCTTGTGCCGGGGACTTTCAAGAACTGCTCTTGTGGAGACTCAATATGGGCAGTGTGGCATTGCTAACTGTAGCCACTGTGCTGCTCATTTCGTCCCTGTGACGCACTGGAGTTAGTGCTTCTTCTCCTTTCATCTGCTCCACCCCCACCCCCGCCTCTGGGAGCCACCAGTCTGCTCTCTGACTGTTCCACTTAGCATCGCACCCTCAAGGGCCATTCATGTTCCTTTTCTTCTTTTCTTTTTTTTTAAGGTTTTTTAATTTATCTTTAGAGGGAGGAGAAGGGAGGGAGAAAGAGAGAGAGAGAAACATCCGTGTGTGGTTGTGTCTCGTGTGCCCCCAACTGGGCACCTGGCCGCAACCCAGGCATGTGCACCTGAATGGGGAATCGAATCAGCGACCTTTTCAGTTTGCGGGATGACCCCCAACTCACTGAGCCACACCAGTCAGTGCCCTACCACTCAGTTTTGACACAGCACTATACTGTGAGCAAGTGGTGCTTAGAAAAGGACATTTCACTGCTCAGTGATTGTTCTCTGAGTGAAAAGTAGGCCCTGTTGTAGCAGAAGGCATTGCTTTGGGAAGGGACACCTGCCCTCAAGGAGCTGGTTCTGCCAGCAGCCTCTGCTGCGAACCTCCCACTCCACCTAGTCCTGGCAGGCTTGGCCGGGGAGCCAAGGGCTGGCCAGCAAGCATGGTAGCCACCTTGGTCGAGCTGGCACTCAGTGCTGCACAACAGACGGGCCGACCCCACTCACAGCACAGACCTTTCAACTGTGTTGCCCTGAGGTTGTTGCCTCTGGGGCCCTGTGTCTCTGGATGGTGGGTTTTAGGTGACAGGCACCCAGCATTGAAGGAGGAGGCGCCTTTTCTGTCCTAAAAGGGATCATTTAGTCCCTCTCCTGTGTGTGAGATACGGACTCATTTTATTAACAAGTGAGAATTAAAAATTCTGTTTTACTATGTTGTTAAACACTAGGACATTCTGGTGATAGGACCTCCTTTTCTGTCTGTATCCTTGTCTGCAAAGTAAATCACCAACTTTGAAGTGGTTCCTCCGCATGGTCCAGGGCACGTGTCAGATGGCTGCCACCTGGACCTAGAGCACAGGTGGCAGACAAGGCCGGCGTGCCGAATCCGGCCCTCCACCTTGTCTTATCCAGCAGCAGCACCGAGCTCCTTGCCCCTAGTGAAGGAGTAGTTAAATTTATACAGTCCTAAAATTACATTCAGCCCTTTGAAGACAACCTTGAGGCTGATGTGGCCCTGGTGAAAATGGGTGTGACACCCCTCTAGCTTCTAGAGGCTCATTTGATGATTGAATTTTGACTGTGACTTCCCAGAAGCCTCAGACAGTTTGGGGACGGACTGGGTGAACTGTTGTGCCCTCGGAGGGCGGCCCCGACACCATCCTCACTCTGCGGGGGCCGGCCAGCAAGGCGGAGCCACTCATTCTGAGGGAGGAGGGGCTGTGTGTGATCCCTGACAACCCTCGTTACTTGTTACTTTCATCGTTAGCATTTCATTGTGCTTTCTGTACTCTGGGTATGTGAGCAGCGCGAGGTCATCAGAACAAAGAGGAGGAGGAGGAGATAGGTCTGGTCAAGTGGCTCTGTTGTTTGTTTTAGGATTTACAAACATTTTAACAATTACAAACTTCTGAAAGTCAACTAAAATTTTACTTGGCGAAAGTGTAGTAAGAAGTTTGTAAGAGTTCCGTTTGTTGGGTTTTAAGTGTTCGACTTTGGGGTTTTGCTCATCTGTGCATGTGTTGTTTGTCAGGATGTGGAGATCGACATCGAGCTGGCCCCCGGCGACCAGACCAGCACTCCCAAGACCAAGGAGCTCTCCGAGAAGGACATTGGCAACCAGCTGCACATGCTGACCAACCGGCACGACAAGTTCCTCGACACCCTCCGGGAGGTGAAGGTCCGTGTGCAGCCCCGGGGCCTCGTGCCCCCAACGTTTACGTCCTGAGTCAGGACTTCCTCCACAGCAGTTGAAGGGTTTTTGTGTCTCGAGTTACACCCTCTTTCCTTTCTCAGTGGAAACCATTGTAAATTCTGTGCAACTCGGAAGTGGATGTTTTGTGTAGACTCAGGGAGGAGTTATGTTGTCTAATGGGAGAAAATGAGAAAAGGGGGTTGGTTCCCCATTACCGTTCCTTGCTTCGCAGGAATGGTAAAATTGTTCACTAAGTAAATATGACGAGACATCTCTGGATTACTTTTCAAGTGCAGTAGGAAAGGAGGAAAAGGGAGCTATGTGGTGAGTCAGGTTCCCTTTGGGGAGTGGGGGCCTGCCAGGGCATCTGTTTGAAGATGTGTGCAGGTCTCTGGCTTCCACACACTCACGGGTCAGTGACAGGCATGCCCTTGTTCAGGGAACGACTCAGTCGCTCGTGGCTCCGCACACCGAGTTACTTTTGAGGAGCGTTACAGAGGAACCGGTGATTCTGTCTGTGTCAGGAGCTAGGTGGGCCCCGTGGGCTTCAAGCAGGCTAGGGGCCTGGCTGTTGATAAGAAATACTGTCAGCTAATTCAGATTTCCAAAACATACAAAGCTGTGGGCAAAATCAGACGCGTGTGTGGATGTGACAGCTCTTCTGGTCCTCGGGTTCCAACTCCGGGTGCTTTCATAGGGCGTGTCCTTCCGCACCGGCCAGTGTTCCTTTCTCATCCACATGGTTCTTGATTTGCTCTTCAGAATTGTGCCTGCTGGCAGATTGCTTACCTCCTATACGTGTGCTTTTCCCCTTTCGTGTTGGTGGCCTTTGCTCAGTGGCACCTGTGCACCTCTTATGTGTACTTTCAGCATTGCCCTGTGTGGAAATGCCCTTGGAGTTAAAAACACAGGTGTGTCACCACGCCTGTGCTTGGCTGCTAAGCCCAGTATGGGTTGGTCTCTGGTGCCCAGAATCTGTTTTCACTCGACGTGATGATTGCTCAGGTTGTTGGGAGTTTGAAAGTGGAGCACGTCCGGCAGCCCTGGGGCAGGATGTCTGTGCCAGCCCAGGCCCGGCAACACTAACCCTGTTTCTCTCTCTAGACGGGGGCACTGCTCAGTGCCTTTGTCCAGCTGTGTCACATCTCCACCACCCTGGCAGAGAGGACCTGGGTCCAACTTTTCCCCAGACTCTGGAAAATTCTGTCTGATAGACAGCAGCATGTGAGTATATTTTTAAAATTCTGTTTTGGAAACGTTGCTTCGGCTTTTTTTAAAAGGTTTGATTTATTTACTTTTAGAAGGAGGGGAAGGGAGGGAGAATGACAGGGAGAGAAGCGTTTGTGTGCGAGAGGCACATTGATTGGCTGCCTCTCACGTGCACCCAGTCAGGGACCTGGCTGCAGCCCAGGCATGTGCCCTGACTGGGGATCGAACCGGTGACCTTTTGGTTCATAGGCCAGTGCTGAATCCACTGAGCCATACCAGCCAGGGCTGTTTTATCTTTTGGTAAGTGTTTATGGCAAAATAATTTTGATTAAGTTTCTAAGGATGAGGAAACCACTATTATCTAAGAGGGAATTATCAAAAATATTGGCAGATGCTGGATGAGAGAGTGAAGATGTGTTGATTTGGAATGAAGACCTGAATGAACACGGTCCTTGGTTTCAGGCTCTCGCTGGGGAGATCAGCCCGTTCCTGTGCAGCGGCAGCCACCAGGTGCAGCGGGACTGCCAGCCCAGCGCGCTGAACTGCTTCGTGGAGGCCATGTCGCAGTGCGTCCCGCCCATCCCCATCCGGCCCTGCGTTCTGAAGTACCTGGGGAAGACCCACAACCTTTGGCTCCGTTCCACGTTGATGCTGGAGCACCAGGCCTTTGAGAAAGGTCTGAGTCTGCAGATTAAGCCAAAGCAAACCACAGAATTTTATGAGCAGGAAAGCATAACGCCGCCCCAGCAGGTGAGCTCCGGTGTGTGTTAACTGCGCCTCCTTGCTGGCGATGCCCTGTCTCCACGGACCAGACATCCCCCCGGTGGGCGGTTCTAACTCCTGGCACAGTGAGATGGTTTTACTGGGGGAAGTGCCTGTCACGAGCCCTCAGAAGCCACGCCCTGTGTTTCAGGAGATACTGGACTCGCTCGCAGAGCTGTACTCTTTGTTACAAGAGGAAGACATGTGGGCCGGCTTGTGGCAGAAGCGTTGCAAGTACTCGGAGACGGCGACGGCTATTGCGTACGAGCAGCATGGGTTCTTCGAGCAGGTAGCCCTGTCGGGTGCGGTGGTCGGGCCTCACAGCTGGGTGACAGTCATGATGTTAGGGTACCGTCATGTCCTCGGGGGGTTCACATTTCCATGAGTTTCCTGTTTCACTTGAAGGGTTTGTCCTGTATGTGAAAAGTCCTTTGAAGATTAGTTTCAGAGAAACACACACAACACGGACATTTTTAACGCTCAGTCCTAAACCCTTCACCACTGGAAGCAAACGTGGATGGTTTTCACCTGCACTCGTTGGTCCTGTTGGAAGTGGAAGGTGGATGGTGTTTTGTGTTGAGACTTAGTGTCTGTGCTTGTCCTTTCAGTGTGGCACGGTTCTGTTCTTCGCCCTGTTTAAGACACCGAGCCACAGAAGCACAGACACACGCTGTGGCCTCTGCTCTGGTTGCCGAACCCGGGGCCAGGCAGCCTCCCACTCCTGCATTCTGCGTGGGGAGCGGCGCCCCTCAGTTCTTCTCCTTCCCTCTGTGCTGTGGGAACAGGGGACTCCAGGGGCACGTGACTGCAGAGAAGGGTGTGAGGCTCTCCTGAGTTTATGACCCAACTCGCCCTAGATCTTGGAGCAACAGCTGTGGACACTTTTCTAGTTAAACAGCAGTTTGAAAGCATTATTCACCCTTTTAGGCACAAGAGTCTTACGAAAAAGCCATGGATAAAGCCAAAAAAGAGCACGAGAGGAGCAATGCATCCCCTGCGATTTTCCCCGAGTACCAGCTTTGGGAGGACCACTGGATTCGGTGAGCCGGACTGGGCTGGGTCAGGAGCCAGTTAAGGGAACCATGGCAGATCTCTGGAATGTTCTCGTGACGAGTGTTCCTAAAAGGGAACTTTGCTACTGTCTTTATGGCCCCACAGAGAAAAGAACAAACAGAAACCTGTGAACAGTTTTAAGGTCTTGAGTAATTAGAAATGCCTGATGGAGGAAACAGTTCCTGCGTCCCCCCTGCTCTGGCACTGGGGGTGCCCCGCTGTGCCGTGGGTGGTTCGAGGTGTTCCAGGGAGTGGCTCCTTCTGGAGGGCGGCTGGGACTTGCAGGCGAGCAGGCCGGCACCCTACAGGAGCCCGCCCTTCTCTGGGGGAAGGACGTCGGTCTTCCTGTGTGGGGTGGAAGTGAGCGCCTGTCCTCATGCTTTCTGCCTTCGTGGGAACTGACCTGCCGACTCTCTGGCCTCCAGGTGCTCCAAGGAGCTGAACCAGTGGGAGGCCCTGACGGAGTACGGCCAGTCCAAGGGGCACATCAACCCATACCTCGTGCTGGAGTGTGCTTGGCGGGTGTCGAACTGGACCGCCATGAAGGAGGCGCTGGTGCAGGTGAGTCCTCCCTCCCCTCCTTGCTGAGCTGTCCGCTCTCAGGCCACGTTCCCACAGCTGTGTGCGTGCCTTATGCCAGTCACGAGTCTCTGGAGGTTGCTTTTCACTGAGAACAGCCTGGGCGTGTGGGCAGGTGAAGATAGCTCTTGGGAAGCAGGAATGATTTTTGGTCATCTGCTATACCTTTCCTGAATTTGAATTGAACTGTAAATTAAGTGTTTGTTTATACTCAGTTACACTAAGTATCAGGTGTGGAGACCTTGGACTCTGAGCACACAAATGAGTAGCAGAACCTGGAGAAGAAACGTGGAGGAACAGAGTCAGTTCTGTTGGTGGCTTTGGTCAGTGGAAGCACGGCCAGATGTGAGTGCAGCAGAGATGATTGGTGTAACTGCAGGACTGGCGGGGGGCTGCTGCCAGTGCCCCTGTGGTGCGGCAACGGGTATCGCACTCAGCACGTTTTGTGTCAGGGGAGCACCGGTGGCATCGTGTGAGGGAAGTTGTCACTAACTTGGTGGAGCTCCACATTTTAAAAATTCACCACCACCCAGAGGGGTTCAGTGCACGATGGGAGAGCGTGCACACCGGTCCAGTTCCCTTCTGCCTGTGGGGAGCTTTTGTAGGGGCACCAGCAGTGCCGGACAGTGCGGCGCGGTGTCAGATCTGCCGCCTGACCCCACAGCGCGGGGCTCTCACCACCCAGTCTTGACTTTGGAGGCAGCCACCCCTGTCGCACCGTGTTTCCTCCCAGCCGTCCTGCGCTCCCTCGGCCTGGCTCTGCTGCTGCGGCCATCCAGCGTTGGCCTGTCTGGGTGGTGGTCATGTGAGTGGGGTCCTCGGGAAGGAAATGTGGTCATCACGTCCTCCATCCCTGCCCCCAGCGCTGGCTTGCTTACCTTCCTGCCGGTGGTTTCCTTTCCTTGATGTGGAGGCTGCAAAAGCACGTGGAGATCGCAGGCCCCTTTCTCTGAAAAGACGAACCTCAAATGTAAAGCTCTGCTGTGGTTCCAGGGCTTAGTCCGTTACTGATGTTCTTTTAGCAAATGCAGAAGAGTAAAGATGTGATGCAGGGAGCTTGAGTTACTCAGAAATAGTCGGTCACTTGTAAAGATGTATATATGTATCTCTCTGACAGTGCACTTGTAAAGATGTATATATGTATCTCTCTGACAGTGCACTTACAGTTGGTTATTCTTTTCCTTACTTTGATAAAAAATTTTGCGGAGTAATGTTCATAGCTCACTCTACCCTTTTAAATCTCCTTTCCAAGATTTCACGCTGGGTATGTGCAGTACCATACTGTCGATAGGTCTGGCAAATGAATTTCTTTTTCCACAAAGTCTTGATTATTTTCCAAAAGTTGTAAGGCACTTACTGATTAGAAAAGAGCTTAGTACGTACAAACATTCTGAGTCATCTTTAATAAATTAATTTCAGATGGCCTTTATAGGAGTAAATTATTTACTTATTTGCCAGTATTTAAAAGAAGAAGCTCAAAGTACTTTTTTATTCCTGTGCATTATGGTTATGGTGCTTGCAGTCGCCCACTTCTCGGTATGATGTAATAGATGGTGCACTTATTTTCAGGGGGGAGAAATTAAAGAGGTGCCTTTGCTCTGAGTTCTAGGGTAGGAGTTGTAATTGACAAACGTCTGTGTTAAATGGGTTTACATCCAGAAAATGGGAGACAGGCGTGGCTTAGAGGGTCCTGTGGAAGCAGGTGCGCACGCAAGTTTGCCCTCCTGAATTCCGTCATCACTGGGTGGTGAGGTCTACGAGGGGCGGAGAATGTGCATGTCCTTTGAGAGAGTAGGATGTCAAATAAGCCGAGGTGTCAAGTGCCCGACGGCATTGTCATTACCGTCACTACCTCCGTCATGTGGGCAACTGGCACTGAGGCACCAAATGTGTGTGATTTTTATTGTTACTTCCCAAAGGTGCTTCAGAGTTGAGCGTTCGTTGATCTTGTTATAGCAAGTCCTGTGCAGTTTCTTCAGCAGAGAGATCCTTTCATCTCCATATACACAGTGAAATTATTTTTTAAGAGATTTAAATTTTTAATCACTTCAGTGCTCTGTGAGAGCGTGCTGACCTGCGTGCAGTGAGTTCTGACGCTTTCTCTGGCAGGCGGTGAGCAAGCATGCGGCTGGCAGGGACGCGAGGGGGCCTTTCCCCATCTGCAGATGTGTGTGCGGGGGCAGGGGTTAGGCTTACGGGAGGGGTGGGGGGTGACGGCTCTATGCTAAGTCTGCTTCATAATGGAACTGGTAACCAAGATATAAGGAGTATAGGGGAAATTGCATGATAGGTAATTAGGTGTGGCTTTTAAATCACAGTACAACTTATTAATGTTCACTTATATTCTTATAAGCCTGAATCACTGCCCTCTGTTTCCTTGTATGATGTGGAACAACTTAGATTAATTTCCCAGAATAACAATTGAATTGGAAACAATCCATAATTTTATTGATGTTTATCATAGTCAAGATGAACATATTTTGAATACTTTAAAACTTTGCTTGCTGGCCCTGACCAGTGTGTCTCGGTTGCTTGGGCATAATCCCAAAAGCTGCTGAATCAGTTCCCAGTAGGGGCACACGCCTGGGCTTTGGGCCAGGTCCCCAGTTGGGGGCATGTGAGAGGCAGCCAATCAATGTGTCTCTCACACGCCTGTGTTTCTCTCTCTCTTTCTCCCTTCCCTTCCCCTCTCTATAAAAATAAATATATAAAATCTTTTTAAAAAACCCCAAAAAACAAAAAACTTCGCTGCCTGGATTTGTAGCCTAGTGATGGTGGTTAGTCTGGCCTATCACAGCAGTTTGCCCTTTTTTGGAACTGCTGATACCTTGAAGCAAGGAGCCTGTGGCATGGCTTCGTAGCTGGAGAGATCAGCCACTGGCCGGTATTCAGAAAAGCAGGGTATCCAGAAAAAGCAGTCTAAATGTATTACTTCTCTAAAGAAAATAAATGTCTGTTGGTGCTTAATTTCTGCTTATTGCTTTCCACAATCGACTACAAAGAAATTGACTTTTCAACTCTGTGCTGAGAGGAGGAGTACCCACTGCTTCCTGTGTCTTTTCCTTCCAGGTGGAAGTCAGCTGCCCCAAGGAGATGGCCTGGAAGGTCAACATGTACCGAGGATACCTGGCCATCTGCCACCCCGAGGAGCAGCAGCTCAGCTTCATCGAGCGCCTGGTGGAGATGGCCAGTGGCCTGGCCATCCGCGAGTGGCGGCGGCTGCCCCACGTGGTGTCCCACGTACATACTCCGCTTCTCCAGGTGGGTGCAGCACGCTGGGGTGACCTTGGGGGGCCTGTCACCGCAGAAGGCCTCTGGACCCATAGATGGTCTGCAAGCTCTGCAGCAGGGCAGGGAGGAAGCTCCTCCCACTGGTCTCCTTTCCCGCTCGTCCTTCAGGGGGGGACGGGGGGCCGAGTGAGCTCACAGAGGGCTGAAACGCTGCTTCTCGTTTTTGGAGCTTCCAAGGGATTAAGTGACAGAGGCATCCTTAGGAGTGGTTCTGATGATGCGCATTTTTGCTTTAGGAGTTTTCTTTAGGGACACTCTGCCACCACCCATGTGACACCATTGTTCAGTTCAGAAAGGTCTCTTGTCCCCTGAAACTCTCAGAGTTAAACAGGTCATGCCTTGGCCCTTCCTCTGTGTGTTGTCTTCACTGTTTCTGGCCATTTGTTCCAGCCACACGAGCCACCCTGCAAGTGCTCGACCCCACCCCACCACGTGCTGTTCCTCCCCGCAGAGCACACTTCTTCCCAGTCTGGTGTGTGTGCGTGCACACACACTGGGGCTGAGCAGCTCCCGTGTGCCAGAGTCAGGCTGTGGGCTGATGCTGCAACCGTAGAGCAGATGGTCACACTTTCTTTTCTTGGGAAAGAGTAGTTTTGAGACTAGATTGGTATGTTGATTTTTATCATAATATAGTTGCTTATTAATGTACTTAGAATTTTCTGTCTTCTGCAAAGTGAAATAGTTCATTGAAAACAAGGACTTGTTTTGATTTTTTTGTATCTGTTATGTTTTGCTCTTTCTCGAGGTATATTAATTTTGAATGATTATGTGTCATGAGTAGCACAATTGTGAGTAACTAAGGAGAAATTATTGTGAGTTACATGTTTAAAGCATAGCGTTTAAAATGCAGTATTTCAGATAGCCTGGATTCAAGTACTTTGGAAGTGAAATTAGAAGTAGTTTTGTTTCTCATCCACTGCCTCACTCGTGGTTGATGCTTGATAAATACTTGTTGATTAGCTTAGTTACATGTCTGACTACAAAAGATGATTTCTGCCACCAATAGCACTGTCAGCTAACATAGCTGAGAAATCTTAGAGAAAACAAAGACTGTCCATGTGAATGTTTTTAGGGAACCATTTAACATTTCAGTTTGATCGTTTCGATAGCTATTCTTACGTAGAGGGTCACATTCATATATAATTTGAGACAAGAAGGGTGAAGAGAATGAATCAGAGGAGAGCTTATTTTGAATAAATCAAACCAAATAAGTACCTTTTGCCCAAACTATTCTGTTTTAAAGCACATATTTGAAACTGTGGCTTGTGACTCTTCCCCTTCCTCCTCCAACTACCACCAAAAAAAAAAAAATCAGTGAAGGGAAGGTCTTGGTGCTTTGCACAGTGACATCACCGTCTTGCTGATTTTAGACCTCAGGCTTTGACAGAGACGTCGGATGGCCAGCCGCTGAGGCGGAAGCAGCACCGAGTCCGAGGGTTGTTTTGGAGAGAGCGACTTGAATACTGTGATGTTCGGGCAGATCATCTGCCATAGCAGAACAAGGGCCTCTGAAGTTCTTCTTCATAAAAGTGGCAACTACACTGGGGAAAATTGTCAAAAGCAGCTTTCAGGATTCTGGAAATTGAATACAGACTTGCAACAATCGAAGGAGCATTGAAAAAAAACAGATGTGTCTTAGTAAGAACAGCGAGCTTCGTAGTGTTTAGTTGTCCTACCCCCGTTCTTCTCCCCGTCTCTACAGCGGTGGTGAATGAACCCCTCAACCTCCAGTCGCAGGAGCAGTGAGGCCAGCGGCCTGTCTGCCACCAGTGGAGGGTAGAACAGACTTAGAGACTCAAACAAAAACAGACAAACCAAAACCCCAACCCCGGAGATCTGGCACCATTTGACCAGCATCACAGCTCCCTAGCAAAGCCCTGTTCACAGGCTGCTTTCTGTTTGACCTGACTTAGAGCCCACTCAGTGAGGAAAGTCATGACTGGGGGCCTTTGTCAGAAACAGCCGGTGGCAGTAGTTTAACATCACAGCTGCCTGGCTCGGCAGTCCCTGCTGGGGCATGGAAGAGACAGGTCAAGTGAAGGGAAGGTTAGGGAATAGATGTCCACAGAGATGCTGGGAAACTCTGTGTCCTGGAAACCTGGAAGGGTCATGGATCCATGCACATGCTCAGGAGACTTGAGAAGACCCTGAGCTTTCGCCACCAGCTGACTTCGAGGCACTGGACCAGCAGGAAGTGAAGGCGGAGGCCGAGCTGAAAAACCACCTGGCCACATGTGGAAAGCGTGCACAGCAGGCACCCACGGCCCCTCCGCAGTGGCTGGCGGTCTTGTTGTTTCAGGTCTTGTTGTTTCAGGTCTTGTTGTTTCAGGTATTGAAGGAAACCTCTGGCTGATTATTAGCTGACCACCAACCTGAGCAGCAACTTCAGTGGTTACATTCTACAAATAACACGTACGTTATAGAATTAGTTCCAGAAAGTCAGTAAGCAAATAGCAACAACTGAAAAAAAGAAGAAGAAAAACACCTTTACAGACCCCTAGACTGGAGGAATTTGATTTGCAGAGTTGCCACATTGTTAATATCTAAAATGCTCGGTTTTCAGCAATTCGAGGCATGAAAAGGAAGAGGCGAATGTGGCTCCCGTGAGGGAAGAGCGGTCAGCAGGGGCTGCCCCCAAGGGGAGGCCCGTCGTTGGGCCCAGTGTCCAAACTCTAAATCAGTGTTGGCGAGTGAGGTGTTCACGGAGCTAAAGGCAACGTCTGTTAGGATCGTAGGAGAGGGTGGGGGCAACACCCTCACCAGCTAGAGGGTGTCACTGAAAAGATGGTTTTAAACAGTAGTTCGTGAGTGTGACTGAAGGTGAAAGTCACTGGAGATGCCCCACAGCGGACCCAGCAGGCCCGAGAAAAAGTTGGCGCCCTTGAAGGCAGATGTTTCCCATCTGAAGAACAGAGAGAAGAGCTAATGAAGAAACATAGGCAGGGCCTCGGAGATGCTGGATGCCAGCATCGCACCAGTGTGCTCCAGTGGGTGTCCCAGACGGAGTAGGGGGCGGGTGGACGGATATTTGAAGAAGTAATGGCTGAAAATGGCCCAAATTTGGTAAAATTAAGAAACCAATTCATTTACAATAGGAGCAAAAGGAATAAAACACTTAGGAGTAAATTTAACTTTGTATTTCAAAGAAAACCATTGAGAAAGTAGAAGTTGTCTACAGAACAAGAGAACGTGTTTGCAAATCTAGTAAAGGACTTTTATCCAGATGGGTAAAGAACTCTTGTAGGTAAATAAGGAAAGACAACTCAGTTTTTTTTTTAAATATATTTTATTGATTATGCTATTACAGTTGTCCTATTATCCCCCCTTCATTCCCCTCCACCCTGAACACCCTCTCCCACCCACATTTCCCCCATTTACTTCAGTCCATGTGTCATAAGTTCTTTGCTTCTACATTTCCCACACTATTCTTGC
>CM052546.1:34920354-34949447 GCA_028533065.1 Trachops cirrhosus
GTCACAGGGTTGTGACGTTGTATGTGGGGGCGGGGTCCGAGAAGGAACAATGGCGCCCGTTCTGACCTCTGCAGGACCCCAGACCCTTCTGTCACTTTCCGCAAGCCGACCGGGCCCCTCTGGCACCAATTCCGGTGTGGGTGGGCCTGTGCACCCCGTGGGACCTTCCTTTTCAGTCAGTGACCGAAAGCTCTATTTCCCGGTGCTGGGACCCTGAGTTGCGTTCAGTGCCTTGCTTCACAATGGCCGCTTTGCTGGGTCTGCCAATCGCCACCCCCTGGCCGGGGCCCACCAGCCACCACTGCTTGTGCGCCCAGGGTCTGCCTGCTGCGGACTTGCATGCCGCCCCGGGTGCTCAGCTCTCCGCTCCGCGTCCCTCACCCGGCTGGACTCCGCCCCTCCTACCTGTCTGGTTGAAAGTGTCTATTTTTAAATCCTGGGTTTTCCGACTTCCATAAACTTCAATTTTCTGTCAGTCCTGGTTGTTCTTTTGTTTCTATATCTTTGTTGTCCCTATCTTGGTTGTGCGAGGAGGCACAGTGTGTCTACCTATGCCTCCATCTTGGCCGGATGTCACAACTCAGTTTTAAAGTGGGCAAAAGATTTGAATAAACATTTCTCTAAAGAATGTATATGGATGATCTGTGAGCACCTGAACAGATGCTCAACATCTCTAGTCATGAGGGGAATGCAAATCAAAACCGCACTGAGATGCCACTTCACACCCACTAGCCCTCGCCCATTGCCAGTGGGAATGCGAAGTAGTGCTGCCTCTTTGGAAACAGTCTGGTGGCTTCTCAAGATAGTAAACATGGAATTACCATGTGATTTTGAAGTTTTACCCCTCGGTATAAGTCTAAGAGAAATTGAAACATATGGCCGCAAAAACTTACACATAAATGTTCAGAACAGTAATATTCATAATAGCCCAAATGACCATTGGCTGATAAATGAAGAGATAAAATGTGGTGCACCCGGGAAATGGGGTGTCACTCAACAATACAAAGGAATTAAATGCCGATAACACGTTGTGTCTGGACTAAACCTTGAATAGGCCGAGTGAGGACGCCAGACACAGAATGGCACAGTGTTTGATAACATGCATGTGAAATGCACGGAATAGGCCCGTCCAGAGAGACAGAAAGCAGACGAGTGGTTGTCACCGTCTGGAGGAGGAAGAGTGCGGGGGTGGCCCCCAATGAGTACAAGACTTCTTTTGGAAGTGATGTAAAGGTTCCATAATTAGTTAGTGGTGATTGATGGTTATGTGACTTGGAGAATATCGTAAGCACTATTGAACTGTACACTTTAGGAGGTTTGATGTTTTAATTATATCTCAGTAAAGCTGTTAAAAAGGAAATATCTCATTTTTAGTAAGCTTTGGGTGGGAGGGAGGATTACAGGTTTTAGAAATGTACATGTTAATCAACTAAACTTGAAATATAGGTAATTCAGGTAGACAATTAAAATTAAGACCATAACAACAAGACACTGAGTACTAACCTAGGTGCTGTGTTTGGGAGATTAAAAAAGAATTTCAGACATAGATTCTGCCTGAAGGAGCACCCACCTGGAGGGAGATGGCAATCTCGAAGAAGCAAACTGTGATGAAACAGCGATTAGAGGGAGACTGTGACTCAGTGCCGTGCAGGGAGAAGCCCCCATGGGAGGCGGGTGGGACCTAGCAGGCAGGGTTTGGGTGGGCTTGGACTCGTGGCCAGGGCCTTCCCTGTGAGAATGCGTGCCAGCAGGCTGGAGCAGCAACACGCCTGGGGTCTAAAAGGTAGTAAACTAGACAGACCGACTCCTCAGGGATGGGATTCAAAGTGTCTGCACTAGCCCAGAGAGACCGTCAGAACCAGGTTTTAAAGTTGTTGGTGTGGCTGTGGGGTTTTAATGTCGGTGGAGGAAAGCCTGAGGGCAGGGCTAGGCTGCTTTCTTCTCAGACAGTGGTGGACAGCCAGCTGTGGCTGGATTGTTTGGGGGCTGTCCGTTAGCAAATTCTGGCGTCCACACCATTCTTCACTCCCTCTCCTGTCTCAGGGGCCACAGCTGGGGTTTTAAACCTGGGGGTTGGGGGGCGGGATTGGGAGAGCGGTGATGGAGGTGAAGAGTAAGTGAGACGTGGACGCTGAGGTAGTCTGTGAGTCAGACTCTTCCTTTCAGGATCGAACTGGGAGACCTCGCAGCACACCAGGCTCCTGACAGGCCTGGTTTGCTTGTGTGTGTGGTCTTCAGTAGAAGGCTCACTGCAGAACCTCTCGTGTCCATCCACTCAGGCCGCCCAGCAAATCATTGAGCTCCAGGAAGCTGCACAGATAAACGCAGGCTTGCAGCCGACCAACCTGGGGCGGAGCAACAGCCTGCACGACATGAAGACGGTGGTGAAGACCTGGAGGAACAGGCTGCCCATCGTGTCTGATGACCTGTCCCACTGGAGCAGCGTCTTCATGTGGCGGCAGCACCATTACCAGGGTACGCCCCCTGCACCGTCAGGCTCCCCCCTGCTCTGGCAGGCGCCTGTCGTGTGGTTCTCCAGGTGCCTTCCTGTTCTGGCTCTGTGTCTCCGTTTTGTTTTGGCTTTTCTTTTACCAGATTTTTCTGTTTTCTGGTGGATATGGGAGATGGCGGTGGTGTGGCGAGGCAAAGATGAAGGTGGTGAAAGATGGCAGGATTTCTTCCTGCCTGTTAAATTCTCCTAGCTAGAGCAGAAACACGGGTAGACACTGCTGGGTGCCCCAGGAGCTCTGGGTTGTGGCTCTGTGTTTCAAAGCCACACCTCCCACCCCCTCCCCCAAGAAGTGTGGCCTCCTCCATTTTTCTGGCCCCCTCTGCTCACACCCTTCATGGTTTAGTTAGCTAGGATGCTAACACTCAACTCGGTGTTAGTGCTTTTTATAGCTTCCTTTTGATATAAAATACGAGGAAAAGCAAGAGTTTATCACCGAGCTTTTTCCATTTTCATAAGCCATGTGTGTGTTCACTTTTTATTTAAGCCTTATTGTGGAGTACTTTGAAAACGTTTGGCCTAGGCCGATAAGCCATTTCTCTACTTCTAGCTATTGTGACTGCGTATGAAAACAGTTCTCAGCACGACCCAAGCTCTAACAATGCTATGCTCGGGGTGCACGCCTCCGCCTCAGCGATCATCCAGTATGGGAAAATCGCCCGGAAGCAAGGGCTGGTCAACGTGGCCCTGGACATCCTGAGTCGCATTCACACCATCCCCACCGTTCCCATTGTGGACTGCTTCCAGAAGATCCGGCAGCAGGTCAAATGCTACCTGCAGCTGGCGGGAGTCATGGGGAAGAACGAGTGCATGCAAGTAGGTGCTGGGTGTGCGGAGGGGACGCCCTGTGCACGCGGGAGGTCCTGGCTCAGATGGTGGGGGCTGGGCGGCGTAGCGCCTCCCGCAGGCGCGGCCTCAGTGGGGGCACAGTCCTTCCTAAACAAGAAAGGGAAAGGCGCCCCCCGTGTGTTTGAAATACATCATTTTATCGTCTCTGTTCCACCATATACTTGGTTAATGTGTTAAAGGAAAAAAATTAAAAACTGCAGAAGTGCAAAGGTGTTGCAAGGTAGATTTTTGGCTGTGTTCAGAGGAATGTTAATAAAAGCAATTATTAGAAATTGATTAGACATATAAAGCTTGGAGAAATTAACACCCTTAAGGTGTCTAGGACTGAATTTGGCATTTAGTGATTCAGCCAAATACTTTTAGTCAGCAATACTCAGGGTAGGCAAAAATGTTGTCAACCTAAAGTACATTTTTCAGTAACCTTTAGGACTTACTTGCCTCAATAAATATCTTAATGAAGTTGTTACAGTAATATTGTCTAGAAATTTCAAGAATTTTTTCTACACATTTTTTTAAAACAGGGCCTTGAAGTTATAGAATCTACAAACTTGAAATACTTCACGAAAGAGATGACAGCGGAGTTTTACGCACTGAAGGGAATGTTCTTGGCTCAGATCAACAAGTACGTGTGTTGAAGACCTGGAAGAACAGGCTGCCTGCTGGGGGCGGGGCTAAGGGAGCAGCCCGTCTGGGCTCCTTAGTGGTTGCTTACTATTGAAGCCAATGTGAAGGTCAGCTGGAAGTTGGTGTGGTTCAGTGAGCGGTGTCAGGTGGGGCATTTCGGTGTTGCAGCTCCACAGGGAGAGGGAACTTACAGCCAGTGGATAAGCCGGTTGGTTAGGTGGTACTTGAAAAGCTTTTTGAAAAGGAGCGGCTCGAGCACAGAACGGCTGCGGTCGTGGATTCATTGCCTGTTTTCTCAGCGTGCTCTGTGGGAGCAGAGTGGGTCCCTTTCATGGAGCAGAGTCGCACTTTGGGGCAGGGTCCAGTCGAGTGGCCTGCAGGCCAGACGCCGCCGGGGTTTGGGTTCCGTAGAGGGCACGTCAGAGTACGCGCACACCACCGTGCGTCTGTGATTGTCTGTGCACAGCCAGAGTTGAGTCGTGACAGGAGTCGTGTGCCCTGAGAAGCCTAAGCCGAGTTCTCATTGGCCTGTTACAGAAAGGGGCAGCCACACCCTGTCCGAGAGAAAGGGCTGGCAGGCGAGATGCTGTAAGACACCAGTGAGATGCACGGTACTGCCTGTCACAGTGTGCAGGGCTTTGAAGCCCACTTTCCACATTTTCGATTACAGGGGTGGCCTTCAGACTTGTTTTTAAGTAAGGAAGTGATTTGGTCAAGACAAAGGGGACTTACCCTCTTAAAAATTTTTTAAATTTACATGACATAGAACACACCATTTGAAAGTGTGCTGTTCAGTGAGTTTTCGCATGTTCACAGTGTCATATAGCCATCACCACTCGGTAATTCGAGAACATTTCCGTGATCCCCAGAAGCAGCCACACGCTGGTAGCATCACTTCCCATCCTCCCTTCCCTTTGTCCTCGGGCAGCCGCCAGTCTGCTCGCTGTCTCTGATTCACCTGTGCTCCACGTTTCCTGCAAATAGAATCAGACACGTGACCTTTGAGTCTGGCTTCTCAGCATAACATTTTCAGGGTCATCCGTGCTGTAGTGTGTATCAGGGCTTTGTTCCTTCTCACACCCAATGCTGCTCCGTGGTGTATTTACGTTTTCCTTTTCACCCAGCAGTCGGTGGCCACCAGTTGCTTCCACTCTGGGCTGCGATGAGTGAGGCTGCTGTGAGCACTCGGCCCGCACGAGCCTGTGTGGGAGCGCGGCCTCGGTTTTCTTGGCTCCGTATCAGTACGTGAAGTGGAATTGCTGGGTCGGGTCCCCTGAGAGTCCTTTGTCATTTTGAGAGACTGCCAGCTTTCTGCAGCAGGTGCTCCATCCTGATCCCCACTGGGTTGCTGGCGGGCCCCAGTTTCCCACACCCTAGCTGGCGCTCGCTGTCCCCCACATCCCAGTGAGTGTGAGGTGGTGTCTCACTGTGGTTTTGCTTTGCATTTTTCCAGTAGCTAAGGAAGTTCAGCATCTTTTTTTTTTTTTTTAAAGATTTTATTTATTTATCTTCAAAGGGGAAGGGAAGGAGAGAGGGAGAGAAATATCAATGTATGGTTGCTTCCTGTGCATTCCCTGCTGGGAACTGGCCTGCAACCCAGGCATGTGCCCTGACTGGGAATCGAACCGTGATCTCTTGGTTCACAGGCCCGTGCTTAATCCACTAAGCTACACCAGCCAGGGCAGTTTAGCATCTTTTAGGTGCCACTTACTCATCTTTTCTAAGGAAATACCTATTCAGTTACTTTGCCCATTTTTAAGTTGGGCTATTTGACTTGTCGAATTCCAATTCTTACGTGTCTGGGTGTGTTTCTTTCAGCTACATCATTTGAAAATATTTTCTCACACTCTGCAGGCGATCTTTCTGCTTTTTTGTTAGCATCCTTAATGCACAGAGTTTATCACTTTGATGAGTCCCATGTATTTATTTTTTTCTTTCATTGCTTGTGCATTTGGTTTCGTGTTTAAGGCACCACTGCCTCACCCAAGGTCGTGTGCATTTACTCCTGTTGTTTCTCCACCATTCCTTCCTGTGGTGGGCGAGCATTGTGCTGTCCCAGCACCATGCATTGGAGAGACTCTTCACCCCCCACTGAACGGCGTCCGCTCCGGGTCGGCGATGCGGCTGGTCTCTGGACGCCCGGCTCTGCGCACCCGTGTGTCCTCACGCTGCTGTCACTCTGCCCCAATGGGGAGTGAGGAAGTGCGCCGTGAGTTTGTTCTTCTTCATGACTGTTTTGGCTTTTTGGGGTCCTTTACATTTCCGTGTGGATTTTAGCTTTCTTATTTCTGCAGAAAAAGGCAGTTGGAATTGTGACAGAGATTGCACTGAATCTGTTGATTGATTGGGGATGTGTTGCCACGGTAACAGTGCCATGCCTTTAATCTGCAGGATTCATGTGTTTAGGTCATCTTCAGTTTCCTGTAACAGCGCTTTATGGTTCTCATTGTACAGGTTTTGCATTTCTTATGTTAATTCTATTCTTAAATATTTTATTCCTTTTGCTATTATACGTTCTTTTTTAAGTTTTATTTTCAGATTCTCCATCGCTAAGGTATAGAAATACAACTGGGTTTTAAATACTGATTTTTCAACTTAGCTGTATTTGTTTGCTATAGTAGTTCCTTTGTGAATTCTTCAGGGTTTTCTGTGTATTAGATTGTGGAATCTGCAAGTAGAGATAGTTTGCATTTTCCTTTCAATCTGCATGCCTCATTGCTCTGGCTAAGAATTCTAGCATGAAGTTGAAGTAGAAGTGGTGACAACAGGCGGGCGTTCTTGTCTCCAATCTGAGAAGAAAACCTCAGGCATGGTTGTTGCGTGTGGTGTTAGCTGTGGGTTCTCATATGACCTTTATCGTGTTGAGGTAGTTTTCTCTGTTCCTAGTTCGCTGAGTGTTTTTACCATGAAAAGGTGTTAGATTTTGTCAGATGTTTTTTTTCAGCAACCGAGATGTGTTTCTCTTTCATTCTGCTGATGTGATGCAGTGTGTGGATTGATTCTCCTGGGTTGAGCCACCCCTTGCATTGCTGGGGTGAGTCCCACCGAGTCACTGTGTGCAGCCCTTTGAATACACTGCTGGCTTTGGTTTGCTAAGACTCTGTTGAGGTTTGCGTCTGTATTCATAAGGGATGTGGGTGCACAGTTCTCTCTGACATCTTGTACGTTCTCGGTGTTACTAACATGGTGCGACCGCTGTGGAAAGCAGTCTGGCAGCTCCTCAGAAAACTGAACATAGGGTTATCATATGACCTGGCACACCACTCTTCGGTGTGTACCCCCCAAAATTGAAACGGGTGCTCACTTAGGCACTCGTTGACAGTAGCCAGAAAGAATGTCAAAACAGCTGGAATGAATGGGTGAACAAGACATGGCAGATATAGGTCGTGGAATGGTATTCAGTCACAAAAAGGGTTAAAGCACTCATACATGCCACACGTGGAGGAAGCTGCTAACTCTGTGCCAAGCGAAAAGCCAGACACATACAAACTCGTATAATGTGTGATTCCCTTACTGGGAAACAGGCAGGTTGGTAAACACACAGAGACAGCTGGCAGACTGGTGGCTGTCAGGGATCGCAGGTGGTGGAGAATGGCTGCTTAGTGGCCAGGGGCTTTGAACTATTGGGGTGGCCAGAAAGTCCGTTTGCTTTTTCCATACGATGGCTCTAGTAGTGCTTAGTTGTCTTTAACTTCATTTGAAACAATTTTGTTAGATTCTGTTGTGACCGCTGTCGTAACAGTGTGCATTTTAAAAAGCTTATCAAAATGGGTGAATTTTTGGGTAGCCAATTTAATATTGAGGATGGAAGAAGACATGTGACATTTTCGGCCTTTTATGCTTTATTTCAAGAAAGGCAAAAACATAACTGAAACACAAAAAAGACTTGTGCAATGTGTGGAGAAGGTGCTGTGACTGATTGAATAAGTCAAAGTGGTTTGTGAAGTTTCATGCTGGAGATTTCTCACTGGACAATGCTCTACAGTCGGGTAGGCCAGTTGATAGCGATCAATTTGGGACATTAACTGAGATCAATCAACATTACAGCAAGGGGGAGATAGCTGACATACTCAGAATATCCAAATCACTAAAGTTATTGATAAAATGAAAATGTCTTTTATTTTACAGAAAAATTTAAATGGACTTCTGGCCACCCCATCATGTGGGGGTGGTACGTAGCAGCACAACTGAGATGAACGTACCAAAGGCCACTGAGTTGTGGCTTGCTTTAAAATGGGTGGTTCTGTGTATGTGAAGTTCGCCCGAGAGCAGAACCCATTTAAGGTTTCGGTTTGCGTCCCCAGGTCTGAGGAAGCGAACAAGGCCTTCTCTGCGGCCGTGCAGATGCACGACGTGCTGGTGAAAGCGTGGGCCATGTGGGGCGACTACCTGGAGAACATCTTTGTCAAGGAGCGGCAGCTGCATCTCGGAGTGTCTGCCATCACCTGCTACCTGCACGCGTGCCGGCATCAGAATGAGAGCAAATCACGGAAGTACTTAGCCAAGGTGAGGCCAGGAGAGTTAGCTCTGACCACAGATTACCCACTGGCCTTCAGGTGTGGACGACAGCTTAGCTGTCCCACACCTGTGTTGGGTGAGAGGCTTGTTTCATGCCTTCAGTCTCCGCTGTCATCACTCTTCGAAGTTCAGTGTTAACGCTGAGGAAACTGAGGCCTGGACATACTCGGGGCGCCAGGACGTTGAAGCAGCAAAACCGAGCCTGGAGTCTAGGTCTTAGGTCTCAGGTCCAACGTTCTCTGTGGGATCGCACCCTGGACAGAGGTTCCTGCGGAGTGGTGAAGGTCTGCGAGGAGGACGTGCCTGCCAGACACCCAGTAGATTCTGGTCTCTCACCCGCAGGGCCAGTGCGCATGGTCCTAGAGCCTGTCTGCTCCAGTCACAGGTCATGGTGCACCCCACGATCGCAGCACACACCACAGGGCACACACCACAGGGTGGGGTCGTGGTTGCTGGCATTCTCGACCTGTGTTGCTGCGGCAGCACTGGGCTCAGGACTGGCAGTTGGACGAGTGCCCGCTGCTTGGCCTGGTCCTCCTCCAGTGTTGCTCTGGCCCGTGCCTGCCAGGGAACAGACAAATACCACCCAGAATGAGTTCTTGCAGAAAACTTAAGAATAAATTGTTCTTTACTGTTTTGTCCATTCAAGATTTGGACTTTTTTAGAACTCCTTTATGTGATCCCAAAATTTGGAATGTACACCATCAGCACATAATGGTGACAGCCGACTATGAAACAAACCAGCTGTCATAATACAGAGAGACTACCTAAGTATGTGACTCCAAATCTGCTGTTTTAGACGTCATTGTTTCTGCCATCCTGGGCTACCAGGCTGCCAGCTTGTGGCCACCCTGATCCTAGGGTGGCTCCCCAAGGTCTGCAGCCAGAGTCGTCGTGTCCTGGAGGGGGCACGAGGTGACTCGGCATGGGGGCAGCCTGGGCCGTCTGCCTGTTGCCTCCTTAGGGCTGCTGGCCAAGCTGATTAGATCAGCTGGCAATTGGCAATTCAGCTAAATCTAGAAAAAAAACTTTATTCAGGTGTTTGGTTTTATTTATATGTTCAGTCGAGCTGTATTGTTGGCCCTTTCGTAGGCGTGTTTCCGGCAAAACTACTCTATGTGGCATTTCAGTGTGGGGAGGAAGTCACTGGAAGGCCTCAGGATTTTCATTCAACTTTAGAATTGTCCCTCCTCTCTCAGGTGCTGTGGCTCTTGAGTTTTGACGACGACAAGAACACCCTGGCAGACGCGGTGGACAAGTACTGCATCGGCGTGCCACCCATCCAGTGGCTGGCCTGGATCCCCCAGCTGCTCACCTGCCTGGTCGGCTCCGAGGGGAAGCTGCTCCTGAACCTCATTAGCCAGGTTGGTGTGACAAGGTGTCTGCGTTCACAAAAAGTCATGTCTTCCTTTCACATTCTTCTTTCCAGAAAGACAAGGTACGTGTTCAAAGTGTGGAGAATAGGTCAAAGAGACGGGAACATGTACACATTTAGAGACCACTTGATATGAGGCGCGATGACATGTGATCGAAGAATGTATCAGGGCTGAAGTGAAATAATCGGCTGTAGTGTTACAGTATTAAAATGGAGTTTCCTTGCTTGAACGTGTTGCCACATGAGATGCAACTAAAATGAACAGGCTCTTAAAACGTAATTGTGCTAGCGCGTGCTTCGGGCAGGAGTCACAGCGAAAGGCGGGTCTGCTGGGTGGGCTTCAGAGCTTCCCTCCAGAGCGAGGCTCGCCTGCGACTGGGGGTGGCTGCCCTTGGCAGAGGTGATGGTTGTGAGCACCAGGGTTGGGGACGGATGTCACTAGGCAGCTTTCAGGACCCTTCTTGGAGAGTGGTTCCAGAATGTTCTTCTGAGAAAGGACTGGGGTCAGAGGAAGGACCCAGACAGTAGAAGCTGAGAGACACTTCAGTCTGGGACACGTGCAGTGCCTTTGCGCTTCCTCTTATGGAATTACAGTCATATAACCTTCTATGAATGAGGTGCGTCGGCACCAGGCGCTTAGGAACCTGCCGCGCTTCTCTCTGTGGGTTTACTTGACGTTTTACACTCAGTGCGTCATCTGCATTGTACCCAGAGATGGTTTTATGTTTTTCCCTAAGAGGAGATAGCTGTGTTTCTGCATACTGGCCTTTTGCTCGGGGTTTATCTGTTGGGATGTAGATTCAGTGTATTTATTTGTGTTGTTACTCAACTGAACATCTCTTAATGCACATTAGCCATCCTCCCTGTGGCCTGTGCCAGAGCGTGGTAACACCCCCTTGGCCCTTTGGAAGGAGGAGCCCTGCACCCCAGTTTGGTGAAGCTGGGTTTTCTCACTGTAAACTGCAAACACGTCTCTTTGCTGCGGTGATGCAGTGTAAAGTTATTCACCAATGGGCCATCCCACAGTTCCCAGTGAGCTGTGTCAGGTACAAGGCTGGAGCTGTCTTGTGTCTTCCTGTTTGCCTGTGTGAGGTCCCAGGATGTGGGCACTTCACCTTCCTGGGATTTGCTCAGCCACGTGACAGTGTGGTTTCTGTGTTGCTGATGTCCCCAGGCAGAACTGCTGAGACATAGGTGCTGTGTAGGTCTTGCTTGGACCTTTAAAAGCTGCACTGGATGTTTTACCAGCATTTAACCTGTTAAACCCGGCATTAGATCGGGGCGCAGTGCTAGCTAGCTTCCTCGGTCCGAATACAGATGGCGGCCCATTCCTGTTCATGTCAGGTGCTTTGGTACAAACTGACTTGGTGCAGAAGCACAGTGGGGGGCAGGCTTTTCATTGCTCTGTGTCTCTGAGCAGGTTGGACGAGTGTACCCCCAGGCAGTCTACTTCCCCATCCGGACCCTGTACCTGACCCTGAAGATAGAGCAGCGGGAACGATACAAGAGCGGTACGTCTCGGTGGGGTCAGCTGGCCAGGCTGGGCGGGCTTGTTCCACGGGCCACTTGTCCATCTGCTGTGGACACATGCCGCCCCACAGCTGGCTGACTTCCTGGTGGGGGCTGGTCTTTCTTCAGCCCTGAGAGGGTAGCTGGGGACCAGAAGGCAGAGCCTGATCTTTTGAGTGAAGTTTATGGTTCTCCTTTGCCACTGTGTAATTGGATGTCCGTTTACCCCAGTGATTTGTTCCTTAAGTAGAAATCACTTAGGGAGTTGTTAACTATAGGTAATTACAAATGAGTTGTCTTATTAGTTATAAGTACATTCTGGTAAGCAGTATAATTATTAGTTACTATATTCATGTTATTTAGGTTATAAGGATTAGCTTCAGCAGTCAGAAGGATCAGCATAGAAATCTGTCTTACCAGATGTCAGATTTACTCAAAATATAATATTTTAAATCTACATTAAGTCCCAGTATGTAAAGAAATAACTCACTTGACGGGTTCAGCTGCCCACTAAGCACAGCACTTTGTAAACACGTAAAGGACCGTATCAGACGGTTCAGTGCACACACGATCGTGCCCCACGCCCAGGCTTTCTGCGCAGGTGCCATGAGGCCAGTGGGAGCCCTGCCTGCCCTGCGCCGGGTGGGTTAGGAGCTGGCACAGCACTTGTTGCCTCTGGCCCCCTAGGGCTCCCCAGGGGGATTCCTGTTTTGGTCATTTTTAAGTTAAGACTTTATTCAGTGAGCTGAAGCTAGAAAAATGGGGTTCAGGGGGTTTAATGTCATTTTTCCTATAGCAAATGACCATATTTTTCAAAAACATCATTTTACACGTGTGATTTGGCTTTGCTAGCTGAAAAATGTAGACTTGCTTGTTAAATACTTTTAGGTGCTCTGAGCTACACTACGAGGAATGTATTGCCAAACACTTTTTTCTAGACGTTTAAAAAACGTTCCTGCACAGGGTCAAGTTGAAAATGAGAGAGCAGCCAGCACTCGTGCAGCCTCTCCTGGTTCCCTGTCAGCACAGACGCATCCTGCCGAACCCAGGGCAGCCGGCTGCAGACACTCAGAACCCCCGTGCCCGAGTCCCCCCGCCCCAACTCCTAAGAACCAGGCCTTCTCCCAGGCAGGTCTGGGAAATGGTCTTGTGGTGTGTTAGCGCGCCGGCAGGAACCAGCGTTCCTTTGGCCGGTGGGTCCTCTAGAGCACCAAGCTCTAGCCTCGGTCAGTTTTGCGCTGACATTGGCGTTGTGTGTGTTGCTCTCAGATTCTGGACAGCAGCAGCCAAGTTCAGTGGGTAACCAGTCCCATTCTGCATCAGATCCAGGGCCCATAAGAGCAACAGCCCCCATGTGGCGCTGCAGCCGAATCATGCACATGCAGCGGGAACTGCACCCCACCCTTCTGTCTTCCCTGGAAGGCATCGTCGACCAGATGGTCTGGTTCCGAGAGAACTGGCATGAAGAGGTATTTGGGCGTAATCTCGAGAGTGTCGTTCTGTGTGCTTCTGTGGCCGTGTGGTCTTCATGCAGCTGCCTGGTCCTTTTATAAGTTTGTGGTCGAGTTGAGCAATGGGACAGGCAAAGAGTGAATGTCTGCACGCCAGTGCGGCCTTCAGTATTTGATGGGAGACTTCAAAAGAGGATGAAATTGAGAAGACCATTCCTGCCCTTAAAGTGCTTGTTGCTTTGCTCATTTGCATGAGTTCAGTCACTTCCATGGCACAGGCTGACCAGGTGGCGACAGTGGGTGTGGGCAGGAGCAGGGGTGGTGGCTGACTGCAGTGGCCTCCAGGGCAGGAGTTAGTTCTTCAGTGGTCTTCTCATCCGCAGGGCCCCGCCCTTAATGGTTTGTTTCTGAGCGGATGATCAAAGAGTCAGCCTTTGTTGCCCCGATACTTACTCAGCAGTGGGCCCAAGGCCCCCATGTCGTCACACTGCTCTCGTGTGTACCCACGGAGACCTGTGGCCGTGGCCCAAAGCCTCTGTGTGAGGCTTTCCTGGGGTCAGCCAGCAGGGGGGTTTGCACGTGGCTGAAGAAGTGGGGTTGTGTCCTTTCTAACATTCAGGGCATGCACTCCACATTGCCAGGAAACACAGCTCACAGCGTGGGGCACACACTGAGCCTGCCCCCCCTGGTGCCCCAGACGCCGCCCGGTGGTGGTGGGGCCGTGCTGGCCAGAGGCTTTGGGGCAGTTGAGCTGCTGGAATCGCGTGCTCGTTTGTAAATTGTGTTTGGTCCCTTCCTGCCAGGTGCTCAGGCAGCTCCAGCAGGGCCTGGCGAAGTGCTACTCAGTCGCGTTTGAGAAAAGCGGAGCGGTGTCTGATGCCAAAATCACCCCCCACACACTGAACTTTGTCAAGAAGCTGGTGAGCACATTTGGGGTCGGCCTGGAGAATGTGTCCAATGTCTCCACCATGTTCTCCAGCGCGGCCTCTGAGTCGCTGGCCCGGCGGGCGCAGGCCACTGCTCAGGACCCCGTCTTCCAGAAGCTGAAGGGCCAGTTCACCACCGGTGAGTCTGCCTCTGTGCCTCCCACGCCAGGGAGGGGGCCCCACCAGTTTCCTCGGGCTTTCTCACATGGCGACTGTAAAGAAATGGATACTGAGTGGCACACAAAGCCACTCTGCAAAGGACATTTACTGTGTAGCGTGTTTATGGGATATTTGTGAAACAGCACGCTAACCAGAGGAGGAAAGTGGGTCAGTGGTGGCCAGGCGGTGGGGGTGGAGGATGAGGTGGGAGTGGCTATAAGGGGCTCCACGGGGAGCCTGGGGATGGACCAGAGGGCGCCTTGGTGGGGGTGCTGGTCACGCCAAGAACAGGCTTGTGCTGGGACAGCTACACCTTTCTTGGTGCCTCCCATATCGGTGTGATTGGGCCTTCACCGGTTTCTGGTTCCACATTCACATTGGTGACCCCTCTGCCTTTCAGCTGCCGTCCAGCCTTTAGCAGCTCTGGGCAAGGGGGAGGTGGGAGGAGGTCGTCTTTGCAGAGTTGGTGGGAGGCTCTGACCCCAGCAAAGCAGTGAGAAGGGGACAGGAGCCTGCCCTGGCCCAGCCCACTCAACCTGACTCTGGGTGGGGAGAGCACAGGGCAGCCCTCGGAAGGCGTGGGCGGGGGCCTGCCCTGCTGCCCTCGGCTCGTGTCAGCAGCTGCCTGTGCTGCGTCACGGGGCTGGCCTTCTCAGTTGGCCTCAGGATAATCAGTCCTTGTCAGCACGAGGACAGTGCCCCTCGTGGCTCCCACAAATCCCTGTCTCTGATAGAAGTGGTTGGGCTTTTCCTGACGTTTGGGCTCCAGCAAGTTAGGGGGACGAGAACCTGGTCCGCCATTGGTGCTCTTCTGGGTGGGCATTGAGGTTTTTTTTAAAGGACTTACCTTTTGATAAACTCTGAGAACTGTATCGACCAGAGTGCTGTAAATGCTTAGTGAAAGTACGTATTTGCCATTTTTGTCATTTTGATTACTTACCCTAATTCCTTCTGATGAAGCTGATTTATAGTTTCATCTTCTGGACAGTTTCTCCTTCTGCTTTGCCGGATCATTGTGCGGGCTCTCACGCAGGGCCTCAGTTCCCAGGGCAGCGCCTGCTCTCAGAGGTGCCCTCTGCGCGTGGCCGAAGGGCTCCCGGGGTCCCCGCACCATTCCCGAAGGGGGCAGTCTGGCGGGGGTAAGGGTCTGGGTTGGTGGCTGTCTCTGGCCCTGGGAGAGCGGCCACACCAGGACTTCGCTCTGTCCTTCAGGCCCAGCTGACACATTGAAGAGCAGGAGGGATTCTAGGGCGTGGTGCCGGACTGGGTAGACATAGGCCTGTTCCAGCTGGGAGCTGCTTGTGCGGTGATTTTGGGGTGAAATAGAAACAGCTCCGATAACTAAAAATGTTTATTCGTATTTTATTTTGAAGATTTTGACTTCAGTGTTCCAGGATCCATGAAGCTTCATAATCTTATTTCTAAATTGAAAAAGTGGATCAAAATTCTGGAGGCCAAAACCAAGCAACTTCCAAAGTTCTTCCTCATAGAAGAGAAGTGTCGGTTTCTGAGCAATTTCTCGGCACAGACAGCAGAGGTGGAAATCCCGGGGGAGTTTCTGATGCCGAAGCCGACACACTATTATATCAAGATTGCTCGGTGAGTGAGCCTGGCCTGGCCGCGCCGCCGACCCACCCTCTGCAGACAGACAGCGCCTGTGGGCAGCTCTGCGCATGTCGGAGAGCACGGGGCTGCCCGAGGAGTTGAGTGATGGGGCCCTGAAGGGTCTGGTCTGACTGGTGGGTTAAATGTCTTGTTTGAGTCAAGTTTGTGTTTGCTTCCAAAGAACCTTTTCTGATCGCCCACAGAAACTTGACAAAATCAAGTTTCCTGGTCTTTGTTTATACACACAGCACAGTATTCGGCAGATTCAGATGGTTGTAGGTGTAGCGGAGTGTGTCGCATCTCGTCGGGAGTGTGAAGAGGGCGGGGAAGAGGCTGCCTTGTCCAGCAGTCGTGTGTCTGGGTTTCTTTCTCTCTCAGGTGCAGAGCTGTGCTTTCCCACAGTCCCGGGTTTAATTTCCCTTGCCCCAGACCTGACCTAGCTCCTGGCTGGGCTCCTCCCTGACCTTTGTCAGTGGTCGAGGAGGTGAGGGCGAGGGCCTGTCCATCCCCATGCTGGCTCCTCGGGGTGCCTGTGGGGGCCAGGAGTGCCCGTCCTGGGCCTTCCCAGCCCTGCTGCCACTGTGCTCAGGGCTGGGCCGGTGCCCCACACGGCTCTTGGATTTGGCCCTGGGGCGAGTCTTTAGAAAACTCCATTTCATCTTCTGCCTTTTGTTTTCTCTCTGCTGTGGTTTCTTCTCTCCTGTTGTGACGTAATTGCACGATCTGTAAACCGCGTCAGGGCAGGTGGGGTGTGAATGATGGCCAATTTCTGCGGCCGCTCTGGGAGAGCCCCGTCTCCCGTTCAGAGAGGAGGCGTGGGCTGGAGACATGGCTGCGCTTGTGCTGCAGGTTTATGCCCCGGGTGGAGATCGTGCAGAAGCACAACACCGCCGCCAGGAGGCTGTACATCCGAGGGCACAACGGCAAGATCTACCCGTACCTGGTCATGAATGACGCCTGCCTGACGGAGTCGCGCAGGGAGGAGCGCGTGCTGCAGCTGCTGCGCCTGCTCAACCCCTGTCTGGAGAAGAGGAAGGAGACGACGAAGCGGCACTTGTTTTTCACAGGTGGGAGGCCGCACTGGTGGGCACCTAGTGGTGCACATTAGCTGTGAGGGCTTCACATGCCCTGTCCCTCAGCCCCGAGCAGGGTCCGAGCTGTACTGAGCAGGGAAGGCCTTGCAAGGAGGACCGGCCCCTGCCCAACCTGTAGGCTTCTCGCTGCAAGGTGGGTGCTTTGATGGGTCTCTGGAAAAGGAGGCACTGTGCCTGGGCCCGCTGTCCCCCAGAGTCCTCCCCTACCCTGGGCTCTGGCGGAACCTAGGCTGAAGGGAGGCTTTGTCCTGGGTCCGTTACCAGTGCACCTCAGTGTGTGGAGAGGCCTCTGGACTCCTGCACCCCCACACGGCCGCAGGTGGGCACTGCCCGAGCTCGCCTTCAGGGAGTGAAACACAAGCCTTGGGCAAGTCAGGGGGCCTGGAAAGGCCACAGGGATCGTGGGTGAGCAGCAGCCAGCAACACCCAGGTGAGGGCTTCCCATAGCTGAGTTGTCCCTGGTCATTCATGAGGGACCTGTGTCTGTCCATAACGGGAATAGATGAGACCTATCATTCCACCCAGAGAAGAAAACCGTTGGTAAAGAATTCCAGTGTTAAATTTCCATGTCCAGGAGCCCGTTGCAGTGCATACTCTAGTCACATGTGGGGCTTTCTTAAATTCAGTCTCGCCAGAACAAGAAGTCAATAGAAAGCTGTGTGCATTTTGACATGTGTGTGACACGATCTCTAGTGTTGGTCCCAGCCATGGATAGTAGGTGGTTCTTTCCTTCTTTCAAAGCTACACACTCATACAGACCACCTAGTGGTAGCTAGTCCATGAGTGCGTGCATGCCCAGGAGTCCTTGTGAATTCCTTTACTATTTGAAGCCTGGCAGCACACCAGCAGCTATGGTTTGCCTGGCCCTCGACCGAATGCGCCGTGTGCAGTGGCGTCAGACCTGCGTGCACCTGCTGACAGTCCAGGCAGGTGGCCCCGGCTGCTGCTCCCCTGCGCAGCGGCACCTGCACGGTGGGTGGCCTCTGTGTCCTTTTTTAAGATTCCTGCTAAAGAATATCTGTCTAGGTGTGTCAAACACAGGGTGACAGCAGCTTGGGCTCCATCCCCGGCACTTGGAGCTCCACGCCATCTGCGCTACCTCGGTGTCAGAGTGTGACTGGAGTTCTTCCGGCTTCGCCCCGTCCTGCTGCCTCTGCTCCCAGGACACGCCTGAGGCCGAGGCGAGTGCCGACCCTGGCTCTTCTCTCAGCCGCCCTGCTTCTTTTGTTCCTCTCTCCTCAGTCCCGCGAGTCGTGGCGGTGTCCCCACAGATGCGCCTCGTGGAAGACAACCCCTCGTCTCTCTCCCTTGTGGAGATCTACAAGCAGCGCTGTGCCAAGAAGGGCATCGAGCACGACAACCCCATCTCCCGGTACTATGACAGACTGGCTACCGTGCAGGCACGCGGGACACAGGCCAGCCACCAGGTGCGAAATCAGGACAGGCGGGGTGCCAGCTGCGGCCTGAGGCCTCGGCCACCTCTGCAGTGGTGCCTCCGTGACAGGTGCTCGGGAAACGGGTGTGTGTGTGTGTGTGTTTGGGGGGTGGTGAGAAGTTCCATCTTGGATTATGAGATGGTAGAAACAACGTGACCATGGACTTGGTGAAGGGGCATTTGCTGCAGATCGGTTGTTCTGACAGGAAAAAGACATAAGTTTTAACCTTGGAGAGGTTCCCAGTTCTTTACCTGCCCTTACAAAACAATCCAGAAACTAGAACTTCAAACATAACTTCCTGGCAGACTCCCTGGCAGCCACACCTGGTCCACACGATGTGAAGCTGTTTGCTCGGTGCTCTGGGCACTGGGTGTGTGGCCTGTGCTGCTGTGCTTTTTAAACCACAGAGGGTGACCACTGAAGCTGGGGCCTGGCTGTCTGGGTCCCACAGACTCTGCCCACACCCACTGCAGGGACAGAGCTCCCTCCTCACCTGTGGGTCCTAACCCGTGGTAGGCAGTAGGGCAGGTGTGGGCTCGCGATGAGAAGAGCTTGTGTGGGACTATGGACATCACCGTGGGGCAGCTGCCTTGGCCTGGTCCCCAGAGGCTGCAGGGGCCCTTGTGCTGCCTGGGAGGGCCTCGCGGGTCCTGGGAGTGACACTGCAGGGCTGGAAGCGGCGGCCTCACCTCCATCCTCCCGGGGGCTCATTTCGGTCCTCCTGGGTTCCGGAGGACTGGACTCTGTGGCAGTGCTCGGTGCAGGCTGAGCCCAGGTGGTTCAGGCCACGGGTCCGGTGCAGCCTCCACCTTGGTGCTGGCAGGGCCAGTGGGGTCCCTCTGTCTGTGTCCCTCTGTGGCTTCTGGGGGCAGCTCATCCACCTTCCTTGGGAATCCATGTCAAGTCCTCATTGGGCCCAGATCACTCTGGACCACGGGAAGTTTTGAGGTGTTTGTGGGAGATGGATGGATGGTGTGTGCTTGAGGGTACACTCACCTTTGACAGTGTGGAGCCAGCACCCTCTGTTTGCACCCTCTGTTTGTGCCCCCATCAGGGCTCCCGTCCTCCTGCGAACAGCACATCTGACAGATGCTGTCCGGATGAGTACAGTGCTGGGTCATGCTGGGCTCGCGAGAGGCAGCCAGCCAGCAACTCAAAGCAGCCCCAGCTTCACGCCCTCCTCTTCCTCTATGTGCCCTAGTTTGCTGCGTTATTAACTCTCCTCCTTTGTTCTTTGTGTTTTTACAACACTTTTATTGAGATACAATTTCTGTGCCATAGAATTCCTTCACGTTTAAAATGTATAGTTCTGTGTGTGCAGAATGCCCACAGCTGTGCGGTCATGCACCACATTTCATCAGCCCTATAGAAACCTCACACCCGTCAGTGGTCACCCTGTTCCTCTCTGTCCCCTGCCCCTGGCAGCCACGGTCTTTTTGTCCCTGCACGTGCCTATTTTGGACACGCCATGTGAATGGAATCAGGCAGTAGTTGGTGTTGGTGACTTGCTTCTTAGCTTACTGTTTCCGGGGCTCATTCATTTGGTAGCGTGAGTCAGCAGTTTCTTCCTGTTGCTGAATAGCATTCCTCTGCATGCACATTGCATGTTTAACTGCCCGTCCATCAGTCGATGGACTTTTGGGTCGCCTGTGCTTTTCTGGTAGGACAACTGATGCTGCTGGGCACGTCTGTGTGCATGCTTCTGTGTGGATGTGCTTTCACTTCTCTTGGACACGTAGGTAGTATAGAGCTGCTGGGTGGATGGCGGCTCTGCCGTGTTTAACGTTTCGCTGAACTGCCTGTTTCCCGAAGTGGCCGAGGCATATGTGGGTGCTGACTTCCCATATTCTTGTCCATGCTTACTATTGTTTGTCTTTCTCCCTGTGGCTCTCCCAGTGGGTGTGAAGAGCTGGCTCCTTTTGTTTGTGAGTAGTGATATGAGCGTCTTTTCATTTACTAACTGGCTATTTGCATGTTTTCTTTGGAGGAAAGTCTGTCTATTCAAGGCCTTTGCTCATTTTTAAGTTGGGTGATTTGTCTTTATTGATTTTAAGAATGCTTTGTATGTTCTGGGTATAAGTGATTGATACAAGTAACTTTTTTCTTTTCTGAGTATTGGCTATCTTTTCCTGATTCTTTGCATGTAATAATTTTTTTTTGTTGAAAACTGGACATTTTAAATAATGTAATTATTAACTAATAATTGTTAGTTTGTTTTCATTGCTGTTTTTGTCAGGTGCAGCCATCAAGGCCACCACTCTGTTACAAGCTGTTTGATTAAGGTGGTCTCAGGTGCCTTGAACCAGTGAGTCTCCTAACTTTCTGAGGGCCCGTGTGTGTACACGTGTGCGTGTGTTTCACGGCACACCTTCAGCACGTTCTGGGGGTGTGCCGCTGCCTGGCCTTCACTTCCCGCTTGAGCAGGGTCTCAGGGTCCACCAGGAGCGAGCGCACAGGGCCTGCCCAGGGTGTCCCTGAGTGTGGGCGTGGCCGTCTAGGCTCCCAGGACCTTTTCACAGCCCCCTGTCCTCTTGCCCCCCAGCTCTTCCTCTGGTCTGGCTGCCCCTGGGCGCCGTAGCTGGCGTCAGGGCCTCGGCACCCTCCGTGCGAAACAGTCATTACAAATTGTTCTCAGCAATTGCTGCAAACAGGCTGTTCCTCACTAAGCGAGCCCTGCGTGCACTTGGAGACTAGCCTAATGGGGGGCTTTTTTCAGGAAACTGCCTGACAGGTCCAGTTGGGATCGTCCCCTGGGACTGAGGCTTTCTCTGGGATCACAGACCCATTCTGCTAACTGCTTTGCCTGCTAGTTCCTAGCAGCTGCGCTGCTTCCAAGGCTCTTCTGGAGCTGTGGAGAAGGGGGTGGGATACGTGACTGAAGTGCCACAAAGCTTGCTCTGACCAGGTGGCTGGTGGGTTGGAGCACTGTCCCGTAACCAGAAGGTTGTGGGTTTGATCCCCAGTCAGAGCACGTACAGGAGACAGTCAGTTGCTGTTTCCCTCTCTCTCAAATCAATAAAACATATCCTTGGTGAGAACTTGAAAACAATAAAAGTAAAATGCTACAGACCTCATTGCTCTTACCAAGAGCCACCTTTATTTTATTGACTAAGAGTTGCTCTGAGTATTGTAAGCTTTGGTTTGATGTCCAGAGTTCAGGAAAAGATTGTTTGCGTGATTTTTGCCGGTGTTCTGATTGCTTTTACAAAGGAGCAGATTTTGAAAGTCCACACTGTGCCCTCCCAGAGTCACTCCTTTGCATTTCACAGATGAGGACACGAGCAGGATGGGGATGTAGGCTGATGGGCTGCGTGGCGCCTGGTGGCCTGGGGCCTGCACTCCAGTGACCTGGGGCCCACACTCTGGTGGCCGCACAGAGACCACAGCAGGGCTCAGCCCAGAGTGGACCCGTCCAGGTCTGTCCAGCGGGACCCAAGTTACTCAGTGAACCTCTCACTGGGGCCGACGCTCAGCTGGTGACGTTTCAGATCATTTTGTGAGTGTTCTGGCACAGGGTCCAGTTTGGAGTGCAGTGTGATGTCTGCTCATCACGATGGCAGGCTGCCTCCTTCAGTGCACGGAACTTCGTAAGAGTCTTTGTTGCGAGATGGTGGTGTTGGTTTCTGACCGTTCTTTTGTTCATTTTGTTAACTGGCCTGGTGTGCTCTGTGGTTAGTAAGTTGTCGTGTGCAGGTGTTTGTGTGAACATTTGGTGAGACTGACGTCACACTTAGTCGTGAACGAAGGCTTCTGTGTAGGCAACTCTGTCGTCACTTGGAGCAGGAGATGCAGACCCTGGAGGGAAACTGAGCACTCTGTGTCCTGGGCCCGGTCCAAGGACACTGCATGGGTGTTTGTCAACAAAAGCTCTGCTGGTGCCGTGTGAGACGTTAGTTTGAGAGTTTCCATTTGAAGGAAAAAAATGGAGTGTTAGGTGGAGCATTAGAATCTTGGCATGATACACCATTTCAGGTCCTGCGAGACATCCTCAAAGAGGTGCAGAGCAACATGGTGCCCCGCAGCATGCTGAAGGAGTGGGCCCTGCACACCTTCCCCAACGCCACCGACTATTGGACCTTCCGGAAGATGTTCACCATCCAGCTCGCACTGATCGGCTTTGCGGAGTTCGTCTTGCATTTAAATAGACTCAACCCTGAGATGCTGCAGATCGCTCAGGTAATGTCGGTGCGAGCAGGCCGACCCTCTCTGTGAGAAGACACCTGCGTTTTCCGTGTAAGTTGCTGACACGTTCCCTCCCAACGTTTAGGACACTGGGAAACTGAACGTTGCCTACTTCCGGTTTGATATAAATGACGCGACTGGAGACTTGGATGCCAACCGTCCTGTCCCTTTTCGCCTCACCCCCAACATTTCCGAATTTCTGACCACCATTGGTGTCTCGGGCCCCTTGACCGCCTCCATGATTGCAGTCGCCCGGTGCTTTGCTCAGCCGAACTTTAAGGTAGGCCATGGGTTTGTCGGTGAGAAGCTGGGCTGGGGTGACCTCACAGGAAGTGCGCTGGAGGAGGGTGGGCTGCTGTGCAGCTAAAGTGTCTTGTCTTGGGAAGCGGGGCATCAGGCATGTTCGGGGTGCTCGGGAGCCCGCTTAAGAGGGGAACCAGCAGCCTTCACTGGGCCTCTCCCCGAGTGCCAGCATGGCGCGTCCGCGGGGTGCTCTGCACTGCGCAGCGCCTTTTCTCTGTCACTCTGCAAACCCTGCTGCTCCAGAGGGCAGGAGGGGCCTTCAGGGTGGCGCCATCTCACTCGAGCTGTGGTGACGGGCACACAGACGCGGCTGCGAGGTGGCAGCAAGCCCTCCGCCACACTCTCAGGGCCGGCACCACACTGGTTGCTGAGATTGGTCCTCATCAAGTCCTTACAACTCAGCAGTTGTGCGGATGGGGAAACCGAGGCCAAGGAAGGTGAGTGGCAGTCAGAGGTAATCCAGCCACGGCTGGACACACAGGATTCAGAGTCTCTTCATTCTGATTCTGAAGTTTTCTCTTCCCAATTGAGGACAGAACACAATTTATGGTTTTCTGTTTGTTTAACTTACGAGACCAGCTGTATCTTTTTTCCTTTTTCTTTTTTTTCCTCAGATAGGCAGTCTGTGCCTAGAGAAGTCTTCAGACACTTGTTTTCCCAAAACATTCACTTGGAATGGTTTTGAATCACTCAGTAAACTGCTAACGGGGAACAGGACTTCACAGGTCACACACGTCACGCTCTGTGCGGTGTGCGCGCGTCTGCATGTCTGTCTCATGGGGCGCTGCTTGGGCTGTCGGGTGGACTGTGGTGGGCATGGGTAAAAGTGAATAGCCGGTCGTTGCTTCTCGAGGGCGGGGCTCGTGCTCTCCTGCGGTGGACTCTGTTCCCTGCTGTCCGTTTGTGCTGGGGACCTGAAATGCATTTTTGGTTAGAGAGAAACGTTATACTTATGGAAATAATTGTAGGGCAATCCTTAGAATATTAAAATGGCATTTAATTTGAAAAGTCTGAAGAGAATGAAGGAAGGGCTCCTTATTTACTGAAGTTTGCCTTCCAGTTACAGGTGACATTCAGTGTCTGTTAGTGTTGGGGGTGCAGCGTAGCGGTCATTTACATAATGTAGGAAGTGATGGCCCTGGTGGGCCTAGTGCCCACCTGGCACCGGACGAGATTATTTGTGGTTTCCATCCCTGAGCATGTTCTGCAGCCAACAATTTGTGCTCCTCAGTCCCTTCACCTTTCTCACCCAGTGCCCCGGCCCCTGTTCCGTCTGGCTATTTCAGTTCATTCTATTTCCATTTCGTTTGTTTATTTCGTTCTTTAGATTCCGTGTATAAGAGAAACGCTATGGTATTTGTTTTTCTGTCACTTATTTTGCTTAGCATACTGCTTTCTAGGTCCATCCATGCTGTTGCAAATGGCAAGATTTCCTCCTTTTTTGCGACAGTCTGTGGCACATGTGACCTACAGCTTTTTATCTGCTTGTCTGTCCATGGGCACTTGGGCTGCTTCCACATCTTGGTTATTACAAGTAATGCTGCAGTGAACATAGGGGTGCATATATCTTTTTGAATTAGTGCTTTGGATTTCTTTGGGTAAATACCCAGAAGTGGAATTGCTGGATCCTATGGTAGATCTGTTTTTGATCTTTTGAGGAGCCTCCACACTGTTTTCCACAGTGGCTGCACCAGTCTGCATTCTCACCAGCAGTGCAGGAGGGTTGCCCTTTCTCCATGTCCTCGCCAGCGCCTGTCGTTTGCTGGCTTACTGGCTCTCCCCAGTTTAAAGGCCTGTTACAGCTTGGGGTGACACCATGCATTACTCATTGAGTACACTGTGCTGGTGCAGATGGGAAGGAGTTGGGCCTTCTCCACGCTCTGGGCCAGATTTCTCCACAGCCTGACTGTGGTGAATGCCTTCACATTCAGCTAAAATGTAGACCATTCTGTGTGGGAATCTCTTCTAAAAAAACTCCACGATTTCAGCACCTGGTAACAAGTGAAACCCTCCATGTGTCATGTGAAGTCACTTTGGAACGGTCCTGGCGCCTGAGATGAAGGCGCTCAGTGGTCTTTGAGGCCACAGCGGGTTGTTGCTGGGTGGCCTAGTCCCTGAAGATTCGCGAGATCTGTAGTCAGTCTGCCTCCTGAGTGACCCTGCCGTGTCTCTGGTGCCCTCGGTACCAGCGCCCTCGCCCCTCCCTGGTTCCCCATCCTGCCCCTGCAGCCTGGCTCCCTGAGGCACTTGCTCCCTGTCCTGCCGAAGCAGCCCCCAGACCCCACCTCCTGCTCCCTCCGGTGAGGACCGGGTGCCTGGCTTCCTGACCCTGGCGGAGCAGCAGCCTCTGGCCCCGCCCTCTCTGCTCCAGGAGCCTTCAGCTCAGGGTCCCTGGGTGGTCGGTTGTCCTGCTCGCTCTGACCTCACTCACCCGCTAAAATCCCAGCCCTCGACTCCTCGCGGGAGGCAGGCAAGTGCAGGAGCAGCCGCCACAGCATCTGGCACTGTGAGAACGGAATGCCAGACTGCGTGGTGCGTGTATGCCTGTGTCTTAAGTCTCTGCCCTCGGACCCCCTTCCCATCTTCCAGCTCTTCGTCCCCGCCCTCAGCGGCGCTCTCACTAGCCCCTTCACGGGGAAGGGCTGTGGGGGGGGCCCGCCCCTCGGGCCCTGCTCCCCAGCATCAGTAGGGGGTCTCGGCGGTGTCCTGCTCTGGACTCTTAACATTCGCGCCTTCTTTAGTCTTCACACGTTTTCAGGAGAGAGGTTCTGTGACTCTGCCATGTGCTCGGAAGGGGAAGCCGTGGCAGAGGGCGGAGCAGGTGGGAAGGGGTGGGGCGAGGGCTCTCCAGGGCCCACCAGCGCCCCCAGGCGGGCTCACACGGCTTAGGCCTCTGTACGAGTCCCTTGTCCCAAGATGCGTGCCCTGCAGCATGCACCTGCTTTGCACCCTTGGTCCTTCCTCTTCGTCCTGAGTGTGATCTCACAGACCCCTGAGACCCCTCCAGCCCCCTCACCTGCTCTCCCCCCGCCGCACCCACTGCTGCCTGGCGCCTCCAGCACTTCGGGGCGAGCCTCCTGCGCTCTGTCTGCTCTTAGCTGCGGGCCCTCACCGGGCGCGAGGGGGTGTGGGCTGAGCAGAGGGGCAGACAGGCTGGCCCTGGGAGCAGCATGCGGTGCCAGGTCCGTGTGCCCCGCCGTGGAAGACCAGACAGGAAGCTGGGCCTCGACGCTGAGGCGTGGCGGCTGCTGCTCCCTGTGGAGGAGGCTTTGCCCTAGAGGCTTCCCTCACACACGCAGGGAGGGGGGCCTGCGCTGGTTCTCCCTGGGCAGCCGCCCCCGGCCCTTCTTGCTTGAACATGGACTCTTCTGTTCTCCCCTCGCACAGGTGGACGGCATCCTGAAAACCGTGCTTCGGGACGAGATCATCGCTTGGCACAAGAAAACGCAGGAAGACACCTCCTCGCCGCTCTCGGCCGCGGGGCAGCCGGAGAACATGGATGGCCAGCAGCTGGTCTCCCTGGTGCAGAAGGCCGTCACAGCCATCATGACCCGCCTGCACAACCTCGCCCAGTTCGAAGGCGGCGAGAGCAAAGTGAACACCCTGGTGGCCGCCGCCAACAGCCTGGACAATCTGTGCCGCATGGACCCGGCCTGGCACCCCTGGCTGTGACAAGGCTGCCCCGCCCCACCTGCTCCCGGAATGTGAAGGGCGTCTCCCAGGCTCCCCGCCGTGGGCTCCCGGCTGGCTCCTCCCCTGGGTCACGTGATCCGGAAGTCCTGGTGCCAGCACTTCGCTGGCCCTGCGCATAAGAAGGAGGGTGGTTCAGTGAAGAGGGCTGAAGTGTGGGGAGGCAGCTCGAGATGCCAGCGCGGATACCACTCTAGGTTTTTAAAATAACCTCTCAGGAAGGCAGGCCCCGTGTCGGCTCCTATGTGGGTCCCTCTCCCTCCCTCTGGGTGAGCAAGCAGCTGGCCTGCGGGGATGGTTCCTGGCTGTAATGCGCAGCAGCCACCCGTCGCAGGACCTCCGTGAGAACTGTGCGGAAACCCGCTTGGTCAGAGACGGGAACTGGGGAGGGAACCGCGCTGGTCCAGCCGGAGCACATCCCCTGCGCGCACCCCCCGCCACCCCGCCCCTGTGCTGCGCGAACCAGCGCTGGGCAGCCCCTTGGCGTCTGATCGCCGTCAGGGCGGCGCTGTCCCTATGCGGTCGGGCGGATCCCACCTGAGAGCCGGCAGGGGCTCGAGCTTCTTACCGGCCGGCTCTCTGAATGTCTGCTAGACGTTTACTATCATTGTACCCCCAAATCACCTCTTCCTTCCTAATTTAAAAAGAACAGCAACAGAAGTTTGTCTGTTAACTCCAGTCTGTGTTCACATTTTTATACATATGAGTATTGAGAATGTTCTATCTAAATTTGTACAGTGTGATTTTTTTAGAATAAATATTTTATAAAAGGATGCATTGTCCCTTCTGTGTTAAAACACCTGCTCCTCTTGAGGTGTTTCCTCCACTCACAGGGACTGGACAGCCCCTGGCCTGTGTGGGCGGTTCTGTGGTGACGCCTTTGTCCTGCCTGGAGCTGGGGTCTGAGCCAGGTGGTTTGTGACCGTGACAAGCAGGCTGGTCGGCCTTTGGTGGCGTGAAAGCGGGCCCGGGAATCTGGTTCCTCTCGGCTTTGTTTCCACATGTCGGGGATGTTGCCGTGTAACCTGTGTGTGTGGATAACCTGCATGTGCGCGTTGCCTGAGTGTGCAGACGGGAGGTGGCTGGGCAGGCAGCAGCTCCATGTGGCTGGAGGCCTCCAGCGCCCCCTGCAGGGCTGTGTCCCTGGTTTGGAGTGTCCACGCCCTCAGCTCCACCAGCTCTTGTCCTTCCTCCTCCCTGCACCTCAAGTAGGGAGTGGACAACACAGAGCCACTGCCCTGGGGGGTGTGGGAGGGACAGTTCCCTTGGGCAGTCTGTAACATCCCAGGATGAGAGACTGTGAAGCAAGACAGAGGGCTGGTGGTGGCTACTTGATTTCTAAGGACAGTTTTGAGTTTGAAAGGACTGTCCCCACTGGGAAGGGCTACCTCAGGACAGTCTTCATACAACATGGGCCAGTCAGCAAGGCCCCTTCAGGGTCAGGGCTCTGGCTGTCTCGGGCCCTGGACTTACCCAGGCTGTGCTGTGCCCACTCCAGTCCCTGGCGTGCCGGCCTGCATGGGGCGAGCCTGCAGCTGTGCTCGCTCAGTCCCACCACAGCCCAAGAGGCAGAACCCCGAGTGGTCTCAAAGCACCAGACGGGGGTCATGCTGGGTCATGACCAGGCTGCCAGCCTATCTGCAGCCGGGGCCCCTTCAGGTCTTTCAACTGATCTCTGGTCCTCAGAGGTGGGTGGGTCCCATTACAGAGAAGGGATTTCAGCTCAGGGTGAGCAACTCACCCTCTGTCCCAGAAGCAGTTGTGCAGAATCGGATGGAACGTTGTCCTCGCCACACCTTTGGACGTGATGGCAGACTGGCAGCTAGGAAGTGTCGTGTGTAGCCTGCACACCTGAGGGGCTCAGGTGCCCCTCCCTGTCCTCACTGTGTGTGCCGCCACCTCCCAAGCCTGGCATTGGGAGTCCTTTGGCCCCCACGCCATGAGGCGCCTTTGCGTCCTGGGAGGGAGGTGTGAGTGGTGTTTGGGTTCCGGGTCCTGGTGAGGGGGCTCGCCCACACCCTGCCCAGGCAGCAGCTCTGGTGTCTCGGAAAACCAGCCTTGGGACAGCCAGGGCAGGAGAGGCGTCCCCCTTGGAGGTCCACTGTCTCCTGAGTTCCGTCTCTAAGTGGCCACATCACAGACCAGGCTGGCGCCTCCAAGGCTGTGAGCCGAGGCTTTCTCACCGGGCAGCGCTGCTGTGAGCTGGGCCCTCAGAACGAGGGTGTCAGGAAAAGGGCTCAGGGGCTCCTGACCTTCAAACACGATTTCAAGGTGAATGCTGTTGTTAGACATTATTGTATTTGTTTGTTCTTATTGCTTGAGGAGTGCATTTTTTAAAAAATATATTTTATTGATTATGATATTACAGTTGTCTCATTCCCCCCTTCATTCCCCTCCACACTTCACCCCCCCACGTTCTCCCCTTTAGTTCATGTCCATGTGTCATAAGTTCTTTAGCTTCCACATTTCCCATACTATTCTTATCCTCCCGTCTATTTTCTACCTACCATCCATGCTACTTATTCTCCGTACCTTTTCCCCGTCTCTCCTCCTCCTACTCTCCTGTTGCTAACCCTCCATATGATCTCCATTTCTGTGGTTCTGTTCCTGTTCTAGTTTGCTTCGTTTTTGTTTTTGTTTTAGGTGTGGTTGTTAATAATTGTGAGTTTGCTATCATTTTACTGTACACGTTTTTTATCTTCTTTTTCTTAGATAAGTCCCTCTAACATTTCATATAATAAGGGCTTAGTGATGATGAACTCCTTGAACTTGACCTTATCTGAGAAGCACTTGATCTGCCCTTCCATTCTAAATGAAAGCTTTGCTGGATAGAGCAATCTGGGATGTAGGTCCTTGCCTTTCA
>CM052546.1:34949547-34969424 GCA_028533065.1 Trachops cirrhosus
CTGATGTGCCTTGGTGTGTTCCTCCTTGGGTCCAGCTTCTTTGGGACTCTCTGAGCTTCCTGGACTTCTTGGAAGTCTATTTCCTTTGCCAGATTGGGGAAGTTCTCCTTTATTATTTGTTCAAATAAGTTTTCCACTTTTTGCTCTTCCTCTTCCCCTTCTGGTACCCCTATAATTCAGATGTTGGAAGGTTTAGAGGTGTCCTGGAGATTCCTAAGCTTCTCCTCATTTTTTTGAATTTTTGTTTCTCCATTCTTTTCTGTTTGGTTGTTTCTTTCTTCCTTCTGGTCCACTCCATTAATCTGAGTCCCAGTTTTCTTCCCATCACTATTGGTTCCCTGTGCATTTTTCTTCATTTCACTTAATATAGCCTTCATTTTTTCATCTAATTTGCAACCAAAATCAACCAATTCTGTGAGTATCCTGATCACCAGTGCTTTGAACTGTGCATCTGATAGGTTGGCTGTCTGTTGGTCACTTAGTTGTATTTGCTGTGGAGCTTTGATCTGTTCTTCCATTTGGGCCATTTTTTTTTTGTCTAGTAGAGCCTGTTTACCAGGGCGAGGCAACCCAGTCACTGGGTTGTGACACTGTATGTGGGGGTGGCGTTCGAGAGGGAATAATGGCACTTGCTCTGCTCTCTGTCAGATTTCAGTCCCTTCCACCACTTCCCCCAAACAAACTGGGCCTTTCTGGTGCTGATTACTGGGTGGGTGGGTTTGTGTACATCCTGGCACCCTGTGAGTCTCTCCAACGAACCCTCCTGCGAAGCTGGGAGTCTCTCCCGGCACCTCAGCCCCCATGGGTGTTTTCAATCGTGTTTTGAGGCTTTATTTCCCTGCACTGGGACCCTGAGTTATGAGGTCTATCTGGCTCCCCAGCCTCACCTGGTTTATCTGCGCATGAATGTGGGACCGCCCGGTCAGCCAGCCTCCTTGCATGCAGTGCCTTGTTTCACAATCACCACCTCGCTGGGGCTGCCCGTTGCCACCCTGTGCCCGGGGTCTGCCAGCCACTGCTTTTTGTGCCTGGAGCCCTCTCCGCCTGGCTGCCTGACTCCACCCCTCCTACCGGTCTGGATGAATGTGTCTATTTTAACTCCTTGGTTGTCGGACTTCCATACAATTCAATTTTCTGTCAGTTCTGGTTGTTATTTTGTTTGTAAATTGTTGTTGTCCTTATTTTGGTTGTGCGAGGAGGCACAGTGTGTCTACCTACACTTCCATCTTGGCCGAAAGCCTGAGGAATGCATATTGATTTCAGAGAGGCAGAGGGGAAGAGAGAGAGAGAGACAGAGACATCACTTGGTTGCCTCCTGCACCCAGAACGGGGACAGAACCTGCAACCCAGGCATGTGCCCTGACTGGGAATCGAACCTGTAAACTTTTGGTTTATGAGGCAACCCTCCAACCAACTGAGACACACCAGCTATTACCCTGGAACTTCAGGCAAACGCTTGCATGTTCTGCTTTTGGAAGAGTTAGTTTATCAGGCAGGTAGGAAACAAGCTTTGGGTCTCATCCCCACTGGCAATCGAGGTACCAAGCACTCTCTGTGGTCTCGTGAAGCCATAAAATGTCCCTGTCTCTAGGATAGTATAGTTAGTTTCCAAAAATATGTAGCAGAACAGTCATGAAAAGAAATGTCTTCCCTTTCTTTACTGAGAGTACATACACGCATATACACATGTAAATGTGTGTGCATAGGTATGTACGCTTTTCTCATACAGATATAAACAGGTGTCGGAATATGTCTATGGACACATAAGGCGGAGAAAAAGGTTTACAGTTGTTTGTATGGAAAATAATACAATTTTTAATAAATAATAACAATAATAAATACTGTGTTTCACGTACTCACAACTGTAAACCTACTATGGCCCCACCCTGCATGTGAGGGGAGGGGCGTGGAGGAGCGGGTGTCCTGCCTCCGTATCTATTTTTTAAGCTAGGAGAGGTACCAGGCTGAAGAATTCCAAGCATTATGCTTCTTAAAAAGAATAAATTTTAATATTTCTTAGTATTTAATAATATATATTTAGTGTTTAATATTTAATATTAATAATATTTAATATTGCTTCTTTTTAGAAAAACAGTTTAATATATGTGAAGTATTATTTAACAGATACTTAATAAAGTGAAAAATAACATTTAAAAGGATGGAAAAGAATACAGCTTTTATTATAATTAAACCACAAAAAATGAAAGATGTTATTTCCTATACCAAGCAAAATATTTCAAAAGACACAAGTGCCCTGATTATACAATGCCTTCTGAGAAGGTGCAAGACATTCTAAGTATACACATATGCAGTATTGATTTCCAGAATGTTAAATGAGAAAGAGTTGTCAGATACAGGCCTTGAATTTTTCAAACTGGAAGAAGCCCATCTTGGGGGGAACCTCCAGAGAGGTGGGGTGCTGATGCACCATCACACCTTACAGAGCGCCAGACCGCCCTGCCCCACCCTGCCCCCCACCGCAGGAAGTCCTCACAAGGGATCCCGCCACCTCAGGCCGCCTCCAGGCCTCCTTGGTCTTTGGATTCTCACCTTTATCAGTGGGTTTGTCAAAGCTGCGTCCGAGGTTTGGGGTGTTTTGGCAGTGAGAATCTGCACAGACTCACAGGGAGGCTGCAAAGTCCTCGTGACAACTCTCAGAGACATAAATATGGGGAGCAGGACACACCCGGGGACCACAATTGTCCGAATTCTCCGCAGGGACAGCCCGGCTCATTCTGGGGCACCAGAGACCCTGCGCCTCCTCTTGGCTCTCCACACCTTTGTCCTCTGAATGCAGAACCTTTACTCAGGCTGAAGTGTCTGAGTTGAGAGCTTCCGGCCAGGGTGGGGGAGGATAGGAGACAAGACCAATTCCACAGCCAACTGTACACAAACCCCCCCCCCCCAGAAATAATCCTCAGAAAATGACACTTCAATATTAAATTGCCTTCTAATCCCAACTCCACATTTCAGTTTGGTCTTCCAAAGAAATGGCTTCTAGTTTCTCAACCGGAGAAAACAAGTTGATGGTGTAGTCCCTGAACTGCACCTTTACGTTCTTTCTCTTCAAAAACGTAAATCCTCCACTGAACCCTTGGAGAGTACAAGGAGGGCTGGAGACCAAACCGCTGCAGCAGGAGAGCATGGTTTTTCAGCAATTATTAAAAAGCTGAAACAACCCTCAGACACGCGACCCCCTCGGTCAGCCCGACCAGGAATCCGGTCTAGCCCACTGGTGTTTAAGAAGCGCCTGGAGTGGAGGACGTTTGTAGCCAGCGATACACGCCATCGCAATCAGTTCACTATTCCCAGGAAGAGGCAAAGCTCGTAGTTGCTTCACTCACGTGGGGTGGGGGAGGCTTAAGCTCCAGAAACTGAAAACGGGAAGAGGAGGGAAAAGGGCCCGACTCCCGAAGTCGTGTTCCCCAACGGGTGGGCGGTGGGAGCAGCTCCGCGGAGCACGCCCTGAAGCCAATACTCCCGCAGTCTCTGCCCGCATTTGGCAGCTCCAGACACGGCCACCACGGCACTGCCCTGCGGTCACGTGACCAGCTGTGCGTCCCACGACCCCGCTTCGCCCGGCACAGCTGGTGACCCTCAGACAGACACGTCCTCCAGGCCATCCCGAGGCTGTGGATAGCGGTGCGTTCCTTCCCAGCCGGCGAGGCGCACAGGGTCGGGCTCTGGGGCAAGGCGGGCACCTGAAGGACGCGGAGGGGACAGAGATGGAGGAGAGGGGTGGCGGGGCACCTGGCCCTCCTGCAGGACCCCCTGGATTTGCGTCGGCAGGAGGCGACCTCGCCTCGCTCGCTCTACGTGAAGCTGTCCAGCAGGTCCGCGCGGCACCAGGAACTTGCGGCGCCTGTGGAGCGGGACGGGCTGGGGAGCCTGCGGAAGAACTGCTCCTAGCCCGCACCTTGCGGCAGGAATGAGGGCCGCGGGGAGACCGAGAAGTAGGAGAGCACGGGGACCGTGACAACCGTCGAGCTCCGGTTGGGGACCGCCACCTCCCCCGCCACCTCCGCTGCTCCCATCAGCAGGCTCCGAGGCCGCCAAGGCTCCCACCCCTCTCGGTGCTCCTCCAGGCACAGCCCTCGGGCTCCGGATGGCGGTTCCCGGGGGTCCTGGCGGTGTGCCCGGGAGAGTGAGCCTGTGCCCATCCCCTGCCACCTGCCATGGGCTGCGCTCGCGGCACATCCGTCCCGGAGAACCAGGTCTCCGCACAGACACGGGACCCGCCATCGCCGCCAGGTGCCCTGTGACACCAGGATTTGCACCCCCTTCGCCCGGCTCCCCGCACCCTCGAAGGAGCGGTGTAGTCGCGGAGTTCAGAGCTGTGCTTGGGGACGCGGGGCAGCCCCGCTGAGACGCGTCACCTGTGGCCCTGTGCGGGGAAGGTGCACGGCCCTCGAAGACGGCGGCAGTGACCTTAAAACCAATGGGACAGGCTGGTAAATGTGCTAAGAAGAGCAGCCGAGCTAAACACGCTTCCTTAGGGCCCTCCGAGGCTCAGAGTTCCGTGCCTTTTCCGTACCGTGGAACACGGTATCACTAGCAATGGATGTGAGATCTTGACCTCCCTTTATCTGGACCCAGCTTCCGAGAGAACTTCGTATAAACAGGGTTAAGAGTAAAAATTAGAACTTTACAATCCTCGCCTTCTGAACACTGTAAGGCACAATAGTTAACTGGAATTAGATCAGCAGACACTACGAACAAAGCCTCCTTAACATCAGCTCGTAGGAAGAGAGGCCCGTAAGTTTAAACATAAAATTATATTTTAGAATTTAGAGGTTTCCTCTACTTATGAAATACTAACTTTTAAGGCAGGGTTTCTCAGTGGTGTTGCTGTCGTTCGGGATGGCTACTGCTTCTTCACGGCCCGCGGTGCCGCGTGTCTGCAGGATGTTTTGCAGCAAGTCCGCCCTCTATCCACTAGATGCCAGTAGCGCTCCACTCCTTCCTAGTCCTGCCGCTCCCAAGCCTTTCCAGACGCTGCCAAATATCCCCAGGCGGCAAATTTGCCCCCAGCTGGGAACTGCTGCTGTCAGGTGATGCTAAGAGCATCTTTTGGCCTTTATTACTCGCTTGTACCCAAGCTACTGAAAATAGTTTGTTTTCTAATTTATCATCAAATGCGGAGAGATTCCATTTAAAAGCTCTTGGCTGAATGCATCAGACCCAAAATTATATTTTTTTGCGGCTATTACTCCATCGCAAGGCCTTCCGCATGCAGACATGCAAATCTGTGCTAATGAGAAAAAGGTTCCTCTAAGCCGACCTGTTACACAAGGCACTGGTCTGGGCAGACTAATCAGAAAAGTGTTCCTTCCCACCTGTCTGGTCCTTCCCACTAGAGCCCTGGCTCCCACAGCAGTGCTGCCACCCAAGACCACACTACCTCTGTTCCTTCTGAACACTATCCTCAAAAACTGTGCCCATTTTTATTTTGTACCCCAAAAGTTCCTTGACCACACGGCATACACAGTAGTTCTTTAAAGACGTAATTTCAGAGTGTGTCACTTTCTGTTCAAAGTCTTCAGTGCATAGAAAAAGACCTCAAGAAAATCCAAAGGTTGGAATTAAGAGAAAAGAACTTTATAGCGCTTATTATAAGTGCATTTAAGAATGTAAAAAAGGACAGCACCCATTTATGATAAAAACACTCAGCAAAGTGGGAATAGAGGGAGCATTCTTCAACATAATATAGGCCATATATGAGAGACCTACAGCCAACATCATTCTCAATGGGCAAAAACTTAGAGCTTTCTCACTAAGATCAGGAACAAGACAAGGGTGTCTGCTTTTACCACTGCTAGTCAACATAATATTGAAAGTTCTAGCCACAGCAATCAGACAAGAAAAAGAAACAAAAGGCATCCAAATTGGAAAGGAGGAAGCAAAACTGTCATTGTTTGCAGATGACATGATAGTGTACTATAGACTCCACCAAAAAACTACTCAATAAGTGAATTTGGCAAAACAGTGGGATACAAAGTCAATATTCAGAAATCAAAGGCATTTTTGTACACCAACAAGGAAATATCAGAAACAGAAATCAGGGAAAAAAACCCATTTGATATAGCAACAAGAAAAACAAAATGCCTAGGAATAAACCTAACCAAGGAGGTAAAAGACCTGTACTCAGAAAACTACACAACACTGAAGAAAGAAATCAAGGAAGACACAAACAAATGGCAGCATGTACCGTATTCATGGATCGGAAGAATTAATATCATCAAAATGTCCATACTACCCAAAGCCATTTATAAATTCAATGCAATACCTATTAAAGTACCAATGACATATTTCACAGATTTGGAACAAACATTTCAGAAATTTATATGGAACCATAAATGACCCCGAATAGCTACAGCAATTTTGAGAAAGAAGAACAAAGTAGGAAGGATCACAATATCTGATATCAAACAAGGCCACTGAAATCAAAACAGCCTTGTACTAGCATAAGAACAGACACATAGACCAATGGAACAGAACAGAGAACCCAGAAATAAACCCAACTCTCTATGGTCAGTTAATATTTGACAAAGGGGGATGAAGCATAAAATGGAATAAAAATAGCCTTTTCAATAAATGGTGTTGGGAGGTCTGGACAGCTACCTGACAAAAAATGAAACTCAATCACCAACTTACACCATAAACCAAAATAAATTCAAGGTGGATAAAAGACTTAAATATAAGTCGTGACACCATAAAAGTCCTAGAGGAGAACATCAGTAGGAAAATCTCAGACATTCCTCAAGCAACATCTTCACTGATATGTCCCATAAAGCAAGGAACAAAAAGGAAAGAATAAACAAATGGGACCTCATCAAATTAAAAAGCTTCTTCATGGCTAAAGAAAACAGCATTGAAATGAAAAGAGAACCAACTATATGAGAAAACATATTTGCCGATGACACCTCAGACAAGGGTTTGATCTCCAAAATATATAAAGAAGTCACATGAGTCTACTCCAGGAAGACAAAAAGCCCAATTAAAAAATGGGTAAAAGACTTGAACAGACACTTCTCTAAGTGTGTCCTCCTCTAAGGAGGACATACAGAGGGCCCAGAGACATATGAAAAGATGCTGAGCATCATTAGCCATTAGAGAGATGCAAATTAAAACCACAATGAGATACCACTTCACACTGGACAGAATGGCCATCATAAACAAACCAACAGACAAGTGTTGGAGAGGTTATGGAGAAAAGGGAACCCTAGTGCACTGTTGGTGGGAATGCAGACTGGTGCAGCCACTGTGGAAAACAGTATGGAATTTCCTCAAAAAACTAAAAATGCAACTGCCTTTTGACCCAGCAATTCTACTGCTGGGATTAATTATATCCTAAGAGCCCTGAAACACCAATCCAAAAGAACCTATGCACCCTGATGTTTATAACAGCAGAATTTACAATAGCCAAGTGCTGGGAACACCCTAAGTGCCCGTCAGTAAATGAATGGATCAAAAAACTATTGTACACTTACACAATGGAATACTATGCAGCAGAGACAGAAAGGCCCTCCTACCCTTCGGGACAACATGGATGGAACTGGGGAGCATTACGCTAAGTGAAATAAGCCAAGCGGTGAAAGACAACTACCATATGATCTCACCTTTAACTGGAACATAACAAAAGAAAAAAGCAAACAAAATATAACCAGAAACATTGAAATTAAGAATAATCTGACAGTAACCAGGGGGAGGAGGGAGGAAATAATAGGGGGAAGAGTTTTCAGGAACTACTATAAAGTACACATGGACAAAACCAAGGGGGAGGGTGGAAGCAAGGGAGGGAGGTGAGTTTGGCTGCGGTGGGAGGGAGTGGTGGGGGGAAATGCAGACAACTGTAACTGAACAACAATAAAATAATTTTTTAAAAAAGAATGTAAAAAAGGGTCATAAGAATGAACAGATGGAGAATATCAGAAGAGAAATGAGAATGACAAAAATAAATATGTTTTGAAATTGAAAAGCACCATATGCGGAACAAAAAATCCACTGGGTAGTCTAAACATCAGGTTACAGGCTGCAGAAGAAATGATTAGTGAAATTGTAAGCACATTAATAGAAAGCATCTAACGTGAACAACAGGAAGAGATTTGGGAGGATGTTATCTCCATTTTATTTGTTAACTTAATTGCTATTTTACTTTTAAATTTAATTTTCAGTTATAGTTGGCACATACTAGTTTCAGGTGTAAAACAAAGTGATCAGACATTTAGATAGTTAGGAAGGGGTCACCCCGGTAAATCCAGTGCCCATCCAACACCACACACAGTTAGTACAAAATTGCCGAGCACCCTCCCTCTGCCGCACTTACGCCCCGCGACTGCTCCCTGACTGCCCATCCGTACTCAACCCTTCCCCGTCTGCACCCAGCGCACCACGGCCTCCCATCTGGTGACCTTCCATTTGTTCTCTGCACCTGTGAGGGTGTGTCTGTTTTGTTTGTTCATTTTGTTTTTAGATCCCACCTACAAGCAAAACCCTATGGTGTTCGTCTTTCTCAGCCTGACTTTTTTCACTTAGCATAACACCTTCTAGGTCCACCATGTTGGCACAAATGGTAAGATTTCGTTCTTTTTCTGGCTGAGAAATATATTCCATTTTACATATGTGCCACTCCTTCTTCGTCCATTTGTCTGTTGATGAACGCTTAGGCCACTGCCAAGTCCTGGCTGTTGTAAATAATGCTGCAGTGAACACATGGGTGCGTATATCTTTTCAAAGTAGTGTTTTGGATTTCTTAGGATACATACCTGGAAGCAGAATTGCTGTGTCCTCCGGTAGCTCTACTTTTAATTTTTTGAGGGAACTGTGTGTTCTCCACAGTGGCTGCACCAGTTTGCAATCTCGCCAGTGGTGCGTGAGGGTTCCATTTCCCCGTGTCCTCGCTCACACTTGTTTGCTGATTTAGCGATAATAGCCATTCTGCTAGGCCTGAGGTCATACGTCATTGTAGTGGTTTGGATTTGCATTTCTCTGATAGTTAGGGATGCTGAGAACCTTTCCTGTGTCTCTTGGCCATCTGTAGGTCCTCTGTGGAGAAATATCCATTCAGGTGCTCTGTTCTGTCCATTTTTTAATCAGGTTGTTCATGTTTTTGAAATTGAGCTGTACGAGTTCCTTATATATTTTGGATTTTAACCCCTTGTCAGATGTGTTATTTGCAAGTTTCTTCTCCCACTAGGTAGGTTGCCTTTTTGTTTTGTTGACAAAAATGGTTCCCTTGTGGTGAAAAAGCTTTTTGGTTTGATGAGGTCTCATTTGTTTACCTTTTGCTTATGTAGTCTTTGCCTAAGGAGACGACATCCCAAAAACATACTGCTAAGGCCAGTGTCAAAGGGTTTATTGCCTATTTTTTTTCCAGGAGTTTTATACCTTCAGGTCTTACAGTTAAGTCTTTAATCCATTTCGAGTTTATTTTTGTATATGGTGTAAGAAAGTGGTCTAGTTTCATTTCTTGCATGTATAACAGAAAGAGATTTTTTAAATATTAAGATAGCTTTAGTGGAAGGGTAAGATTTAGTGGAAGGGGGAGAGAGAAACACTGATGTGAGAGAGAAACATCGATCGGTTGCCTACCGTACATGCCCAGACCGGGGATCGAACCTGTGCCCTGACTGGGAATTAAACCAGCGACCTTTCAATTACAGAACGACACTGCAACCGACTGAGCCACACCGGCCAGGGCAAAAGAGACAGGTTTATGGTGCAGTGGGAGAGAGGACAGCTGAAAGAGTGCAGTCCTCGGAAAGCTGGAATCCAGAGCAGAGAAGCGGGGCTGAGCTTCCCGTCGCATCAGGGACACTTGTTCTATTGAGACTGAAAGGCAGAGAATTTGGGTGAGTATGCAGGCGGATTCGTAAATTTGGGATAAGAAAACGAGGCAAGTGTCTAATTATATTTTCTTTATTGTATACCATTTTGTATACTATTCTTAAATATTTATTATCCTTAATGCCTCGCATAATTTAGAGTTATATCACTGTATGAAGGCAGCGACAATTTTGGTCGGTATGGCATTCCCAATTCCGTCTTTATCTTCTTTTCAAAGAACATTGTCTCAGAGCCGTGTCTCTATTTCAACATATTCCCCCTGCCATGACCATCTTTTGAAGATAGAGAAGCGTTTCTCGTTTTCCACATTTTGTACTTCACGAGGTCTGTCTCTCAGCAGGGAGCTTCTGTCCGACGCCGACTCCGGTTCAGTTTTCCACAAAGGGACTCCCGGGCGGGCAGGAAAATGCAGAATTGTCAACTCTTTCTTGAACTTGGAACTCCCACTGTCTTTAAAGTGTGTCTTGCCATTCAGTATTCCTCTTTTCCGTAAACTTATTTATGAAGCGTACACACTACACGGAAGGCACAGGCTTTGCTCACCTCTTTCTTCGAAGTATTCCCGGGGGCACAGTGCCCGTCAAAGAACTCCAACGCAGTAGATACTCGAAAACACACACCAACAGCTACCTCTGATTTCCCTTTCTCCTCCACATTCTGTTTATACTCTGGCTGAGTAATTCAAAGTCATTTCCCACCCTCCCCCCAGCCCACGGGGACTGGGGAAACGGTGCCCCGTGGACACGGAAACCCTTGGACGTTCAAGTCCCTCATGTAAAAGGGCACAGGGTCTGCATACAGCCGACGCGTACCCCCGTGTACTTTCAGTCGTCTCCTGAGCACTTACGACGCCGAATACAAGGGAAATGCTATGTAAGTAGTCGTTATACTGTGTTGTTTAGGGGAAATGGCAGGAAAAAGCCTGTACGTGTCCAGCACAGATGCCGTCATACATAGTACATGTCAGCAACAATGTAACTTTTTTCCTGATATTTTTGGTCCACAGTTGACTGACTTTGTGAACGTGGAACCTGTGGATACAGGGGGCTGACGGCAGGTCCATCTCAGTATGCTCCGAGGTCCCTGAACACGAATCATTGAGGATCCAAATTTATTTGTACATATTGTATGAGCCACGAAGACTTTCACTTGCAGGAAACAGAATGCCTAACGAGTCATTTCCATTTGCACATGACCAGAAGTCCAGAGAAGGGTGCTGGCTGCAGGGGGGCGCAGCAGCTCAACAATGTCATAGTTCAAGGTCGGTGCCTAATTCTCTGAGCCTTGCTCCCACGGTCCTGGGGTTGGCACTGTGGTTCCGGGCACCTCATGGCTGTACTCAGGGGCTGGGGGTCAGGGCAACGCAAGGGAGAGACATTGCTCTGCTTCCCTTGCCATGGGTGAAGAAAGAAATATCTTTCCTAGAACCCCCTAGAGAACTTCTCCTAGCATGTCATGGGCGGGAAGGGGCCACATGCCCACCTCTCAACTCACAAGGAGGAGTTTCAGTACTAAGGAAGGAGGAGGGTATGGCTTCCGGTAGACAGAAGGGCTATAAACTAGCCCTTCCTCTTTTAGCCACATTTGGCCTTCCCTCTTGGCTTTGCTTAGTGAGCGCAGCAGACGCAACTGCCCCAGCGTTCACTCCATTACTCGACTCACGATCTTGGAACATGCCTCAACACATAAGCATCTGACTGAAGCAGACAGGGATCGAACCCGGAATGTAGGTATGTGCCCTGACCAGGAATCGAACTCACAATCTTCTGGTGCACAGGACGATGCCCTAGGCCACTGAGCCATCCAGCCGGGGCTCTTCTTAAATATTTAAAACAGACCCTTCTAGAACAGCTTGCTAGACTCCCGAATCCCCAGTATCCCAGGCTAAAGTTCCTTCTGCAGCCCTCACAGCCCAGGGAAGACTGGGCATCCTGCGGCCTCAGGCTTGTCACTCGCCGAGCAGGCAGCCCCTAGGGTGTGTTATTAGAAGTGGCATTGAACTGAGGTTTATTAGATACCCCCAGACTCATCTCTTACTGAGCTTATGTTGGACTAGGAATATATGAGGTTCAATTTTCCATACTTTTTCCCTATTATTTTGCAGGCTCTCTCTCTCTTTGCCAGTCTTATGGTGTCTAATGATATTTCTCTGTGGTTTTAATTTACCTTTCACTGATTAAATATGAGGTTAAACACTTTCCATATTTTAATTAGACATTTAGTTTTATCATAACTTAATTGTAATTATTTGCCATTTGTGTTTATGTTTTACTTATTGATTTGGAGTGTTTTCTAAATTTTTTTTAAAACTAAACTTATTTTAAAATACAAGCATCCCAAAGTCATTGCCTGATATATTATTTAACAAATAAACTTAAAAATCAAGGAAGTGAGGTAAACTTCGGGGCAGAGTGAGAAGTCTCCTTTGTTTCTTCTTTCAAATTCACAAGTCGGACACCTCTAACTCAACAGAGGGTCCCCTGCCCGACACACAGACACGACCGAAAGGTCCACCCGTGGAACACGTGAAGGGGGGCAGATTGGAGGAGTAAGGGAAGCCGGACGGAGGGAAGGACAGAGACAGTTGCCACAGACGCAGCTCCGCCACCCGAGAATCCTGCCAGCTCGGGAGCAGTGGAGAAATCAGGCTACAGGACTCACTCTGCAGCCTGAAGCACGAGAGGGGCAGAAACAGTGGTGCCCCCAGAGGAGGTACCTACCCCTCTCCCTCCCCATCGAGGCAGCCCCCAGTAGACAGGGCTGGGAAGCACTGCTGACAGCCCAGGCCTTTCCTGGAAGAGGGGCGAGCCCCAGGATGCGGAAGCTGCTCTGCAGCCCCCCTACCCGCGACAGAGCCAGGCAGGGAAAACTGAAATGCCTTAAGCACGACACAGTACAGTGGGGCTGTGAAACTGTCACGTTGTCCCCTCCACCCCTTGCCACCTGCCCCACACCCTGGCAGGGGCTGGTGGAGACACCTGCAAGAACACAGTGGGGCCAGCGACCCTGAGAGAAGAGGAGGCAGAGCTGGGAGCCGGGAAGTCCCTCACCGCAGTGCAGCACCAGTAACTGTAACCGAGGTGAGGGGGTCTCAGAGAGGGCGATCCTGGTCCTGCAGATGTGGATGGATACACAGCACTTCCCGTAACCAAAGCCCCCCTGCTCCCCTGGGACCCCAGGCACAAAGAAGTACGAGAAAACGAAAACTTGTGTTATACCACCATCTGCTGGAAAACTAGAGAAGGACCCTGTCTACCAATCTGAATTGTGGGCAGCAAAACAGCATCTCGACAAGAAATGAACTCCCTACTTCGGATGCGCAGGCAGACAGACCATCCATCAATACCACGAACAGCCGAGGTAACACGGGAGCACAGAAGGAAAATGAGAAGCCTCCAGAAACAAATTTCAAAGTCACAGCAGACGGTGACAACATGACAGAGAACCGCAGTCTGCAGTTATGAAGGAGCTCTGGGAGATACGAGAGGACGCGGGAAGGCCGTCCGATGGGGTCAGGGAGAAAATTAGTGAATGTAAGGAGTACTGTACCAAAGAGATTGACACCTTACAAACGAATCAAACAGAAACTCTGGAGCTGAAGACCTCGATGAATGAGACGAGGCATTCCTTAGAGAGCGCTGGAATCGGGGCAGACCAGATGGGAGACAGGCTCAGCAAGCTCGTGCTGGATGCCTAGAAATGACCCAAGAGGGGGAAGGGATGGGACTGAAAGTTTAGAAAAAGTGAAGGAACTCGATGAGAACAATCCGACTCCATTAGAAAGAGCAACATGAGGATGATGGGCGTACCAGGAGGAGAGAAGAAGGGGACAGAGACCCTATTCAAACAATCGGTGAGAACTCTCCAAACCTATGGGAAGAACTGGACTCTGCAATTCAAGAAACTACCAGAACACCTAATTATCTCAGTGCAAAAAGCTCTCCAAGACACATTATATTAAAATTGTCAAAAGTTAGTGACAAAGAATTCTTGAGGAAGCCGGGGAGGAAAGACCATAACACACAAAGGAAACCCTGTTACATTATTGTCAGAAACCTGACAAGTCAGGATAGAGTGGGATGAAATATTCAAAATATTCAAAGAGAGAAAGCACCACACACAAAGATGAAATCTAACTGGGCTGCAGACTTGAATATAAAACCTGAAACAATAAAATACAAAGAAGAAAACACAGACACCAAACTTTCAGACCTTGATCTCAAAAGGCTTTTTGTGAAGTTGGCTCCAAAGGCAAGGGAAATAAAAGAAAATAAATAAATGAATGGAACTACATCAGACTAAAAAGCGTCTGCACAGCAAAAGAAATAATCGATAAAACAAGTCGCCACCAACCCAATGGGAGGAGATATTTAAAAACAACGCCTCAGACAAGGAGCTGAAATATATATCCGACAATATATGGGACAATATTCGAAATATATAAAGAAGTCATATAATCAATAACAACAAAAACAGTTTGATAAAAAAGAAATGGACAGCCCTGGCTGGTGTAGCTCAGTGGACTAAGTGCTGGCCTGTAAATCAAAAGGTCGCCAGTTTGATTCCCAGTCAAGGCACACACCTGGGTTGCAGGCCAGGTCACCAGTAGGGGCTGCACAAGAGGCAACCACACATTGATGTTTCTCTTCTTCTCTTTCTTCTTCCCTTCCCCTCTCTCTAAAAGTAGATAAATAAAATCTTTAAAAAAAAAGAAAAAGAAATGGACAGAGGACCAGACTGGACACTCTCCCAAGGAAGACATACAAGTGAACAACAGATATATGAAGAGATGCTCGATATCACTAGTTATAAGGAAAATGCAAATAAAAACCACCATGAGATACCACCTCACAGCTGTGAGAATGGCTTTCATCAACAAGACAAGACATAAGGTGTTGGCCAGGATGGGGAGAAAAAGGAACCCTCGCACACTGCTGGTGGGAGTGTAAATTTGTGCAGCTTCTGTAGAGAACAGTATGGAGGTTCATCAAAAATGAAGAACAGATACTATATGACCCAGCAATTCCCCTTCTGGGTATCTACCCCCAAAACGTGAAAACACTCATTCACGAATATGTATGTACCCCTAGGCTCATTGCAGCATTATTCACAATAGCCAAGACATGAAACAACGTAAGTGTCCTTCAGTGGATGACTGGATAAAGAAGTGGTACATATATACGGTGGAATACTACCCAGCCATAAAAAAGATGAAATATTGTCATTTCTGGCACCATGGATGGGTCTTGAGAGCATTATGCTAAGTGAAGCAAGTCAGACAGAAAAGGATAAGAGCTGTATGATTTTAGTCCTACTTGGGATGTAAAACAAAAAGCAACAAATGCACAAACAAAACAAACCAACCCACAGATAGAGCAGAATGCCAGATTCCTAGGTTTAGGGGTTGGGGGGAATGAAGAGGAGAAAGGGGGTCAGCAACGGGAGGACAGGAGGCACCAGACTGCAGATGGGGAGCACACAACGGAATAGACAGACACCGTATCACAAAGTGTGCACCCGAAACTCTCAGTGTTGTTAGCCAGTGTTACCCCAATGACTGTAATAAAACCGCGAATGTGTACAATTAGAACAGCGCACGTAGGCGACGCGGTGAGCCCTGTGCTTCTTTATGGACACATCAGACCACAGGGTCGAGCAGTCCGACAACCACTGCAGATGCGGAGCAATGGGGAGAACTGACGGTCTTCCCTGCTCTCGGCAACAACGGTCACGGGACAGGAAGCTCCAGCTGACGCCCACACTGGCACAGTCCCGGGTCCTGCTCCCGTGGCTGTGACCTGTGGCCTGTGTTAGAAGCGGGAGGAAATGGCACGGTTCCGTGGAAGGTAGGGTAAACCTTGATGGGAGGGGCCGGCTTCCCACTAAGGATTCCCAGCCCCGGGAACCACCCGCCCCATCCTTCCTGAGTCCCGGCAGTGAGGAGCGCTGCGTCCCGGCCTGGGTCTCGGCTGCCAGCTCTGAGCAGTGTCCATGCAGCGTCCAGCAGACCTGGGTGGCCCTCAGCTCTGCCGCAAGTCTCGGTGGGCAGCTCAGTGGACTGACTCCTTGTGCCACCCCCACGCCCTTTCTGGATGGCACAATCGCGCGACATAAATACTTTCTTTTTCTGGTCATTTGTTGTCCCTGACACTCGCATTGCCTTTTTGCTGTCTCATTTTCCTGGTTCTGTTTAACGTAAGCAGAATCACCAGGGAGATGAGACCAAAATCCACATGAAAAGAAAATTCAGGTATCATCCGAGGCAGACTACAATGCGTGAGACTTGTCACAACCAAACAACTGCCCTGTCTGAGTGCTGGGTCCCTTTTTCATTGTTCTAACGGGGGAGAAAGGCCGGAAATGCTCCTTTGTTTATGTGGAGATGGCTGCCTGTGCTTTTCTCAATGGTGGTTTTGCCATGAACCACAAGCTAAGGTGTCGTAAGTGCTGTCCAGACCCCGAGGACCCCAGAGGGCCGTGCAGGCATCTGATCCCAGGTTGCTCCCCTCTTGGTGGCCACCAGCCTCCTGCTTAGTTGTGACCTCAACTCCCTGGCCCCCTAAATCCAAACCACTCCCGTCTCTACCAACAACAGCTCTTTCCAGGCTTTTGTGATTATCAAAAAAATTTCAAACCACAAAACAGAAAAAAAAAAAACCCCTCAGCTCAGTGAGTACAAAAGCAGAAAAGGTCCTCGGGGACACGATGCATTGCAGAGAGAGGGAAGGGCAGGCTGGGATTGAAGTCACTGTGACTCCAGTGCCCCCTCCATCCCCTGGTGGATGGAAGCAGCTGGTTTAGGGTGGTCCAAGTTCGAATCCCAGCTTCTCCTGCCTTCCTGTGGTATGGAGCAGGAGTCCTGGCAACTGTCTCCTTGCCTGTAGGCCCAGGTCCCTCGGAAGAGTGAACGAGACACCTACTCTTCGGCCCCAGTACAGGCAGGTGCTTAGCAAACAAGCCCTTCTCCTGCTCATTTCATCATTTGCTCTGCTGCCCTGGGGGGCTCCTCCACAGCACCCACACCCCATCCTGTTTCCCATCTCGGACAGCGTCCCACCTGTGACCATATTGAAAGAGACTGGGTGTCCAGCAGAGGCTGGCTGGTCCCTTTTACACCTGCCAACAGGTCTGAGCCAGCAAAAGCTGCAACAATGGAAGAACCCCTCAGGGCTCCAGGGGCTCAGCTGGCCTCACCCTCCAGGCCTGACTGGACGCTCCAGTCTGTCTGGGGGTGGGGGGGTTGGTCAGCAAATGTCTAATACTAGAATATTGGCCTTCCTCCACGGCCCTTGCTCCCGGGATGCAGAAGTTGAACAGCTGGCTAATGGGATTTCCTCTTAAAGCTGTGACTGCTCTTATGGAGGAGGCTGCCTGTCGAGGACGCCCTGGGCTGACTCATGCAAAGCCTTTGGCTTGGATGAGCCCGGATAGCTGTTTGGTTGATGACTTGGTCCCTTTCACACACTCAGGTCCAAAGGCCGGTGTGAGCTTGACCTTCATGCATCTGATCATGGCCATGGGCCCCCACCAGCCTGCCATGACAAGCAGAGGCCATGTAGCATCACGGTGCAGAGCTGGCTTGAGCTGTAGATCCTACCTCTAGTTCCTCCATGACTTGCCATGCATTTCGAGGCGTTGAGCAAGTCCCAGCCCTCTCTGGGCTTGCCTCCCCGTCTGTAAAATGGGGTGGACAGTCTCTAACAGTCCTTTCTGCCCTTTGCAAGCTCGGAGATGGCCTCTGGGTCAGGAGAGAAGAATTGCCCGGGGAGCTCTCTTCCTGGTGTCAGCCATCACCCCTGTCCTCACCCCTCAGGCCCTCAATTCACATTTTTTAGAAAAATATGAACATAACATAAAATTAACCATTTTGAGTGAGTCACTGAAGGGTATTTCGTACATTCACGAGGTTGTGCAACTACTGTCTCTGTCTAGTTTCAAAACACTGTCATTGGCCCAAAAGGAAAGCTCGTGCCTATTACACGGCTTCTGCCCTGCCCCAGGCAGCCACCCGTCTGCTTTCTGTCTCCGTGGTTTGACCTCTTCTAGGCATTTCACAGGAATAGACAATATGTGACTTTTGGTGACTGGCTTCTTTCATTCAGTGTGATGTTTTCAGGGTTCGTCCATGTTGTAGGCTGTACAGCACTTCCTTCCTTTCCATGGCTGCGTGCCGTTCCATCGCGCGTGTGTGTGGCACAGCTCCTTTGTCCACTCGCTTATTGCTGGCATTTGGGTTGTTCCTGCCTTTCAGCTACTGTCACTTGTGCTGCCAAGAACACAGGTGTGTATGTATTTGTTCGAGCACCGTTTTTGATTCTTTTGAATATGTACCTAGGCAGGGAATGGCTGGATCCTTGCTAAGTCTACGTTTAGTTTTCTGAGGAACCACCACAGTGTTTCCCACAGCAGCCAAATCATTTTCCCTTCTCCCCAGCAGCCCACAAGGGTTCCAATCTCTCCATTTCCTCACCAACACTGGTTTTCATCATTTTTTATGAAGGTCGTCCTAGTGAGTATGAAGTGGTGGCTCGCTGTGGTTTGGTATTGGTAGGAAAAAGTCAAAATGCACGGCTCCCATGTCCATTAGCTCATTTCGACCCTGCCAACACCTGGGGCAGGTGGGCGCAACGGCGGAGTAATGGCCTGCTTTTATTGTTTTAATTGTATTGAATGTATTGGGGTGACACTGCTTAAATAAATGGTAGGTCTCAGGTGTACAGTTCTATAATATGTCATCTGTGTACTGTAGTGTGCGTTTACCACCCAAAGTCAAGTCTCCTTCCATCACCACTTATCCCCCCTCCACCCTCTCCTACCTCTCCAACCACCTCTTCCCCTGGTAGTCACCACACTGTTGCCTGTGTCTATGAGGGTTTCTTGTTTGTTTAATCCCTTCACCTTATTCACCCAGCCTCCCAACCCCCTTGCCTCTAGCAGCTATCAGCCTGTTCTCTGTCTCTGCGAGTCCATTTTTATCTTGCTCGTTTGCTTAGTTTCTTCATTAGAGTCTACAGGTAAGTGAAATCAAATGATACTTGTCTTTCTCTGACTGGCTTATTTCACGTAACATAATGCTCTCCAGGTCCATCCACGTTGTCCCAGAGGGTAAGATTTCCTTCTTTTTTCTACCCGAACAGTGTTCCACTATGTAAATGTAACACAGCTTTTTTATCCACTCATCTAGTGATGGGCACTTGGGCTGCTTCCAAAAATCAGCCATCACACATAATGCTGCAATGAACGTAGGGGTGCATATATTCCTTCAAATCAGGGTTTCAGGATTCTTCAGATATATTCCCAGAAGTGGAATCACTGGGTCATAAGGCAGTTCCATTTTTAATTTTTTGAGGAAAACTCCATACTGTTTTCCACAGTGGCTGCACCAGTCTGCATTCCCACCAACAGTGCACGAGGTTTCCCTTGTCTCCACATCCTTGCCAACACTTGTTGTGTGTTGATTTATCGATGATAGCCATTCTCATAGGTGTGCAGTGATAGCTCATTGTGGTTTTAATGTGCATTTCTTTGATAACTAGTGATGTTGAGCATCTTTTCATATATTTGTTGGCCATCTGTATGTGCTCTTTGGAAAAGTGTCTATTCAGGTCTTTTGCCCATTTCTTTTTTTTAAAATATATTTTATTGATTATGCTATTACAGTTGTCCTATTATCCCCCCTTCATTCCCCTCCACCCTGAACACCCTCTCCCACCCACATTTCCCCCTTTAGTTCATGTCCATGTGTCATAAGTTCTTTAGCTTCCACATTTCCCATACTATTCTTGCCCTCCCGTCTATTTTCTACCTACCATCTACGCTTCTTATTCTCTGTACCTTTCCCCCCTCTCTCCTCCTCTCACTCCCCTGTTGCTAACCCTCCATGTGATCTCCATTTCTGTGGTTCTGTTCCTGTTCTAGTTGTTTGCTTAGTTTCTTTTTGTTTTTGTTTCAGGTGTGGTTGTTAATAATTGTGAGTTTGCTGTCATTTTACTATACATGTTTTTTGTCTTCTTTTTCCTGGATAAGTCCCT
>CM052546.1:34969924-35018411 GCA_028533065.1 Trachops cirrhosus
ACCCGGCCGAACTCCGCCCCTCCTACCGGTCTGGATGAAAGTGTCTATTTTTAAATCCTTGGTTGTCCGACTTCCATAAACTTCAATTTTCTGTCAGTTCTGGTTGTTATTTTGTTTCTATATCTTTGTTGTCCCTATCTTGGTTGTGCGAGGAGGCACAGTGCGTCTACCTATGCCTCCATCTTGGCCGGAAGTCCTCCCCTTTGCCCATTTCTTAATTCGACTGTTGAGGAGGGTGTTGAGCTTTATGTTCTTTATGAAATTTGGATATTAATCCCTTAATGCATGTATCATTGGCAAATATGTTCTCGAATTCAGTGAGTTGTCTTTTAATTTTGTTGATGGTTTCCTTTGCTGTGCAAAAACTTTTTAGTTTGATGTAGTCCCATTTGTTTATGTTTTCTTTTGTATCCCTTGCCTGATGAGACATAGAAAAAAAATGTTGCTATGAGAAGTGTTTGAAATTTTACTGCCTATGTTTCCTTTTAGGATTTTTATGCTTTTGAATCTTATGTTTAAGCCTTTAATACATTTTCAGTTTATTCTTGTGTGTGGTGTAAGAATAGACTGATTACACCTAATGAAATTGAAGCAGTAATAAAAAACCTCCCAATAAACAAAAGCCCTGGACTGGATGGCTTCATAGGAGAATTTTGCCCAACATTCTGAGAAGAACTAACACCTCTTCTTCTCAAACTATTCCAAAAAATTCAAGACAAGGGAAGACTCCCAAGTTCATTTTATGAGGCTAGCATTATCCTACTTCCAAAACCAGATAAGGATACTACAAGGAAAGAAAATTATAGGCCAATAACCCTGATGAACATAGCTGCTAAAATCCTCAGCAAAATATTAGCAAACTAGATCCAGCAACACATTAAGAAGATTATACACCATGACCAAGTGGGATTTATTCTGGCTGGTGTAATATTCACAAATCAATAAATGTGATATGCCTCATAAACAGAATCAAGGATAAAATCACATGATTATTTTGGTAGATGCAGAAAAGCATTTGATAAAATTCAGTACCTACTTACGATAAAAATTCTCAGCAAAGTGAGAAGAGAGGGAACATACTCCAACATAATAAAAGCCATATGTGACTAACCCACTGCCAGCATCATACTCGCTGGGCAAAAACTACGAGCATTTCCACTAAGACCAAGAACAAGACAGGGATGTCGGCTTTCACCTCTCTCGTTCAACACAGCACTGGAAGTCCTGGCCACAGCAATCAGACCAGAAGAAGTAAAGGGCATCCCAACCGGAAAGGAAAAAGGAAAACAGTCATTATTTGCAGATGATATGATATTGTACGTAGAAAACCCTACAGACTCCAACAAAAACTACCAGAACTGATCAATGAATTCAGTAAAGTTGCAGGACAGAAAATAAAAATCCAGAAATCAGTTACATTTTTATAAGTCAATAACAAACTATCAGAAAGGGAAACTAAGAAAATCTCATTTACAATTGCATGAAAAATAAAATAAAATAAAATCCCAAGTAATAAATTTAACCAGAATGTAAAAGACCTGTACTCAGAAAATTACAAGACACTGAAGAAAGAAAGTGAAGAGGACACAAATAAGTGGAAGCATATACTATGTTCATGGATAGAAAGATGAATATCATTAGAATATCTATACTTCCCCAAAATCTATAGATTCAAGGCAATTTCTATCAGTGGTACCAAGATACCACTGGCATGTTTCACAGAACTAGAACAAATACTCCAACAATTTATATAGACCCACAAAGGACCCTGAATAGCCACAGCAACCTCGAGAAAGAAGAACAAAGTTGAAGGAATCACGCTACCTGATATCAAACTATGCTACAAGGCCACAGTAAACAGCATGGTACTGGCTTAAAAACAAACACATAGATCAGTGGAACAGAATAGAGAGCCCAGAAATAAACCCATGCTTTTATGGTCAATTTTATTCAACAAAGGAGGCAAGAATATACAATGCAATAAAGATGGTCTAGGCAATAAACGGTGTTGGGAAAATTGGACAGATATGTGCAAAAAAAAATGACCTGCTTTTACCAGGTTGAAAAACAGAGGCGCAGAGGAGTGAAGTGATTTGCCCAGAGACACACACAAATCAGTGTCCGAGATATGGCTTTGTTTTTCTTTCTAGCACTTATCACCATTGAACTATAATCTACCAGATGATTTCTGGGCTCTTTCCCCCGTAGAATATAAGCAGGGTGAGGGCAGGGGTTTGTATTGGTTTCTCTGCTGGGAGGCAGGAGATTGTGGTGGTCAAGAACTTAGACTGTGAATCCAGATTCTCTGGGTTGCCCCTTACTAGCTCTGTGACCTCTCCATGCTTCAGTTTTCTTCTGTTAAATGGGGAAAATCATGGTACTTAGCAAGGAGACTTGTTCTGAGAATTAAATGACTTCATGTATGTAAACAGCCCGGCATCTACAGATGATCGATCAGTGCTCGTTGGATGAACGGAAGCCAGGTCCGTGTGGTGGGAACAAAGACTGCAAGCGCAGCACTCTGTTCAGGTGGGAGTCGAGGTGGGAGCTGTTCTTGATGTCCAGGCACAGCAACGCCAGGCCCTGCCCCCAACAGCCAGTGTAGGGAACAGGCATGCTAGGCCTGCTAGCCTGTACGTGTCAGTCACTCCCCACCCTGGCCCCTCTTCCTTCCTTTCCCAGTTCCTTGAGCTCTGTGCCAAGTTCTTTGCTAGATTCTAGCAAAGACATGCAGTTGACTGGACACTATCTGTGCCTTTGAGGAGTCTGTAGCATCGCCTCTTGGCCTCTGGTGGAGGAACACTGTGCTGACCACTGTGATGGGGAAGACAGAGGAGCTACAGGGGACCAAGGTGGAGGAGAGGCACCATGAGCAATCCTGTGCCCTCCTCTCCTTCTGCCAGCCTGAAGTCCCCTATACCCTGTGCCCTTGGAGGGCCCCAGTGCCAGGACCAGGGCCAGAACATCAGCTGGAACCGAGTTCTCAGTCATGGTACATTGCAGCACCTCAAGCCCCTGTCCAAACCCAGGGCCAGGAAGCCAAAGCCGTGGCCAGGCCCCGGGCTGGGACCAGCTATCCCTGGAACAGGTGCCCTTTCTACGAAGCAAAGCCCCAGCTGTGGTCAGCCCACAGGGCGGGCCTCTCCCAGCCTGCAAAAACGCTGCTATTGGCCATTCCAGTCACGTGCTCCCACTTTACTGGGCACCCATGGGGCAGGCTCTGTGCTGGGTCCTACCACCTATGAGGCTGGTCAGCATGGTGGGCGGTTGTGGGTGGGATGTGGTCTTCTCTCCTTGTTTAAAATGAAAAATATGACCTTGTCCAATTGGATACTGAGTGTTGGGTTTCTAGAACATTCTTAGAACACAGAAACCTCCCAAGTGGAAAGCGTTCCTGGCTTTGAGTCTCAGTTCTGACCTTGGGCAAGTCACTTAACCACCATGAGCCTCCATTTCTTCACTATAAAATGGGAATCAATAATGACAACAACTAACCTCACAGAACTGGTGGAACCATCAAGTGGGAGCAGGACTTGAAAGTGCTTTCTAAATTGCTTAACTAATCATCATCAGAGAATGATGGTGAGCTTCTTTCACATGCTTATTTGTCACTCATGTATCCTCTTTGGTGAAGTGTCTGTTCCTTGTTTGCCCATTTTTAATCACCAAGTAGTTTGTTTTCTTATTGAATTTTGAGAGCTCTTTATATATTTAGGGACAAGACTATTGTGGGATATGTGCTTTGTCAGTACTTTTTCCTGGTCTGTGGTTTCTCTTTAAAGTGCTTTGAAGTGGTAATATGTTGCCTACAGGTTAAGGGTCTCTCTGAATGACTCAGAACAGAAACCCCAAGAACTCCCCCTCCATCTGCAGTGTGTTTATCCTAGGTTGCTTCCCTGGAAAACATGGGCTTCTCTCAGTGAGGTCAAGGGTTGGAGCCCTGAGTTCCCATGGCTAGGCTTGGGGCAGGGTGGGGGGAGCGAGAGAACAGAATTGGAGCATATTCCTCATGCTTCCCTGTTCCTCGGTCGGTTTCTGCAGGTGCCTCCTGGGTCTTGTCCTCAGCAGCCTGACCCCCGGTCCCCCCTGGGAGCATGTCATTGCCCCCTCTCACTGTTCCAGCTCCACACTCCACACGGTCTGGAAGGGTAGGTTGTTGTTAGGCTGCGGGGACAGGGACAGGCTGAACCCAACCCTCTGGGATATGCAGGCTCTGGAACCCTCTGCCCTGGAGAAGAGCAGCGGAGACTAGCCTGAGGCTTCTGGCCCTCACCAGGCACTGCCCGCCCCAGGCTCCTCCTCCGTTCTCTGGGGGACTTCTCTAGAAGCCCCAAAACCTGTCCTTCTCCTCCCTCTTCTCAGTTCCTCCCTCCTCTCTCTTCCTCCTTCCTTCAGACTGCTCTGAGCTGGTTTCCTGTAGAAGGAAGCAGGACGGGAAATTCTGCAGGAAACCACTGTTGGAGTGGGCAGATTGCGAGAGTGAAAAGTAGGAAAGTACCTAAATGTCCATCCATAGAGGTTTAGTTAATAAAGTGAATCTAAAGTTAAATAAAGGTATAATGTTTTTTTTTCACTGACAATGTAAATTCATGTTTGTGGGCACAGAGCAAGGACCTTGGCACATTGGGTCTTTTTTAAAAAAAGGTTACAGAGCCCTGGCAGGTGTGGCTGAGTTGGTTGGAGTGTGGTCCTGGGCACTGAAAGGTCATGAGTTCGATCCCAAACTGGGTGCATTCGGGAGGCAGCTGATCGATGTTTCCCTTTTGCGGTGACGTCTCTCTCTCTCTCCCCTCTTTCATCTCTCTCTAAAAGCACTGAAAAAAAGTCCTCGGATAAGGATAAACAAATAAAAATATAAATAAATCAATAAAGGTTTTAGAACAGCTCGAGCCTGTTTCATGAACAGATGCACGGAGAGCTTATCAGGAAGGATGCTCGGCCAGCTGATCACATCCATTCGTCCGGGTGGTGGGATTTCAGGTGATTTCTCGTTCAACTGTCTTTAAATTTACCAGTGTTGCCTGAAGTTTTTTCAATGAGAAGGGCTGTTCTAAGGATGTGAACTTATATTTTAGGAAAGAAAAGCAAATATACATCAGAGGCTTTCTTCCGGGCTCACTCCCCAACCCCGGCCCCCAGGGCGGTGGTGGAAGGTCCCACCTGGCATATTCCAGAAGCTGCATTTCCAGCTGTGGTCTGGCACCTTGGAGGAAGGGGGACCAGCTCCCTCCCTCTCAGGGCAGGTGTGAGATGCTCCCTGGCAAATCGAGCAAAGTTCCCAGTGTGCTCCTTGGAGACCAAACACAGATATGGAGTCTGAGCCCAGAATGGGCCCCTTGTCCCAGAGACCCCTGGAATTCTGCAGGGACAGCCTGAGCGGCCACTGCTGGAAACTTCCTCACAGGCTCTGAAAAGGAACACAGGGCCCAGGACAGGCTCCTCTGAGCAGAAGGCTCTGGAACTGCGGCAGAGACCAGCTGGGACCTGGACAAGGCGTTCTCCACACTCAGCCCAGCTTGAAAAAGTCTCTGATTCCAAGCCAACTGGAGATTTTCTAGTGAATCATGCATTCGATGGGATCCCAGAAATATGGCGGCCAAGGCTGCTGAAGACAGATCTCTCCATCTGCATTGCTTCCTTTTTCCTTCTGCATTTAAGATTATAGCTCAATCTCATTTTATTTGACACTAAAGTATCCCTTTCACGTTCTCAAAAATTTCAACTTTTCATCTCCCCCTCCACCCAGCCCCAGCATCATCCCCTTCATCGAGAAGTATTTTTTTTTTTTCTAAACAGAGTCTCTTTACTTTCTGTGAATCTTACAAGGTCAAGTAAAGCCCAGTGTCTGAAAAGCTCAGGGGGATTCCAGCTCCAGCTCCTCTGGGCAGTCTCTAGTTCATCCATCCATCCATCATTCATCATCCACCCACCCACCAGGATCGTCCATTCATCTGTCCATTCATTCTGCATCCGTCCATCCAGCATATCTTAGGGCACTCCCTCTGGGGCCAGGGCCTGGGCTGCGGCAAACCTTGGCCTTAGTCTCCTCCTATTCTCCTGCCCTCTGTGAAGATGGCGTGTCCCCACAGAGCCATCGCAGGGAGTGGCAGCATCAGGCTGGACACACAGGGCTGTCCTTGAAGACCTACCTCACTGTCTCACCTGGGATGATAACCCCACCTATCTCACCAGGCTGCTGCGCAAGTGAGGTGACCATCGTGGACACAAAGGCCCTGTGTGATTGGCGGAGCCCAGGCACTCGCATGATGCAGCTGTGAGTTCTGATTCCTTGGCTGCAGGGAGCCGGCCTGGTTCGCCCTGCGCTTTGAGGAGGCCAGCGCAGCAGATGTCCGGTAGCTGCCCCCAGAAGGAGCCTTGTCACAGCCCAGGTCCCCAGGCACCTGGTGTGAACAAACAGCCACCCACGACCCTGGACTCTGGGAGCAATTTCTGCTTCTGCTACTCAGAGGCCCCAAATAGAAGAAAAACAGAACATCGTTTTAGGAAATAATGACTGTATGGAGGATTTCAGGTTCCGGTTTTACCGGAGACCCTCTGGTAAATAATCAGCCCTTGGTTTCCCTTGCTGTCTTTCCCTTTCCCTAATATCCCCCTCCCTCCACATCCCCTGGTTCTGGGCTGGAGAGCAGCTACCAAGAGTCTAAAATCAGCTAGGTGAGCATCAGCATCTGGGAAGGTAAAGTCCCTCCAGACCCTGGGGACTTTCTGACACATGTGAGCACAGACACACAGAGAGGCGAACACAGAGAGACAGGCGCACACACACAAACACAAACACACACAAGCTCCCAGCGCAGCGTGAGAGCGTGATTACCAGCGGCCTTGGGCAGGGGCCAGTGGATCCCCAAAGACCGACCTCGAGCACAAAACCTCTGGAGCCCCTGAGGAATTGTGCCAGCAACTCTCCAATGTCAGGGTTCCTTTTTAGCAGCCTCTTTTTATATATAGAATACAAAGGCATGTATAAATAAGTAGTGATGTCCCAAGTTGTGGGGACGGTGAATGCAGTCGGCCAGGGGTTTGGACAACAAGGGGATGCGTGGGTTGGAGAGCACCGCCAAACAACCGTGAGAACGGGCAGAAATCAGTCTGGTTCTAGTCCCATCCTGCGCTCTCTAGGATCAGCGACAGCAACAGCGATGGTGAATACTCCCCCCTGCCAGGGGCCATACCCACGCCACTGGCCGGGGGGCCACTGTAAACAGCAGGGAGGGCTGGGCAGTCTCTCACGATTGCTCTGGATCCTGTCATCCTGAACCCCCTCTTCTGACACTACCACTTGCCAGACACTTCAGTTTAAAACTGTGGCATTGGTTGTGGCTGTATTTTGTCACCCACCACCACCTCCAATGGTCACCGAGTCCTGCCCAACCCCGAACTGACTGGCCTTTGCTGCATCCCCACCTCAAGGTCCTTCAGCCACGTGGGTGTGAAGGTCCGCCCCTGAACTCCAAGGTTCACCCTCTCAGAGTCCCCGCTTCTCCGCACCCCTCGCCTCCTGGAACCAGAGTGGCCTGGGGTCAGACCCTCCTCTCTCCACTCCAACCCCCAGCCTCCTCGCTGCTCCTCCTCCTCCTCTTACCTCCCCCAGGCTCACCTAAACATTCCAAACTAGTGCGCTCAGAGTGACTGCTGATTTTGTGAGATGTGGTCGGGGTCTCTTGGTTTAGTTTTTAAAGTCTCGTCTGTTAGAGATTTGCCCTGAATATGGGACAGATGATCTGATGTCTGAGATTTACTTTAAAACACTCCAGCAAAAATTAATAAATAGGAGATAAAGAAGGCAGGGGGAGGAAAAAGAGGGTGGTGATGGGTGGAACCAAGTGATAGGCACTTGAAGCTTCATTTGCACTCTTCTCTCTGCTTTTATGGATTTGGAACTTTCCATAGTGAAAAAGTAAACAGGACACAAAAGCAGCACCACCCTGTCGAGGCCTCGGGGCTCCCTGCCGCTTCAGGACAAAGTGCAAACCCTCTCGGAGAGTGAGCATCCAGGTGGGTGCAGCTCGCCAACATCTCAGAGTTCCTGGCTCGTGATAATAAAAGGCAAACAGATTTGTAGACAGTTGATCATTGGCTTAAACCCCCTACAGACAGGGCCACACCTTGCTGCCTGGACCAGGATGGGTGGCTCCCGCCCCAGCCCTGACCCGTCACTTTTCTGACAGTCCTGGATGGCCTCTGTTTCCTGGGAGCAGTGTCCATTGCCTTGCCTCAGTGCCTTTTCCTAGGCTGTTCCCTCTGCCTGCATTATCTTTCTCACAGTTTTTCACCTGCCAACTCCTGCTTTTCCTGAGGACTTGGCTTTAGCAATGCCTCCTTCAGGAAGCCCTCCCTGACCTCCCCAGCCCTATGTTGTCCCGGTAGCTGTTCTGCTTCCACTGTGCGGAGAGGGCCCATCTCTGCTCCTGATGGGAGGACAAGGACCTTGCTCATGATTGCATGCCTGAGCCCAGCACACAGTGGAGACTCTAAATATTCATTCAATAAATACATGAACGTTTATTCCTGTTTCCACTTCAATACAAAGCAAACCCACCACCCTACCTTCTTGCCACAGGGACAAACATTTGTTAACCACTCGACATCAGCTTCAAGCCCACTGCTGCGATTTTAGGGAGGGCCCTCTCAGGCTGGCCATCCCTGAAGCTGAGCAGCCAGAACGCAACCCTTCCTGGCGGCAGGTGCCCCTGCCCCTCACTTTTAATAGTTCATTTGAGGGTCTCAAAAGGCTGCACCTGCGGAGCCTGCAGGCCCCAGCTCTGAGGCTCCTGTGTGCACCTCACAGTGGTGAGAATCCCCTGGAGGCCTCCCCCACTGCCCCCTGAGACCAGCTCATCTCTGGGCTAAGGCCCTGGCACGCAGCATGTTCAGAGCCACTCACGTGGTTCCAATGTGCCTCCACAGTAAGAACCATTGGCTTAAGTCAGAAACCAACCCAGTGGGGCCGGGCCAAATGCCCCCAGACACCTGCCTCCTGCTGAGGGCGGACAGCAGCTGTACCTCCTTGCTAGGTGAGTAGCCGGTGTCCGCATGGGTGAGAGTGCCGGGCCCCTGGGGTGGCTGTGTGCTCCCCGAACCCTCTTTCTATGGCTTGACCAGACCCCTTGCCCTTGTTCAGGTGATGAGCGTGAAGCTGTTCCGGGACCCCAGTGAGGTGCTGCGGTCCTGCTCCTCCCAGAGCCCGCGGCTCCCCGTCGGCCTTCATGGGGTGACTCCTTGTCAGCCTCAGCCTCGGTTTACAGAGGCTGTGCTCGGGGTCCTTGGCTTGTTTCCAGGATGGGTGAGGACGATGTGGCAGATGGCAGGTGTCCGTTTACTGTGTAGAACCCAGCAGGGAGCTCTCAGGGTGCGTAGAGCAGTGTGCAACCTCAGAGCAGCCTATGTGGCCTTGGCTTGTGTTCCCTCCCCTGGACGGTCCCCCTGGACATTCTCACCTGGGGGAGCTTTCCACTCAGTTTGACCCTCCCACAAAGCCTGCCCAAGCCTGGGAGGTGGGGTCACTGTGAAGAGGGCCTGGGCTCCTGCCTCCTCCTTTGCTGCGACAGCGGCCTCCCCTCCTGGCCGGCGTGAGCCCTGGAGGGAGGCCCGGCTGGGTGCCTCCTGGCATCAAATGTGGTGTCTGGACTTGTCGAAGCCCTGTGGGGAGCCAAAGTACGCTGAGATGGGGCCCGTTCCCTGGGGCCCCGAGACCCCTGAGGGTGCCCCCGGCCCAGCCCCGAGGTGTCTGCGTGCAGACCTGTGGCCTCGGAGCAGCAGTCAGCTCAAGCCTTGCTGGGGAATAAGCCTCAGTCCCACGTGCAGTTTTAGCTTCAAACAAATCCTATTTTGTTTGAAAATGTTTGTTAGTGACATAGATCTCAGCATACTGACATCAAAGATGTCCACCGTACAGGCTCGGAGAAGAAACATGTCCCCAAACCAGGTAGCTAGTCCCCTCCGTGGACGTGCAGAGCGCTGGGGCATGTGGACAGTGGTGCAGGATTCAAAGGTTAACTTGGAGGACAAGTGGGGTCATTGGGAATTCATGCTCAGCACATTTCTGGAGGCTATGTTAATTGAAAATAGAAAAATACTGCTTTAGAGAAGCCAACTCTTGGATGTTGGAATAGATCTTAATTTAATGCAGTTCTCAGTTCATGAAAGATGCTCACAGTCAAAGCTTGGCTACCTTGAGAAAAGCATCGAAAAAAACCCCAAAATGTCCTGTAATGTCCCAACCAGAAAAAGACCATGAACAAGACTTGGCCACCCTTGGCTTGGATTTGCCTCCTGACACCCAGGGCAGGGTTCTGTGTGGGGAGCGGCAGAGTGGGCCTGAGGCTGGGGTGCAGTGGGGGTGTAGATACAGCCCTGCAGTTTGGTGGCATTTGCTAAATAACCAGCTTGGCTTTCTCGGGGGCTCAAATCCAGAGGCTGCTGGTAAAGGATGACAGGGTTGCTAGCTGTCCTAGCTCCTGCCAGTAGCAGTGTGAGGGAAGGAAACCGCTTTGAGCTATGAGTAGAGAGGCCTGTGAGAGCCAGAAGGGTTCTTTTTGCAGCTGGCTTTGCAAACTGTCTCCATATGAAGTGGTTTGGCCAGACCTGTGTTCTTTAAACTGCTTCCTCCCTCAAAACGCCTCAGGGAGAGGAGAGGACCCTCTCTCTGCTCATGCCACCTCATGCTCAGCATATGATTTGAAGGAAAGCAGCCGCCTTCTCAACCCGACTCCACTGCCGAGGCTCCTTGCGGCCATACCCCCTGGACTGTGGCAGAAGGATGCATGGTTCCGATGGCAAAGGGCCTAGAGGAAGGCATTTCTCTCCTTGTACCAAACTCCTTTCTGATGCACGCTCAGTCTCAGGAACTGAGCTGGCGGGTCGCTAACAGCAGGTGAGACGGCAACGAGGGGGCCTCCACGGCTTCCGTTGCCTAAAACGTGCGCTTTCCTGTTTTCCAGCATCTCACCCCACATGTTAAGTGCCGTGGTGATGACTTGGTGTTTTCCTGACCGGACCTTTTTCAGAGTGTTTGCTGCAAAGCTTAGTGACCCAAGCCTCATGCAGGGCTCTGGCGTGTAGCAGCTGTGGGGGCTCTGGGTTTCTGTGGGAAATGACGTCTGAGATGGTTTCCCACCTGCAAAATGTGACCGTCTCTACCTTACCACTAATGTTGTTTCATTTACTCCTCAGCGCCCAGCACTCCGGCACGTAACCAGTGTGTTCCGGCCACTGCTCTCTGAAATAGTCCCCTAATGCTAAGCTACTCCAGACTGATAAAATGCCACGTGTCTTCTCTCTTGGAGATGTAGGATATGGCTTCTCATCAAACCCAAATCTCAGACTGCCCTGATAACCCTCTTGGAACTGGTGATTACAGCAACTGGAAAACTCTTTTGAGATGGTGTTTTCAAGGGGGTCAGAATTCATAGCAATGATTTACCTTTCGGTCATAAAGAGCAGCTCTTTTCTTCTTTCTGGGGCAGCACTGAGATTACCTAAAAGTGTAGAGGAAAGGAGAGGACACGGTTACTCTCTGGCCTGAGCTTCCAGGGTTGAGATGGTCCTGCAACACAGTCCCCGCCTTCCTGACGTGCTGGCTTCCGACGTGTTGCTGCAGGCAAAGCTGCCTGCAGCTCCAGCCGTGAATTGAAATCATCTAAAGCCTGAGATTGTTTTAAGCCAATTCCTGTGAGGTGCTTCTCCTGCTAAATATACAGCCGCTGAGGGCCCCTGTACTCTGCAAGGCAGGTGGGGATGGGGCAGGGCGCCAACATGGCCTCATCAGGTCAGCAGAGGGGTTGAGAGCTTCCTTGATGTTCCTTTGAAAGGTTCTCACCCTCCACTTCCCCAGACCCAGCTGTGCTGGGGCTTGTGGGAGGGATGGGTTAGCTCCAGGAAGTCATTTGCATGTTTCATTTGTGACTTTGCAGACCACCTGTAGGCTATTCTTGCTCAAGCTCCTAAGGAGACTTTAAAACTGGCCCTGTCACCCCAACAAAGCGCAGCCGACATGCTGTGGCTGGTGGTGCTTTTGGTCTTGAGACTTGTCCCTGGCCTAGCAGCTAGCTGTTCCCAGGAGGGCCTGTGAAACTGCGTTCTGTCTTTCTGTCTCCAGTTCCATTTGTCCTCCTGGTCTCTCGCTGGTTCTCGGTTCTCTAGGGCGCTAATGTGAATGTCGCCAAGACTCAGTTCTTGGCCTGTTCTCATACAGAGTTCATCCCTTTTCTTAAGACATCGGTCTTGGCTCTCTACTCACGGAATTCTCCAAGTTGTCTACACTCTCCCTTCCAAACTGGTACGTCTACGTTCGTCTCGCCCACCAAACTTATTCTCAGCTCTTATCCACTCAAGAATAAAGTCCGTAGACTCTGGTCTTCTTCATCCAACTTTCTCTCTGCTGCAGTGTGGCTTTGCCTATTCTGCATACTTGGAAACACTTATTACACACCTTTATGAAGTTCCTTCTCTGTGTCCTTGTAGAAAGTTCAAACTTGGTCTGATTTTAATAACGTCCTCTCACTGAGGGACAATTCCCTTTGTGACCTTCTCACCCACCACTGTCATCCGACAAATATTTGAGAACCTGCTTGCTATCCACCATGCATTGTCATGGGCCTGAGGAATCGTGCCTGAGACACACCCGGTCCCGTTGTGGTTGGGAGCAGGGGAGGAACATGCACGAGAAACAAGAAAACACTGGACTGTGGTAAAAAGCGGTGGAGAAAGTGAAACGGAGTGGGGAGAACTCACATTCTTGGGTGGGAGAGAGCTGTTGGAGAGGGAGGGGGCGGGGCCAGCTCACGCAGGGCATCATGGGGAATTTGAGTTTGCTGCTAAGATCCGTAGGCAGCCAGGAGAGGGTTCTTATGTGGGAGAAATCACATGATCAGATTCTTGTCTTTAAAAGATCACGTGGCTTCTGTGTAGCGATTCAAATAAGGCAGTGGCAGAAGCAGGGTGAACAGTTGGGAGGTGACTGCCACAGCGTGGCTGAAAGATAGCGGTGGGCTGGTTCGGGCAGAGTCAGTCGCTAAAGAATTAAAAGGCATGGGTTGTGCTTGGGACTGTCCTGACCCAAAGGACCAGGTGGATGGGGTGTGTGTGGGGGGAGGGCCCTCTACCCCCGTAGGCTGGTTGGACTCCTCACCGCCCTGCACCTGCGCTCTGTAGAGAGCTCCTTGGACGCAGCCACGTGGAAAGGTTCAGTGCTTTATTTTCAGCCCACCCTAGCCATCGAAGGCCTTATTCAAGCCAAACTGGCTCTGAAAGGTTTCCCTTCCGTCTGCAACCGAGGACTGGTCCCTTCTGAGCCCCCACAGTGCTGCTCACCTGCTGAGCTCGTGTGGTGATACCCCAGGAAGCTGACCCTCTGAGCCTGCTCTCTGTTCCACTGGGAGCCCTTTAAGGGCTTCGAGCCTGGGTGGGTTTAACACAGTAACCCGCGTACCGGGCACTGAAAATCTCTTCGTAACTCCTACCTACAGGTGGTTTACTTCTTTCAGTCAGTATGTCGACTTTGGAAGTTCCAGAAGAGAGGCTGAGAAAATTTAAATACCGAGGCAAAGACGCATCTGTGAGTATGAGGCAACTGCCCCGTCCCAACAAAGATGAGCACAGTGAAAAGCACATGGTTAAAGCTCATCAAAAATAGAGTGGCCCTGGCTCGGTGGCTCAGGTGGCTGGAGCGTCTTCCCATATACCAGAAGGTTGCAGGTTCAATTCCTGGTCAGGACACATACCCAGGTTGCAGGTCCAGCTGGGGAATGTGTAGGAGGCAATCAAATGATGTTTCCCACATCAGTCTTTCTCTTTCTCTCCCTTCCTCTCTCTCTCAAATCAATACATGGGAAAAAAAGAGTATCCTCAGGTGAACATTTAAAAAAACTAGTGGAGAGTTAGGGAAAAAGGTGGGTGACAAAGCAAATACAGCAAAATGTCCATTGTGGAGAGGTGTGTGGTGTTCACCGAATAATCCTTTCAACTTCTCCTTCTGTTTGACATTTTCACTGGAAAATGTTGAGAGTGAGGAGGACAAAAGCTCAAGGACTCGAGGACTCAGGCAACTGTGGCCTGAAATCAAGGTCTCCATGTGACCTGGGAACTGCTGACGTCAGGCCTTCAGTTTCTCCGTCTGAAGAACAGGGCCGATGCGTCCCTCGTGGGGACTGGAGAGTAGCCTGCACGCCTGGCACAGAGATGCTTAACTGCAGCCCCTGACGTCAGGGAGGCTTACCAAGGAGCTAGCGGCCGACCGGACGCCCTTTAGAAGTAGGACTTGGAACTGAAGAGTCCGGACTCCTCTTCTACCTGCTGGGCTGAGCCCAAGAGCCTAGGGCAGGGAGCCCGAGCCGTGTGTGGATTCGAACCCTCACTCTGCCGCTCTGGGTTCAGTTTGGGGCTGGAGCTCTGAGTCCTATATCCATGTATTTTGACTGTGATGTCATACACCTTGGGACTCTGAAAGGCAGCTGAGGAGGGGAGAAACCCTGGTTAGGGCACCGTCCAGAGCTGCCTCACTCTCGCACCCCGTCCAATAGGCATGGCTGTCTGGCTTCCACGACCGCTGCAGATTAAAGGAAACCGAGCAAGGGAATTGAACCCTCCAGGTGGGGAGCAGCGGGAAGGGCCAGGAGATGAGAAAGGAGAATGCAAGGGGCAGGGCCACTCAGTGACAGGCCAACAGTGCAGCTGGCTCAGTGGGCCCCAGATGTGCTCCTGCCTTGCCAGGTGTCACCAAAGTGACCCTATTTCCCAGCAAGAACTACATGGCTCATTGAAGGAGCCAGAAGTATCTAATACACATAATAATATAGCTTTCTTAAATTAATCCTGAAGTCTTCAGCCTAAAACTCCTCTGTCCACACAGGTGAGGTCATTTCTCCAGGATTCTCCATACTATAAAGCCTGAGTGTTGCTCGATATGAGAAAAGGCTTGTTTTTGTTTTAAATTTTAATCTCCCTCAGTCTGGTGTCCAAGTAAAACCTCTTGAGACTGGACTAAGATCTGAATGACCCGGAGAGGGATGCAATCGCAGCAGACATGGTTGGGGACACCTGGGCCCGGGAGTTCCGTTCGCAGCCGCACCTGGATCCCCAGAGTTGGAAGGCCCAGGCCTGCTCTTCGGGAACCAATGGGCACCAGTGAAGATGCACTTGACTCGGGCCACAGGACAGTCTGCTCAGATGTCCCTACAGATGAGGATCCTGGCCTGTCGGGGTGTGCCTGATCTTCCTTGACTTTGGGAGGAAGGCTGGCTATTCTCGTAGGTGTGGGGTAGTGGGAGAAAGCAGAGGATGGGGAGGGAGCCAGGGCTATTTGCTAGCTGTGCGATCTTAACTCTTCCAGCCTGTGGAACCTGGAAAGCGAAGTCAGGGGGTGCGAGCATGCTTGAAAGGCTGACGTGCCCACAGCCTGACTTCCCAGCTCTTATACTCCAGCTCTTTCTTTCCCTCACCAGGTGCAGCGACAGCAGCAGCTCCGGAGGCCAAGAAAGACGAGCAGGTCTTCAAGAGGAGAACCATCACCAGTCTCTCCACTGACACAGCTTCTCGAGAAGAGACCAGCCGGGTACGTTGGGATTATGTGTTTCTGCAGCAGTCGTGTGTCAAATGTGGGCTTAGGAACTTTCTCTAGCTTGAAATGTTTGATCCAGAACCTGCGAGCTCTGATGGGGGCCTTGAAGGAAAGGAGTGGAGAGATCGCAGTCAGAGCCACACTGGTGTTGTCAGAAAGCCACAGGCCATCGCCTCTGGGGCAGTGAGTCTGCGGTGTTGCTTCTCCTACGGGGAAAGTGCGGCTTCTGATCAAGAAGATCCCACTTGCCGCCCCTCAGCCAGAAGCGGGGATGAGGGTCATGAAGGGTCTCTCTCAGCAGAGAGGCCCAGAGGCGCCCCATTGCTCACTGTGGAAGGTCTTGCCTAGGTCTTGAGTGCAGTCTGCCCTGGCCTTCCTCTCTCTGTCCACCTCAGCCTCGCTGGTACAAACTCTGGGTTGACTTCCAGGCTCCTGCTGGCTTTTGTGATTCTTTCCGAAATGGCCTGACTCGGAGGTTCCCCTTCTTCCACCTCCAGTGGCATTATATCTGCTGGCCGTTGTGTCTACGTGCCTTTTGCGATCTCGGAGGGCAGAGATGGCTCCAGTCTGGGCTGGTGGACTTGATGATGGATGTTTGGCCATCGAATAGAGTGGCTGCGACCACTCTAAAATGTCTCAGGACTCAGAACCATATCCCTATGTACCTTCCTTTACCCAGAATAGTCCCTAAAATTCCCCCATCCAAGAAAGATGAGACTATGGAAGAGTTATTTTCCTTTTCGTCCTGTATTACCATGACTTAAAAAATACTGAAATATAATTCATGTACTTTGGAATTCACCTTCTTAATGTCTGTAATCACTGTTTTTTGGTATATTCACCATTCAGGTGGCACCATCCCCACTAGCTCATTTCAGAACACACCTACCACCTCAAATGGAGACGCCACGCCCAGTAACCCATCGCTCCTCGGTCCTCCTTCCCTTCTCCACGAGCTTCTGCTGACCATGCGTCCACTTTCTGTCTCTGAATTGACCTATTTGGGTATTTCGTACGTATGGAACCGTACAATACACGACCTTTGGTGACTGGCTTCTTTCACTCAGCAGCGTGTTTTCAAGGTTCAGCCACGTCGTAGCGGTGTCAGCCCTTCATTTCTTTCCGGGCTGAATAACTTCTTGTGTGGAGAGACCACTTTTGGTTTGTCCACTTATTAGCTGGTGGACATTTGGGGGGTTTCCACATTTTGGCTGTTATAAACAGCTCTGCTATAAACGTTTGTGTACTAGTTGTTAGGAGACCGTGTTTTCAAGTCTCCTGGGTACCTGCCTACAGGTGGCATTGCTGGGTCATATGGTAACTCTGTTTAACCCTTGGAGGAACTGCTTGTGGTGAGCTGAATAATTGCCCCCACCTCCTAAAGGTCCCCATCTCCTAATCCCCAGAACCTATGGGCATTACCTCGTATGATGAAAGGGACTTTGTGCTTTTGGGTACAGGAGGGATCTCAAGATTGGGTAGATTATCCTGAGTTATCTGATGGGCCCAATGTAAGCACATCAATCCTCATCAGAAGGATGAAGAGCAAGTCAGAGCAGAAGGAGACAGATGACAAAAGCAGACATCAGCATGCTGTGCTTTGAAAATGGAGGAAGGGGTCACAAACCAAGGAACACAGGCAGCCCTACTAGAAGCTTCCTCTGGAGGAACCACGGCTTTAATCCAGGGAAATGGACTGTGAATTTCTGACCTCCAGGACTGTGAGAAGTGTTTTAAGCCAGTAGATCTGTGGCAGTTTTTACAGTAGCAATAGGAAATGTGCTGCCACACTGTTTTTCCCAAGTTGCTGCAGCATCGTGCGTTTGGATGTTCTTAGCAACATTTGTTGTTGTCCGTTCGTGGATTACAGCCGCCCAGTGTGTGCAAAGGGCCGTGCTGTTGTGATTCTGGCATGCGTTTCTAATGACCAGGGAGCGTGTTTTCATGTGCTTATTGGGCATTTGTTTCTTTGGAGTTTCGTCTATTTTAAACCCTTTGCCCATTTTAAAAATCATGTAATTTGTCTTTTTAGTCTTGAGTTGTAAGAGTTCTTTATATATTCTGGATACCAGGCTCTTACCAGGTATTTGATTTGCAAATATTTGCTCCCATTCTGCTGGTCATCTTTTCACTTTTCTGATAGAATCCTTGAAGCCTAAAAGTTTTTAAGTTTGAAAGAGTCCAATTTATCTACTTTTTTCTTTTTTGGTTGCATGTACTTCAGGTGTCAAATCTGAGAATCCATCGCCTCATCCAAGGTCCTGAGACTTACGCTTTGTTTTTTTTCTATGGTTTTGCCTCTTCTGTTTAGGTAATTGGCCCATTTTCAATTTCTGTAAATGAGAGTAGGGGTCTAATTTCATTTTCTGCATGCGGATATCCAGTCATCCCGCGCCATTTGTTGAAAAGACCGTCTTTCCCCTTTGAATTGTCTCAACACCTTGTCACACATCAACTGACCATAAATTTGATGGTTTATTTGTGGACTCCGAATTCTCTTCTGTTGGTTTACGTGTTCATCCTCATGCCAGCAGGACACAGATGCGGTTACTAGAGTTTTATAGTAGATTTTGAAACGAGGAAGTATGAGCCTTTCCTTTTTCTTTTTTAAGATTATTTTGGCTATTTTAGATGCCTTGCATTTCCATATGAATTTTAGAACCAGCTTTCCAATTTCTTCAATTAACCCAGCTTTCAGTGGAGATTGTGTTGAATCTATAGATCTGTTTGTGGAGTATTGGCATCTTAACAATGTTAAGGCTTCCCATTCATAAACACGGGATATTTTTAAATTTATTTAGGTCTTCTATACATTTATTTACAATTTTCAGCATATGTGTTATACTTTTGTTAAAGTTATTCCCAAATATTTTTTTTGGTGCTACAGTAAATAAAACTCTCTTCTTTTAATTTTGAGTTATTCATTGCTAATGTATAGAAATAAAATGGATTTTTATATGTTAATCCTGCAACCCAGCTAAACCTTGTTCATTAGCGCCAAATTTTTGTGTGCATAGGATTTCTACATCTGAGGTCATGACATCTGGAAATAGAGATGGTTTTACTTCTTCCTTTCTTTTATTTCTTTTTCCGTCTAATTAGCCTGTCTACAACTTCCAATACTATGCTGAGTAAAAGTAATAAACTTGGACATCCTTGTTCTGTTCCTGATTCTCAGGGGGAAAGCTTTCGGTCTTTCACCATTAAGTATGATGCTACCTGTGGGGTTTTCAAGGCTCTTTTTATCAGTTTAAGGAAGTTCCCTTTTATTTTTAGTTTGTTGATTTTTTTTTTTAATCACAGAAGGGTGCTGGATTGTCAGATTTTTTTTTGCATTTGTTGAGACAATAATGTGATATTTTCCCTCTATATTCTATTAATATGGTGTACTATATTGATTTTTCTGTGTTGGATGACCCTCACATTCTTGAGTTAAATCCCGTTTGGTCATGGTGCATGATCCTGTTCATATGTTGGTGCATTCTGTTTCCTAGAATTGGTGAAGGATGTTTGCATATATATTTGTGGGAGACATTGGTCTCTACTTTTTCTTGTAATGTCTTTGTCTGGTTTGGTATCAAGGTAAAGCTGGACTCATAGAATGAGCTAGAAAGTTTCCCTTATCTTTTATTTTTTGTAAGAGTTTATGAAGGGTTGCTTTAACTCCCCTTCAAATATTTGGGAAAATTCAGCAGTGAAGGCAATCTGGGCCCAGGCTTCTTTTTGTGGAAGTTTCTTTTTTTAAATTAATAATTCATTTGTTACAGGTCTATTAAGATTTTCTATTTCTTCTTGAGTCACTTTGTGTATTCCTAGGAATTTGTCCTTTATTAGATAATCTAATTTGTTGGCATACTTTGTTTATCTAGTCTCTAATCTTTTTTATTTCTCTAGGTTTAGTAGTAATGACCCTACTTTCATTCCTGGTTTTAATAACTTGAGCCTTCTCTTTTTCTCTTGTTCAGTCTACCTAAAGATTTGTCATTCTGTTGATCATTTGAGCCAACTTTTGGTTTCATTGATTCCTCTCCCATTTTGTTATTCTCTGTTTCATTTATTTCCACTCTAGTGTTCATGTTATCTTTCTGATGCTGGTTTTGGGTTTAGTTTGCTCTGATTTTTCTAGTTTTTCAAGGTGTAAAGTTAGATTATGGATTTGAGATTTTTCTCCTTTTTTAATATGTAGATTTATGGCTATTTCCCCCTAAGCTGCACTTTAGCTTTATCTTACTGGTTTTTTTATGTTGTTTGTTTCATTCATCTCAAAGTATTTTCTGCCCTCCCTTGTGACTTCTTCTCTGAGCATGTCGTTTAACTTCTACAGATCTGTGAATTTCCCAATTTTCCTTCTGTTATTGGTTTCTAATTTTATCTCATTGTGGTTGGAGAACAGACTTTGCGTGATTTCAGTCCCTATAAATTGCTGACCTGTTCATGTCACATGATCTGTCACGGAGAACATCCCACATGCCCTTGAAGAGAATGTGTATTTTGCTGTTCTTTAGTGTAGAAGTCTGTTAGGTCTGGCTGGTCTGTGGTGCGGTTCAAGTCTTCTGCTGACTTGTTGATGTTCAATCTCGCTGTTCCTTCTGTTGCTGAGTTTGAGGTTTGATGTTTCCACCTACTGGCTTCTCTGTTTCTCTCTTTAATTCCATTTGTTTTTGTTGCATGTGATTTAGGGGTTGTTGACAGGTGTGTATATGTTTATAACATTTTCTGATGGCTGAGCAGACTATTATAAAATGTCGCTGCCTTTAGTAACAACTGTTGCCTTAAAGTTTGTTCAGTCTGACATCAGTTTACCCACTCCAGCTCTCTTGGGTTACTATTTGCACGGCACGTTGCCTTCAGTCCCTTTATTGTCAATCCGTTTGTGCCTTTGAATCTAAAATGTGTTTCTTGTAGACAGCTTATAGTTGGATCATGGTTTTGAAATCCATTCGGGCAATTCTTGCCAGAGGTGAGGGCTCTGGGCCCCTCAGTTTTCTGTGAACACCTGCCGTCCAGGTGTCCAGGCCTGTGTCTGAGCCCCTGTCCACATCTTGTTCCCCAGCTTTTCCTGTGATGCTTTTAGCTTAGTCTATTGTTTGCCCCCAACTCTTATCTAGCACCCCTCCTTCCAAAAAGCTAGTTAAACAAATTCCTCTAATTGTCTTTAAACCAGGGGTGTCAAACTCATTTTCATAGGGGGCCACATCAGCCTCATGGTTGCCCTTAAAGGGCCAAATGTGATTTTAGGACTGTGTAATGTCAGTACTCCTTAACAGGTAAGCATAGAAACAAGGTGCCGGGCTGGATAAAACAAGGTACAGGGTGGCCCACAGGCCTTGTGTTTGCCACCTGTGCTTTAAACAGAAGCCCCCCAGGGAAAAGACCTTTGCACTCTGTGATAGCTGAGTCAAATAAAATAAAGGAAACCTTACAAATGGGGTCTCCCAGGAAACTACCAGCCGAGTAAATACTAATCTCTGGGAATAAGAATTTGCAGGAAGCGCTCACTGCAGTGGCTCCTGAGAGAGAGGCTGGTTTCGAAGCTAGCCTGGAGCTAGCGGGTGGGTGGGAATAAGGCAAAGAGCATGCCACGACACTCGCTGTTCTCACTGAGATCTGGACATTTTTCTTAACTAAACTCTCTTAAGCTTAAGTAAAACAAATTGCTGCAAGTCTTTGGTCAGTTTCTAGAGCTCTATAAAGGCTGATTCTGACGATTGTCAGTTTTCTTGCTGCTTTTGTGGAGGAGAGAATTTTTGGAAGTCCTCACTCTGTCATTTTCACCGACACCCACTCGCATGGTCTTCCTGTGCATTATGAAAAGGTTCTGGGGATCCAAGTGGTGACAGGAATTACTCTCCCCCAGAGCACGAGGGGTACCCCAGAGATGGGTGAGACCTTGAGACCAGCGAGTGGTCTTCTGTCCCCGAATGAGACTCTGACCTGAACGCATGTGTCCTTGCAGGTCAGCCTCACTGTGCCAGAAATAATCAGCGGCATGAATGTCTCGGATCCAGAATCCTGTTTCCAGGCCGCCCAGGCCGCCAGGTATCGCCACACGGGCTGCTGCTGTTTACAGGTTCATGGTCAGAAATGAGCTCCAATGGTCTCTTCGGTTTCTTGGCAGTGGCAGAATGCTCACCCAACATAAGGACAGGCTAGTCCCTCAGAAAGTGAGACTGAATATCTCCTCCACACTGTCCTTGAGAACCACTTAAGATATACAAGGGTTGCCAGAGATGCATTGCTTAATTTAAATCGGCCTTTCCAGGAATCTCTGTGATAGCTAATACCAGGAGGGGAAATATTGCTTCGTCACTGCGAAGTGCTATAGGCTAAACGCTCGGCTGTTCAGTAGCTCTGACCCAGCTGTTTGTCTCAGGTGATAGTTAGGAATGCCAGGAACATCCATCCAGGAGGTTTCAGTTAGTACCGGCTTGGCGTGCTGTTTCTTTGCTTTTCCTCCTTCACTGCACAGGAGAATACTGTCCGAGCAAAGGAACCCTCCTGTGAGGCTGATGGTCGACGCGGGGCTCATTCCCAGGCTGGTGGAGTTCCTGAGGTCGTCATGTTCCCCCTGCTTGCAGTTTGAGGCAGCCTGGGCTCTGACCAACATGGCAGCAGGGCCTGCAGAGCAGACTCGCACCGTGGCGGAGGGGGCGCCGTCCAGCCCTTGGTTGCGCTCCTGTCTTCCCCCCATATGAATGTGCGTAAACACGCTGTGTGGGCCCTTGGTAACATAGCAGGTGAGGCCCTCCCCTCGGGGGCTAAGGAAATAGCAGGCCGGCCGTGGGGCATGCTATGGGAGTCCTTTGGGTGGTATTGTGGCCTGGATACTTTAAGTATAAATGCCTAGAAATGCTGGGGAAAGCACAATAGGCATTTCCAAAATTCAGAGTCAAGTTCAGAGGCCCTACCTACATGGAAGCTGAAACCAGAGATAACACAGTGTGTCCTGAAGCTATATGCTACCTGGGGACATCTGCCAATACCAGGTCCTGTCCCCTCGGGTCTTAGTGGCTTCAGAAACAAAGGACAAGCTTTGGGCTCATACAGTGTGGGGGTTTCTGACAGACCCTTATGTAACCCAGACCCTAAAAAAAAAATTCTACCTCCAGAGAAAGTTGCCAAGGGAACATACAAAAAACTGATGCCTTAGCTTAGGGGAAGAGTCTCTCCTGAAAACACAATCCTAAAATTGGCCTCTGGAGCTGGGGCTTGAGGCTGTGTCTGCAGTGTGGTCCAGGACAGCATGCTGGGGACTGCGTGCAGCAGGGCTGGAAGCTGCCTGATTTGTGGCTGAATATAAGTACAGAGCTCTCTGGGGGAAGCAAGCTCTGTGGGGCCCCTCAGCGTCATGACAAAGTAAGATCAGCCAAACAGTAGCAATTTCAAGTTCAGAGAATCAACAATCTCCCCTGACCGAGTCAGCAGAAACAAACAGTAGGATGAGACCTCCAAGGACTTCAGATACTGGGATTAGCAGACACAGAATGTCAACTATATCTGCTTTTGAAATGCTTGCAGAAATAAAGCACCTGGTACAGAGACTTTGGCTCTCACTCTGATTGGTTCAGTAAGGACCAGGCAAAACGGGGTGGTATGATATAACTTACACCTTGCCCAAGGGTTGACAAATTGTACACTGAGACTTCTAGGGTCTAGAGATATGGTATTCTAGCTGAAGTCACAGACAGCTGAGGACTAATACCTGCCCATCTCTCAGCCTCTGTTCTGAGTTGTATCTGGAAGCTCCTGCCCTGGGCCGAGGTCTTCTGGGAAGATAGTTTGCTCTGCAATGGCTTGGTCTTCCTGAGAGCCGTGCTGTAAGCGCTGTTAGCACGGGGAGAGCCCTGCCCGGGCCCAGCTGGCTGGCTCCTGTGTGTGCCCGCAGGCTCTGCGGAGGGCAGCCACTGCTGTGTGGTGCCGGCCCTCACACCAGGCCCGTCCACCCAGTGACATGCTGGAGAATCAGGGTCTAGCTCAGGACTACGCTCTCTAGGTGCCCAGCCCAGGAATGCGTTATGGCCTCTCACGCTTTGCACAGACTGTTAAACATTAGTCACCTCTCCCAGGAGCCTCTCTGTCCCCTCTTTCGATGTCCTGCTCTTATTTGTTTGTAGGTGATGGCCCAGAATCCAGAGTCATTGTCAACTTGAGCAATGCCATCCCACGCCTGCTGGCCCTGATCTCATCAACCACGCCAGTGAGTGTCTGTCTGTGTTTATTTATTTATTGTTTATTGTATTTTGTCCACCGCCATTTAACCCGCTCACACACCATCCCCATTACAATCACCACACTGTTGTGTGTGGGTCCACGAGTCCTTTTTTCTTTTTGCTTGACCCCTCCACCCCCTCACCAATAGCTGTACCAGGGAGCATCTTTAAATTAGAAAACCTAGCTGGTAACAAGCTCCCAAAGTTGGAAAATTGAGGAAGTATTTCCAAATCGATGCTAAGTCACGTGGTCACTGCCTGGCCCCTTAGGGCAGCGATTATGAACGAGGCCTAGGACTGAACGTCTCTTTGGGTAGAAACTCATCCATACTTGTCCTCAGCAAGCAGTGGTGCTGATTCCTTTCGAGAGCGTTGGAAAAGGTCTGTTGCGATTTTCCTCAGTTTACAATCCTGCAACATCGGACAGCTGGGCTCTACTGATCGTGGGGCGCAGGCAGAAGTAGTGGCTCGCCCGTCCCGGTCCCAGGTCACAAGGTTTCGGTCTGAAGACGAGTCATAGTTGATTGATATGGCAACAATAGAGGACCCCCTGGATTAGAAATTAAATTTGCTTTCTGGCTTTGCGTCAAATGAAAGTGAAGTGAAGATAGCCTCCAAAAGCCAAGGGAATACGCACCCACCCTTCGATACGGCTGAACCAGAAAAAGGCTGCCATGGCCAAGGGAGTTTGCAAGGAGAGAGCAGTGGAATGCGGCAAGTAGGACGAGGCACTTGGCCGTCATCCTGGTGGCAGAGGGAAGCCTTCGGAGGACCTCCTGGCAGGAAGTAAAGTGGTCTGACCTCTCAGAGGGCCCTTTCTGGCTGCTTGGTGGAGGATTGCAGCAGAGGGAGACCAGGAAGCCGATGGACCTGGGAGGCTGCTGTGCCAGACATGGAAGTGACAGCAAGAAGCGGGATGGATGCCCAGGTTTTTCTTAGGTCACTTTAGGTGACTGTCCTCCTAGGGAAGTGGGGAAGAGGGAGGGGAGGAAGCATCAGATATGTCCTTAGTTGGACATATAAACTCGAAGTGAGTGAGAGGACACGGCGGCAGCGTCAGGTGGGTGGATATGTGAGTCTGGGTGCCTGTGCACACTCATGTCATCCAGTTGGGCAAGATCGACTACAGCAGGGGTCATCAGCTTGCTTTTGTAAATAAAGTTTTACTGGAACACAGTCACGCCCATTCCTTTACATGCATAATTGTCTGTGTGTTACAAGGGCAGCGCTGGCTAGGTGTAACAGAGACCCTGTGGGCCCACAGAGATGAAAGCATTTACTGTCTAGCTCTTTACAGAGAACCTGGCCAATCCCTGACCTAGAGTGTGGGAGAGTCCAAGGCCAGGTTCTAGGAGCTCTGACACTCAGGAGTCGGGCAGAGCCTGCCGAGGAGACTGAGAAGAAACAGCCCATTCAGCAATGAAAAACCAGGTTCCGTGTCACAGATGCCAAAGTGGGAACAACTGGTGACTGAATACAACCGCAGGGGACAGTAAAGAAAGCAGCTGTGGGGTTTAGTGACTTGGAAGGAGCCGCTTTCATCACTAACTACAAAGAGGCAGGGTCGGAAAGCAGATAGGAGGGGCAGAGCGCAGACGGGAAGCTGCCAGGCAGAGAGTGAGTACAGCTGCCTCCTCGAGGGTGGACTCTGGAAAGTAGAAGTGGGCGATGGCTGGAGAGGTGAAGGGTGAGGGGTGAAGGTCACAGAGTGTGTTTCCGTACTGGCAGGAGTGATCCGGGTGGGGGAGGTGATCCCGAGGACAGAGTCTTTCAAGATGAAAAGTGATGGATTTTAGAGTCAAGGTCGGAAAACTAATCCTTGAACAGGAGATCAGAAATGTGGTTCTGACGTGTTGGTTGTAGACTGGTGGGAGAACAAGGAAGTCCTGCTTCCTCTTTGTTTTGCCAGTGAGAAAAGAAATGAGGTCATCAGTCGAGTCAAGTGGGGAAGGGCATTTTGGAGCATATCAGGAAACCTCCATCTGGCGTTGGAATAGGAAACATACAGCTCATTCTGTGTCCTTATCAGAGATACAGCACCACCTAGGACAAATTCCTATTTGGAGCTCAAATTCTTTGGCTCATGCTGTTCAATAATGTTGATCAAAGGTGGCAAGGACACACTGCCATTTGCACCTGACGCTAGAAAGCAGTCTCTCGTTACAGGTCGTGATTTTGCAGAACATCACGTGGACCCTGTCCAACCTGTGCCGACACGAGGACCCACTCCCCTGCCAAACGGCAGCGGCAGCGAAGCAAATGTTGCCCATGCTCTCCCGCCTCCTGCAGCACCAAGACGGCGAGGAGCTCTCCCACTCCTGCTGGGCCCTCTCCTACCTCACCGAGGGCTGCAACGAGCACATCAGCCAAGTGCTTGACACGCTGGTGCCGCCCAGGCTGGTGGAGCTCATGACTAGCTCCGAGCTCAACGTCTTGGTAAATGTCCCAGGTCTTACCTGTCTCTGCGTGGGCCTTCCGATTAGAGTCGTGAGTCGAATTGACTTTAGCAAGTTCTGTTCTGTCCCCAGCCTCTGGTTTCCTCACTCGGCTCTCATCCTTTCCCTAGAACAAAGTGCATCGTCTGCATTGCCCTGGTCTCTACTGCTCTCTAGCCAAACACTTGAATCCATGTTCATCTAAAACCCTAGTGGGTATTAAGTAACATACTTTCTCTTCATCTGATCGTTAGAAATTGTAGAAAGCGCCAAATCAAAATTGCCTATAATCCCAGATGTTAACAAGTTGGCTGATACAGGGTGTGCATGTGTGAGTGTGTGTATTAATGTAAAGCTCACGTAACACTTGAGTTCCGTACTCAAGTATAAAGGAAAATGCCCTCTTATCCTTTCCCCACTTTGTTCTCCAAGACTACTTCAGATGCAGATGAAAAGGAAGTCAAACCAAAACCCAATACTTTGCTATGTTATGAAACATGTCACTTATATAATATACTTTTTGAAAATGTCATTTAAAATGTGGGTGCCCCTTTCGATGTCTGTGGCTAATCCTGTGTGTTATGCAGTCTTGGGGGGGGGGTCCTCTGTTCCGAGATTAGCATGGTATTCCTCAGATGTCCAGGTCGGTTTGAGGATAGTGCTGGTAGCAGGGAGGGAATGAAGAGAATATCAATAAGAAGTCACTTATCCTGGGGACTTGGGGGGCAAACTGCCAGGCTGAGCAAGGCTGTGATTGGCCCACAGCACACTTCCACCTCTCACCTGAGGAGCAGACACTCAGCATAATAGGCTAGGAAAATTCTAGAACTCTTATCTCTCACTAAAGTGCAGAGAAACCAAAATAAATCCAGAATCAGCCCTCCAAGGATGACTGTTTGGAGCCCAGTTGTAGATCCAGCCTGGAAACGGTCAGTTGAGAGGGGGTATGAACGTACCCACAATGGCCATTGGGAGCTCATCAGCTCCAATAACATATACAACAGCAACCCAGCTCTGGTGCTAAATATGATTGAATAGACATTATAAACTCTGCAGTCACTTTGACCATATTCCTGATGTACAGATAGAAGAGGGAGAGCATCCCTTCCTGACAAAGGTGTCTCTTCACCTCTATCCCCCGAGAGCCACTGCTGCTGGGAAGCTGCCCAGTGGCCCCACGCTACATAAGTAGTCATCACTGTGCTGAATGAATAAGGGTCAGTATGTCATCATCATCCACAGGCTTCCAGAGAGCCATCAGCACACCAGGACCAATGTCGGGGAGGGCACAGATCTCGGTGTGCTTGCCACCTTTCACAGTGACAAACCTGTGACATTTGGTTCCACTTTGAGCCTTGCTTTTCCAGATTCCCTCTCTCCGTACGGTGGGCAACATCATCACGGGAACGGATGGCCAGACCCAGGCGGCCATTGACGCGGGCATGCTGGGTGCACTGCCCCAGCTCCTGCTGCACCCCAAGTCCTTCGTCCAGAAGGTGGCAGCCTGGGCCCTGGGCGATGTGGCCGCCGGGCTACTCGAGCACCTCCAGCAGCTCATTGCTTGCAATATCTTGCCTCCCCTGGGGGCTCTCCTGAAAAATGTAAGTGGCACATTCAGTTTCCTTGACAGAAGGCTACTTTCTCGCAGGCTCGGTGCTGAGCTCCTGCGGGAATGTAGATGCGGGCTCAGAAACAAATTAACTGAGGTCATAACAAAACTATGAAATATTAGTTCCAAAAAAACAAAAAAGGAAGCGACTCCCATTTTGGACAATCCATGGAAAACCTAAGAACTAAACAAGCATTACTCAATAGAAAGGCGGCACTATAGCTCAGATATCCAGAAAAATCTTAAGCTGGTAAATAGTCTGAAAAGAATGTGCCATCTACTCTCTACATGCTGAAAGAGGAGGGAGGTTTTGTTTTGTTTTAGGAGGGAAAACATGTCAGGTTGTGCTGATCTTATGCAGTGAAGAAAGTGGCCTCTTCAGTAGAAAAAGTCACATTGATTAAAGTGGCACTATACACGAAAGTCTAAATGCAAGAGTGGAAATGCAGTAAAGCTTCCTCTTCCCTCCTGATTCCCACTTCCCCTCCCCGGGACGACCACTGTCGCCAGCATTTCTCATTGTCACCTTTAATGTTTGAGCTCTGGTTTTCTGCTTAGCCGTTTCCGCTCTGAGGTTGGGTGGTGGGGTCCCAGGTCGTCGTGAGGAATGAAAGCGAGGAGGCCAGGTGTGCAGCCTGAATCAGAGCACCCTCCAGTCTATCGGACACTTCCCGTCCTGAGTTCCACAGTGCATCTGCACATATTTTAATCAGAAACATCCAGTTGTGAATCAAGAAGGAATCTTATTTCAAACTGTGCCTTCTGAACGATAGCTTGCTTGGAATTATAAGTTGTTTGGGTTTTGACTTTTGTTTTGAACTGAGGTCAGTTTTCCCTGGCCACAGAATGGGAATAACTCCTTCTGCCCAGGGATAGAAGGATGCATGGTGAATCAGTCCCACGTCTCTGGGCCTGGTGCTTTTATAAATGCAGGGAGTGCGTTGAGCAGTATTTCAGTGGCCTTCCTCTGTAACCACGGGTCTGTCTCAGTCCCCAAGGTCACATCTGTGAGCTCAGCTTTGTAGCTATGGAGCTTCTTGTCCAAAGTCTCACTAAGGCAGAAAGACTAGAAATGTACACTCAGGCCGTCAGAGTCTCACATTCCGAGCGTAGCTGATCCAATCTGGATCGGTTACCTGGATTGGTTCAGGTTGGTTCTGTTTTTCCCTACTCTGAGTTAATGAAATGAGTTTGAATGTTTAACCTCCCTCTAAAGCCCCATAGGAGTCTGCCAGCCTCCTTCTTGGCTTCTCAGAGATGCTGTCTTTTGCTCAGGAACTAGAGGCAAGTCCACAAGGTGTGTGGCAATTGCACGGAGCGTCCTGGCCGTCCCCGGCCAACCTAGAACTTGACCCAAGTTAGTGTCACTATATTTAAGTCCCTCAGGATCTGTAAAGAACGTAAGCAGCTCTCTTTCTCCAGGGACACTTTAAAGTCCAGAAGGAGGCTGTCTCCACGGTGGCTAACTTCGCCCCTGGGGGCACCATGGACCAGTTGATCCACCTCATCCACTCTGGAGTCCTCGAGCCGCTGGTGAACCTGCTCACCATCCCAGACACCAAGTTTGTCATCGACATCCTTGACACCATCTTTTTACTCCTCCAAGTGAGCTGTTCTGGGCAGGTTGGCTTCTAAAATGGCAATCTCCGAACTTGAGACATTTAATTTCACTCTTAAAACCCAAGTAGGATTCTCTTCCCTCCCCACTCCCTCAGCTCCACCCTTGGTGCGTGCACCCTGTGGCTGCCAGTAATGAGAGGGCTTTCAGAGAGGGGCATTATCTTCCTTCCCTCAAATGAGGGTCTCTGTGCCCAGCGCTGTCTTAGGTGCCCAGGATATGGCAGGCAAAGGCCATGCTCTTGCAGAGCTTATGTCATAGCAGGGAGGGGAATGGACAGGTCAGCCAGGGCATTGTGGGTGAATGTATCTGACAAGAGGTAGTCACCGATGGCTTGGGGCGGGAAGGGAAGGTGATCTCTCACATGCAGTAGTCGGGAGAAACTTCTCTGAGGAGCAGCATGGGAGTAAGGCCTCAGAGAGGTGAGTGAGCCTCGCGGGTGTCTGGGGAAGAATATTCTAGGAAGAGCAAGCAGCGGGTATGGCCAGGGCAGAGTGAAGGGATGGAAGGTGGCAGATCAAGCTCCAGGCCCCCAGGGGCAGGTCACATAAGTCTGTGAGGACTTGGGCTTATCTGAGTGCGATGGAGAACCCAGGTGAAGGTCTGAAGGAGGGAAATGCAGTCAGTGAGCCTCACAGTTGGCTGTTTCTGATGGCTAAAGCCTGGGGTACAGTGCAAGGAGCAGCGAGAAGTTAGCAGGGATGTATGTTAAGAGGTCAGACTAGAGTTCCTTTTTTTTTGTAAAGATTTTATTTATTTATCTTTAGAGAGAGGGGAAGGAAGGGGAAAGAGAAGGATAAAAATACTGATGTGTGGAAGAAACATTGATCGGTTGCTTCTGGCCCACAACCCCTGATGCCCTGACTGGGAATCGACCCAGCGACCCTTTGGTTCGCAGGCCAGTGCTCAGTCCACTGAGCCACACCAGCTAGGGCTAGAGTTCCTTTTCTATTCAACTATATGGCTGGGAATATGGACTGCAAAACCTTGAATTAGAACTCTAGAAAAGTCTTATTTCCAATAGAAAGGTAAGTTAAGGCAATATTTTTATACGTCTGTTCGTCTCAGTTCTATATTGCTGCATAACAAATTACCCCTTAGGGACTTAAAACAAGCATTCATCATCTCACACAGGGTACAGGGTTGGGAATCTGGGAACAGCTTAGCGGGATGCTTCTGGCTCAGGGTCCCTCATGAGGCTCAAGATGTCAGTTGGGGGTTTCAGTCTCATCTGAAAGTTCGATGGAGGCTGGAGGACTGGCTTCCAGGATGGCTCACTCATGTGCCTGCCAGGCTTTTCTCACCGCCTGGACCTCTCCAGACAACAGCTTGAGTGTCCTCATGTCATGGCACCTGGCTTCCTCGGGGGCACGTAATCTGAGGAAGCAAGGTGGAAGCCCCCATGTCTTTCATGACCTCTAAAGGAGGTCACTTCAACAGCATCCTATTGGTTACACAGATCAGCCCTAGGTAACCATCACACCAACACAAGGGTATGAACACCGGGGCCGGGATCACCCGGGGCCATCTCGGTTCAGGTCCTTGTCGATACAGCTCAGCCATATAAAAAGTTTCAAAGTGACACCAGGGAGCTCCCTTAGAAAACTCACTTTAAGCACCCTTTTCATGTCTTGGGAAGAACTGTCTTGGGAAGAACTGATCTGAGTTGAGAACAGATTGGACACACAGTCCAGCTAGACATGGGGACTTTGAGTGAGTCACACAGAGAGCAGAGGCTTGGTGGCCAGCAGCCTGAGTTGGACGTGGCCAGCCTATAAAAGCAAATGTGGGCTTTTATGGAAATTTAGCTTCAGCTGCTTTGCTTCGATTAAACACTTGGGCTTCTTTCTTGGGAGAGTCTGGGCAAATCACATCTGGTGGGTCAGCGAAGCCCCCGTCTCAGACAGAGGCACTTGGGACAGAAGGTTAGAAGTAAAGCATGAGACAGGAAGAACTTCAGATGGGCAGCAGAGTCGAGCTGAGGTTCTTTGAAGTAGCTTTGGGGCCATTTGCTGTTAGGGGACAAAATCCTTGGCCAGGGCTCCTGCCCCCACCACGCCCCCTCCATCTTTCTTGCTGAGGCTGACCCTCGCTTGCTGATTCTGGCTTTGCTCACTCAAATCCAGCAGCTCACAGGACCGGAGGCGACCGAGGCTCAGACATACAGTGCAAACTGTCATTGGGTAAATCGTGTGGCCCAAAGGTCTGTAATTTCACCCACCGGAGGTTTTCTGCCACTGCTCACAAAAGGGCGAGCAGAGCCCTTCGGGATATGTCAGCAAGGTTTTTCCATCTTCCTCCACTTCCCCAGATATGCTGTTTAGCTGAACTAGTCCCTCTTCTCACAACGCACAGCCCTGGTTCCTTCAAAGCTTGGTCCTCGCTGCTGCTTGTTCTGGGAAGGTCACTCCTCTGACAGACCAGCCCAGAGTTGCTCATTAAGAACTGGGGTCACTTTTCCAGCCTCCCATGCACGTCTTCTGTAACTTACACCCCTGGTCATTTAGTGTATTTGACCTTCTGTACCTAACAATTATCTACTTGTCTCCCCTGATTGTGTGAGTGACACAGCACACATCTCTAAGTCATATCTCAGTTGTGTGTGCCCCATCCATGGTGCATGGACCCATGTGAGTGAGTGAGTAGCTCCGATGATAAATCCGGTGACCAGCACTGGATGAAATCTCATGTCATTTATCTCCGGCAACTTCGTCATTGGCCACAGTGTGCCTTTTGTTCCTGAGGGTCTCCAGCCTCGCCTTTCCAGGCCTCCCGGAGTGCAGGGCCAGGACATCTGCACTGACGTGGCATTGCTTGAATGTTCTGTGAACTGTTACTTAAAACAACGTCTACCCATTAGAGGTGGGACAGCTACTAAACAGCGGCAGTGATGTATTTATGGACGGCCGCATACTCAGCAGAAGAAATACTGTATTTTCGCAATGAAGAGAGACCTAAGTGTATGTGACATAAATGTCCAAAGTGGGAGGAAGACCGTGCAGGTTTCCATCCACGTGGGGGTCGTGAAGCTATGAGTCTGAGTTCTGGCCCTGAACAAAGCCCCCTGGAGAAGCCCCCTCGGGCTTTGGCCCAGCCTCACTCTCTCCCCTCCTCCTGCCCCCCAGGCAACAAAGAAGCTCCCCAAGATGGAATCCCTGTGTGTCTCGATCGAGGAACATGGCGGGCTTGACAGAATCAAGGCTCTTGAATTTCTCGAGAACCATCAGGTAGCCCTGACTGCTTGGAGTATTACTGAGAACCACTTTTCTGAGGTAGGCGACCGCAGGTACACAGGAGTGTCCACGCCCCTGGTGGGCCACCTCCACAGGTGGGTGGTCACCTGGCAGGTGGCTTTGCTGAGGGGCGGGTGAGAGAAAGTTGGGGTTTGGGGAGGCGCTCCTTGGGGGAGGATTTGGCTCTGAGTCCCGCCCCTCGCCATGGCGAACTGGCCGCCTTTGGGTAGCAGCTTTTGGGCTCCTGGAAACTGTTTGACTCCCACAGCAGCTGGTCCTGCCACCTCTGGCTTCCAAGTTTACTTTTTTTTTTTCCTGCTTGACTCTTCTGGGGGCAGGTCAGGAGTATGGGAAGGGATAAGATGCTCAACTGGATTTTTATTGAAAAATGCAGACAACTAAGGCAGGCCCAGCTTTTGAAAACCATTTTCACTACTCACTATGTTTTGCCTGTTTCTCAACTGTGGTGTTTGGGGATGGATTTGCAAAAGGCTTCTAAGTTTTCTGCAGGAGGCCAGGAATAATGGTCAGATAACATTAGACCTTCTGTAAGACTTTATTGTGGTAAAATATGCATAACATAACATTTAGCATTTTAATCATTGTTTAAGAGGATATTTTAGTGGCATTACGTACACTTACATCGCTGTGCATCCCTCCCCACTGTCCATGGGGGAACTTCTCATCCTCCTAAACCACAACTCGGGGTCTGTTAAACGCTGACTCTTCCCCCGCCCCTCCCCCACGCCCTGGTGACCGCCGTTTTCCTTTCTGTCTCTGTACACGTGACTACGCTAAGCATGTCACTGAAGTGGAACTGTAACAGGGTGCAGCCAGCGGGGGGGGGCCCAAATAGGGATTTGGAATGGGGTCCAGAACTCAAGGTGTCCAGGAAATATTAGGATGTCCTAACCACCCCCACCACAAGTGTGAGTTGGGGGAAGGGACACATGGAGCAGGCCCATTGAGAGCTGTTTTGCACAGCAACAGCTTTGCAGCTAACCTGTGGCGTGGTCTTTTAACACATCTATAACCTTTAACTGGTTACATAGATGTGTTACATAGCTGTGGCCATGCTCTGAGTCAGGGGAATGGAAGTAACTCCCCCCTCCAAGATGTAACTGGGGGAGCAGGTCCCCTGAGTTACAGCACCTGTTTGAGAGCTTGGAGATGACTGGCTCCAGGACATGGGACCACACCTGCCCAGACTCACGATGGCAGCCCAGTAAAGCTGGAAGGATATGGGAGTGCTGGCAAGTGTAGCTGATTGTGGGAGGACTCGGAAATGGGGCTGCAGAGGAAGATTGGTGTGGGCTTTAAACCCAGATGCGGCAGCCATTGAAGAGGGAGCCACGCGGCTGTGGCAGTGGAGAGAGAAGCACTTGACTGCGGCCATGTAAGGAGAACCACGCACTTTTGGCACAGCGGGGACCCCCGCAGTCTTGTGAGGGAGAACCACGTGGCTTTTGCCAGAATGAGGACCCCCCCGCCCCCGCAGCCATGAGAAGAATCACCATGCAGCTTTAGCTGGAGATCCCGGCGACACAGCTGATGGTGCTGAGAACTGAGGGATGCCTACCAGCCGAGCATAGATTACTGGGAAGAACTGGGGGCTGCCTGAGCCATGGACTTCTATTTCTTTTCCTGAGATACAGTACCCCAGGCTGGGCAAAGCGGGGAAGAAAGGACTGTGTGTGTGTTTGTGGGTGTTTTAAGGGACTTTGGGATTTTGATGAAGACATTAAGTCATTACTCTTAGTCTGTATAACTTGAATAAATAACTCCTTTCCTTTTTACCAATCTCTAACATGGAGAGCTATAATTCTCTGGTGAAGGGAAAGGTGAACCTAGTACAGGGGGACCCCAGGAGAAGGGGGGATCAATTTGGTAGCATTGTGGGACCCTCTTCCCTGGTGGCCAATCAGGGAAAATCATGTGAGACCACATGTGCAGTAGCTTTAAAGTAATACAACTACTTGTACATGCGCGGTAAGAGCCCACCAAAACTAGTCAGGAAGGATCTGCCCAAAAGAATAGAGTCCCTCCATCCCATGAGGTCAATCTCTGCTTAGTGTTGGCCTGCTCCCATGTTCTCTGCTATAAATTCAGAATGTTCAATTCAATTCTTTGCCCTGATCACCAAGAACCTGGTTACCTGTGCCCACCTGTGACAGAAGTAACAGCTGTACCCGTTGTCTCCTTCCTCACAGTAAAGCTAGTACCCTCTGTATCAAAACTGCATTTAAAAATAAGCCAGACACAAAAGGACAACTGCTGTGTGATTCCACTTGCATGAGAGGAGTCAAACTCCTAGAAACAGAAAGGAGAGTGCTGGTGTCCAGGGGCTGAGAAGGTGGGGAGGATGGGGTTTGCTTAATGAGTAGAGATTTCGGTTCAGAAAGACGCGGTGGTGGCTGCATAGCAAGGTGGATGTACTCAGTGCCACTGAACTCTCCACTTAACAATGACCAAGATGTTAGATTTTAGGATAGGTATGTTCTCCCTCTCCCTCTCCCTCTGCCTCTCCCTCTCACACACACACACACACCCTGCATTTAAGATCCATCTCAAGAAATATTTCAATGCTATCCTCCTTCAAATTATCCTCTCAGGGAGCCTTCAGGCTAATTTAGAGCAAATTCTAACCCACAGAAGACATTAGGGAGTCCATGTGCGGGAATAATGTGTCAAGAGCCTGGAGGTGTAATACTGTCTCTTCTCCCCAGAAGGAAGAAGTAAATGACACATCATCCCCATCCCCAGACCAAATCAGGGATCTTAAAGCACTTCACATAAAAATGTCAAAGCTCCACAACTTCTAAACCAAGGACCAGACCCCGAAGGGTGACTGCTTTAAGAAGCAGCACTTCTATATTCTGGTGTACTCTTTTAACACCGAATGTTAATAAAACTTTCGACGCTTTTGCTTCTATCAGAAATGTGGTTCAACGACTTGTGTCTGAAAGCCATGTGGAATTCCTCTCCTGAGGACATGTGGTTTAATGGCTACCTTTACGGATCTTAAAGTAAGATCTTCAAAACAGCAGAATGGTGGTCTATTAGCTATCTAGACAGAGTTGGACTTGTCGATTTTGGCAATACGACCAGTATTGCTTGAACATGTAGTTCCCTTTCCCTTTTCATATGTATGCAACACCTGTTGTTACCAGACCCAAACAGGGTCCAATTAGTCAGGAGTTTCAGCCAAAAATGACTAAGATTTTATGAGAAGGAGGTTTATTGCAAGCCAGCAAGCTAGGAACACGCTGGGAATTGCTCGCAGAGCCGTGCGCACCCGGAATAGAGCACTGGGTTTGTCTTTGCTCAGGGAGATCATGCACGAACATAAATGTGTGCTTCGTCATCACATGCATGGGTGGGGACGTTCCTGTGCCTGTGCGGTCAGTAAACATGCCTCTACACGCATCGCATGTTCAAAACTGGCGGAGGCTCCCCACCCCGGGGAGGAGATGTCAGCATTAATGAAGGCGTAATGAGAGAAGTCCAGGGCCAGGTCGGTAGAGGGTCCTTCAGCCCCCTTCAGCCAGTCCCTCTGCACTGCTCGCAGAAGACAGGTCCCGCTCTCACCAACTTCTGGTTTGGTGGTGAGAGCAGTCCTGCAGCTCAGTGGACACTGGGCCTCCCGGTCAGTGTTCTCATCTCCCTTTGGGGTGGCTCCCTGCCTGCTGCTGAGGGCTGCATTCGTGGGTGGGGTGGGATCCTCAGTGTTCTGTTCTTCCTCGTGGAAATGCAAGGGACCAGGGAGATTCCTTTCAGCTCCCTCTTTAGTTCATCAGCTCAGAACATTCTAGCTTGGCACTTCTTTGGCCAAGCAAAAAGAAAAAAAAAACTCATCCTGCCAGGACTTTGCATCTCAGACCCCGGGAACAAACACAGAGGAAGCAGAAATGGTCGGCGCGAGTTCACTTGCGCAGTACAGGGTCTTCGGCTCCACGGTGCGGGCGCTCTCGGGGGCGCCTGCTGCCCGCTGTTCGCTGCCCGCTGCCCGCTGCCCGGAGGACCCTGCAGGTCCTGAACTCTCCCACGGTCTTCCACAATGTTCTCTTCCTGTCTAGTCAGAGTGGGTTTCTGTTGCTTGCAGCTAAAGAATTGTAGCGGACACGCGTGAAGGATGAGAAGCTAAACCATAACTGGTTATTTTGTAAATCAGAAAAATCTATTCAATCCCATTCTGTCACAACAGACATTGTATAAAATTTGAATCTTTAAAAATATAATGCAAATATGTAATATAAATTATATATAAAATATGTCACCACATAGTGTGTATATACTATTTTATATACTATTTGTGAACATTTAAAAAAAATTAAAAACAAAACTAGGACAAAAAAATGATCCTACCGCTCCAACACAACTATTTTATGTTTGCATTTCCCCTTGCAGTCTGAGACAACGTACACATTTTTATTTATCTGATTCTTTTCAACATTTTGAAACTTCACTTTCTGCCCTGGCTGCTGTGGCTCAGTGGATTGAGTGCAGGCCTATAAACCAAAGGTTTGCCACCTGTTCTATTCCCAGTCAGGGTACAGGCCTGGGTTGCGGGCCAGGTCCCCAGTAGGGGGCGCGTGAGAAGCAACCACACACATGTTTCTCTCTCTTTCTCCCTTCCCCTTTCTCTAAAAATAAGTAAATCTTTCAAAAAAAACCAAAACCCAGCTTTCTCCCCTACCAGTAGACTGAAGTTGAGGGAATGCACATGGTGTGGTGGTTTACAAAGATACTTCTTTGAGAAAAAAAATTTTTAATTAAAAGATTTGAACTCCATTGACATGAATCACTATTGTCCAAATGGTCCACCCTTGTTGGTTCAAAATACTGTTATCATCTTTTCTCTCCTCTCAGTCAACTATTTTTTTTACTAAGCTTGCATAACAAAAGAGTATTTATAGTTTAAAGATACTGATATCAACTTGCCTAGCAAGCTTTTAAAGAAAGGAGCTATTTGCCTAATGCCAGCGGTTTGTGCAAAGAGATGGTGTTCGTCTCCCGGCCAGGCGCCCGTGTGCTTGAACCTAGCGTGTCGGCTCGACTGGCAGAGACAAAGTGAAGGAAGGAGTAACTGGCGGTGTCGGCTTTGCGTGTGAGGGCTGAAGTGGAGCAACTCGACGCTCTTGCATTTATTCCGCATTTGTCATGTGCCGTAGAGGAAATGCAATCCTCTTAGTTTACCACGTACGACCCCTAATTTACCTGCTGTCTGCTTTCCTGAGACATGGAGTGACTGTTTAATAAGCATACAGGACACTAGTCCTTGTGCCTTTTCTGAATGGCGGGAGCCGGAAAAGCTGTGTGACGCCTCTGCACATTGATGCCTCATCAGTCTGTTCTTTTCACTCCTGTTGGCTTCTCAGTTCTCCTCTGTAACACAGGGGACTAGGCTTGAAGAATTAATAGTTGTGTAATGTTTTGTCTTCTGTGAGACTCAGAACCACCCTGAAAAGTAGGTGAGGCAAGAATGGTTATCCATTTCCAAGTAAAGAAACTGGTGCTAGCGAGTTTATGCATCTTGTCCTGAATCTTTTAGAAAGTGGTTGAGCAGGGACTTGGGTACAAACCCCAGTGTATCAGTTATCTGCTACATAGCAAATTTTCTCAAAACTAAACAGCTTTAGAAGAACTTACCATGTTGGCCTGGCTGGGTGGCTCAGTTGGTTGGAGGATTGTTCTGTACACCAAAAGGTTGCAGGTTCGATCCCTGGTCAGGGGTAATATAGGAGGCAACTGGTCAATATTTCCCTCTCTCCCACCCCCATTCCTGCCTCTCTAAAATCAATAAACATTTCCTCAGATGAGAATGAAAAGGAAGATTCATAGTTTCTGTGAGCCAGAATCTGGAGCCAGCTGAGCTGGCGGCTCTGGTTCAGTCTCTCAAGCTTTGCTGTCACTTCAGACTCATCTGGAGGCTCAACTGGAGGAGGATATGCTTGTAGGTTTCAGTGCCTCCGTGGCTGTTGGCTGGAGACCAGTTTCCCACCACGTGGGTACCTCTGAAGACTGCCTGGGCCTCCTGACCACAGGTCAGCCCACTGCCCCCAGAGCAAGTGGCCTGAGCGTGTGCGCACGGGAGAAAGAACACGCCCACGACAGAAGCTTCAGTGTTCTATAACCCAGTCTCAGAAGGGGTGTGTCATCACTCCTGCCGGGCGCCATTGCTTTACACAAGCTAAGCCTGGTGGAATGTCAGAGGGCGTGAAGATGAGGAGACGGGGATCACTGGGAGCCACCTTGGAGGATGACTACCATGATCTGCCACGCCACCATGTGTTCACGTTTTTAAAAGATTTTATTTCTAGAGAGGGGAAAGCAGGAAGAAAGAGAAATGTCGCCGTAAGAGAGAAACATCGATCAGTTGCCTCTGGTACCTGCCCTGACTAGGGACCGAACCCACAACCCTGGGCATCCACCTGTTGACCTTTCACTTTGCAGAATGACACCCAGCCAACTCAGTCACACTGGTCAGGACCACATATTCACATTTTAAAACATATCATTTAGATCAGGGGTGTCAAAGTCATTTTCACCAGGGGCCACATCAGCCTCGAGGTTGCCTTCAAAGGGCCAAATGTAATTTTAGGACTGTAGAAATGTAACTACTCCTTAACAATTAAGCGGGAACTTGGCACTGCTGCCAGGTAGAAACAAGGTGCTGGGCCAGGTAAAACAAGGTGGAGGCCGGATTCGGCCCACGGGCCTTGTGTTTGCCGCCTGTGATTTAGATGATAGCCTAGGGTCAGTGAATCTCAGCAAAGAGATAAAGAACCAAATGGAAAGTTTAGAACTGAAAGATACAGTAACTGAAATTAACACTTCTCTGGAAGGGCTCAGCAGCAGAACAGAGTAGACAGAGGGAAGCATCAGTGAGCTTGAAGGGAGAAGAGTGTAAAGAAGCAATTAAACACAGATCCTACAACCAGTGGACAGAACGTACAGAAGACAGAACAGTGCTGCTCAACGCTTCAGAGGTGCAGTCAGCAAGATCCATCCTGTGAGAAAGCCCTCAGGACACACAGCTGTCTCCCCATCTAATCCGTCCCGATTTAGAAAGCACACGTGGGGAAACTAGGACTTGAGATGGAAAGGACACGTCGAGCCGCCGGAATGTGTACTTTATTTGTATTCTGATGGCAACATGCAAACCTAAAAATAAAACACATACAGCATTTATGAGGTCATCGGAAATTCGAACATTGGTGGTTCAGCGATATTAAACAATTGTTCATTTTTGTTAGGTTTTATACTCAATGTTATGGTAATTAATTATGTCCCTATCTTTATGAGCTCCTCATCCCTCACCCCACTGGGGACACGGGTGCTGCCATTCAGGTTCGATCCTCCAGGCAGAGGACTAGAATATCCTCATCTGGGAAAGCTGACCATCCCAAGAGGAACGTCCTGCAGATGTTGACGTGTGGGTTCCATGAGGAATCAACCCAGCCAGACGACCCCAGGCTCACAGAGCTTCTGATCAGCTCCGAGTACCTCAGTCTCACATGTGCAAACCAGCCACTGCCAGACATCCAGGGAAGGGCTCTGACATAATAGAGATGAGCAAAAGTGGTCTGGTGGGGATTTGGAAGAAACACCCAGCAAGGAAAAGGAAAAGGAAAAAGCAATCCTACATACTTGAGAGATAAGATATTGCTTCGATGAAGCAAAAGTAGAATGCTGTTTTTTTCAAGTGCAAGAACAAGAAGGACTTGAAAGTTTAAAATGTGATAGTGGAAATGAACAACCCACGGTAGGGCTGGAGATGAACTTGGTAAGATCTCCCTCGAAGTAGAGCAAAATGACCAAGAAAAACAAAATAGAAAAGATGAGATTATATGAGATGGGGCAAACGTAGGCTTACACTGTGAATATGGGAAACACAGAGTTCATTCTCATACTATAATTTTCTAATTATTGTATTATTTTTCATACGAACAACGGTAAACCTACTTTTACCCCATCCTGTATAAATCCTGGAGTCCAAGAGGTCCAAAATCTGAATAGAGGCATTCCAGAAGTAGAGAATGAAAAAAATAATGGAGGAAAGAAAATGATCAAAGTTGTAATTTGAGAGCATTTCCCAAAGCAAAAGAAAACATTTCCAAATTTAAAAGATCCAGTGAGTGGCCCAGAAAAATGGATAGAAATTAACTTATCCAAAGCCATCACTGCCAAATTTCAAAACTCTGGTGAAAGAAAAGAGCCTACAATTTTTCAGAGAGTACAAACAATTCACATACAAAAGTTCAAGAATCAGAATGACTTTCTTTGCACTCAGCTTCCAATCAAGGAACCTTTTATCACATACATAGGGCCCCCAGTTCACTAATCTATTTATGGGGGAATCCTAATGGGAATACACAGATGTGTGTGTGCAGGAAACCCGAACCAATTGTCCAGAAAAATTAACCCAGGCTCCCCTTCTTCAATATGCAGGATCAGGCACAAGAAGAAAACCAGACTGATAAAAGAGAAAGACAAAGATAAATAAGATAACTATCCTCAGAAGAAACACATAATTCAGAGAAGCTAGGGGGAATTAGCTCTCTCATTTATATCCTCAACAGACTTGAGAACATAGATGCTGAAACCATAATAGAAGAATATGCTATGAAACAGGAACAATCTCAGAAATTCAATAATTGTCAGAAAAAAATAAGAAAGAGGGTTTAAAGATAAAGGTAAAGAAATCTTTCAGAACATAGACCAGGATGTTGCAAAAAGATAAAGTTGGGAGGAAAATAAGAGACAGGATTAAGTCAGGCGGTCCACCATCTGAGTACCTGGAGTTCACAAAAAGACAGGTGGAAACAGGGAAAGACATTATCAAAGAAATCTTAAAATTTATCAGAATTGAAGGAATCATCTCTAAGTTGAAGGACTCACTGGATGCTAATCAGAATAAATGAGCAAGGGATTAATGCCTACCTCCAATGCTGTGAAATTTCAGAACACCTAGAACAAACAGAAGAGCCTCAAAGTTTCCAGACAGAAACCTACAAAAGAATGAGATGTGATTGACATCAGACTTTCTTTGGGGATATTGAATGCTAGAAGATAATGGATGGATGCCTTTAAAATTCTGAGGGAAAATTATTTAGAACTGATGACAGCTATGTGGTTAGGTCTGTCCAGAGAAAGTCCAGCCTTGTTCATAAAACGAGGATGGTCTGCGCAACATCTGTGTCACTGCAGCCAAGGAGAGTGGACTGGAGCGCACATGTGTGAGCAATGACGACTTCGCTGTACTAGTCAGTGTGGGCTATACACACCATTGAGTGAGCATGCGTACTGTGTGGCCTTCACATTCAGAATGGCTGAGTAGAGCAATGAATCTGCACCAAATTTTGCATTAAGCTTGAACGTTCCTCCATGGAAACTATTTGGATGAGGCACAAGGCCATAGCTGTGGGCAACAGCTTTATCACAACAATGTGCCCACTCATGAATCACAGCTCATGCAGAGTTTTTTTGTGAAACATCAAATCACCCAGGTGACTCAGCCTCCCTACAGCCCAGATTTGGTGCCCTGAAACTTCTGACTTTTCCCAAAACTAGAATCACCTTGGAAAGGGAAGAGATTCCAGGCTGTTGATGAGATTCAGCAAAACACAACAGGGCAGCTGATGGTGACTGGGAGACCTGTGTGAGGTCCCAATGTGCCTAGTTTGAAGGGGACTGGGACATCATTGTCCTATGTACAATGTTTCTTGTATCTTGTATCTTCTTCAAAAAATGCCTCTTTTTCATGTTACATGGTTCAATGCCTACTGAACAGAACTTTCATAAGGTATAATAATCATATTTATTATACTCAGAATGATATTATACTCAGAAGATATAAACTCAGAATGATTACCTTTCAAGGACTTTCTAAGTAAGCTACCTGAGAATGTACTCCATCAAAAAAGGATGAAAACAATCTACCTCCTGCCGAAAAAAGAGAAAGATGTAACGTACAAGAAACAGTGGAACCAACCCATAGGTCCGGTGAAAACTGGCCCCAAGATAAGAGTTGTGCAGTGAGGCTGGAAAGCTGTTTGTTCCATATCAGAATAGAAGGGCAGGGAGGCCAGGTAGAATGTCCTCAACAAGAGGAATGAAATGGATCCAAGTAACGGAATAACTGAGAATCTGGGTGATGTTAATGACATGATGAAGAAAACATGTCTGTTTCTTCCATCAATAAGAAAGTAAGGCACTTAGCTGCAACAGGGGGAACGCTGTACAAGAAACTCATGGCCAAACATGAAGCAAACCAAAGTATGGTAGATTGTGATTTAAAAAAAAATTCTTTTCAATTACAGTTTATATCCAGTATTATTTTGTATTAGTTCCAGGTGTGCAGCATAGCAGTTTGGCAATCATATACTTTACAAAGTGTCCCCCTGATAGTTTCAGTCCCCACCTGGCTCCATTCATAGTTATTACAAATATTATTGACTATATTTCCCTAGCTGTACTTGGTATGATTTTGATCCTGATTCTAAAACAATCAACTCACAGAACCAACAGACAGAATGGGGAAGACAACTCTGCATGCGGAAGAGAACAAGAATGTCATTGTCCTCGACATTGTCACAGTTCAGCTGACAGAGACGAAGGTGGGAGAGTAGAGGAGAGGTAGAAGTAGGGGATCAATATCTGCATCTAACTAGGAGGGATGGCAAGTTACAGGCTGATAGAAGAGTAAGCACAGGTTCAGAAAGATATTTAAAAGTACAATAGCCCTGGCCAATGTGGCTTAGTTGGTTGGAGCATTGTCCTGTAGACGAAACGGCTGTGGGTTTGATTCCCGGTCAGGGCATATACCCAAGTTGTGGGTTTGATCCCCAGTTGGGGCATGTATGAGAGGGCAACCAATCAATGTTTTTCTCTCTCCCTCCCTCCCTTCCTCTCTCTTTAAAAGCAATGAAAAAAAAATGTCCTCTGTGAGAATAAAAAAATTTTTAAGTACAAGAACCACAAATAACTACAAAAATGGAGGCAGGGGGAGGGAAGTGTTAGCTACCCAACTCCACGTCTTTCATAATGGGGGAGCCAATGGATAATGTCTTAAATTGGTGAAGCAAGAAATACCAGTGTATATACACTATTATCTGCAATAATATTATATATCTGGTGATATCTGTATAGAAAAAAGTTCTGGGAACCTTTTCACCCAACTGCCAACCTCTGGCTGGGAGATTCAATAGAGGGGATTTAAGTTTTGTCAGTAGCAGTTTTTTAGTAGTAATAAAAAACTTAAAAGCCCTCAAAGACATTAGAATTGTATAATCTCGCGGTGTACTGCATGCCTGTGGATGCCGGTCCTAAATTCCTGAAGCATAACCGCATACGATGAAAGTCTGACGAACGACTTGGGAGCCGCCTGTCGTGAAAGGGTGTGTCAGTGTGTGGGTCTCCCCCGCGGAGTCAGCACCTGCTCATTCAGTCTGGGCGAATCTCCGATGGGAAAATACTCCGTATCCCTGATTTGCTTGTTGCTGAGAAATGCGATTGTTTAGAAAACTTTTAAGTGTTTTTTGGTTGGTGGGGTACCATAACATTTAAGACTTGTTAAAAATTATGGGAACTTTAATAAACTATATTTTTTTTAAAAGAAAAAAATTATGGGAACTTTTATTCTTATTTATAAAGTGCTGGTCACCACCTGTGCGTTCAGCTGGGTGAGTACACGAAGGAAACAAAGGTCTCTCTCGGAGGTTGCAAGAACAATCACTCATATGACACTCTTACAAACTGTTTTCACACACACACATCATCTTCCACACTGGGAATGCCTGTAATGACAGTTTGATGTTGATATCACATCCATTTCATAGAAAAAACTGAAGCTCAGAGATTTAAGGGCTTGCCCGTGATCACGTAGCCAGGAAACGGGAGAATTGCAGCCCCTTCTGCCGATGCCACCTCAGCTCCCGGTTATGTCCCTGAAGCAGCGATGGCCGGAGAACCCACTGCTCTGGGGTTTATCCTGGCTCTCGGATTTTTAGTTCCCCGTGCATCTGAGGGGAGGAAACGAATGTTGTTATAGTTGATGACATGTCTCTAGTTTTGAGAAAGGGTGGAGAAAGTAACATTCCGGTGATCAAGTAATCAGAATCCAAAGGAAGCTTGAAAGCAGTTTTTATGGGACTTCCCCAGAAGGATTTCCAAGGAGTAACACCTACCCTAATAACCCTGGTATATGGGACTCCGGCTTTCTCTCTGCCCCCGGGCATTAATCCAGCTTTCTGCATAGAGTTTCTCTTCTCCTGTCAAAACCCCAGGAATGTTCTAATCAGAGTGACCTAAGGTCAAGGTGGCAACTCTCTTTGGAACTCCCTGAGAAGAAGAGAAATAGCTATTTGGCAAAACAACTTAGTGCTACCCAAATATTCCAGGCGACTGGCAGGCGCATCACTTTCCTGAGTCATTCACGGCTGGCACCAGTCTCCCGACACCCCCTCTTCCCTCCCACTCCTGTAGGGATCGTTCTGCAGAGGAGCACCTCTGGGGAGTGGAAACTCCTTCAGGGAAGGCTGTGTCATCCTGGGCTCCACGAAACACCTCTAATGAGATGTTCCCTTTTGCCAAGGAAGCCTTCCCCTGAGACCAGCCCATCATTATCAGAATATTCCATTCAGATGCAGTGTGGTTTATTTAGGATAACAATGAACCTTCGAGTCTCTGAATTTTCATCGATGAGTTGAGACTCCAACCATAATTCGTAAACTCAACTGCAGCAAGCACAGTCCTTCTTCCCGCAGCCAGCACTTCCCACAGGGAGGATAAACCCCCTCCCACTTGACCCCAGGACTCGCTCTGGGCAGAGGTGCGGTAGTCCTGTCCTGTGCTCACTCAAGACATCGCTGACTTTGCTCTTGAGCAAATGGCAATGACTGCGTTTATTGTACCTCTGAGTGACAACCTGAGATGAAAACTCACAGCAGGAATACATGCAGCTTGTTGAGAGAGCTGCTTGACCCTTTTAGAAAGCAAAGGTTGGGGGCTGCCTTAGGAGACATAAAGTGACCAACCACCTGTCCCAAGTATCTTGAAATTGGTGATGCTCCTGAACTAATCACTGCTGATTTTTCAACCTCTTTATGAATTTGCTGTTTGAAACATGGGGCAAAAAACATGCTCAGCCAGCAGTCACCTTTCGCAAGTGTCCAGGTGAAGTAGCTGAACCCTTCCCATGGACACCAACAGCGTATCGGTGCCCATGACAAAGGGGAGCTTTCAGTCTGGCTCTTCTGCCTCATTTTAATGATTTGCTTGTATGTGGATCCCCACCACTAGGTGTGAGCCACAAAATGCAGGGACCATGCCTAACTGACCCTTGGAAATTCTCTGCCAGCCCTGACTGTTACGGCTCAGTTGGTTGGGCGTTGTCCCGTAAAGCAAAATGTTGCCAATTTGGTTTGATTCCCAGTCAGGGCGCATGCCTAAGTTGCGCGTGGGTCCCTGGTTGGGGCACATTCAAGGGACAAGCAATAGATATTTCTCTCTTTTTCCCTACCTTCCCCTATCTCTAGAAATGAATAAATAAAATCTTAAAAAAAAATTCTTTGTCAGACAACTTGATTCAAAAATGGGCAAAGGACTTAAAGAGACCTTTCTCCAAAGACCTTATCATATACAAGTGGCCAAGAAGCACATGAAAAGATGTTAAAGGTCATTAGTCACTAAGGAAATGCAAATAAAAACCACAGTGAGGTAGCAGTTCACACTCCCTAAGGTGGTTACTATCAAAAAAAGAAAAAAGAAAAAAATGAGAAGAAAACCAGCTACAGCAGGCATGTGGAGAAACAGGAACTCTTGTGCTCCGTGGGTGGGAATGTAGAACGGTGCAGCTACTGTGTCAGAGAGTACGGAGGTTTCTCAACAATTGAAAACAGAACTACCTTAAGAATCCCACTTCTGGGTACTCATCCAAAGGAACTGAAAGCAGGGTCTTCAAGGGATATTTGAACACATAGGGTCATAGCAGCATTATTCATAGGAACTGAAAGGTGGAAGCGCCCAAAGTTTATTGATAGATGAATGGATAAGTGAAGGGTGGCCTATCTATACAATTTAGCCTGAAAAAGGAAGGAGATTCTGACACATTTTATAACGTAGATACACCTTGAGGACATTATGTTAGGTGAAACAGACCAGTCACAGAGAGGTACCTAGTGTATGATTCCGCCTGTATGAGATAGCTCGAGCAGTCAAATTCCCAGAGACAGCAGCAGAATGGAGGCTGCAGGGGCTGGGGGAGGGAGGCATGGGAGTGAGCGCTCGGTGGGTGCAGCGCTGAAGTTTTGCAAGACGAGCAGAGTTTGGAGATGGGTGATGTTAGCACAATTTCATGGACCTGCTTAATACTGCTGCCTTTGCATGTAAAGGTGGTTAGGATGGTCAGTTTCGGATTATCTATATTTTGTCACAATAAAACAATTGGAAAACAGTCAGCCTACATAAAGAATGCCTGTAGATCAGTAAGACAGAAAATCCCACAGAAAAAATGGATTAAAAAAAGCACACAACAAACTACTAAAAACACCCAAAACCTTGTACATGCACATCACAAAAGGGAATCCAAGTAGCCAAAGAAATACACTAGTGATAAACAGGAAATGCAGTTTAACATAATGTTTACATTAGCCCCAAACTGGAACAATCCAAATGTCCATGAATGGATAAACTGATATGTCATTATCCAATATAATACTATGCAAACAATATAAATACATGTACTATAGCCACAATCCCCAAATATAGATATATCTCAAAAACGTGATGTTGAATTTTTTTCAAAATGCAAAATAGCAGACATTTCACAGTTCCCTTTACAGGATGTTCAAAAACAGACAGAACTGTTTGCGTAGGGATTCACACCTAATAGGTAACACCTGGAATAAAAGCAGAGACATGGTTACAATACGAGTGCGGTCACGGGAGGCTCGATGCAGGGCTCTTTTGGGGCTGGCAATGTTTTATTTCCTTACCTCGTGGCAAATGCACAGGAATTTCACTTTTCTGTAAATGTGTCACATTTCACAACAAAAAATTTTAATAGCACATAAAATTCCTTGTGCATTAGCACATTAATAAAGGCTTAATGTTCTACAGTACAATAAAAAGAAAAAGCGAACTTTTATTATACATTAGTACATGCAAGTGACAAAGCAGTGTTTTCTAATATATGATGCCTGGGGAGAAAAAACTGAAGTTTTTTTTTTCCTCCTTTCTATTCCCATCCGCCCTATACCCCACCTCCCACCAGCATTCCCTCCCCTTAGTTCATGTCCATGGGCAGTACATAGAAGTTCTTTGGCTTCTCCATTTCCTGTACTGTTCTTAACCTCCCCCTGTCTGTTTTGTACCTACCATTTATGCTACTTATTCTCTGTACATTTTCCCCCATTCTCTCCTCTCCCTCTCCCCACTAATAACCCTCCATGTGATCTCCATTTCTGTGATTCTGTTCCTGTTCTAGTTGTCTGCTTAGTTTGCTTTTGTTTTTGTTTTTTGGGGGGTTCAGTTGTTGATAGTTGTGAGCTTGTTGTCAGTTTACTGTTCATAGTTTTGATCTTTTTCTTAGAAAAGTCCCTTTAGCATTTCATATAACAAGGGCTTGGTGATGATGAACTCGTTTAACTTGGCCTCATCTGGGAAGCACTTTATCTGCCCTTCCATTCTAAGTGAAAGCTTTGCTGGATAGAGCAATCTGGGATGTAGGTCCTTGCCTTTCATGACTTGGAATACTTCTTTCCAGCCCCTTCTTGCCTGGAAGGTTTCTTTGGAGAAATCAGCT